>CM045732.1:70075995-70083495 GCA_024760905.1 Plotosus lineatus
ATTTTGAAGCGGGAAACATGGGAGGTGGTTACCTAGGTAACGAGAGCTGAGCGTTGAAGCGATTCACCCCCTCCACCCCCCGTCGGGTGTCGCTCCCTATGTGACTGAGGGTCATAAGCAGGGGTGAGGCGGGGGGGGTGGGGTTTGGCTGCACAAACTATTGAGTGGGACTGAGTTAGGGAAATAATTTACATCTCAAATAACCTGTTCTTCAACTGAACTGCTCCATGTGTGGATATCAATAAAAACAAAAAATAACATTATAATGAAGATGAATTAAAATTTCAGAATCAATTAAACTCCTAAATATATATCGATTCTTATTAGGATCGGTTCTTGGGATGTGCTGCTCATCAGTAATGTTGGTTTTAGACCCAAAATAAAACAAACAGGTTTTCATAAAGCGTCTGAACCCGAATGTCGATTTGGTTCCGAACCTGAAACTCGTTCATTTTTATGATGGACAGTTTAATATTAAGAGGAAATAAAATGACTGACAGGCGAGAGAGTAGAAAACCCCTCATGAGGCTCATTTAAAACTCGTCCAAAGACATTTTTTGAGGTTTTCCTCCACAGAATGGGCTCCGTCCCTTCTGTGGTAGAGTTTTGCTTTCCTTTCATCATGAAGATAGTCTTTGTTCGCTGTCATATCTTTGTAAAAAAAAAAAAAAAAAAAAAAAACCATCTTGACAAGCAGATCGTTCTGAGTTTGACAGTTTCTCTTAACCTCACCTCAGCAGGGCACTAATATTTAATAACAGTAAAAGAAAAAAGGAAAAAGAAAGGAATAGATCTCAGGTGTCTTTGTCTTGAGCACTCACGCTCCTCTGAAGGTTTCAAGTTCAAATCCCAGGGCTGAGTGAACCAGCGTTGGGCTCTAAAGGGAAACCGGATGCATGATCATCCGCCGATTGTAATCGAGTCCTTCTCCCAGGAAAAAGAATTCGAGACATCACATCCACCACTTCCTGTCCACTCCTCCTCTCCCGCTCGAGGACCAGATTTATCCAGTTCCACTTCCTGTATCCCGAAAGAGCTGGACAGGTATCACTCTCACATTCTGTCCTTCTCACCACTCTCACTTCCTGTTGTTCAGATGTCCTCAAGAACGTCACAGGGGACGAAGCCTTGTTTCTTCCCACCGGACACTCGGATGAAGCCGTTTCTCTCGTCCTCGCTGCTCACACAGATCTAACAAAATAACAAAAAAACTTCAACCCCAAACTGCAATATGTGATCTTTGAAATTTGATTTCTAGAATGATACATACATACATAAATACAGCGGTACCCTGACTTACGGGTTCCGAGAGCAAGCTCGTAAGTCAAAATGTCAGTTAGATAAAACAAAAATTCCCATCGGAAATAATAGAAAACCAATGAATCTGTTCCAACCCCTTCTCAAACTCATATAACCTGCACAAAACATGCCGGGGGAGGGGGAGGGGGGCACGTATGACCCTGGGGAACATGCTTTTTGCCATACTGTACTAGAATTAAGCGCAATTGCGCATCCTCTATGATAGGCAGCAGTGGCGCGCTCACTGTGTTCCCTATGGTGTAGGGGAAAAGCACCAAGCAAACGATATGAAGTGCAGTAAACACTATTTATAGTCGCCCACAGGGCACTGGGGGGGGGTGAAATGTTTTTTTTTTTCTTCCTATAGGGGGCATCACAGAACATAATCGAGAAGCACTGCTCAAGGCGTTCTCGGAGCACGGAGGAATACATGTGGAAGAATACGAGGATAATTGGCCCAGAAAAGCCATTTCCCCAGCAGAGCTGGTAAATCAAAATTTTGCTGATTGGATGGGGCGGATTTTTGGTGGATCGAAACTCGTATCATGGAAAATTCGTTATAAAAGACACTCGTAAGTCAAGGTACCGCTGTATAAAAAAAGCATCTTCATCACTGAAACTTATATACACCCAAGTCCATGAAATGTAAAAAATTGTAACGATGTGACCAGTCCGTGGACTCTTTAAAAACAGTGTTTTTTAAATCTGACATGTTCAATCGTAACCATAACAAAAAAGCACCGCTTGATTAAAGGTGGGACTTCCGGCAGGCCTGTATCTGTTTATTTTTATTTATCGGTGATTGCACGGTGTGGGTGTAGCCTGAGTGCCCTGTTCCCCTGGTTGTAGGCTGCAGAGGGCTGGAGGGTTGCGTGTGTCTCATTTACTCTACTTTATAATCCACTTTCACACACGACAACATGGTGGCGTAGAGGTGAGCACATCCACCTCATAGCAAGATGGTCAGGGGCGGGGGGGGGGCGCTTCTGAGTGGTGCACCAACAAGGTATGTGACTATTATATATACTGTACGGTGATTACAAGTTCGGATCCAGTTTAATGCCACGGCTGTCCGTGGCTGGGAGTTCATGGGAGATGATTGGCTGTCACGGGAGGGAGGGACAGCATACACTCACCACCACGTCACTCACAGCAATTGCCAGCCAATCATGGGCCTCGGTGAGTTCATTTGTACAGGGGGCAGATAGCACTTTACCTCCAGGTGCGTTACACTGCCCCAAATATGCACGCGCTGCAGTTTGAAAAGAAGCGAGTGGCTAGCAGTGCATGTCACAGAGTGTGTGCAGGCTTTTGCCCCTCCCTGGCATGTGACCAGGAAGTCAATACCTGATGGGTGGGAATTGAATATGATGAAATTAGGGAGAAAATGTGTTGGTGGGTTTGTGTTCCGGGCCATTCCGTGTGGAGTTTGCATTTGCTCCGGGTGCTTGTGTGGGTTTCCTCCGGGTTCTCTGTTTTTCTCCCACAATCCAAAAGCATGCATAGGCTAACTGGCTGCTCCAAATTGCCCCAGATGTAAGTATGAAAGATAGTGTGTGTGTGTGTTGTGCCCTGTAATGGACTAGCCGTTCAGGACGTCCTGCCTTCACCTGGAGTCGCCTGAGATAGGCTCCACCCTCCCCGCGACCCTAGTGGAATTAAACAGTTTGAAAGATGGATGGATGGAATATTTTCAGACATATTTTGAACAGCCAGATTACATATCGTAGTTTACTGACAGTATCAGTTTATAGAACTCTCTATAGAAACCGACTCTTCTGCTTTGTCCTCCAGGTGATGGAAGGAGTCTCCAGTTTCAGTGATTTGTGTCAGTCATCAGAGCATCTGGAAAAAAAAAAAAAAAGGCTTTAGAGCCGATACGAACCTGCCCCTCTTTGATGGTGATTTGCCCCTGCTCCTTACAGCCGATGAACGTGCGGTTACACCTGAACACCCGATCACCTTCCTTCACCAGGTGTGCATAGGATGCTGGGAAATAACCTATCCTGTCCTCGATCATTCCCTAAATTCAGATCAACCAAAACAATAAGAACATGTGAGGAAATAACACGCATTTCATCATCATGTATCAGTTCATCATTCACCTTCCACCAGTCTTCATGAGAGTCGTCCGCCAGGAGGATTCGATCTCCAGGTCTGGAGACAAAAAAAACAAAACAAAACAATCACAAGAATAACATTTTGTTTCCCCGCTCAAGTACGCAATGATGGCTTTTCTGGAGGAAACCTGGAAGACACTGAGAATATCGCTTTCCTGAAAGCCTCAGATGCTTTTCTGGGCAAAAACGGGGTACACCCCAAACAGCTCGCCAGGAGATCACAGGGCAAGACACGGAAAACCATTTACAGTTACCTTCCCTCACACCTAGGAGCAATTTAGAACACCTAATTAGCATAATGTGCATGTCTTTGTACTTTGGCAGGAAGCCAGAGTACCTGGAGGAAACCACACCGGCCACGGGACATGCAAACTCCACACAGAAACACCTGTGCCTGGGACTCGAACCCAGGACATTCTTGCTGTCAGGCAGATGTGCTCACCACAGCACCACCACTGCACCACCATGCTGCCCATAATACTACTAGTACTACTACTAGTACCGCTACTATTATTACTACTACCACTCCTACTACTAATATGACTACTACTACTACCGGTACGGTGGAACAGTGTTTAGCATGTCCACCTCACACCAACAAGGTCCTGGGTTCGAGTCCCTGCTCGGGTGTCTCTGTGTGGAGTTTGCAGGTTCACCTTGTGCTTGGGTGGGTTTCCTCTTGCACTCGGATTCCCTCCCACCACCCAAAAGCATCTGCAGTCGGCCAATTGTCTGTTCCAAATCACCAGTGAACGTGAGCGTGTGAATGGTCGTGTGAGCGTTGGCTCTACAAGTCGTACCTTGCCCTCGCCTAGAGTCGGCTGAAATGGGCACCAGCTTCCACGCATTTCAATTTTCAAATAAAGTAAACAAAAGGTACTCAGAAATATTATATAAAACCAACAGTAAAATAAAAATAAAAATGATAACAATAAAGAAAACAATAATCTTTATTACATTTTAAATACATCACGGATGAGCTGTGACTGTCCTCCAGTTTCTTTTACATATTCATTTCATATTTACAGCATTAACTCCAACTAACTGAAAGTACTGACACTGGAGACTCCTTCCATAAACGTTTCCTAAAAAAGCTGTGCTATGAACCCCATTTGGGTCCATTTTTCTTCCAGGAGTTTACAGATTACTGATAATGATGATTACAGCTTACACGTCCCGGGGAACGAACTGTTCTTGCAGTCAGAACTGAACCGTGACCCAAACAGGAGACGGGACTGACTGAAGTCATAATACAGGGAGTCCTCAGTTTACACCGGTCCCGACTTACACCGTTTTGTGGTTACAAATGCACCCCCATAAAAATATTTTAAAATAATATTGCGCGTCATTACGTTTTTCGCGGTTACGTAAACAAACGCGAACTAGTTTCAGGCGCGCGAGGCGGAAGAATACACTGTGTTGTGGTTGTGGGCCGAGGAAGATGGTGTCGCTTCCCTTCGCTCAGTTTTGGTACTGTAATATTACGTGTCATTAGGTCTTGCGCGGCTGCGTAAACAAACGCGAACTAGTTTCGGGCGTGCGAGATGCAGCCAGTGTTGGCAACTTTTCAGGCTCAGGATCCCAACTTGGAAAGGTTCACTCGGGTTTCCAGAGGCATCATGGATTTGATGCGATGCTACAAGGAGATCTTGGATGAGAAGAAGGTTGCTCTGTGTCCAGTCGAACCTGGAGCAGTATTTTAAGAAGGTAGAGAGAGGCCTGCAACAGATCCTGTACCCTCCACCTCAGCTGCATCTACTACTCCAGGCTCACCTGGCCCAGCTTCTCCAGCACAATAAGCCCGTCTCGCCCTCCCGCACTGGATTTCATTCTTGTGGTAAGGAATTGTTTTCTCTGTTTTTAATACGTTTTTAGGTCATTAACTGTTACATTTTATTATAGCACTGTACGTACAGTACTTTTCAGTATATTTTATGTTCCGACTTACACTGAAATTCAGGTTACATCGCGTCTTAAAAACGGATCAGCGTCGTAAACCGAGGACTCCCTGTACCGCCATCATCATACGTACAGTAAGACCTGTATCTGTGTGTCCCACTCACCTCATCTCCAGGTCGTGACTTTCTTGTGGAATGAATCTGTACAAAGCCACGTAGGTGTTCAGTGACAGGACGTCCTTCTGTGGGTCTTCATCTTCATCAGTCTGTACATACACACACACACACACACACACACACACCCTTGTCTTTACATTCTGGTACTGTAACAAACACACACACATTGCAAATCACATTCAAGTGCACACTTACACACAGCTGTACAACCTGGACTCTAACACACACACACACACACACACACACACAGACACACAGACACACAGACACACACAGCTGTACAACCTGGACTCTAACACACACACACACACACACACACACACAGACACACACACACACACACACACAGACACACACACACACACACACACACACACAGACACACACAGCTGTACAACCTGGACACACACACACACACACACACACACACACATACTGTAATACTCTCTCCTTCTCTCTCTCTCTCTCACACACACACACACACACACACACACACACACACACACCCCTCCAACCTGGACACACACAGCTGTACAACCTGGAGTGTAACACACACACACACACACACACACACACACACACACACACAAACAAAATATAGTGCAAACAAATAGCCCCGATCTGAGTGTTTGTTTTTGGTGTAACTACAGAAATCATTATTGTGTTACATCCACATATGTTTCCTTACATTCAGCTCTGATCTGACAGAATAAACAACTGACTCTCATCTCTTCTCACTCAGTCACACACACACACACACTCTCTCTCTCTCTCTCGCTCTCTCTCTCGCGATGATTCTCAGAGAGGTCTGGAGACGGCTGTGTGTAGGAGGCCTCGTCCTGCGTGCGTGTGTGCGGTGTGATTCGGGAAGCGAGTGCACGAAGAGGAAGTGAAGGGAACGCGGTGGCTCTGAGATTCACACCTGCCGAGTCAGTCTGCTGCCTTTACGACTTTAAGCAGCCGGAGGAATGACGTGGGCGCTCGTTAGGAGATCGTTCCAGAGAGGAGTATGTGTTAGGAGCTATTATTCGAGTGTGAGGTGTTTGACCGCCTTAAATCCAAATTCTAATCTCAACATTCGTTACTGGTGGACTGTACAGTAACAACAGATTCCAGCCATGACAATTTACTGCTTAGCTATTACATCATTAATTCAGAGACGATGTCACGTCCCATGAGTCAGCACAAATTAATGATTACCCCGAATATACCGCCGCATCACACGCGACATCAAACACGTCGATTCACAATATTTAAAGTGTAACTCTACCCCGAGACCTGCACTTGACCCCACCCACTGCATAATTGTGAAAGGCGACTCCGGGGCGAAGTTGAGGAACACTGGTCCGCCGTAGAACCGACACAAACACAACCATTCAAATCACACTCACACCTAGGGGCAATCTGGAACAGCCAACTAATCTAACTGCGCATGTCTTTGATGTGAGGAGGTAAACCCGGAGCACCCAGAGGACACCCATACACACGTGGACGGAAACACCAAGTCCACACAGAGAGAGATAGAGAGAGAGAGAGAGAGAGAGAGAGAGAGAGAGAGAGACACCCTCTCTGAACCCAGGACTCCAAACCAGGACCTTGTTCCTGTAAAGCAGATGCGCCTCCCTTTACCGCCACTCAACCACAGCAGTGAGGTTTTCTGAAGCTTTTGCAGACGCTCATCATCTTTCTGTGTTTAGAGAAGCCATTAGCCCTGCGATAGATCAGCGATCTGCCTAAAGTCAGATGGGACAGGCTCCATCTTCGCCCGCGATCCTGATGGATAAAGGTGATAGTTAACAGCTGGGTGGATGCTCGATACTGAGGAATCGGTCCAGCTTTTTGATTCGATACCAAGCCGCGCGGAGTCTGTCTGCTCCGGTATCATTAAAGAGAGTCGATGCTAAAGCCGGTCTTCAGCTCAGGACGAATGATGCCCCTCGTGCCCTTAGATAGGAATATAGCAGGCAGTGGGACCAAGGGATAAACGCCGGGTTCCTGATGAAATT
>CM045732.1:70085995-70090995 GCA_024760905.1 Plotosus lineatus
CAGAAGGTGGAATAAATAGCCTGTAGGGTTCCGGAAGCTTCCGCCAAAAGGATCAATTCATAATATCCTGATATAGGACAAGCACAGTAATAAATATCCGAAAACCTGATATAGTTTTGCATCTGTGACCTTGAAAACTAGGTGAAGGTCACGCAGACACAAACTCGTCCTAGCACTCGTAGTAGTGAGCCAGCATACCAAGGTTGAAAGAACCAGCTTCACCGCGCGGCAAGTAAAGGTCTGCAAACTAAAGTGTGAAGAGAGACAAAAGAATGAACGGACGGCCGGCCGGACGGAACCTGCTCCTAAAGCTGCTGAGGGGCGGGAGCTAATAACTGTCGTCGTATCCCGGTGTTAACAATTCTTTAAAAATGTACCGTTTTTATAATTTGATCCGGATCATCTCCAAAATCGAACAAAGCCTTCCTTGTCCAAAGCCCCGCCCCTGGCAGGAAGTTAATGAAAATCCGCACATAACGTTTTGTGATATCCTGACGGCATACAAACACACACACGATCCGGCGGGTAAAACAGACGGCCCTTGGTTCAGGTAATCAATTAATTATCCGTCTCTAACCAATTTATAGCGCTGAACCTGGACACAGGTCATTTGGATATCGTTCCTACGCTCCGGCAGAACCCGGCGAGCAGGACCCTATTCAAAATATAATTTATTTACAACCTGGAATACTAAAAGTATGAACAGCGCGTTTTTTAAGGAGTATGAAAATAACTGGGGTGGCGCCGTCCGCCCCACAGCAAGAAAGTCACGGGTTTGAGTCCTGGACTCGGGGCATTTTTCTTGTGTGTGGAGTTTGCATGTTCTCCCTGTGCTCGCGTGGGTTTCCTCCCGTAGTCCAAAAACAGGAGGTTAACTAGCTATTCCAAATCACCCAGATTCGGCTGTGATGAGCGCTAGCCTCCCCGCGACCCTAATTAGGATTAAGCGGTTTAGAAAATGAATGAAAGAAGATAAAGTGCATCGTCAGTGAGCGTCCAGATGTTTCAGGGAAATAATCGATGTCGGGTTGGTGGAAATAACTCGACCTTGTATCAGATCCTTTCACGTCACGCGGTGTGGATTTTCATTCTAATCCCACGTTCCAGGGGTTCAGTCCGGATCGTCATCCTCAAACATCGTTTAAAATTTTAGAACTGGAAGCAGGTTTTTTGTTTCTGTAGATCCCGATAAATCTAGTTTTGGCAATTTTAAAACACAAAAGAGAAAAATGACACCCGACAGTATTTCTCTCTCACTCGCGCACACACACACACACACACACACACACACACACACAGACACACAGACACACACACACACACACACACACACACACACACACACACACACACACACACACAGACACACAGACACACACACAGTCTCACAGTCTCACACACACACACACACACACACACACAGAGTCTCACAGTCTCACACACACACACACACACACACACACACACACTCACACACACACACACACACACAGATTCGGCTCATTTTCACCTGCTGGTTAAAATATTGCAGCGCTCACCGAAGGGTCCTCAGGTTTCTTCTCTTCTGTGTGGAAGGTTTCTGTCCCGTTCTCCAGAGTCGTGAACACTGAATCAGGATCAGAGAGGATTTCAAAACAGCCATCACATTTACAATAAAAAAATTAAATATTAAACACAAAATTCACTTTGCAGGTTCTTGTGTGATTGTGTTTGAGAGAGAGAGAGAGAGAGAGAGAGAGAGCGAGAGAGAGAGTGTGTGTGCTGGTTGTGTTGGGGTACAGACCGTTGTCACTATGTTTCCTGGTGAGTTGTGCGTGACTACAGTGAGCTGCTTCCTCAGGAACTTCAGCAAGATCACTGGTCTGGGGACAGAAAACACATTAGTCCACACACACACACACACACACACACACACACACACACACACATACATACACATACATACACATACATACACACACACACACACACACACACACAGACACACACACATACACACACACATACACACACATACATACACACACAAACATACACACACAAACATACACACACAAACATACACACACACACAAACATACATACACATATACATACACACACATACACACACACACATACATACACACACATACACACACACATACATACACACACATAAACATACATACACATACATACATACATACACATACATACACACACACACACACACACACAGTCTCGCACACAGAGACACACACACACACACACACACACACACACACACACACACACACACACACACAGTCTCGCACACAGAGACACACACACACACACACACACACACACACACACACACACACACACACACACACACACACACACACACACACACACCTTCTGACCCAACCAGCTGATAAATGATCATGTAGTGTTAGTAAATGAGGTGTATCATTAGTGCGAAGCAGGGAGAAGTGCTAATGGTTTGGTTACAAATGGCCAATAAACCGACAGCGTAAAATGCCGAATCTGAAACAGAAGAGCGGCGGCCCAACGCCTTTACAGTCAGTGTTCTTGCTTTGTGACTGAGAGGGTACATTTCAGGTTAATGGATTTCTCCAGTTGTTTATCCTTCAGAGATAAACTCTCTTTGTGTGTGTGTTCTGAGCATCGCTCACCAACAGGTGTGTGTCTACAGCGGTGGGAGAGTTTATTCTGCGTGTGCGTGTGTGTGTGTGTGTGTGTGTGTGTGTGCGCTGAGAACCTGCACTCTGTAAGGACTGTGTCTGATATTCTGAACCGGTCTGCAATACCCCACATTCTGACCCATGCTGCTCCCGTCCCGGTGGAACGACGCCAGTATATCACATGCCGGTGACTATTATTAAAACTTCTGCATATTTCTACCAGAACATTCTCTGATGCAAACATTCCACTAATTCGTGCTCATTATGTTTACGGCACCTTATCCCTTAACTATCATTTTTTATACAACCGAGCAATTGAGGGTTAAGGGCCTTGCTCAAGGGCCCAGCAGTAGTGGTACTGAGGATTGACCCGCTGACCATGGGATCGGTAAGCCACTCCCTAAACCACTGAGCCTCCAGCGCCCACCACTTGTAGCAGCTGAGCTAGAGACTCCGATAACGGTTACAGAAGGCTATCAGTTCATTTTGCAAACTGACCGGTCAGCATTTCCTCCTGTTAAATGAGCAAATTAATGAGCATTCACTGTCTGGCAAATAAATTAATGAATTAAATCGTACAACAAACCATTCAATCCTGCTCGGGTCGCTGCACGACGCCAGTTCCTGGTCGGAGGGAGGATGCTATGCTAAATTGCCAGTTTTGTTACTTTATAAGTTTCTTGGCTTTAAAACTTCAGGAAATCAAAGACTAGATCATCTATCAAATAAAAAACACTCAATATTTCAAGACATTTCAGTGTATTTTGGCCTGCGTCTCCAAAGTCGTACTTATGACTTCCGACTCGTTTTGCCCGGTCAGGTCACGTTTGTGAATTCCGCAAGAATTAGACGTTCAGTAAGAAGTGGTTATGATTAAATAAGAATTGGTTAAGTGCACGGAAAACTCTGCAATATTCCTTCATTCATTCATTTTCTGTACCAGCTTAATCCTAATTAGGATCGTCGGGAGGCTGGCGCCCATCCCAGCTGACTCTGGGCGAGGGCAGAGCACACCCTGGACGGCTCGTCAGGCCATCGCAGGGCAGAAACACGCTGACGGCTATGCAGCTCCTCTTGATGAAAATCAGCAATGGTTCTTTTATATGAACCTCACACCATAGACAGTGAGTGACACGGCCGGCCTTTGATAACCGGTTGGTGCACTGGGGGGACAATGACAACCTGGTGATAGAGGGCTTGAACCTCCAACCTTAGAATCAGTGATCCAGCACCTTTACCACCAGGCCACCACTGCCCAACTCCAAAAAATAATTTATGCAATTTTTATAACACACTATCATATCCTCAATTAATATGAACTTTGTAAAATAAACTTTATAGGGTTGTTCACTATTCCTGTGGTGGACATGTATAAACATGATGGATTCCTGGACCTTTCATAATATCACCTAAATCAGACAGCGGCTAATGCTAATGCTATTACTATTGCTAGGTAAGTGCTAAAGGTGATGCTAGTGCTACAAGCATCAAGAAAATGCTATGTATGATTATGTCTGAAGTTTGGACCCAGTACTTGCTATCATACCCACAGATTATACTACAGGTGGTGCAGGCCCAGTAAACCAGCACCAATACAGAAGGAACATATGGATACTGCCTTATCTTCATAAATCTGAGACTATCCTGTGTGTTCTAGTGTGTGTGTGTGTGTGTGTTTGTGTGTGTGTATATATATATATATATATATATATATATATATATATATATATATATATATATATATATATATATATATACACACACACACACATATACACACGTGTGTCTGGGGTTGGGTGATGATAAAAACAAAGAACTGATTACATCATCACACCGAGGACCAATCAGAACACCATTAGTTCTGGAATGTCCATATTCCCAGGGTGCACCTCTGCAATGTGAAACCCAAGATAAAAAGCTTTAAAATTTAAATGTTTATAGTTAAGAAATCTATGATATATTTACAATACATAAAGTGTGTTTGTGTGCATTCATCTCAGTTCTTTGAGTTATCAAAAGAAACTTGGTGTTTTATTTTTTTACTTTTTGCTGTGCCCATGGACACATTTTTTACTAATGAACATCTCTCTCTCTCTCTCTCTCTCACTTCCAGCATCTAGTTTGTGTTTGCTCTGGTGTGAGGATGACAGGCAATCTCATTAGTTTATTTTGCAAATTTGGGGGGGATATGTTGGTCTGGGGCTGATTTTGTGGTGGTAAAATTTGGAGGTCTGAACAGGGTAAAAGGAATCTTGAAAACGTAAGCGATCACGCTGCTTAAAAACGCCATGACATACTGTGGCATCGGACCCGGTTTCTGCCTTCAACAGG
>CM045732.1:70095995-70123495 GCA_024760905.1 Plotosus lineatus
AAGGAGGGAGGGAGGGAGTGAGAGAATGACAGGGGGAGAGAGAGAGAGAGAGACTGTTATCCAGAAGTGTTTTCCTTGAAATATTGATCAGCATCTAATGAAAGATTTTACTCGACTGTTATTCATTTATCGTTCTCTTCCTCTTTATTCATCCCTCCCTCCTTTCCTCCATTTATCTATTCATAAATCCCTCTGTTTACTCCTCCAGCTCAGTGTTTAGTCATCCTTTCCTCCACTCATCTGTTTATCCATCAAATCCATTTCAAGGGTCCAAATGGTTTTTGAGTAGCAGGAGAACCACAAACCGTAGCAGAACCCTCTGTCCTCATGACGGCCACAATCCCGTTAACCGACATTTAAAAAACGACATAGAAGACGACGCTGAATTGAGGATCCATCGCAAGAGAAACGTATTGTGTCGGACCTGGCCTCAAAATGTAAATGAATCAAACCCAAATACTTTCTCTTTCTCGATGACTTTTTCATTTTTTTTTTCTGAGTATATTTTTTATGGATAATCTCCATCTCGAGTGCAGTCGCTCTGCTTCAATGAGCATGAGCTGCCCATGTCTGGTCTGAGCTCAGTTTTGGCCATCCACCCACTCATCCATTTTTCCACTCATCCATCACCCTCTCATTCATTCCTCGACTTATCCACCCACTCATCCATCCTCCCGTTCTTCCACCCATTAATCCATATTCCCAGTCATTCTCCCACTGGCCCACCCACTCATCCATTCCCTCACTCATCTATCCTCTCTCCATACGTCCATTCCCTCAATCATCCACCCTCTCTCCATACGTCCATTCCCTCACTCATCCATCCTCTCTTCATACGTCCATTCCCTCACTCATCCACCCTCTCTCCATACGTCCATTCCCTCAATCATCCACCCTCTCTCCATACGTCCATTCCCTCACTCATCCACCCTCTCTCCATACGTCCATTCCCTCACTCATCCATCCTCTCTTCATACGTCCATTCCCTCACTCATCCACCCTCTCTCCATACGTCCATTCCCTCAATCAGCCATCCTCTCTTCATACGTCCATTCCCTCACTCATCCACCCTCTCTCCATACGTCCATTCCCTCACTCATCCACCCTCTCTTCATACGTCCATTCCCTCACTCATCCATCCTCTCTCCATACGCCCATTCCCTCACTCATCCACCCTCTCTCCATACGCCCACTCCCTCACTCGTCCCCCCTCTCTCCATACGTCCATTCCCTCACTCATCCACCCTCTCTCCATACGTCCATTCCCTCACTCATCCACCCTCTCTCCATACGTCCATTCCCTCACTCATCCACCCTCTCTCCATACGTCCATTCCCTCACTCATCCACCCTCTCTCCATACGTCCATTCCCTCACTCATCCACCCTCTCTCCATACGCCCATTCCTCACTCATCCACCCTCTCTCCAAACGGCCATTCCCTCACTCATCCATCCTCTCTCCATACGTCCATTCCCTCACTCATCCATCCTCTCTTCATACGTCCATTCCCTCACTCATCCATCCTCTCTTCATACGTCCATTCCCTCACTCATCCATCCTCTCTTCATACGTCCATTCCCTCACTCATCCATCCTCTCTTCATACGTCCATTCCCTCAATCATCCACCCTCTCTTCAATGCATCCTTTCACTCACTCATTCATTCTTTCATCATTCCCCAACTCCTCACGTTTTTCCAGACTACAATTAAGTAAGTTGACCACATAATCTCCGAATAAGCATTGAAACCGATCCAAAGGCAATCTAGACCCGGAAATTGTTGCCGGTATCCACCACCCTTAAGGAGCACATCTCTTTACTAGAGTTTGCCAGGTATTATTGGAGATTTATTCAGTGGTACGCCTACATCATCAAACCCCTTAAGGCGCTAATCTCTGGGTATCTGCCACTTAGAAAGGGAAGCAAAAGACTTGAAAAAGTGCTACGCCAAAAAAAACACAACCCAAGAGAGCCTTATAGCAAGTGACAGGCCTCTGTTGCCAACTTGATCATCTCAAAGCTGGCATCAGCTCCAGTCTCAGGGTTTGCTGACCCCCGACTTAGTTACATCTTGCACACGGCTGTGGGCAGTCGGGTTGGGCTCCACATTTTACCAGATTAAAGATGGTCAGCCAAATGCTACAGCTTTTACAAGTCAGATTTCGCTGTTGTGACTGACAGTAAACCAATGACTTACATCTTAACGTCAATAATACTGGACTCCACAAGCCATAGCTGGTCATCCCCCTTGTCCGCCTGCTCCTTCCAGCTCCGATATGAAGCTGGAAAACTCAGATGCTGATGTTTTATCTCAGTGCTGTTATGGTGCACCAGATGATCCCACATCACAGAAGGAGAGAGAGAATCCAGCAGTTCATCCATCATTACTTCAGTGAAGTAAGACCTTCACACATCATTCCTCAAAATGTAATACATGCCGTGTGTGACTGACACACCATCAACATCACAGAAAGTGACAGTGTTGGTTCAATAGGCATCTTGAACTTGTGTGTATGGATTTGTTTTCTTTAGAATCAGACAGGTCCAACACTGGGAATTGAACCCAGGACCTTCTTGCTGTGAGGTAGGTGTGCCAAATTTCCCAGAGACTCTTGGCTACATTGTATGCTAGCTGGTTGGTAGTTGGCACAGCCACTGCATACTTGGTAAAGTGGTCAGTGATTCCCAACATGTCTTCAGTTTGCATGTTCTCGCCATGTTTGTGGGGGTTTCGTCCGGCTTCTCCAGTGTCTTCCCACAATCCAAAAACATGCACAGTAGGTTAACTGGCTGTTCCAAATCACCCCTAGCTGTGAGCGTGAGCATGAATGATTGTGTGAGTGTCGGCCCTGCGATGGCCTGGCGAGCTGTCCAGGGTGTAACCCGCACTCGCCCGGAGCTGGCTGAGATGGGCGCCAGCCTCCCCGCGACCCTAATTAGGATTAGACGGTTCAAAAAAAAAAATCAATGAATGAATGCGATGCAGCATAGAAGGACGTTGTACAGCCTCTTGTTCACGCTTATAATTGCACAAAATATGAAGTGACAGGGTGCTCTCCGGATGAGCTCATGTTTGGGAGACAATCCAGGCTTCAAATCGATATTGATTCTGATTTGCTCACCAACACCCCAAAAGAGTCTCACTCTCAGTATGTCAGTGATTTGAAACGTCACTTGATGTGGAGTAATAATCTTGCAGCTTCTAACGCACAACATGGACAGGTCACAGAGTCAACCTTGCAAATTGATCGAGTCCTTACCCGAAATGTCAGGCTGCAATGGGAAGCGCAAGTTAGAAGATGAATGAGAAGAGGATGTTTACGTGGTCCCTCAGCAAGCAAGTGACTGCTCTCTTTATACGGTAAAGCCTGAAAGAAGGGATGGGCCTGAAAACACCGTACATCATGACCTACTTCTTCCTTGTGGCTTCAAGGTCTTAGTGAAGCCATTGCCAGCTCTCTGCATGCGCGAGTCTTCTCACAAAGTGGACAGCAAAAACCATCTAACGGCGAAAGATGACGCTTGTCTATTTCCCTCTACGCACGCTTGGAACAACCGATTACACATTGACTCTAAGCTCTACATTCACAGCCTCCTCGGGCTACCAGTATTGGCACTGGTGCAGTGCTTTCTCATTAGCGTCTGGTCATGACGCGTATTACACAACATCTATAGATAAACAGACTGACAGTGGTAAAATCGTTGGTGGATTCTACTGGCCAATCGGCAACCCTGACTGACACTGAACAATTGGTTGTTAAGAACAGCCTATCAGTTCCAGTCTGACCAATCAAAGACCATCGCAGCTAATTGGCTGATCACTTCCCTTTCACTCACAGCCGTCACCAGCCAGTCGTTGCAAGTAATCGGGAGCTTTCCCTTCGTGTAGTAGTCCGTCCCCAAATACGCCTTTTACTCGAAAAGAAGCGATAGCGAGCATTGTGTGTGACAGAGGGAACATGTGCATGCTTTTGCCCCTCACTTATTGGTGGTGGTCATGTGATAGGGAAGGCAATGCTTGATGGGAAATGGATACAGCTAAATTCGAAAGAGTAATAGGGGGACAAATCCATCGTTGATGTGGGTTTGTGAAATAATAATTCAAAATTCAGATGCGTCGCCAAAGGTTATAGCCCATTCACTGAGCTCCAGCAGTCGAACTAACCGGTACTGTATATGTAACTGTACATGTTGTAGGAATTAACTCATCCTCACACACCATCTGATTGGTTTCATACACAACATCTTTCATCAATTTTTATTATTATTTTTTTATAAATATTAGCTTATTGGCAGCACAGTGGCGTAGCGGTTTAGCACGGCAGCCTCACAGCAAGAAGGTCCTGGGTTCAATTCCCAGCCTGGGCGTTTCTGTGTGGAGTTTGCATGTTCTCCACGTGTTTGCATGGGTTTCCTCCGGGGAATCTGGTTTCCTCACACAGGCCAAAAACATGCACAGTAGGTTAATTGGCTGTTCCAAAGCACCCCTAGGCATAAATGGTTGTGTGAGTGTTGGCCCTGCGATGGCCTGGCGAGCCATCCAAAGTATGCCCCACTCACACCCTGAGTAGGCTGAAATGAGCGCCAGTCTCCCCCGCGACCCTGATTAGGATTAAGCAGTTCAGAAAATGAATGAATGGATGAATATTAGTTTATTGGAAAGTGATTACTCCTCTCTCACCAATGAAAGAAGACCATGATTCATACACATTTGGAGAAAATGATGCAAATGAACGCACCTTTATATTTGCCTCGTGTGGTCCCCTCCAGTGACGTATTGCGGTCCCTTTTTCATACAAGCCATACGTGGATATGTGGTGTGTACACACACTGGGCTCCAGCCTTGCCCTTATTTTTTGGTTTGTTACCCAAATTGAAGGTAAAATCAGCATCTTGCATCTGCTTTGCTGCTGGTCTACGGCTCCGAGTAAGGAGACAGAGAGCTAAATGAAGGTCTCTGCGGCACCTCGAGGACCTCTTAACTCACACAGGTGTCATGTTAAGGATGCAGCTCATTACGAGGAAAGCTGATAGAGCGCTGTATTTATCACAGCCTAATGAACGCAGGGACGACTCGGACGTCCACAGACGATCCGGTATACGGCCCGAATTTAAACACTGTCACGACTTCTCTCCGTAACTGGCAGACCTAAAATATATGCAGCACAAACTGGATTATTGAGTAAATCATTAAAGCTAATGACTCCCGGCCCAAAGCCCGAGTTATAAACACTTGTACACAGAGGAAGGATCCATTACATAAAGTCTGATAACATCCGAAATTAACAGGAAGACAAAATTACTCACATTCTTGTTAGCGTTTCAATAACGACAGCTCATTAGGAAAAATTCTGCTGCCTGCACGCTCTACAAACTGTAAGAGGATTAGGGGAAAATAATCATATACTGTGGTACCTTGATTTACGAGTGTGTTTTATAACGAATTTTCCATGATACGAGCTTCGATCCACCAAAAATCTGCCCCATCCAACCAGAAAAATTTTGATTTACGAGCTCTGCTGGGGAAATGACTTTTCCAGGCCGATTAGCCTCGTATTCTTCCGCGTGTATTCCTCCATGCTGCGAGAACACCTTGTGCGGTGCTTCTCAATTATTTTTTGTGATGCCCCCTATAGAAAGAAAAAAAAAAAAAAAAAAAAAAAACATTTCACGCCCCCCAAACACCCTACTGCACTTCATATCATTTGCGCAGTGCTTTTTCCATACACCATAGGGAACACAGTGAGAGCGCCACTGCCACCTACTGTAAAGAATGCGCAATTACACTTAATTCTAGTACAGTATGACAAAAAAGCATGTTCCCCACAGTCATATGCAAACCCCTGGCATCACACTGTGCCCCCCTAGGCGTGCTTCCCACTACTTGAGAAGCACTGGTCTTGTGGGAGCTCACCACGAGCCTTTCCTGGCTGACATTCGTAGCATGCACATGCACAAAATTCTCCTCCTCTGTTATGCACCACCTCATGCCTGACCACATAACATCATCGCCGCAGTCGATGATCGGAAGGGTTAGTTGACTTATTGTTTATTCTTGTTTTATTATTATTCATTCTTAATTACTATTAATATAAATGTACAGGTATTATTATTATTATTATTATTATTATTATGAAATATGTATTGTTTTTACATGTTTATCTTTAATACATATTAGGTGAAATACACATGTTTGTGTCAGGTTAAATGAGTTTGGGAGGGGGATGGAACGGATTAATTGGTTTTCTATTACAGGGATCCCTCACTTTCCAGGGTTAATTGGGACCGAGATCCCCATGCAACCATCGAAATCCGTGAAGTAGGATCACCCCTCAAACCCTCTGACTCACACATACGTACATGTATGTGTATATAATATCAATAAATAGATATTCAGTGCTATAAATGCTTATAATAACAAATATTTAAAAAGAATTCATAAGATGTAAATAAAATATAAATACAAACATTTAGAGATCCGCGTATGCACGCAGATGCGCGTGCACGCAGTCAGATGCGCACCTCACAACAATGTAAGTAGTTTTTATAGATTTTGGGTTTTTTTTTGCATAATTGGCCTTGTTTTGTGGCATTTTCCTTCACTTTTTCCCCTATTCTTCCTTAATTTCCTTTTTTTTAAATTCGATGAATATTAAAAAAAAAAAACACACACGATGCACTGAAGCCACATGAATTGAAGCGCGAAGTAGCGAGGGATCCCTGTATATCCGATGGGAATTTTTGTTTTATGTAACAAACATTTGGATTTACGAGCTCGCCCTCGGAACGGATTAATTTCGTAAGTCATGATACCACTGTATTAGGCACCAGAGTGAATCAAGTTTACGGTTAAGGGAGGATTCAAGAAAGGAGTGTCCAGTGTCAGAGGTCAAATGTTCTCTATAACATGTATGTAGCTGCTATAGCATAAAACCGTCATCACACTCTTGTCGTGTCCTCAAAAATCATTTGAATGCAGTAAGGACTTGTACAACGTATTAGGTCTGCAGAAGAAACTGATAAGAACTTGGCATGGACACAGAGGATGTGATGGCACTTTGGACATGTTAAAAAAATTAGTAATGTAGGGGTCCCATTCAGCCCATCAACCTGGAGATCGCAAGTTCAAATTCGGGTTGATGCCATAACCATCCGCGATCGGGAGTCCACTTAAGCTAACTGACCGTGCTCTCATGGGAGGAAGGGACGGCATATGCTCGCCGCCCTGTCACAGCGATCACCAGCCAATCAAGTATATCTGAGCTCATTTTATACAAAGTCGGGTATATCCCCTTCCCTCCGAGTGTCTCAGGCTGCCCTGAATATGTGAGTGGCAGCACTGTGTGTCACAGAGGGGCATGTTCATCCTTACGCCCCTCCCTGGTTGGTGGTGGTGGTGGTGGTGGCAAAATTTTAAATGGAAGGGAAATAGGAGAGAAAAATAAGGGGGGAAATTCTCCCCAAAATAAATAATGAGAACTCCATAAGTAAGTATTTTCTTTATAAATCTGCCGACCTGACCGAGTTTGTCTTTATCTCGGGTGCCAGCTTTTTGTTTTTTTTTGTATTTTCTGATCTGCTCAACTCAGGTCTGCGGTCTCAGGAGTTTGAAGACTCCATCTGGTCTAAATGTTCGTTCAGGCCAAGAGAAATAAACACAGATAAAAATAACAATTCGCCAACTTATGAGAAAACTCAACTCGATCCCGACTGCTGGGAGCTCATACTGAATTCTTATTTTTAACATGAAATATTTTTCCGTCGAGAACGAGCCGAAAACATCCTCGCTGAGTAGAAATCGAGAAAACGTATACAGTGCTGAATCCTACAGGCGTCACCGTGATGAAAAGCTGTGAACCCAGGAGCAGAGGAAACCCAGATCAGATATTCATTCTTTCATTTTCTGAACTGCTTAATCATAATTCGGGTTGCAAGGAGGCTGGCGCCAATCTTAGCCGACCATGGGCGAGGGCGGAGTACACCGTGGATGGCTCACCAGGCCATTGCAGGTTAGAAACACGCTGACGGCTGTGCAGCTCCTTTTTAAGAAAGTCAGCAATGATTCTTTTACATGAATCTCACACCATCGACAGTGAGAGACATGGCCGGCCTTCGATAACCCAGTTAGTGCACTGGGGGGGAAACTGTTTGCCGACTTTGCATGTTTTTGGCAATGGGAGAAAAATGAAGTACCCAGAAGAAACCCTCGTAAGCACAGGGAGAACATGCACTGCCCTCCATAATTATTGGCACCCCTAGTTAAGATGCGTTAAAAGCATTAAAATAAATACAATTTGAATTGTAGAAGCTCCTCCCACACTGAAAATAATGCTGAGAGAGAGAGAGAGGAAAAAAAAGAAAAAAAAAAAAAAAAAAGTGACCTCCAACTCAAGTGAATTTTTAAAGGGAAAAAAAAATCCATGACTAAGAAATAAATATTTTTCATAAAATCACCTGTTTCAGTTATTTCGCGCCTGAACAATTCCTAGGAAATCAATGTAACTGAATATTTCTGTCATTTCTCTGGTAGTTTCCAAAGTTGATCAGAGTATCTAGGAACGTTTAATTAGTATTTCATCACTTCCTGTTTCCCTGGGGTTTAAATATGATGTAACACAGAGGCCATTTCTCTTATTGACTCTTCTACATGGGAAACACAAAGGAACTCACCATTCAATAAAGCTGTGTGTCGACCTTCACAAGTCAGGCAACGGCTACATGAAAATCGGCCCTCGCCTGCACCTTCACAGATCTACTGTCAGAGGAATCATTAAGAAGTTTACAACCGGACCATTGGTGAACAAGCCTGGACGAGGACGTGAGGTTATTTTTCCACCACATAGTGAGGAGGAGGGTAAGAGAAATAAAAAGTTCTCCAAAGCTCACTGTGAAAGAATCGCTGCAAATGGGAGCATTGTGGAGTCACAAAGTCTCCAAAACAACCATCAGGTGCCATCTACATGTCAACAAGCTTTATGGAGGCAAGCAGGGGAAAAAAAACAACAAAAAAAAAAACTTTTCACGTTCACAACCATAAACGAAAACCTCAGGAGTTCAGGAAGTGGTACTGGGGCTTCAACTGGGACCGGGTGCTTTGGTCAGATGAGACCAAGCTTGGCGCAACACAAAAGTCTGCAGGAAAGCCCCTCATGCCCACTGCGAATTCTGGGGGAGGATCGGTGATGCTGTGGGCCTGTTTCTCCTCCAGAGATCCTGGGAACCTTGGTAGGGTGCACAGCATAATGAACACTTTGAAATACCAGGACATTTTAAATCAAAATCTGGTGGCATCTGCCCGAAAGCTGAAGACGGGTCATCACTTTGTCTTTCTGCGAGATAATGACTATGCAAATCTACGCAGAAATGATTCATCAGACACAGAACAAAACTCCTCCCATGAAACATCTCAGTCCCCAGACCAGAACCCCACTGAAACCCTGTGGAGTGAGCTGAAGAGGAGAGAGCAGAGGAGAGGACCAGCTCGCTGGATGATTTAGAGAGATTGTGCAGAGACGAACAGTCCAAGATCCCTCTTCCTGTATCCGCTCATCTTGGGAAATGTTATACGAGGAGATTATGTTCCGTTTTGTTGGTATAAGGTGGTTGTACTAAGTTTTACTTCAATGGGCTAATAGTTGTGACTTGATATAAAAGAAATATTTCTTAATGTGGGATTTTTCCCCCCTGAATAAATGCGCTTGAATTAAAGGTTGGATTTTTCCCCTTTCCCCCACTGTGGTCCCATATTATTTAAAAACAGAGAATCCTTTAGAAGCTAAAGAGCACGTCTTAACCAGGGGTGCCAATGATTATGGAGGGCTGTGTAATTGTTGCTGGTATTATTATTGTTTTTGATATTATAAATATGGTGATGACTGTTGTTATTATTAATATTGTTGCTGTCATTATTGTTTGTTGTTGTTGTTGTTACGGTATATTTTAAACATTGTTGTTTATACAGTGAGTTCAGTTTGTCACGACCGTTTGTTTTTTCAGATTTCTAGAAGAGAAATTTATTTTTAACTGTTTTTGTATTTCTCCTCATTGAGGTTTTTTCAGTTCACAAAAGGAGCTTTTTTCTCCAAACTGAAAACGCGAGTGGGTGTTCCCGGACTGAGCTCCACCTTTTGAGCCCAATTTTCCATGCAGGTCATGTGAAGGGCACTTTTTGTATGAAGGGTTGTGTGGGAGCTTCGTTTCCAAATCAGAAACTTCAGTGCAGTCGTGACTTCACATCGACTTCAGAGATTAAAACAAACTTCAATCAAACGATGGACACACATTTCACAAAATAAAACCAACACTACTCTCTATATCTCATTAATAAACACACACACACACACACACGCACACGCACACACACACACACAAAACCTCATGCGCGCGCAAACGCACACACACACACACACACACACACACACACACACACACACAGCCATACACAGTCATACACACGCACATGCACACACACACTAAAAGATGAAGCGTTCTCTGAGTAGTGTAATATATACTAGTCCTTGTCAAAAAATTAGCATATTGTGATAAAGTTCATTATTTTCTGTAATGTACTGATAAAAATTAAACTTTCATATATTTTAGATTCATTGCACACCAACTGAAATATTTCAGGTCTTTTATTGTTTTAATTCTGATGATTTTGGCATACAGCTCATGAAAACCCAAAATTCCTATCTCAAAAAATGAGCATATGATGTTCAGGTAGTGTAAACGAGCTATTAACCTAATCATCTGAATCAACCAATTAACTCTAAACACCTGCAAAAGATTCCTGAGGCTTTTAAAAACTCCCAGCCTGGTTCATTACTCAAAACCACAATCATGGGTAAGACTGCCGACCTGACTGCTGTCCAGAAGGACATCATTGACAGCCTCAAGCAAGAGGGTAAGACACAGAAAGAAATCTCTGAGCGAATAGGCTGTTCCCAGAGTGCTCCATCAAGCCACCTCAGTGGGACGTCTGTGGGAAGGAAAAAGTGTGGCAGAAAACGCTGCACAACCAGAAGAGGTGACCGGACCCTGAGGAAGATTGTGGAGAAGGGCCGATTCCAGACCTTGGGGGACCTGTGGAAGCAGTGGACTGGGCTACAGGTTCCACATTCCCCAGGTCAAGCCACTTTTGAACCAGAAACAGCGGCAGAAGCGGCTGACCTGGGCTACAGAGAAGCAGCACTGGACTGTTGCTCAGTGGTCCAAACTACTTTTTTCGGATGAAAACAAATTTTGCATGTCATTCGGAAATCAAGGTGCCAGAGTCTGGAGGAAGACTGGGGACAAGGAAATGCCAAAATGCCTGAAGTCCAGTGTCAAGTCCCCACAGTCAGTGATGGTCTGGGGTGCCATGTCAGCTGCTGGTGTTGGTCCACTGTGTTTCATCAAGGGCGGGGTCAATGCAGCTAGCTATCAGGAGATTTTGGAGCACTTCATGCTTCCATCTGCTGAAAAGCTTTATGGAGATGAAGATTTCATTTTTCAGCACGACCTGGCACCTGCTCACAGTGCCAAAACCACTGCTAAATGGTTTACTGACCATGGTATTACTGGGCTCAATTGGCCTGCCAACTCTCCTGAGCTGAAGCCCATAGAGAATCTGTGGGATATTGTGAAGAGAAAGTTGAGAGACACCAGACCCAACACTGTGGATGAGCTTAAGGCCGCTATCGAAGCATCCTGGGCCTCCGTAACACCTCAGCAGTGCCACAGGCTGATTGGCTCCATGCCACGCCGCATTGAAGCAGTCATTTCTGCAAAAGGATTCCCGACCAAGTATTGAGTGCACAACTGAACATAATTATTTGAAGGTTGACTTTTTTTTTGTATTAAAAACACTTTTTTTTTAATTGGTCGGATGAAATATGCTAATTTTTTGAGATGGGAATTTTTGGTTTTCATGAGCTGTATGCCAAAATCATCAATCTTCTTCTTCTTCTTCTTTTACTTTCGGCTGCTCCCTTCAGGGGTCGCCACAGCAAATCATCCGCCTCCACCTCACCCTGTCCTCCGCATCTTCTTTTCTGACTCCAACGACCTTCATGTCTTCCTTCACCACATCCATAAATCTCTTCTTCGGTCTTCCTCGAGGCCTTCTGCCTGGTAGTTCCAACCTCAGCATCCTACTACCAATATACTCACTATCCCTCCTCTGTACATGTCCAAACCATCTCAATCTAGCCTCTCTGACTTTGTCTCCAAAACATCTTACGTGGGCTGTCCTCTGATATACTCATTTCTGATCCTATCCATCCTCGTTACTCCCAGGGAGAACCTCAACATTTTCATCTCCGCTACCTCCAGCTCTGCCTCCTGCCTTTTCCTCAGCGCCACTGTTTCTAAGCCATACAACATCGCTGGCCTCACCACCATCTTGTACACTTTTCCCTTCATTCTTGCTGACACTCTCCTATCGCACATCACACCGGATACTTTTCTCCAACCACTCCAGCCTGCCTGCACACGCTTCTTCACCTCTTTTTCCACACTCTCCATTGCTCTGGATTGTTGAGCCTAAGTACTTAAAATCCTCCACCTTCGTTATCTCTGCTCCTGTAACATCACCGTTCCTCCTGGGTCCTTCTATTCACACACATGTATTCTGATTTTCTGAGGCTAACCTTCATTCCTCTCCTTTCCAGGGCATACCTCCACCTCTCTAGATTTTCCTGCACTTGTTCTCTGCTCTCACTACAGATCACGATGTCATCTGCAAACATCATAGTCCATGGAGATTCTTGTCTCACCTCGTCTGTCAGCCTGTCCATCACCATAGCAAACAAGAAGGGGCTCAGAGCTGACCCTTGATGCAGTCCCACCTCAACCTTGAATTGCCAGTCACACCGACAGCACACCTCACCACTGTCTTACATCTATCATACATGTCCTGCACCACTCTAACATACTTCTCTGCCACTCCAGACTTCCTCATGCAATACCACAGTTCTTCTCTTGGCACCCTGTCATATGCTTTTTCCAGATCCACAAAGGCACAATGTAGCTCCTCTGACCTTCTCTGTACTTCTCTATTAACATCCTCAAGGCAAACATTGCATCTGTGGTGCTCTTTCTTGGCATGAAACCAAACTGTTGTTCACAAATGCTGACCTCTGCCCTTAGTCTAGCTTCCACTATTCTTTCCCATAACTTCATCGTATGGCTCATCAACTTTATCCCTCTGTAGTTGCTGCAACTCTGCACGCCTCCCTTGTTCTTAAAAATGGGCACCACACTTCTCCCTCCACTCCTCCGGCATCTGCTCACTCTCTAGTACCGTGTTGAATGTTCTTGTCAGAAAATCTACTGCTACCTCTCCTAGACACTTCCATACCTCCACAGGTATCATCAGGACCAACTGCCTTTCCATTCTTCATCCTCTTCAATGCCCTTCTCACTTCACCCTTACTGATCTTTGCTACATCCTGCTCCTCAATGGTTACCTCTTCTACTCTTTTTTCTCTCATTTTCCTCATTCATCAGCTCTTTAAAGTACTCTTTCCATCTTCCCAGCACACTTTTGTCATTAGTCAATAGAGTTCCCTCTCTGTCCTTTATCACTCTAACTTCCTGCACGCCCTTCCCATCTCTATTTCTCTGCTGTGCCAACCTGTATAGATCATTTTCTCCCTCTTTACTATCCAACCTATCATACAAGTCATCATATGCCCTCTGTTTGGCCTTAGCCACTGCTACTTCGCCTTATGCTGTGTCTCCCTGTACTCCTGTTTACTCTCTTCGGTCCTCTCAATGTCCCACTTCTTCTTGGCTAACCTCTTCCTTTGTACACACTCCTGCACTTCCTCATTCCACCACCAAGTCTCCTTATCTACTTTCCTTCCAGAGGACACACCAAGTACTCTCCTACCTGTGTCCCTGATCACATTTGCTGTGGTTGTCCAGTCATTTGGAAGCCCTTCCTGGCCACCCAAAGCCTGTTTCAACTCCTCTTTGAAGACAACACGACACTCTTCCTTTTTCAGCTTCCACCACCTTGTCTTCTGCTCTGCCTTTGCCTTTTTCACCTTTCTCACCATCAGAGTCATCCTGCACACCACCATCCTATGCTGTTTGGCAACACTCTCACCCACGATGACTTTGCAGTCACTGACTTCCTTCAAATTACATCGCCTACACAAGATGTAGTCTACCTGTGTGCGCCTACCTCCGCTTTCATAAGTCACCCTATGCTCCTGTTTCTTCTCAAAGAAAGTATTCACCACAGCCATTTCCATCCTTTTGCAAAATCTATCAACATCTGTCCTTCATGCTCCTGTCCTGGATACCAAACCTGCCCATCACTTCCTCGTCCCTCTGTTTCCTGCCCCAACATGTCCATTGAAGTCTGCACCTATGACCACTCTTTCACCTCTGGGGGTACTCTGCATCACTTCATCTAAGTCACTCCAGAATCTCTCCTTCTCTTCTAGCTCACATCCTGCCTGTGGGGCATAAGCACTAACAACATTGAGCATTACACCTTCAATTTCTAACTTGAGACTCATCACTCTGTCTGACACTCTTTTCACTTTTAGAACATTCCTGACAAACTCCTCCTTCAAGATGACTCCGACTCCATTTCTCTTCCCATCCACACCGTGATAAAATAGCTTAAACCCTGCTCCTAAGCTTTTAGCTTTGCTACCTTTCCACCTGGTCTCCTGAACACACAGTATGTCCACCTTCCTCCTCTGCATCATGTCAACCAGCTCTCTACCTTTTCTGTGCATAGTTCCAACATTCAAAGTCCCCACTCTCAGTCCTAGACTCATGCCTTTCCTCTTCTCTCTCTGCCTACGGACACGCCTCCCACCTCTCCTTCTTCGACGTCTTCGACCAACAGTAGTCCAATTTCCATCAGCACCCTGTTGATTGACAGCACTGATGGCGGTCGTTGTTAACCCGGGCCTCGACCGATCCGGTATGGAGGTAATACTTTTGATTTGCATTTTAAGTAATTGGCATTGGTTTTACGTCGGATGCCCTTCCTGACACAACCCTCTGCATTTCTCCGGGCTTGGGACCGGCATGAGGGGGAGAGACACTGGTTAGTGCCCCCCCACCTCATGGCTGCATTATGCCATTATGGCTGCATTATGCCAAAATCATCAATCGTCAAGCAATAAAAGACCTGAAATATTTCAGTTGGTGTGCAATGGATCGAAAATATATGAAAGTTTAATTTTTATCAGTACATTACAGAAAATAGGGGCAGTGGTGGTCTAGTGGTATAGGGCGCTGGATCGCTGATCCAAAGGTTGGGGGTTCGAGTCCCACTCTCCACAGGGTTGTCACTGTCCCCCCCAGTGCAGCTAACTGGGTTATCAAAGGCGGGTCATGTCTGTCACTGTCTATGGTGAGAGGTTGATGTAAAAGAACCATTGCTGACTTTCGTAAAGAGTAGCCGCAAAGCCGTCAGCATGTTTCTGTCCCTTGCTAAAAGGGTTGTGACAGGAAGGGCATCCGACGTAAAAACCTCTGCCAAATCAAACGTGCCAATCAGATGATCCGCTGTGGCGACTCCCGAGTAAAAGGGAAAAAGCCGAAAGGAAGACAGAGACAGACATTACAGAAAATAATGAACTTTATCACAATATGCTTATTTTTTGAGAAGGACTAGTACATACATACATATATACATACATACATATACATACATATATATATATATATATATATATATATATATATATATATATATATGTATATTACATGGTGAATGAAAATGGCTGAATCAAACGCATTATTTTATATAACCATGATAACAAAATGCATAAATAAATAATTATACATAAATAAAGTTTATTTAATTTCATCCCATTTTCTAAACCATTTCGTCCTTTATTGGGGTTTAAAGGAGTCTGGAGCCCATCCCAGCCATCCTCGTTCAAACATGGGTACATTTTAAGACAACCAAAACATCTAGATATTATTACTACTACCTTCATCATCATCATCATCATCATTATGGTTAATATCATTGTCACTCTTTTTCCTCATTCATTTTCTGAACCACTTATTCCTAATTGGGGTCATGGGGAGACTGGTGCCCATCTCAGTCAACTCTAGGTGAGGGCACAGCACACCCTGGACGGCTCGCCAGGCCATTGCGCAGCAGAAACACGCTGACAGCTATGCAGCTCCTCTTTACGAAACTCAGCAATGCTTCTTTTACATGAACGAACAGCACAGAGAGTGAGAGACGCGGCCGGCCTTTGATTACCCAGTCAGCTGCATTGGGGGGGCAGCGGCAGTGTGAAATCACTGACAGTTGAACTTGAACCCCTGACGTTCAGATCAGTAAGACAGCACTTTACCACCAGGCCACTATACACACTGAAATATTATTATTATTCATTCATTCATTTTTCAGAACGACTGAATCCTAATTAGGGATGCAGAGAGGCTGACGCCCATCTCAGCTGACTCTGGACAAGGGCAGGGTACACCCTGGCCATCACAGTGCTATTAATTTTATTATTATTATTATTATTATTACTATCATCATCATCAAAAGAAACCCATGCAGCACAGGAAGAATATGTAAACTCCAGACACAAACAGCCTCGCCATGCCGGGAATTGAACCCAGTACCTTGCTGCAGTGAGGCGAACATGTTAATCACTACATTACCATTACACCCATTATAACTCTTATTACAGGGGCAGCGGTGGCCTGGTGGTAACGGTGTTGGATCACTGATCCTAAGGTCGGAGGTTTCAAGACCCACTCTCAACAGGTTGTCACTGTCCCCCCAGTGCACCAACCAAGTTATCAAAGGCCGGCCACGTCTCCTACTGTCTGTAGTGAGAGGATCATGTAAAGGAACCTTCAACATGAGGAGCTGCAGAGCCATCAACGTGTTTCTGTCCTGCGATGGCCTGGCGAGACGTCCAGGGCGTACTCTGCCCTCGCCCAGAGTCGGCTGAGATGGGTGCCAGCTCCCCCGTGACCCCAATTCGGATTGAGCGGTTCAGAGAATGAATGAATGATTGAATACTCTTAGTATATTAAGATATTAAATACATTGGCTTTTGTTTAAGATATTTAACATGACTTGTAAAAGGGGGAGGAGTCTTGTTCCCTCTACATGTTTATTCTACAGTTCAGAGCTGACTGTAAGATGATCTGTGGAAGACAGGAAGTGAAACTCTTACCAGTTTGCCCATGCACCTCTGCTGCCCTACCCTGTTCAGACACTTGTGGTGGATGCCCATTTTACAGGCTTTGCAGCGGAGTCCCAGCTTGGTGTTGGGACCTGTCAATCACACATCATACACATTAACACAGTGCAGGGTGAAATGCTGTCACGCTTGAAGACAGAATGCTTCTGTAATGATCGACCATGTAGGGTCATTGAGCCTTTGTGTGTGTGTGTGTGTGTGTGTGTGTGTGTGTGTGTGTGTGTGTGTGTGTGAGAGTGAGAGAGAGAGAGACTGAATGTTCTGGTACATTTGGTTCTGTCAAATCAATATACATGGGGTTTTTTTGGGGGGGGAGGGGCTTATTTCTGAGTAAATAATGGAGCTGTATCATAGATAAAAATCACGACTTACACAAGAAATGCACCATTCAGAAGAATCCACTTCATTTATAAAAATATCCAAATCCTGAAATCGCCCCCTGAGGGTTTGGAAGAATAACCCACTGGAACCTTGTTTCTCATATAATCAACTCGTACGCATAAACAAAACCCTGAAACAGTTCCTCAGGGACCAGCTCGGGAGTTTATGTGAGGACTGAAAAGGGACGGAAAACTTCTGGTACATTTCCAGAAACTTTCCATCGAAACTGAGATGTGGGACTTTTGGAAATATTCCAAGTAGGAAATGGGAGTTAGCAGGAATATCTTGAAATTAACTGGAAATGTGGGGATGTTTATATTAACTGTAGAAACATAAACATTTTATTTGTCATAACATTTCTAATACAAATTTTTACTACATGGATTTATTTATTTATGATTTTTAATGCCAGTTGCTTTAATATTCTATAAATATGCTGTAAGATGTTTGTTAATTACATTTAAATTCTGTTATAAACTCATCTTCAGAATTTCCACATTCTTGCCGTTAAGTCCCACGGAATGTTTCCGACTTGGAAATTTCATGGAAGTTTGCATCCATTTACATTGACAGCATTTGGCCGACGCCCCTTTCCTGAGCAACTTACGAATGTGACTTGAAGTCACTATACGTGAAACCCTTCGGATACGGCTACCCTGGGACTCGAACTCCGTTTACCTCCATCAGGAAGAATTTACCAGAGAAATGATCCTGTTTTATTTGTGCTTCGTAATATCCTGCAGTCTTTTACTGATTAACTATCGATTTATCTTTTTGAGAGCCAGGAGAGTTTCCTTTAATGGAGATTTGTGGGCGTGGCGAATTGTAATGCTGTCAGTGTACTTGATAATTCATGAATGTTTGTGAGAGTGATTAAAAGAAATCAGTAAAAAAAATTCATAAAGGGTCAAAGGTCATTTAATTATTGATTTATTTTAATTTAATTTACTGATAGCTTCTTTTTTTCACCTTGAGATTTTTGCGATTTTTATGATATGTGGTGAAATCACTACAAGTAAACATAACACCTTTAATTAAATTTTAAATAAAAAAAAAAAAAACACATGGAACGAGTCTGAGCTCGTTCTCTGGTCCACACACAGTTTCTGTTTCAGATTAAAAAAAAAAAAAAAAAAAAAGATGTGCTAATCTAATCGCACGACTCGTTCTTCTCCCTGCAGCGGCGAAATAAAAAAGAAAGAGTTTCCTGTTTATCTGGTGGGTGGATGTGTGAGAGCGCGGACTGTGTCAGGACATAAACGTATGTGCACAAGTAGGCTTTCTCCCAATTATTCCACGCAGTAATTCATCATGCTCAACCCTAACTAGGGTCGCGGCAAATCCGGGCGAGGGTGAGATAGACTCTGCATTTGATCTGTTTTAATAATGTCATTACAACGTTGCCCGAGGGTGGCACTAATGTGATTTGTGGACCCACACAAAAAAAAAAAAAACCCGTTAGAATCTTACAGAAAACATTTTCAACAAACATCTCAGAAATCTTGTTGGGAGATGGTACCGGGACACGGATGTGTGAGGACTGTGTGCATGTGTTCTGTAGTTTCCCTTTTCAGAACATGATTCACTGAAAGGGAAATGCCAGTACAGATGTGCACCGCACTCTTCCCATGCTAAACAGCTGTACTGGGAATTCTGGATGTGTGCAACATTTTGGCAACTTCAAAACAACATTGCGCATAAAAGTGATCTACATCTTTTCAATAACATCGTCACGTTGTTCAGATAACACTTTGTACAACCGACCAAGTTCTAACCTTTCAGTAACGTTGTAATAACGCTGCACAGCGGTACGTGTTCATCGGGATGTTACATTCATCCTCCAGGACTCATACCACAAAAAGATCCGTGTTTTGGCCCAAGCTTTGAGTTCAGCTTCACATCAACATTGACAAAAGCATTAACTTCATGCTGACATCAAAACCAAATCATAATCACAAATCATGTAATTGTACGCCCCCCCCAAAAAAAAATTAAAAATCCCAAAATAATCTAACATCATCGATGAACAGTGTGTCATGTGATCCCGACAACAATGTTGAACAAAGTCTCCTTTCTCACTGCAAACAATAAGCATCAGCTGTCATGATGAACCTATATAAGTGTCATAAAAGCTTCTGATCCATTCAGAACCATTACTGGGTCTGTATCGCCAAAATCAAAACACCATGCGTGCAGAATTATCATCAAAATCCAGTTTGGAATTGAAGACACATTAAGATCCAAACACGTGAAAGTGCTACTAAAACATGAATAATCACGGAACAATGGGTCCAGAAACATCACCGGTCCTTTCCTTTGGTTCTTCTTTCCTTTCTTCCTTTTTTAATAGAAAGAAGAGAGTCCCTCAAGGATCTGGAAATAGTGACACAAGACCTGCGTTTCCATACAGCTTTTATCATCAGCTCATTAACTTCCCATTTCTAATTGCCCTCCAATCCCCAGCGCCAACTTAAATAAGGCACTCGCGGGTTGAGTCAATAGGGTCACCGGATCTAATCCGAATAAGGAGTAAACTGGGTTTGGGTTGGATCTGAATGAGGACTGAACTGAGTTTGGGTTGGATCTAAATCAGGACTGAGAAGTGAATAGGGAAAGAGAAGTTGACGGGTGCGTGTGATCGAACGGAGCCCATACGCCCAGTTGGGGCAGATGGAGCCTACTGGTTAGAGAAGCAGCTTAAGAACCAAAAGGTCATTAGTTTGATTCCCAAACCAGCAGAAAATATGCGGCAATGGGGGAGTGAGCTGAACCTTCCTTTCCTCCACCTTCATGGCTGAAGTTCCCTTTAGCAAGGCACCTAACCCCGAGCTGCTCTCTGGGCATCCCGATGTGGCAGGACACTGCTCCGAGTGTGTGTGTGTGTGTGTGTGTGTGTGTGTGTGTGCGTGTGTGTGTGTATTCAATTTGGATGGGTTAAATGCAGAGGACATAATTTCCCTTGTGGGATTAATATAGTAAATAAAATTTAAAATATATTTAAAATGCTTGATGGCAGCTCTTCCAGATGACCAGTTCTCTCTCACAACATTTCAAACTACAGCATGAGCTATTAAAACATCGTATCAGAGTAACGGCCTGATGATTATTATGAAATTTATAGCAAGCGCTGGTTTTAATGAGCTGCAGACGTCCCCGAGTCGTTACTGGAAGCATGGATAGTAAAAACCAAATCATATGACATCACTACAATCATTAACTGACACGGTGAACCCAGTGAACGTCTTGGCGAGATTGCAAGCTGTTTCACAGCACGGGTGACCTGCTACCGCTTCATCTAGACACTAATTCATTTAGCCATTTTAACTTTAGCTAACAAGTTAGCCGTCTAGTATCAGCTCACTGTAGCATTCAGGGCCCTGACGAACTGCTGGAGTTAAACTATTATGTTGTGCTATTAAATTAGCATTCTATGCTAATCGGAATATGAACCAGATTGTGGTGATGTCATTTGATGAAGTCTGTAATTGGCTGCAACTTAGCAAAACCAGAAAGTGAATTCTTATCAGCTCTATTTTTGCTATGATGGGTACAGGAAACAAACTTACCGAAAACTTTGCCTGCTCCGCCTTGGCAAGCTAAAGAAAAATTGCAAAAAAAAAAAAAAGTTCCTGGGATATTAGAGTGAAACAATTACTAAAACAAGAGATAAACTTATGAATTAATGAAACAAATAAAAAAAAAACTTAATAGATTATTATTTTATGATGTGAAACTGTACCATGACACAATACTGAAATTATCCAAAACTATTGGAAATACAGCGTACCTTGACTTACGAAATTAATCTGTTCCGAGAGCAAGCTTGTAAGTCAAAATGTTCGTTAGCTAAAACAAAAAACTCCCATTGGAAATAATAGAAAACCAATTAATCCATTCTTAACCCCCTCCCAACTCATATAACCTGACACCAACATGCATATTTCACCTAATATATTAAAGATAAACATGTAAAAACAATAATTTCATAATAATAATACATGTACATTAACATTAATAATAAATAAGAACAAAACAACAATAAACAATAAGTCAACTAACCCTTCCGATCATCGACTGCGGTGAAGATATCACGTGGGCAGGCTCAAGGTGGTGCGTCACGGGGGAGGAGAATTTTGTGCATGTGTACGCTACTAATGACAGTGAGGAAAGGCTCGTGGGTAAGAGCTCCCACAAGGCCAGTGCTTCTCAAATAGTGGGGCACGCTCCCCTTGTGGGTCGCGGTGTGATGCAAGGGGGATGTGTATGACCCTGGTTAACATGCTTTTTTGCCATACTGTACTAGAATTAAGTGTAATTGCGCATCCTCTACAGTAGGTGGCAGTGGTGCTCTCACTGTGTTCCCTATGGTGTAGGGAAAAAGCACCGAGCAAACAACCTGAAGTGCAGTAAACACTATTTATAGTCTCATGCAGAGCACTGGGGGGTCCGTGAAATGTTTTTTATCTTCATATAGGGGGCATCACAGAAAATAATTGAGAAGCTCTGCATAAGGCATTCTTGGAGCATGGAGGAATGCACGCGGAAGAATAGGCTAATCGGCCCGGAAAAGCAATTTCCCCAGTAGAGCTCGTAAATCAAAATTTTGCTTGTTGGATGGGGCGAAGTTTTGGTGGATCGAAGCTGGTATCATGGAAAATTCATTACAAAAGACACTCATAAGTCAAGGTACCACTGTACACTGTATAATTAAAATATAATAAAGGATGTTAATAGAAAATGGAAGCATAGCTTGACAAACTAATAATATTTAGTATTTAAACCAAAGTGTGTACACAGTGTGTGGCGGCTAAAAATAAAAATTCAAATGTGCATTAATGTTACACGCTCCAGTAAACAGCGTACAGCCCTCTCGTCCGGTGACCTTTGCCCTCCGAGCGATTTAACTGATTAGCCAATAATCTCATCCGCGACTGCTGGGTGTTTTATTTTTCTCATGACTTCGCACAAAATGACAGTCGAGTATTTCCTCTCCGCGTGACTGATGTGTGTTAGCGGACACCGCGGTGTGCCGAGCGGAACCATGAAAGGAAACGTGTCCCCGTGACATCCTGTTAGTTCTGCAGTGGGTCGGGCTTCAGTAAATCCTGATTAATTATACACAACGCCACTCACCCGTAGATTTGCTTCTATGAGGGTTGCGTGGAGGCTGGTGTCCACCTCAGTCGAATCCAATCGAAGGTGGGGTACATCCTGAATTGCTCGCCAGTCCATCTCAGGGCCAACACGCACACAAACATTCACGCTCACACCGAGGGGCGATTTGGAACGGAACAGCCAATCCGGTTTTTGGACTGCGGGAAGATTGCGGAAGACGTGGAGAAAACCCACCCAAGCATGAGGAAAACATGCAAGCTCCACACACAAACGCTGAGCCAGGGAATCAAACCCACGACCTTCTGGCTGTGATGTGGATGTCTTAACCACCACAAGAACCGATTCAGTACATACTGTATAATCTAAAGCAGAGAGAGAGAGAGCGAGAGAGAGAGAGAGACAGCGTGGCCTGCAGCGGAACCATTCATTTTTCTTTTTCTTTTCAGAACCGCACTGATTGCTGCGGTTAATCATAATCAGGAGATCGATTGTGATTATTTTCATTAATCGTACGACCGGGTTTGATTATCGCCACAGACCTACAGAACAGTTTCAGGATTTTTAAACAGAGGCTGCATGGATCCCACGAGACTAAGGAACCCTTAAGGGAACAGGATAGCTCTGAGCCACCGTGGTGTAGCGGTCAGCACGTCCGTCTCACAACCGGGGTTTGAGTACCGGGCCCGGCGGGGGTCTTTCTGTGTGCAGTGTGCATGGTGACCCTGCTCCTGCGCAGGACTCCCCGAGGTGTTCTGGTTTCCTCCCACACGCCAATGACATGCACATTAGGCTAACTGGCTGCTCTAAATCAGGCTTAGGCGTAAGTGTGAGTGCAAATGTGAACGCTTTTGTGTGTTGGCCCCGTGATGGACTTCGCCCAGAGTGGGCTGAGATACCGGCCTCCCCGTAACTGCAGTAGTAATATGAGAATGGATAAATGAATGAAAAGGATCAATTTAAGCTCAGAGTAAATCAGATTTCTTCAGAGTTCTTAAGCTGAACCTGAATCCAGTGCATTCACTCACACACACACACACACACACACACACACACACACACAACCCTGAACACACAACCACACACACACACACACACACACACACACACACACAACCCCTGAACACACAACCACACACACAACCACGAACACACAAACACACACACACACACACACAACCATGAACACACAAGCGCACACACACACAACTACACACACACACACACACACACACACAAAACCCGAACACACAACCACAAACACACAACCATGAATACACTCACAGTCACATACAATCACGAACACACAACCACATACACACACACACACAACCATGAACACACAAGCGCACACACACACAACTACACACACACACACACAACCCGAACACACAACCACGAACACACACAACTACACACTCACAGTCACAGACAACCACGAACACACAACCACACACACACACACACACACACACACACACAAAGCCATGAACACATAACCACACACACACACACACACACACACACACAGACCCACACAACCATGAACCCACAACCCTGAACACATGCACACACAGTCACACACACACACACACACACACAACAATACACACTCACAGTCACACACAATCACAAACACACAACTACACACACACTCACAAACACACAACCACATACACACACAGTCACTCACAACCATGAACACACAACCACAGACACAACCATGAACACACACACACACACACTCACACACATGCACAGATAATCTGGCTTATGACACAACAAGAAACCTCTCTGCAGGGCTTATTTGTTTATTTTGCTGTAAATTATTCAGTGGATGAGAAAATCTCAGGTGACACAAGACATCCGCATCCTCCTAACAGGAAATGAAGTCACTTGTCTCTCTGTCTGTCACACACTCACGCAGACACTGCACATTCCTCCGGGCTTTAATCACACATGATAGGACACAGTGACAAACACAAACGTTACCTGAACTGCAGAACTGATTTGAGTTAATGTGCCGAGTTTCTTCTACTGATGGAAATGACATGACGCCCATACACACACACACACACACACACACACACACACACACACACACACGCACACACACACAGTGTGTGAAGACAATCTGACTTCAGTTCAATCACATGCATATTTAATATCACTGCTCCCTGTGGAGCGCTGAGTGTTTTCACTGTGTTGTTTTCTATAGTGAAAAAATAATAATTACACCGTCCTTTTCTCTTTTTTTACACTGTTTATGGAAAGTGTTTGAATGATAACAGCTATAAACATCATGTTCCTCTCCAGTCACAGTTTATTCTCTCTTAAAGAAAAACAATCTCAGGAGTAATAAACAAACATGCATCAGAAAACCTCATGACGTTTACAAGGTGCTGACACTGGAGACTCCTTCCATTATTATCATAGAACAAACCCGCCGGGGGGAATCAGGACCCCGAGATGCAGAGGGTCTCCCATCACGCTGGAGGGCGCAATTCGCGCTGACCCCTTTATTACACCACAACTGATCAATAAATTTATCTTTAAAAATAAATGTTTAATGTCTAATTTACTTCGTCTTCTTCCACCTAATCCGGGATCGGGTCACGAGAGCGACAGCTTAAGCTCTGAGGTCCGGACGTCCCTCTCCAGAGCCACTTCCTCCAGCTCGTCCGGGGTTACGCCGAGGCACTCCCAGACCAGCCAACAGACATCGTCCTGCCAGTGTGACGCCGGCGTCTCTTCCCGGTTGGACATGCACGAAACCCCACACCAGGGAGGCGGTCTGGAGGCATTCTAACCAGATGCCCGAGCCACCGCCACTGGTTCCTCTGAATGCGGGGGAGCAGCGATTCTACTCCGAGCTCCCCCCGGAGGGCTGAGCTTCTGAGCTGGGAATTGAACCCAGGCCTTCCTGCTTTAAGGCAGAGGTGCTAATCACTACACCACTGTTCCACAAAGATGATGATCATATTTTAATTTTTTTTAAATGTGATTTTATTTATGAAAAAAAAAAAGTCACAAAACACTGAATACCATAACTGACCAATCTGAATCAGATATTCAAATGAGGTGTACAATAATCAATACACTTTAGCATATTTATTTTTTCTCCTAACATTTTTAATCAGTTGACTAATGACCTGTGATATCGGTCCCCAAGCTCCACCTCCGCCTATGTAAGTTCTTGTTACTATAGAAACAATTCAAATGTATTTATATGAGCACATTGTGTGTGTGTGTGTGTGTGTGTGTGTGTGTGTGTTCATGCATATGGAATAACACACACACACACACACACATATGCACTTTCTGATGAGTTGATTATCAAGCGTTGGGTCCTTTGATGTCGCTTTAGCCATTTCACTTCACCTCCAATCAATGCTTCAAAAGAGTCTCGTATCTGAACCCTCGACTGATCTTTTCTATTATGGGGACCTTTTGTAGGTGCATGATGACAAGCTGCTATAAATTCTTAGGACTACCCACGTGGCTCAGCAGACGGGGACACAGAGTCATTTCCTGCAGTTAACGCCCAGATGACTGAAGACACAGAAATCAGCGATTGGAAAAAAAAATCATGTAGAAGTCCACATCAATACGGATATGAATTCGGATTCAAAAGATTCCAGAACATCATGAGAAAACACGACTTTTTCCCCACAAAAGACATTAAAAAAATAAACGGTATACCTGTACGCAGACACGATCGGATGAAGCATCAGTATTTATTCCTCAGTGTCCTGGGTAAACAAGGGAGTGGGACACGAAGTGTTCAGTGACTTATGCAAATCAAGATTACTGAAATATAATACATAAAAATCAGCCACTCAATTCTACTAAGGTCCCAAGGAGACCAGAACCCATCTCAGTCGACCCTGGGCTGAACAGCTTTCCGAACACCATGCCTCCCTTCGCCAATTGAATTATGTTTAAACTTTATGGTGGCAGCTGTAGCCTAATGCTTAGAGAAGCAGTTTTAGGACTGAAAGATTTGTGGCTGTGGGGGGGTGAGCTGCACCTTCCCTTCCTCCACCCTCATGACTGAAGTGCCCTTGAGCAAGGCACACAGACTCTGACTGCTCTCCGAGTGCCGCAGTGTGTGTGTGTGTGTGTATTCGTTAAATGCATACATGATCAATTCCCTTGTGTAATAAAACATTCATTCATTTTCTAAGATGCTTAATCCTAATTAGGGTCACAGTGAGGCTGTCAGCAAACTCTAGGCAAAGACGGGGTACACCCTGGCCAGCTCTCCCATAACAGAACCACCACTCACACAGCCATTCATCCACACACACACACACACACACACACACACACACACACACACACACACACACACACACACACACACACACACACACACACCTAGAAGTAATTTGGAACAGCCAGTTAACCTACTGTGCATGTTTTTGGACTGTGGGAGGAACCTGGAGGAAACCCACGCAAGCACGGGGAGAACATGCAAAATCCACACAGAAACGTCCCGAGCTGGGAATCGAACACGGGACCTTTTGCTGAGGCGGACGTGCTAACCACTGCACCACTGTGCTGCACACATATAAATATATCTAATTTAGAGAGCACCTGTGTCGCCTGTTTACAGCCTGCTGCGTTCATACAATGATCCAACTTCAAACTTGAATAAATTTTTCTTGTCCAGGATCATTTGTGAATAAGTACGTCAAAATCTTTAGTACGTGCCTGGGAAATAATATCATATTAAAATACGTACATATGGTGAATGCAGTTTCTGAAATAATTCAAATAGTTCCGACACCTTTTTCCACGTTCAAATTTTGTACA
>CM045732.1:70128495-70150995 GCA_024760905.1 Plotosus lineatus
AACAGTGATGAAGGTTACACCTGTTCCAGAAACTCATTAACTTTCCTCCCAGAAACCTCTGCTTCTTTCAGTCATCATCTATATTTTATTGTTCTGTGTTTTAACTCAACACTTGGCTTCGGTGAGAGACGATTAAAAAGACGCAGCACTTTCCTGCAGTGGATTTTATACTGAAGAAGAAAAAAAAGAAAGCCACAAGCCTCTATTCTTATGAGATGCAAAACGAATGTTACAACAGAACCTGATGGTACCGAATACACAGCCATGTGAAAAACAAACTACATCCCGTCACACAACTCATCGGAGGTGGGGGGACACACAAAAAAAAAAAAAAAATGTCCCCTTCTTTAGTACAGAGCCGACAGACAAACTTGACTGACCGAGCAAAAAGGGTCATGATGTAAACACAAAGTATATAAACTAAACCAATCATCCGCTCCATTTTAAAAAGTGATACATTTTTTATGCGTTGAGACAACCCCCAGCTGGTTATTTTGTTTACATGACATTCACCTACAAAGTCAGCATGAGCACTATGTAGCTTACCAGTGACTAGAGAATCAGTCAATGAGAACGTGTTTTTCTGAGGCCAGACGCGACAATATAAAGTGATACCTCAGCTAACGAAATTAATCCGTTCTGAGGGCGAGCTCGTAAGCCAAAAAGTTTGTTAGATGAAATAATTATTCCCATACGAAATAACAAAAAACTAATTAATCCGTTCCAACCCCCTCCCAAACTCAGATAACCTTACAGAAACATGTATATTTCACCAACTATATTAACGATAAACATGTAAAAACAATAAACATTTCATAATAATAATACATGTACATTAACATTAATAATGGTTTAATATCATCATCATCATCATCATTTTCTGTAACCGCTTAATCCTAATTTGGGTTGCGGGGAGGCTGGTGCCCATCGCAGCCAACTTCGGGCAAGGGCAGAGTACTCGCCAGGCCATCGCAGGGCAATAGTTTAATAAATAATAATAAAACAAGAATAAACGATAAGTCAACGAACCCATCCGATCATCACCTGTGGCAAATATGTCACGAGGGCAGGCAGGAGGTGGTGCATAACAGAGAAGAAGGAGAAGGAAGAGGAGGAGAAGAATTTTGTGCTCGTGTACGCTACAAATGCCAGCAAGGAAAGGTTCGTGATGAGCTCCCAAAAGGCCAGTGCTTCTCAATTATCCAATAGTCCGTGTGATGCCAGGGGGGCACGTATGACCCTGGGGAACATGCTTCAGTGCCATATTGTACTAGAATTAAGTGTAATTGCGCACCATCTACAGTCGGTGGCAGTGGCGCTTTTACTATGTTCCCTATGGAGGAGGGAAAAAGCACCGAGCAAACTATATGAAGTGCAATAAACACTATTTATAGTCACGCTGGGGGGGTGAGGGGGGGGGTGAAATGTTTTTTTTATCTTCATATGGGGGCATCACAGAAAGTAATTGAGAAGCACTGCACAAGGTGTTCTCAGAGCACGGAGGAATAAATGCGAAAGAATATGAGGCTAATCGACACAGAAAAGCCATTTCCCCAGCAGAACCCCTAAATTAAAATTTTGCTGGTTGTATGGGGCAGATTTTTGGGGGATCGAAGCTTGTATCATGGAAAATTCGTTATAAAAGACACTCGTAAGTCAAGGTACCGCTGTACTTGCGAATCCCCCACCTCAAAAAAAAAAAAAAAAAGACTGCCCTAATTTTTTTTAACCCATTAGGGGAAGCATAGCATTTAAAGGATGGTCATCTCAAATACATGATAAATAGAACTGTCAGTCTATCACCTGGGAGAAGTCCATACACCCCACGGTTATCACAGCTTCAAAACACATGTGCCACTGAATAGAACCTCACGTACACCTGTCACCCGGAATCTGGTGTTTCTCTCTTGTTGATGTACATTATGCTCTCTCGTAGCATCAAGATCTTAAGAAATTTCTACGGCCTGAAGATGTCCATGAGTCTGGTAAGGGGTTTTGTTCTTAATTTCTAAATTATTTAAAAAAAAAAAACAATACTACAGTATTCAGAATCATCTCTCAGTGGCACAGATTCCAAATGACTGCCAATTTGTTCAGCACTGGCTGCTTCAGCGAATGGAGTCTGAGAGCAGGCTGTGTGATGTGAAAAGAATTCCAACATTTCAAAAAGCCCAAAATTTAATAAGCTCCTCAGCTAATACAACTGTTGGTGTGAAAGTGCACGTGTACAAATTTGACCTATATGGATTCCTGAAAAAAAAACCTTTCCTACTCAAAAAAAAGAACACTGAAGCAAAATTACAGTTTTCCAAAGTACATACCGATAAAGGCCAGAGGTACAGGTAAGGTAAATCTGTAGGGATTTTTTTACACCCGAGCCTCGTGGCTCATCAGGCCGGTGCTTATCCCCGGTTTCCATAGCGTGAAGCAACCAGGAGTTCAACTCCACCTGGATGGGACGCTAGTCCATCGCAGGTTCCCTTCCCAGTATATTTTCGCTGGTACCCATTTATACTGCTGGGTGAACAGAGGCACACTTGTGGTTGAGACCTTGCCCAGGGGTCTCAGCACAGTGAGGGTCTCAGTGGGATTCGAACTCACAACCTCCTGATCATGAGCGCAGCACCCTAACCACTACGCCACTGGCCCCACGATAAAGGCCAGAACATCTGGAATAATGTGCTGGAAGCAGGGATTGAATTGTTTGATTGGAGTCACAGTACTCAGTGTGAGCAGGGAGAAGAATCTCATTCCAACTCTGAAGGATGGTGGAGAACATGTCATGGTTTCGACTGACCAGTCCTTCTCAAAAAATTAGCATATTGTGATAAAGTTTATTATTTTCTGTAATGTGCTGATAAAAATTAAACTTTCATATATTTTAGATTCATTGCACACCAACTGAAATATTTCAGGTCTTTTATTGTTTTAATTCTGATGATTTTGGCATACAGCTCATGAAAACCCAAAATTCCTATCTCAAAAAATGAGCATATGATGTTCAGGTAGTGTAAACGAGCTATTAACCTAATCATCTGAATCAACCAATTAACTCTAAACACCTGCAAAACATTCCTGAGGCTTTTAAAAACTCCCAGCCTGGTTCATTACTCAAAACCGCAATCATGGGTAAGACTGCCGACCTGACTGCTGTCCAGAAGGACATCACTGACACCCTCAAGCAAGAGGGTAAGACACAGAAAGAAATCTCGGAGCAAATAGGCTGTTCCCAGAGTGCTCTATCAAGCCACCTCAGTGGGACGTCTGTGGGAAGGAAAAAGTGTGGCAGAAAACGCTGCACAACCAGAAGAGGTGACCGGACCCTGAGGAAGATTGTGGAGAAGGGCCGATTCCAGACCTTGGGGGACCTGTGGAAGCAGTGGACTGGGCTACAGGTTCCACATTCCCCAGGTCAATCCACTTTTGAAGCAGAAACAGCGGCAGAAGCGGCTGACCTGGGCTACAGAGAAGCAGCACTGGACTGTTGCTCAGTGGTCCAAAGTACTTTTTTGGGATGAAAGCAAATTTTGCATGTCATTCGGAAATCGCGGTGCCAGAGTCTGGAGGAAGACTGGGGACAAGGAAATGCCAAAATGCCTGAAGTCCAGTGTCAAGTCCCCACAGTCAGTGATGGTCTGGGGTGCCATGTCAGCTGCTGGTGTTGGTCCACTGTGTTTTATCAAGGGCAGGGTCAATGCAGCTCGCTATCAGGAGATTTTGGAGCACTTCATGCTTCCATCTGCTGAAAAGCTTTATGGAGATGAAGATTTCATTTTTCAGCACGACCTGGCACCTGCTCACAGTGCCAAAACCACTGCTAAATGGTTTACTGACCATGGTATTACTGTGCTCAATTGGCCTGCCAACTCTCCTGACCTGAAGCCCATAGAGAATCTGTGGGATATTGTGAAGAGAAAGTTGAGAGACACCAGACCCAACACTGTGGATGAGCTTAAGGCCGCTATCGAAGCATCCTGGGCCTCCATAACACCTCAGCAGTGCCACAGGCTGATTGGCTCCATGCCACGCCGCATTGAAGCAGTCATTTCTGCAAAAGGATTCCCGACCAAGTATTGAGTGCAGAACTGAACATAATTATTTGAAGGTTGACTTTTTTTGTCTGAAAAACACTTTTTTTTTTTATTGGTCGGATGAAATATGCTAATTTTTTGAGATAGGAATTTTGTGTTTTCATGAGCTGTATGCCAAAATCATCAGTATTAAAACAATAAAAGACCTGAAATATTTCAGTTGGTGTGCAATGAATCTAAAATATATGAAAGTTTAATTTTTATCAGTACATTACAGAAAATAATGAACTTTATCACAATATGCTAATTTTTTGAGAAGGACTAGTATATTCAAAGCTCACAGTCGTTGACTGACCCACAAATTGCACAGTACATCAAATTGTGCTTTAAGGTATCACGAGGTCATCTCTCTGAAATTTGCAGTTGAATTGGGGTGGAGCTTTCAATGAAATAATCACCCAAAATACACTCACAACTCTTTCAAGGAATGTCTCGAAGGGAAGGAACCGAGTTATGGAATGATTGAGATAAAGCCCAGACTTGAACCCTATCAGAACATTGTAGAGGGACTTCCTTCTTCTTCACGTCGGGTGAACTGCGCGGACCAGTTCCACCCTCCACCTCCAGTTGTTTATGCTCTTCTAAGAGCATCATTTTGCCTTTCCAAATCTTAAGCGAGTTGATCATTGATACTCCTCGTTGGTTCCCCTGTGTGTGGTGCTGGAACCCATAGAAGAAAATCATGGACTAGTTCATTCTTACTTAGCCAGCAGCATCCAACATATCTTTGGGGGAGGGGGGTTTACATTGACGGTACTTGCGAGAAAAATCCTCAAATGGAGGCTTGTATGGAAGAGTGTTCAGTTGATGTCGGAGACTGGGGGACAATTAAATAAAATGTCTATAAGAAGTCCTTTCTGCTAAAGGGGTTCTACTTACTTCTGAGTCCAAGTGAGCTCCGCACGACCCGAATGCAACTTGACAAATGAATGAAAGTGAGTCCAAGGGTGTAAATTATACTACAAAAAACATACTGGAATATCATGGGGTTATTTCTACTGTTTATAGTATCGTAAATAACCTGCAGTGTCATCTTTTGTGTGTGTGTGTGTGTGTGTGTGTGTGTGTGTGTGTGTGTGTGAGACTACAGTCTGTAAACAATGCCTGGTTTATAAACTCCCAGCGATGTCATTAATAATAACCTTCACCATGAATCCTGTAAGACTTGGACTCTGGACTGCTTCATCATCAGGTTGCTATCTGTGTTTATAAACGGAGTTTATTTTTTAAAATGTTTATTTATGAATTGTTTTCTCTCTGGCTCACATTTGTATGTTTCTCATTTTCCTCTCACTTCCTCTCTCTCACTTACAGGTGGATATCTGTACTTATCCCTTGTCTGTCCATATTAACAGCCTGAGCTCATTAACTAACTGTTTCAATTTCAAATTCATCAAGCATTACCCTGCTTACACACACACACACACACACACACACTCCTGTTCTTTGACTGGAGTGCTAAACGGTTAATTACGTTTAATTGTTTCACAGCATTCTTACTGAATGTCTGTCAAATTGTAACACCACTTGTGTTAGACTTATCTTGCTAACAAACATTTTATTACCATCAACTCAACACACATGAATCCTCTTCAGCTTGTTACCCAAGGTGTCCCTCAGGGCTTGGTACTTGGTCCACTCCTTTCCTTGCATGTCTTTGACCACATTATTCACTGCCACAACCTTATTGTTATGCTGATGGCATGCAGCTCTATGTCAACACCAAATCAGCCCTGTCGTGCCACCAGCTCTTCTTCATCAGATCAGATCCATGACTTTAAAGCCTAACCACCAACATTTCGGACAATGACTGGTCCGAGTTAATATATTTAATGGTCATTTATACTTTTTCAAAGCATGTACACAGTATGTAGAATACAAGTGTATGATATAACAATATAGTGTAACAACCACTCACAAGCCTGTCTTGGATGCACTTTTTCACAAGAAGTGACCTAAAACCCAAGAGAGAACACAGTGATGTACAGCACTGCATTTCCCCTCATTCATTCATTGTTCTTTTTCTCGGCTGCTTAATCCTAATTAGGCTCGCAGGGAAGCTGGCACCCATCTCAGCTGAAATTGGGTAAGGGTGGGGTATGTTCTGAATAGCTCACTAGACCATCACAGAGCCAACAAACATATAACCACTCACACATACTGTCACACTTATGGTTGGCCTGGAACAGCCCATTGGCCTACTGTGCATGTCTTTGGGTTGTGAGAAAAAAAACAGAGAAAACCCACGCAGGCATGGAGACAACACGCAAATGACATGCACCACCATGCCACCTGTTTTTACCCGACAAATCATGTTAGTTGAACTCGATCTGATGAGTTCATGGACCATTTTATTCATAATTTCTTAACAGGATTTGGGAAAAAACCCTACACTACAATCGCGCTCCAGTTTCCACCAGAAGACTCAAACATGACCAAAGTTGTATACTTTTCCAATTAAAGGTGGAATTTTAAATCACGGACATTATTCGCAAACGTTCGTGTGAGTGCGCACATGTCTTCACAGCTGAACCTCGAGGAATAAATGATATTCTGCCAATAAAAACAACTGTGAGTCATGTAGAAAAGTTGAGTATTCAATATTTTTATGTGCTAATAGACCTGGCAACAGTATGTGTAATTGTTCTGGGCATCATTATTGAAAATCCAACACCGGTTCAATATGCTGAGGGCCACCCTGCTTGTTAGTCATGGTGTATAATCCAAGACTCAAATACAACTGTACCTTGACTTTACAGTTGTACCTTGAGTGTCTTTCATAATGAATTTTCCATGATAAGAGCTTCGACCAACCAAAAATTCACCGCATCCAACCAGCACAATTTTGATTTATGAGCTCTGTTGGGGAAATGGCTTTTCTGGGCCAATTAGCCTCGTATTCTTCCGCGAGTTTTCTGAGAACGAGTTATGCAGTGCTTCTCAATTATTCTCTGTGACACCCCCTATAGGAAGAACCCCCCCCCCCAACATCCTGCATGTGACTATAGTGTTTACTGCACTTCATATCATTTGCTCAATGCTTTTTCAGCATGCCATAAGGAACACAGTGAGAACTACTGCCACCTACTGTAGTGGATGTGCAATTACACTTAATTCTGGTACAATATGGAAAAAAGCATGTTTCTCAGGGTCATACGCACCCCCCCCCTCCCCGCATCACACTGCACCCTCAAGGGGTGCATGCCCCATTATTTGACAAGCCCTGGCCAGTGGGAGCTCACTGCAAGCCTTTGCTGGCATTCGTAGCGTGCACATGCACAAAATTCTCCTCCTCCTCTGTTAGGCACCACCTCATGCCTGCCAACGTGACATCTTTCGCCGCAGTCGATGATCGGAAGGGTTAGTTGACTTATTTTTTATTCTTGTTTTATTATTAGTTATTATTAATTATTATTAATGTTGGGTGGCATAGTGGTTAGCACGTCCGCCTCACAACAAGAAGGCCTGGGTTAAATTCCCGGCCTGGGCGTTTCTGTGCAGAGTTTGCATGTTCTCCCCATGCTCAAGTGGGTTTCCTCCGCGTACTCCAGTTTCCTCCCACGGTCCAAAAACGCGCACAGTAGGCTAATTGACTGTTCTAAATTGCCCGTAGGTTCACAACATGCAGAAGGCAATGGTAAACCACTGCACTATCCTTGCCAAGAAAACCTCCATGAAGATGATAATCAAGGCATTATCCTTCATAGCAGGTCGCCAAGAGTCGTCCTATGACTCGGAAGTTACCAGACCAGACCATTATTAATGTTAATGTACATGTAAAAACAATAAATATTTAATAATAATAATACATGTTTATCTTTAATATATTAGGTAAAATATATGTGTTTGTGTCAGGTTATATGAGTTTGAGAGGAGGTTGGAACAGATTAATTGGTTTTCTATTATTTCCGATGGGAATTTTTGTTTATGCTAAAAAGCGCAAGAGAAAACGAGATCAAGAGGGAGGGGAAATGCACGCTTTGCAGAAGTCCAAAAGTTGTTGATACTATGTATCACCCTCATAAAGCTAGTGCTGTTCTGGGGAAGTACAGAAGTTTTTGATACTATGTATCACACTGATAAAGATAGTTCCGTTCTGGGGGAAGTCTGGAAGATGTCGATACTGTGTATCCCTGTGGACACCGTTAACGATGAGGTCATGAGCCACTTCCATAAGGTTTTGAAAAGAAGGCAGAAATAAGCTACGTTAGAAATGTTCATCAAGAAAAGAAAGGGACATCCTGAAGGAGAGTCATCCATGCCAAAGCGAGTAGCAAGAGGAGGGAAAAAAAAAAAAAAAAAAAAAAAAAAAAAAACACCTCTGGCTGATTCACCTGAAGTTGTTATGGAAGGAGATCCGCCTCCTCTCTTTTATGGAAGGGGAGCCGCCTCCTCTCTCCCTCTCCAACATTTACATATGCCAACTGCTCACCACCACAAAGGTAAAAATTCTTATATTTATTGTTGTTATGCTTTAACTGTACTGTGGTTTTTACTTTAGTGTGTTATGGTCTCTTTTGTGAGAGACTTTTTTTTTTTTGGTGGCTCTAACGCTCTCTATGCATACAGTGCTGGAGAGGGGCGGGGCTGTCACACGCAGATGGAGTGCTAGGCACACACACCTGATTCCACTTAGCAATCACCAGGCTTCTCTAAGAGTGACCACGATTTTCCCATGCTCTAGTGCCTTCCCTGTTAACAATAAAACTCATCCGTTGTCATCACACTCTGTGTCCTGCATTTTTGGGTCCTGCTGAATGTTCCTGCCGTCACAGAATCTTCGAGCCCTTCTGTGGTGACTCTCACTGTCTGTAGTAAGAGGTTCATGTAAAATAACCATTGCTGACTCTGGTAAAGAGGAGCTGCATAGCTGTCAGTATGTTTCTGCCCTGTGATGGCCAGGGAGCTGTCCAGGATGTACTCTGCCCTTGCCCAGAGTCAGCTGATACGGGCGTCAACCTCCCCGCAACTCTAATTAGGACCAAGTGGTTCAGAAGATGAATGAAAGAAAGTTTGTATTTTTGTTTATGGATAGAAACAAACAGTCTACACCTGTGTGTACCCTTGTGATCCTGCACTTGAGACTCTGTGTGTGTGTGTGTGTGTGTGTGTGTGTGTGGGGGGGGGGTGTGGGTGGAATGTTTCCTAGGAGTCAGGTTGTTATTTTGTGATCTCAATACCGAAAAGAACATTCATTCTTCTGGTGCTCTTTACAGCCCTGTTGTTTTTTTTTTTTTCCTATCAGTAAGGCGGCGCATTTATGCCCCCTGTGGTATTAACTGGCCAAGATTCCAAACACACCGAGTGTAAAAGTGGAACGTCTGTACAGTGGTTGCCGACGACCGCCTGCTATTTCGGACACACGTTGTGACTGAGACCGACTGACCCTCTTTATTAAAGTTTGCATAAAGAACTTTGTTACAGAGACGGATCCAAACCGCATAGACGACCTGAGGGTTCACCGCAGACAGAAAACACAGGCTTTAGTACGGCATGGTCCAAACACATCATTTTCTCCATGAAAAAAAACAAACACAGTGAACAACACAGTTTATATCAGGCAAGTTTCTCTTAAAACCTGCTTCATCAGGAAAAAAAAAAAAAAAGTCGATGATATACACTGTGCAACCATTAGAAAAATGCTCGTTTACTGCTACGGAGCTACCAGGTGTTAGCATTAATGATTGATGACTGATATTCTACATTCCTGTTATGGAACTTAATCTTAAAAGAAAAGCTACGTTACGGGAGTGCAGGGGGGGAAAAATGATAGATGCCTAAGTAACTATTGATTAATGCTAATTAAACAGCTATTTAATGACAATCTTAATTTCATACAGTGGGACCTTGACTTACGAAATTAATCCGCTCTGAGAGCGAGCTCATAAGTCAAAATGGTGGTTAGATAAAACAAAAATTCACATCAGAAATAATAGAAAACCAATTAATCTGTTCCAACCCCCTCCCAAACCCATATAACCTAAGCCAAACACGTATATTTCACCTCATATATTAAAGATAAACTTGTAAAACAATAAATATTTCATAATAATACATGTACATTAATAATAATAAAACAAGAATAAAAGTCAGCTAATCATTCCGATCATTGACTGCAGCGAAGATGTCACGTGGGTGTGAAGATGTCACATGGGCAGGCATGAGGTGGTACGTAACAGAAGAGGAGAATTTTGTGTGTGTGCACTCTACAAATGCCAGCAAGGAAAAGCTTGTGGTGAGCTCCCCCAAGGCCAGTGCTTCTCAAATATTGGGGTGCGCTCCCCCTTGGGAGGTGCAGTGTGATGCCAGGGGGGCATGTATGACCCTGGTTTTCTGCAATACTGTACCAGAATTAAGTGTAATTGCGCATCATCTACAGTAGGTGGCAGTGGCCCTCTCACCGTGTTCCCTATAGTGTAGGGAAAAAGCACCGAGCAAACGATATGAAGTGCAGTAAACACTATTTATAATCGCTTGCGAGGTGCTGGGGCGCATGAAATGTATTTTTTTTTTTCTTCTTATAGGGGGCGTCACAGAAAATAATTGAGAGGCACTGCACAAGGCGTGTGGAGGCAGGAATACACGCGTAAGAATACGGAGCTAATCTGACCGGAAAAGCCATTTCCCCAGCGGAGCTCGTAAATCAAAATTTTGCTGGTTGGATGGGGCGGATTTTTGGTGGCTCGAAGCTCATATCATGGAAAATTAAGTATAAAAGACACTCATAACTCAAGGTGCCACTGTATACATAGATATAAGTTAATTAGTGGTTATGTTACAAGCATGTAAATATTTGTATAGATGTAAATATAAAAATAATGGATGTATAACAGTTGAATGTAATTATCTTCAGTTAATGTGCTGTGAAGAGAGTCACATGGTGTGACTCGGCTGTTTGAGTCTGGAATTTTCCATAAGGGGACCTCAGGTGATGTGGAATTTTCTAGAATGGAAATTTCCTGGACATTAGGGAATCTATATTAAGGACCTGTTGCGGACTGACTACGGTCGCCTGGTGTCTCTTCCAGCAGATAATTTAAGGAAACTCATCTCAGCGGATCAACTCATCCAAGGTGAACCATGGAACGCGTATCAACCAAGTTTCATTGTTCGGGACTTCATCGTCCAAGTCCATCATCCACGTTCACACACAGCCCACGCAAGGATGTTCATCATTTATTTCTTTCGAAACGCAGGATTGCAAGCCTTTCCCCGCCAGCACATGCGCCATCTCTAAATTTACCCTGCTGCGGGTGCTTGGTGACTATGGGACCCTTTGTTAATTTGTATGTGGTTTAGCTCTAAGATGCAAGTTATGAATTTTGTCTTATTTTGTTCATATTAAATTGTATATAGTTTATGTCGTGGTCTGTCGTGCTTTGCTGGCATCACAGGGCAATTTCCATCCTCTAAATGTACCTATCCGTAATAAGTGGGGGCTCGTCCGATAGAATCCATTAGGCATACGTAACACTTAACATTTAACAGACAAGTTAGCTAGAAGTTGCTATTATTTAAATAGCTATTTACAGGCTAGCTTCATTAGCTAATTAACAATAGACAAGTTTGTTCATGCTTAGTAATTACAAAGTACAGTAGTTAATGATTAACAAATACGTTAAGTAGATTTTATTGTTAGATAATTAACAACAGACATGTTAGCAAGTGGCTAATATTAGTTGGCTAATTAATAACAGACAAATTAGCAAGCAGTGGATAATATCTCAGAAACTAGCATCAACCAGAACATCCCACTCATGGTTAGATGATGTCAGCTGCAACACTTCGGACGTTAGCTGATCAAAATAAACCTCAAAGGATATTTTCTTGGATCCGATTGGACAGAAGTGTGAATTATTGTCTGAAAACAATACACACAAAGTTTTATTACTTAGTTAAGGTTAATTGCTTGCTGACGAATATTAAGTAAGGAATTGTGTTTAAACTGTTGCTCCGGTTTCTGTCACATGTGTCATTCAGTCCCGTACCATTAGGACGATGATGATAGTTAGAAACCTGGTTGATGGTCAGTTTCCTTTTTTATTTAAAAATTATTAATTTTATCAGCATACGAACCACGTGGTCTTACCTACAATCATATGGTTGCAGACATCACAGAAGTGCGGCTTCTTGAACGTGTGCTCCAGGAACGTGTGTGCCGTGGGGTCTGGCGGACGCGGTGCACGTGAAGGCGAGCAGATGGTCAGGGGGAGTCCAGACGGTGTAGTGGGAGGCGGAGACAGGGGTGGTACATAGCAGGGATCAGGTGCAGGTGACGCGGACACCCCGATGGTACTTAGCTGTCCCGTGCTGCTGCTGTTGCTCACCTCGGGGGTCGGGTGCTGGAAAAAGTTATCAGCGCTTTTGCTGCGGAGGCTCTTTGTCCTGAAGGAAAGCGATCGCTTCAGTTTCTGCAACTGGAAGATAAACAAACAAACAAACAAACAAAAACATCATGGGTGTCCCTTGCATGCGTGAATAGACACAGGTGTACTGTTATGTGAGTAAAAATATAGAGTGCTACGTAGAAACTTTCTCACGTCTTCAGTTCTGTAGCTAACACATAGTTTGATTAGCTACCACTATCTACAGTGGTATGAAAAAGCATCTGAACCTTTTGGAATTTCTCACATTTCTGCATAAAATCACCATCAAATGTGATCTGATCTTTGTCAAATTCCCACAGATGGAAAAAACAGTGTCTGCTTTAACTAAAACCACCCAAACATTTATAGGTTTTCATATTTGAATGAGGATAGCATGCAAACAATGACAGAAGGGGGAGGAATAAGTAACTGAACCATCACATTTAATATTTTGTGCCCCCCCCTTTGGCAGCAATAACTTCAACCAGACGCTTCCTGTAGCTGCAGATCAGTCTGGCACATCGATCAGGACTAATCTTGGCCCATTCTTCTTTACAAAACTGCTGTAGTTCAAGTCAGATTCCTGGGATGTCTGACATTAATCGCTGTCTTGAGGTCATGCCACAGCATCTCAATGGGGTTCAAGTCTGGACTTTGAGTTGGCCACTCCAGAACGTGTATTTTGTTCTTCTGAAACCATTCTGAAGTTGATTTACTTCTGTGTTTTGGATCATTGTCTTGTTGCAGCATCCATCCTCTTTTTAGCTTCAACTGTCTGACAGACGGTCTCAGGTTTTCCTGCAAAACATCCTGATAAACTTTTGAATTCATTTTACCATTAATGACTGCAAGTTGTCCAGGCCCCGAGGCAGCAAAACAGCCCCAAACCGTGATGCACCCTCCACCATGCTTCACGGTGGGGATGAGGTGTTGATGTTGGTGAGCTGTTCCATTTTTCCTCCACACATGATGCATGTTCCTCTCAAACAATTCAACTTTGGTTTCATCAGTCCACAAAATATTTTGCCAAAACTTCTGTGGAGTGTCCAAGTGCCTTTTTGCGAACATTAAATGAGCAACAATGTTTTTTAGACAGCAGTGGCTTCCTCCTTGGAGTCCTCCCATGAACACCATTCTTGGCCATTGTTTTACATATAGTTGATGTGTACACAGAGATATTGGACTGTGCCAGTGATTTCTGTAAGTCTTTAGCAGACACTCGAGGGTTTTTTTTTTTACCTCTCTGAGTATTCTGCGCTGAACTCTTGGTGTCATCTTTGGTGGACGGCCACTCCTAGGGAGAGAAGCAACAGTGCCAAACTCGCTCCATTTGTAGACAACTTCTCTGACTGTCGATTGATGAACATCCAGACTTGTAGAGATGGTTTTGTATCCTTTCCCAGCTTTATACAAATCAACAATTCTTGATCGCAGGTCTTCAGACAGCTCTTTTGAGCGAGCCATGGTGCACATCAGACAATGCTTCTCATCAACACAATTCTTACCAGGTGTGTGTTTTATAGTGGGCAGGGCAGCTTTAAGCCACTCATCAGTGATTGGTCACACACCTGACTGAAATTGTTTGGTAAAAATTGGTTTCAATTGCTCTTCAAGTCTCCTTAGGCAGAGGGTTCAGTTACTTATTCCTCCCCCTTCTGTCATTGTTTGCATGCCATCCTCATTAAAATATGAAAACCTATAAATGTTTGTGTGGTTTTAGTTAAAGCAGACACTGTTTTTTCATCTGTGTGATTTTGACAAAGATCAGATCACATTTGATGGTGATTTTATGCAGAAATGTGAGAAATTCCAAAAGGTTCAGATACTTTTTCATACTTAAAAAATTAATTATTAAAAAATGCAGAAAACACAACATACTGTTTTTGGGGGTTTTTGGCTGGGTCTAAGCGTAACTTTTAAAACAGCATCGAGTGCCGTCATCAATTCCAGATCCTTCTTAACCGGGTAAAAGTGAACCGATGTTGTGATGCACCGTAACCTGAAAGTTCTGTACGACAACACACAGCTTTTAGAGTTTAAATAGCGCTTTGTTTTACTAAAAGGATTTAAATAAAGTGGAAACTAATCCTCACCTGCCTGTGATAGCTAGAAACTGCACACGTTATATATAAAACTGCACCAGCCATCCTTTTGATGAACCATTCAGTCCTACCATGGTTGTGAGGAGACTAGAGTGTATTTCAGCCGACTCTGGGGGAGGCCAGCACACACACAAACCCGTTCACACTCACATCACGGGGCAAATCTGAAACAGCCACTTAACATTATGTGCCTGGCTTTGGACTGTGAAAGGAAACCGAAGTACTGTTCCCAGAAGAAACCCATGTGAACCAAACACGAGACAAACATGTAAACCAACCAAATCCAATAAAATCTAATAAAAGAAATCAGGTACCAGCAGAACAGTGAAGGGAACAGTGAAGGGAAGAGTGAAGGGAAGAGTGTCCGTTCTATTGATGACTACACTCTGGAATGAAATACTGACCCATTTTATACCAATAAATACAACCATAGTGTCCATCAGTGCCACTTTAAATGACTATTTAGAACCAGGAAAAACGTTACCATGGAAACGTGATGCAACACTCTTGGTTCTGACCTCATTATGTGAACTTTAATTCTCAAAGAAAACAAAAAACAAACAAAAAACCCCCCACAAATAACAATGACTTCGTGAAAGAGCATGCATTCTAAAAGACATCCTGATTGGGGCGCGGTGCTGAAAAACAATCCGCCGGTTTATTCTGGATCCCAGATGTCCGTACCTAATGCTCACACCGCTGTCGTTCCAAGAACGAGTTTATCGAGTGGCCCACTTCGCCGCTCGCATCCTGCTGATCTCGAGGATCCCATCTCTGCGCAGTTCCCATCTGGGCGCTCACGATCCCGGCCTAACGAAGGACCGGCGCGGCTCTCATTTGCTCCGAGCTTATTAATAAAGCGCAGAGTGGGAACAGGACGACCAGAGCAAGAGAGAGGAGATGAGTTATCATCTGTCTCTCCTGATACACAACCTCTTCATGTGCTGCACACTACCAGCACATCAATCACTCATCGAAATGAGCTGACAGAGCCCGGCAGGATCCTCGTTAGTCCAAAAAAGATCTTCGCTTTGCAGCTGAGCCGAGACGATTAAGGAAGGATTAGGAAAGAGAAAATCAGGGATGGAAATGAAGAGAACGCACACGGATTCGTCCGATTCACGTCTCAGACGTTACCCCTCGTTCCTTGTGTTGTACACTCGCACTTTAAAACGTCTAAAAACCTCGCGCAGAAGCTTCTTCTGAAAGAGTCTCTCAGTGCACTCTGGAAATGTACCGTGTACCCATAATGCACTGCTTTTCTTTGGTTTGGGTTCTGTTCTTATTTATGGACTTATATAGGTGTTCAATTGCTTCTCCATCTTTAAAACGAAAATATGATGGTGTGGGGCCTTCCGATAGCTGGCTTTCCTCCCACCGCCCTCCCCTGTGCAGCCGTATCTCCGCCATACAGTTCTGTCTTCCAGATGTGTTCACATCAGCTGCATTTGAGCGGTGTTCACGCGCACACACACACACACACACACACACACACACACACACCTTATCTGCCAAAAGCCTTAGTTTAAAATGCAGAATGTTTCCTTTTTATATTAAAAAGGATGCAAAGTTAATATTTTTTATAGTTTTGCTCTGGGAACACTAGTTTCCTCCCACAGCCCAAAGGCCTTGACATCATGCTAACCCGGCTACTCCAGATTGCCCCCGGTATGAGTGTGAAGTCCCGGGTTTGAGTCTTGAGCTTTAAAAATTAATTTCAGTATATCACATGTGAAAACACAACAAAAAGAATTCAAGGTTTTATTTAATTAAGTAAAATATATTTTTTAAAGTATGATAATGATGGCGGTCCGGTAACCGAGTGGTTTGTACATCCACCTCACAGCAAGAAGGTTCTGGGTTTGATTCCAGGGCTCGGGGTGATTCTGTTTGCAGTATGCATGTTCTCCATGTGCTCATGCGGGTTTCCTCTGCGTACTGCGGTTTCCTCCCAAAATCCAAAGACATGCACATCATGCTAACTGGCTGATCCAGATTGGCCCTAGTTTTGAGTGTGATTGATTGTTACAGTGGTACCTCACTTTACGAAATTAATTCATTCCGGAGCTTCTTTCGTAATCTGCATTTTTCGTAAATTGAACCACATTTTACACGTAAAACGTGTGATTCGTTCCAAGGCTCCCAATACTACCCCCTAAACCCTTTAAAAATGATAAAAGCATATCTTTTAAGACCTCCTTCTGCTTCAATATCGTACCGATGGTAGACCGGTTTGGCCATATTCCTTTGCGATATCACTCGAGCCCGTTTCTTCTTCTCACTCCCACCAGAAATCACACACGCGCATGTGTGTGTGTGTGTGTGTGTGTGTGTGTGTGTGTGTGTGTGTGTGTGTGTGCGCATTGACCATGTCTTCTTAGCAGAGTTATAATCTTACAAATGTTTAGTTGATGTTAAATGTTGAAGGTTAAAAGCCTGAGTCAAGAAATAAACCATGTAACAACAGTAACTCTGTCCTTTACACGAAAAGCATCATGGCTGCTGCAGCTCCATAATAACCAATGGGAGGGAGCTGCATCATCTCGCCTAGCCAATGGGAGGCCAGCAGGGCGGGATGTTTGAACGTCATTGATGGGAGAGCAGCTCGTGCATTGTTTGAATGGCGTGTTTGAATTTTTAAGATGGCGCTTTCGTAACATGAACTTGTTTCGTATACAGAGACAAAAATTTTAGGAAAATGCTTTTCGTAACCTGCATTGTTCGTTTGGTGAGACTTTCGTAAAGTCAGGTACCACTGTATGCGTGTTGGCCTCACGATGGACTGAAACCGTTCAGGGTGTATCCCGCCTTCGCCCGATGATACTGCGCACGTTCTGTACGCTAGTTTAAGATTAAACCTTATTTTTTTAACGAGATCCAACCCAAATACGACATGTAACTCGTTGGCAATCCCATTTATTTACAATAAGACCACAATGAAATATTTACTGCAGTCGGAGTCAGTTCCGGGCATCATGCAAGTCATCTGTCAGAGTCCTTTACGGCTCTGTTCTTCATCTCTTCAAACACACACTGATAAATAATCCAGTGGCGAAAAAATAAATAAACGAGTGTGTGAACGCGAGAACGAATTTGCTGCAGGTATATCTGGACTGACAGCAGGCAAAAAGTGAGTTACGACCAAAACAGAAGAAGAGTTATTTCCTCACACGGCTCTCGGGTGTTTATGGAAAACGAGCTTAACCCAAACACTGGCATTGCCCACGCGGGCCCGAGAACGTCCGTGCCACACGGCTCTCGTTATGGAGGCGGGGAAGCGCGCAGGAGGGAACGGGTGCGACACGGAAACCTTTCAGGAAACTGCAGACGCCGGGTGTCTGGCGAGGTCTAATAAGATCATGGGTAATTTAGAGTAATTTAATTGAAGTGTGTAACTGAGTGCGGGATTTTTGTGTCGCGGAAAGATTCCGGGTCAGATTAGAGAAACACTGCTGCATTTTTTAACACTGAACCTTCCGCCAGAACCCGATACGATCAGGGGTGAAATTACTGAGAGAACAGCTGCTCCTGATACATTTACAGCATTTGGCAAATGCTCTTATCCACATTTTTAATACAACTGAGGGTTAAGAGCCTCGCTCAAGGGCCCAAGAGTGGTGATAGTGGGGATTGAACTGACCTTCAGATTAGCAATCCATGACCTTCTCCACGATACCACCACTGCCCTAATACTTTAAATATCAGTGTTAAACCTCCATACTTTAATGACTACACTTTAGTGTTGGCCCTACGATGGCCTGCTGAGCTATTCAGGGCATACTCTTTCCTCTCCCAGAGTCGGCTGAGAAGAGCGCTGGCCTCCCCATCACCCTAATTAATATAAAGCAACTTGGAAAATGAATGACTCAACTTTTACGATATTAAAACTGGAACTAGTAAGTTAAACGACATGTTTCGACATCACGAGGAGATACTCGGGTGTTACAGTTGTCATCATGGTCGCCTCACAGCAAGAAAGTCCTGGGTTCAAGTCCCGGGCTCGGCACTCAGGAGCTTTTGCGTGTTCTCCCAGTTTTGCCAGCATGGGATATCTCCCAACAGAGTGATCCTTTCTGAGTGGCTGTGTGCATTTGGACTGGTGAGATGTTCAGGGTATACACTGCCTATGTGCAAAGCCGGCTGAAATAGGCTCCCGTCACCCTAGTAGGATTCAACATTTTCATGAGTGAAGAACTTGTTAAATGAAATGTTTATTCTGGTGAAGATCATTTCTCTGCAATCACTTCTACTTGTCTAGGTTTTGCTACAAGGGTACCGTACGATCTGATTGGTTCACTATATCAGGGTTAATAGTCATTATACAGAGTGGATAATTCCTGAATCAAAACAATGGACAAAAAGTGAAGTGGGCAGAGTCAGCATTATCATACACCCATTCACTAATCCACTTAATCCTAGTTAGGGTCGTAGGGAAGCTGGCGCTGATCTCAGCCAATTCGGATGAGGGCGAGATACATCCAGAGCAGCTTGCCAGGCCATCGGAGGGCCAACACACACAACCATTCACACTAACTCTCTCGCCTAGGGGCAATCTGGAACACTCAAATATCCTACTGTCCAGATCTTGAGACTGTGAAAAGAAACCAATGTACCTGGACAAAACCCACACAAGCACCAGGAGCACATCCAACTGCCCGAGAATCAAACCCAGGACCTTCTTGCTGTGAGGTGGAAGTGCAAACCACCGCGTTACCGGACCGCCATCATTATCATACTTTAAATGGTGTAGGTAGTCTGTTGAGCTGTTTACACCTGAGCCATAGTGGCTCATCAGGTCAGTGCTTATCCCCGGTTTCTGTAGCGTGAAGCAACTAGGAGTTCAACTCGTCCTGGATGGGACGCTAGTCTATCGCGGGTTACCTTCCCAGTATATCTTTACTGATACCCATTTCTACTGCTGGGTGAACAGAGACACACTTGTGGTGAACACCTTGCCCAGGAGTCTTAGCACAGTGGGGGTCTAGCTGGGATTTGAACTCACAACCACCTGATCATGAGCCCAGCACTCTAACCGCTACACCACTGGCCACACTTTTTAATGATGTAGTATGTACTAAAATAAAATGATAAAGTTAACACCAGCAAGCAACACACTGCATAACCGCAGACTAGCATCACTGATTAGCGTTTAATGACCAGTCAACCGCTACTTGGCAACTCGTAAAAGTTGGTAGTTGTGAAACCTATATTATAAACAAATAAATATTTCCTCTGTAATTGTTTAATAAAAAGTTTGCTAATCATTAGCAACCTGTTGTGGCGTACAAAACCTTGAAACTGTGATGCTGGACCAGCGACTCCGCATCATCACGACATCACCATAACTCCACGCCCCAAAAGGGATTTACTCTTTATTTAAAGGGCATACCACCCTTGTTTGCCGAGGATTTTCTCTATCTCGGCTAAATCAGAACGCAGACGCAAAAATCTCCTTTATTGGTGTCAGCAATTTGCAATAACGCTTCTACACAGATGGCACCGGCATCAGTCTGTGAAAGCGACAGCTGTATAGGAGAAGCTCGCTCGGAGCCACTCGATTCCCCGAGAGAGGATTTAATGGAATTATTTCACACTAAAGCTATTTACTGGAGACGACGCTATGGTTGCTATGAATAATGCATTCCGCGCCGAAGCTGATGTTGTTGTTGTGAATATTGTATTAGCAAACCGCCATTTCATCCGGACTATCCATTAGCCAATAAAGGCTTTTCCCCTCAATAACATTCGTTCTACAGTGTAAACAGGAACAGCTCTAAACATTTTATATTGGGAGAATCACAAATAAAAATTTCAGACGCCTGCAGATCTATTATCTCCACGGAGGAAGGTGTGGTTTTGTATCATTAGTTTTTCTATCAGTTCAGAGGAGCGTGGGAAAAAAATCTCTCCGTGAAACTTGGCGAAAGGGTGAAGCTTGGCCTGAGGAAAAACCCGATAAGTTCGAGAGCAGATCCGAGTTATGTTCATGAGCCATGAAATGAATTTAACTTTTAAATTATTGCTTCTGTGTTGAACCCAAACAAAGTGAGCACATGCACACCTGGCGTAGTGGGCTGCCACACATTTGGGGCACCTGGAGAGCAGTCGGGGTTTGGTGTCTTGCTCAAAGGCACTTCAGCCATGAATCTGAAGGAAGGGAAGATGCAGTTCTCTCCCCACCACTACCACCAACGCAACCACAACCATCACATGAGAATCAAACCAGTGACCTTTCGGTTCCAAAGCCGCTTCTCTAATCATTAAGCTGCGGCTGTTCCAACACGACTCCTGCTAAGATTACAGGAGGGACAACACATCGCTATAGTCATTCATTCACTTATTTTCCGGACCACTTGATCCTACTAGGATCACGAGGAGGCTCGAGCCTTTTTCGTCTGACCCTGGGAAAAGGTTCACTTGCCCATTTCAGGGTCAACACACACACACACACACACACACACACACACACACCCTGAACCATTCACGACAAGAATCAGTTCCAATAAGGCAAGATAACAGCAACAATAACATGATACAGATATTACACTAACAAATCAGGTAAATAAACAAAAATAAAATTCAGTACATCAGATGTTTACACCAACAAACAACACACTCATAATCAGACATAACCCGGGACTCGAACCCAAGACCTGCTTGCTGTGAGGCAGGCATGCTAACCACTACACCACTATACCGTCCAAACAACCTCAGAGTACAAAATCCCATAATCCTTTTCAGCAGATAAAAATTCTATGCAAGTCTGAAAGATGACAGCGTTGCTCTAACCCAATTCAAATGTTTTTTTTTTCTATCTAGTGCTGTGATATTACAAACTTTTCCACACACCAAGCATGTGATGCTTCTACACATTTGAATAGCGACACACTTTAACGCTGGACGTTTCCCACTGACCCGTCCAATATTTTCGGTCTAATTGTAGCACTCAAGGCCACAGCTGACCCAGTTATTTGTCGGAGAGCTGTGGAACAGTCAAAAACGCCAATACAGGGGATAAAGCACATCCCACGAGCTCGCCTACCACTTTACAGATCCATGTGACTCGCCGCTCTCTTTATGTATCACGAAACGAAAAACATTAGAAATCACGTCACACTGACCTAAAAATAAATCCGAATCCTTTCACTCAACATCAGGAAGCAGTTTTTTAAAGAGGGAAAAAAGGGAAGTGCCTCGATTTAAATAATTAATTGTCCTTGTCAGCTGGATGTGATGATGTCGTCACTCCTCTGTTGAGTAGAGCAGCTCGGCTCTGCTCGGTAAAGCGCGGCTCGGATGTCTGTTCTTTTCAGAGTTCCCTATTTTGGCTGCATGATATCCCATAATATTAATCAAGAGCAAGCCAGCTGTTGTGGTTCTGACGACTATCTTTATACATACCGTACAACACAAGTAGCGAATCCACAGTCCGTCCCGGATTTAAATCACAGCCTCATTTCATTCACTAATTCGTTGTTGTGGTTTCTATAGTAACAGCTGACTCACCTGGACCTGTGGAGTTACGGTATAAAAGCAGTGTTTGTATTAGCGGTGGCAGCGTGTCTGCCTCACAGCACGAAGGTCCTGGGTTCAAGGCCCCTGATGATGACTTTGTTTCTGTTTGGAGTGTGCATGTTCTCCCTGTGCTCGTCTGGGTTTCCTTCAAGTACTCTGGTTTCCTCCCAGAGTCTAAACACATGAACAGTGGCCTAACTGGCTGTTTCAAATCGGCCCGAGTGTGATTGGCGGGGTACACCCTGAACTGCTCTCGCACCCATCTCGACATACACAACCAAGATGGGCTACGGTCTCCACATGACCCTTGTCGGAATAAGTGGCTTGAGAAATGAATGAATGAATAGTTGAAGGATGGCACTCTTCCTGCGCTCGCTTACATAACCGCAGCTCCGAGCACTCCCCCCGCCCTCACTGCTCCCTCTA
>CM045732.1:70155995-70163495 GCA_024760905.1 Plotosus lineatus
TCTAAACCATACAACATCACTGGACTCATCACCGTCTTGTACACTTTTCCTTTCATTCTTGCTGATACCTTCCTATCACATATCACACCGGATACTTTTCTCCAACCATTCCCACCTGCCTGAACACACTTCTTCACCTCTTTTCCATTGCTCTGGACTGTTGAGCCTAAGTACTTAAAAATCCTCCACCTTCTTTATCCCTGTAACCTCACCGTTCCTCTGGGGTCTTTGTCGTTCACACACATCTATTCTGTTTTACTGAGGCTAACCTTCATTCCTCTCCTTTCCAGGACATACCTCCACTTCTCTAGATTTTCCTCCACTTGTTCTCTGCTCTCACAACAGATCACAATGTCATCTGCAAGCATCATAGTCCATAGGGATTCTTATCTAACCTCGTCTGTCAGCCTGTCCATCACCATAGCAAACAAGAAGGGGCTCAGAGCTGACCCTTGATGCAGTCCCACCTCCACCTTGAACTCTTCTGTCACACCGACAGCACACCTCACCACTGTCTTACATCTCTCATACATGTCCTGCACCACTCTAACATACTTCTCTGCCACTCCAGACTTCCTCATGCAATACCACAATTCCTCTCTCGGCACCCTGTCATATGCTTTCTCCAGATCCACAAAGGCACAATGCAGCTCCTTCTGACCTTCTCTGTACTTCTCTATCAACATCCTCAAAGCAAACACTGCATCTGTGGTGCTCTTTCTTGGCATGAAACCAAACTGTTGTTCACAAATGCTGACCTCTGCCTTTAGTCTCACTTCCAAGATTCTTTCCCATAACTTCATCGTATGGCTCATCAACTTTATCCCCCTGTAGTTGCCACAACTCTGCACGTCTCCCTTGTTCTTAAAAATGGGCACAAGCACACATCTCCTCCATTCTTCCGGCATCCTCTCGCTCTCTAAGACCTTGTTGAATGTTCTTGTCAGAAAATCTACTGCTACCTCTCCTAAACACTTCCATACCTCCACCGGTATGTCATCAGGACCAAATGCCTTTCCACTCTTCATCCTCTTTAATGCCCTCCTCACTTCACCCTTACTCTTTGATACTTCCTGGTCCTCAACATTCACCTCTTCTACTCTTTTTTTCTCATTTCTCATTTTCCTAATTCATCAGCTTTTCAAACTACTCTTTCCATCTTCCCAGGACACTTCTGTCATCAGTCAACACGTTTCCCAGTGTCCTTAATCACTCTAACTGCACATCCTTCCCATCTCTATTTCTCTGCTGTGCCAACCTGTATAAATCATTTTCTCCCTCCTTACTGTCCAACCTATCATACAAGTCATCATACGCCCTCTGTTTGGCCTTTAACCCCGCTACTTTCACCTTACGCTGTGTCTCCCTGTACTCCTGTTTACTCTCTTCGGTCCTCTCAATGTCCCATTTCTTCTTATCTAACCTCTTCTTTTGTACACACTCCTGCACTTCCTCATTCCACCACCAAGTCTCCTTATCTACTTTCCTTCCAGAGGACATGCCAAGTACTCTCCTGCCTGTCTCCCTGATCACATTAGCTGTAGTAGTCCAGTCATCTGGAAGCACTTCCTGACCACCCATAACCTGTTTCAACTCCTCATTGAAGACAACACGACACTCTTCCTTTTTCATCTTCCACCACTTTGTCTTCTGCTCTGCCTTTGCCATCTTCACCTTTCTTACCATCAGCACCATCCTGCACACCACCATCCTATGCTGTTTGGCAACACTCTCACCCACTACTACTTTGCAGTCACTGACTTCCTTCAAATTACATCGCCTGCACAAGATGTAGTCGACCTGTGTGCTCCTACCTCCCCTTTTATAAGTCACCTTATGCTCCTGTTTCTTCTGGAAGAAAGTATTCACCACAGCCATCTACATCCTTTTTGCAAAATCTACCAACATCTGTCCTTCTGTGTTCCTGTCCTGGATACCAAACCTGCCCATCACTTCCTCGTCCCCTCTGTTGCCTGCACCAACATGTCCATTGAAGTCTGCACCAATGAGCACTCTTTCACCTCTGGGGTTACTCTGCATCACTTCATCTAACTCACTCCAGAATCTCTCCTCTTCCAGCTCACATCCTGCCTGTGGGGCATAAGCACTAACAACATTGAACATCACGACTTCAATTTCTAACTTGAGACTCATCACTCTGTCTGACACTCTTTTCACTTCTAGAACATTCCTGACAAACCCCTCCGTCAAGATGACGCCTACTCCATTTCTCTTCCCATCCACACCATGATAAAACAGTTTAAACCCTGCTCCTAAGCTTCTAGCCTCGCTACCTTTCCACCTGGTCTCCTGAACACACAGTATGTCCACCTTCCTCCTCTGCATCATGTCAGCCAGCTCTCTACCTTTTTGTCATAGTTCCATCATTCAAAGTCCCCACTCTCAGTCCTACACTCATGTTTTTCCTCTTCTCTCTCTCTGCCTACGGACACGCCTCCCGCCTCTCCTTCTTCGACCAAAAGTAGTTCAATTTCCAACAGCACCCTGTTGGTTAACAGTACTGATGGCGGTCGTTGTTAACCCGGGCCTCGACCGGTCCGGTATGAAATTTGTCTTTACGGTTTGCATTTTGTATTCTGGCAAAAGTTTTACGCTGGATGCCCTTCCTGTCACAACCCTCTAACCTCAATGACCTCAAACTACCCAAACCGTAACCCCAATGACCTCAAACTCAGTAACCCAGACCTTCAGTTCATTAATTATAATCAGTCATAACCTGAAATTATTTTATTTCTCACAATGAAATCCTTGAGCTTTATGTATAAAAAATGTAAAATAAAATTCTATAATATAAATATCACCATTCAGATCTTAGCACTCTCTCTCTCTCTCTCTCTCTCTCTCTCTCTCTCTAGTTCTATCTAGCTCTCTCTAGCTCTCTCTTGCTTTCTCTCTCTGCCTCTCTCTCTTACACACACACACATCTGGTGCTAGCCTTGAAATTAGAGGCTTGCAGTTCTTTTGCAACTTGAATCGTAAACAACTCAAAGTGCAGGAATGAAGGAAAATTTGTTTCCTAATTACTCCAATTTATTCACACAATCCGGTAAATCGCTGACCCCGACCGAAATCTAACGCGTCACAATAATCAGATACCACGTCTGCTTTCAACTCACATTACACTTAGTCATTTGCAGATGTGTTGTTGTTTTCTGAAAGTAAAGCAGAATCAAATTCAAATACACAGCAAAACCTTGAAGGAGTTTCAGGATTGAATTCACAGCCTTCGCCATCATCATCATCATCATCATCATCATCATCATCATCATCATCATCATCATCATCACTATTTAATATAAAATCTGACAGTGCAGCCTGCTGACCCACAGAAAAGAAACATTAAAGCGTGTGAATGTAATTTATAATTTATAATTGATATTGCGTTTACATGTTCTAACTGTATTTGGTGGATTTTCTCTGGGTTCTCCGGTTCCTCCCACAGTCTAAAGACATGCACATGTCGGTTAATTGGCTGTTCCAAATCACCCCTAGGTGTGAGTGTGAATGATAGTGCTTGTTGCCCTATGATGGACTGGAGAGCTGTTCGGGATGTACACCACCTTCACGATTGGCCCCAGGCTCCCCACAACCCTCACAGGACCGAGAGTTTCTGTAAATGAATGATTAAATGAATGATTGAATGAATGAGTGAATGAATGAGTGGATGTTGTTTGTTTTGCAAGTACAAGTGCATGTTATTAAAATTCTTCTTTTGCAGGAAATGATGCAGGAGCTGAGGAGTCGGTGGAGGAAGAAGAGATGACGCTCCTGGTGTTAATCATTTAAAAGTCTGGATTAAGCTCTTCAATTATTGTAGAGTCGGTAACGTGTCCTACGACAGAAAATCACATTCTTTGTAATGTCACCATGACATCATTGTTACCATCTGTGTGATTCACCAAAATCTGTTCACGAACATTTCCACTCCATTTCTCTTTTGTTCTCACACTGGTTCATGTGTGTGTTCCTCCCTCTGCCGAAGTTCCCCCACACTCAGGGATACACGTTTCCAATCAAATATCAATACTATGACTTGAGAAGGACTGCAGACAGATTGAGAAAAGAAGTGGACAAGAGAGCGGGAGAGAGGGAGAGAGAGAGAGAGAGAGAGAGAGAGAGAGAGAGAGAGAGAGACAGAGACAGAGACAGAGAGAAACATAGAGAGAGAGAGAGACAGACAGACAGACAGACAGAGAGAGAGAGGGGGGACACAGAGAAAGAGAGACAGAGAGAGAGAGAGAGACAGACAGACAGACACACACAGAGAGGGGGCAGAGAGAGAGACAGAGACAGAGAGAAACATAGAGAGAGAGACAGACAGACAGAGAGAGAGAGAGGGGGACACAGAAAGAAAGAGACACAGAGAGAGAGAGACAGACAGACAGACAGACAGACACAGAGGGGGGGCAGAGAGAGAGAGAGAGAGAGAGAGAGAGAGACAGAGTATGTGTGTGTGTGTGTGTGTGTGTGTGTGTGTGTGTGTGTGTGTGAGAGACAGAGAGAGACAGACAGACAGACACAGAGAAGGGGGCAGAGAGAGAGAGAGAGAGAGAGAGAGAGAGAGAGAGACAGAGTGTGTGTGTGTGTGTGTGTGTGTGTGTGTGTGTGTGTGTGTGTGTGTGTGAGAGACAGAGAGAGACAGACAGACAGACACAGAGAAGGGGGGCAGAGAGAGAGAGAGAGAGAGAGAGAGAGAGAGAGAGAGATTGAGAGGACGTTTAAAGGCCATAATTTGTGCTCTGTGCTGTTGTCTGAGATGTAATAAGCAGGAGAGAGCGGGACATAATTACAGGGTATAAAACATTCGTCCTCAGATTGTTAGGATAGAGATGCCGCAGAGACTCACATCTTTAACTTCAATCTAAATTCTTCATCAGCACAAACAATACAGCAATACAACAATTTTGCCAAACTACTTACTCCTCTAGGGTCACGGGGAGGACAGAGTCTATATCAGCCAACACTGGGGCATACTACCGAAGGCATGGTACACCTTGAGCAGCTCAACACAACCATTCATACTCAAACCTGGGGTGATTTGGAACAGCCAATGAGCCACATGGGCACGTCTTAAGATTGTGGGAGGAAACCGGAGTACAGTGATGAAACCCACACAAACAGGGGAAGAATCACACAGAAACGCCCTGGCCGAGCCCAGGACTCGAACAAAGGACCTTCTTGCTGTGAGGCGGATGTGCGAACCAACTACGTCACCATGTGGAATGCAGTTTGTAAATTTTGAAAAACCCATATTTTATTCCCAAGATAATAAAGACGGTAACAGATTTAGGAAGCGTTTGATATCAGAGCTCCGAGAAAAGTGACCTTCCTGATACAAGGTTTCAACGTGAATTTGTTCTGACACCAGCATAATGCCACATAACCCACCACGTCATGTCGTTCGCCACCAATCAACGAGCTCTTCACCCTTTGATGCCCAAATTATTTTTCGCAGTTAAAAAATTAATCACTAGTTTTTCTGAATCAAAAAAGCCTAAGGAAACACCCCGAACACATTTCTGTCAACAAAAAATTATAATAACACTCATAATAACACTCACAAATTCGTGAACAACACAATCCTGCGCACTCGAGCTCGTCTCACAGCTGACTGAGGCACGTGGGACCAAGCTGTGTTGCATCAGGCGACGCCACAACAAGCAGACGTAGAACACTTGAGCAGCACTGAGTACAATGCGTCTCGTACGTATTACCATTTTTTTTTGAAAGAGGACCATATGGTCCTGCTGGGCATTAAAGGGTTAAGTGTGGTGCTCTGCAGTAACAGGGTAATAATAATAATAAAAAAATCTCTGAGTACTTTCTTTTTTATGTTTCATGCCAGCTCAAGTTGTTGTTTTGAGTTTTTTTTTTTTTTTTTTTTTTTGGGATGTGGAGTGAAACAGAATTGTTGTACGTCGGCCCCAGTCCCTTTTGAAGGTTATGATGAATGTAGCATGACTCTGAGCGCTTCATTCATTATCCTCACAGCAAGATGACACAGGATTTTATTATTTATATCTCCGTATCCTGCCGGAAACAAGACGATGCGATAAACTAATCACTCTGAGGTAGCAGGTGATTCAATTCGGTCTCTTCAATTACCCCCCCGGTTGAGACGTCAGCTCTTTGTAATGGACATTTATCAGGCGTTCCAACACCCTGCAGGTGCTCTTCTTCCTGTCCCACTTATTCTTTGTTTTTATGCTTCTCTGGATAAAATGGAGACTCGTGGCACTTTGGTACATTTTCAGAAAATGTTGTGTCTTTTAAAATTAACGCACACTTCAACCTTTATATCACACACCGTCAGTGACGTGAAGGAATGAACCACATTTATTGGATGATATTATAAAGGAGTTTCCAGTGTATTAGCAATACTGAATACAGCGATTTGGGAGGTACGGCGGCCGAGCAGTGAGCAGATCCGTCTCACAGTGAGAGAAGGTCCTTGGTTCATGGTTCGGACTTGGTCGAGGGCATTTCTGTTTGTAGTTTGCATGGTCTTCGCATTCATTTATTTTTTGAACCGTTTAATCCTAATTAGGGTCAAGGGGACTCTGTGCGAGGGCAGAGTACACCCTGGACAGCTCGCCAGGCCACCACAGTGCAGAAACTCGCTGACGGCTATGTAGCGCCTCTTGATGAAAGTCAGCAATGGTTCTCTTACATGAAGCTCCCACCATAGACAGTGAGAGACATGGCCGGCCTTTGATACCCCAGCCAGTGCACTGGGGGGACAGTGACAACCTGTTGAGAGTGGGACTTGAACCCCCGACCTTGGGATCAGTGATCCAGCACCTTTACCACCAGGCCACCACTGCCTCTTAACTGAAAATATTTCATTTTTATATAATTTTCAATGAAATAGCTTTTGACTTAAATAAGCGCAGCGCGAGTGAAACACCGCTGATAAGGATAACGTTATCCAGCGAGTAGTTTTTGGAGCGTCCGTTCATCTGTCTGTCCCTCCGGCCCTCCTTCCTTCCAGCGTACCTGCACATGTGGGAACCCTGTGTTGTTCTATCTCGAAAAAGGAAGAACATAAGAAAATGTTCCTGGGAGGAAATATAGACAGCAAGAGGTGTGTAATAGTCGGGTGACATCATCGTTAATGTGATATAAGGAACCAATGATATTGTTGTTATTGAAATTCTCGCTAAAGCGACGGGCTCTGAATGGTGGACTTTACACGCCGAGACTATGACTGCGTGTTTGCTCACTTTATTTTATTCCCTTCTAAACACACATCTGGCGGCATGGTGGTGTATCGGTTCATACAGCCGCCTCACAACAAGAAGGTCCTGGGTTTGATTCCCAGCTCGGGCATTTCTGTGTGGAGTTGTATGTTCTCCTTGTGCTTGCGATGGTTTCCTCCGGGTTCCTAAGTTTCCTCCCACAGTCCAAAAACATGCCCAGTAGTTGAATTGGTTGTTCTCAATCGCTGCTGAGTGTAAGTGTGAGTATGAATGGTTGTGT
>CM045732.1:70168495-70170995 GCA_024760905.1 Plotosus lineatus
TGACCTTTATGACTACTTTAATCATAGAAGAAAATTAACTGTGCACTTTATGGAGTTGTTCATTAAGGCATCTACTAATGATGGCTGTAATGCTGTGTCTCAGCAGGTGTGTGTGTGTGTGTGTGTGTGTGTGTGTGTGTGTGTGTGTGTGTGTGTGTGTGTGTGTGAATGGAGAAGACAGAACTCAGAGAGTTGATCAATTCATGATTTAATATATAAGAGGGAAGACTTAGCACATTGTTTATCAATCACCAGAAAGATGTGAATGTTTTTTTTTACCCATCTGTTCGCAAAAGTCCTACAGGGTGTCATAGAGATCCAAGTCTGAAAACCGGTATTCCTCAGTGATCTATTCTAGGCCCGCTGCTGGTTGTATTGTATATCACATCACTGTGTACACTCATCCATTTTTACTGTCTCTGATAACTGCTATGTGTCATGAATTCCGCCTCTCAGCACTATGGTTTCTGTTTGTTCTTCGTCCTACACGTGCCTTTGTTTTGATTCTATTCCTGTCCTCGCCCCACCCCATCTTGCCTTTGATTCGTTATCACATTGTGGTCACCTGTTTTGTGCTTGCGCTTAATTCTTTTGTCTATTTTATACACTGGTCCTCGATTTTTTAAATAGTTTTTGAGTGTTGAGTCTCGGTTACTAGTTTCATTCATTCATTCATTTTCTGAACCGTCAGGGGGAGGCTGGCTCCCATCTCCGCAGACTCTGGACGAGGGTAGGGTACACCCTGGACAGCATGCCAGGTCAACATACACACAACCAATCACATTCACTCTCACAAACAGGGGCAAGTCGGATCAGACAATTAGCCTACTGTGCATGCTTGCAGCTGGGACTACCCGGACAGAGGAAACCATCGTATGCAGCAGCGGGGGTGGGGGGGTGGACATGCAGACTCCATACAGCAACACCCGAGCCTGAAAGTCAAACACAGGCCTTCTTGCCGTGATGTGAATGTGCTAAGCACTGTGCCACCCGGTTCCTACCTTTGCTACTGTTTGTTTATTTATATTTTTATTTGTTTAATTATTGCTTTATTTTGATGTTAGACATTACACTAAATCACGTGTCTTTCACTCTATTTCTATTGAACATATACAGTATTTTACTGGAGGAGTTTATTACAGCATTAAAACCAGAGAGAAACTCAGGGAGTGAAAGTTATTTTCATCCCACGACACGGAGCGCAAACAGACCCTGTACAGATTCAGGTTGTAATCACCCGTACGTTCGTGTTGACGTGACCAAATTTAGTGGAAAAAACACTCTCATTTCAAGATGGCTGGGTTATGACCTTTCAGTCACAAGGTCAAAGGTAACCGTCTCATTTGAAAGCCCATATATGGTTTCCTATATATGTAAAAGCAGGTCTGTCAGCACTCGTTTCAAAACAGGTAGCAGCAGCAGTGGTCAGGTGATTGAATGCTGGATTACTAATAACAAGGACGGGGTGCACCGTGCTGTCACCGCTGTCCTCCCACAGGCCGGCTGTGTCTCTCACTGTCTGTAGTGAGAGGTTCATGTAAAAGAACCATTGCTGACTTTCGTAAAGAGGAGCCGCATAGCTGTTAGCGTGTTTCTGCCCTGCGATGGCCTGGCAATCCATCCAGGGTGTACTCTGCCCTCGCCCAGACTCAGCTGAGATGGGCACCAACATCCCCGCGACCTTAATTAGGATTAAGCGGTTCAGAAAATGAATGGATGAATGAATTTCCGAGGCTTTGTGACCCTGCTCTGAACGTGGCCCTTGTCATGGACATTCCAAAATTAAATCATCTCTGGGGCTGAAGTAGGGTAGTGTCCCCACCAAGTTTGATGAAAATCTATGACATTATTAAGCTGCAGTTGTATGATCAACAGTAAATAAAATCACAGCAAAAAAAAAATGTCAGAGCAAGACATGGAAAAAAAATGAATTAAATTCGAGACATCTAGAAAATAAACATCAACGCCAGTAAAAGGAGAAAAAAGTGGCAAAGAGAACAGGAAGGCATAAAGTGCCATAATGGTAATGAATCGTGCTGCGGTGTTCTGGAGCGCTGCTGCACAGGGTCATAGTAACACGATTTCCTGAAATGAAATGATACCTTTTATAATCAAGCGGCTCGATGATTCTGCTGCAGAATGAGCTCGGTTGTCTCCATAGTCTGTCACAGAGAGGATTGTCTGCGATGGAGAGCAGTTTGGCGAGTGATCCCCATATTTTAACCAAATAAAGCAAAGTGAATTATTATAGTCTATTGATCCTGCTGTCGTCCCTGAGACCAATGCCGCCTGCCCCGGCGACTTCAGCATTGCAGATGGTCCAGAGTAGTAGAAAATCTCAAGCCTCAGTGTTGTATAAGTTGAAGGATCTGAACCCCCTCAGATGATGGAGATGGAGTTCAGGTGGACACCGAGGTACATTTATTGCTCAGCAATTCCTTCCTCCTCATCCATGAGGGTTTGTGTGAAATGATCTTTTCTTCAAATAACATAAAGACAA
>CM045732.1:70178495-70183495 GCA_024760905.1 Plotosus lineatus
GGTGGGAGGCACAGAAAACAGATCGCATTCATTCACTCCTTCACTAACTTGCTGCATAGCTTCATCTTATTAGGGTCACAGGGAGGCTGAAGCTTATCTCAGCCGACTAAAAACAATGTGGCAGGTACACCCTGAACAGCGCTGCGGTTCCTTGCATAGCCAACACTCACACGGCCATTCACACACACTCACACATAGGGGCAACTTGGTACACCGAATTAGCCTAATGTGCACATCTTTGGACTGGGGGAGGACACCAGAGTATCACAGAACGTGAAAGGATGTGCTAACCACTATGCCACCCGAATTTAACCATCATATGTGAAATCCAATTTTTTGGAAGTGTGGTAATATCACTCACCCAGCAGGGGGTGCTGTGAACTGACTTTTTATAGCTTGGTGTTATTTCAACTTCAGGTACTTTTTTATTTTAATGTTTTGGGCAATTTTTACTCATCATTCACTGACAAATCCGTTTAATACTATTAGGGACACAGAAGCCTATCACAGCCGAATTTGTGTGAAGATGGGTTACCCACTGAACAGCTCACGAAACCACTGCATGGTCAACACACACACACACACACACACACACACACACACACACACACACACACACATACACACACATACACACACACACACAAGCATACGTACTCATATGTAGGTGCAATCTGGAACAGCTGATCAGAATAATGTGCAGATCTCCGGACTGTGGGAGGAAACCGAAGTTCCCTGAAGAAATTCACGCAAGCACAGAGCGAACACACAGGCTCCACACAGAGATGCCTGAGCCTGGGACCTGAACCTGGATGGCGCTAACCACTACACCATTCTGTTTATTTTTAGTTTGGATATTCTTCCCGTTTCCTGGCGCATCATTTGATATTGATGTTATTCATCACCTTCCGTTCCCTTTACACAACAACCGTAATGTATGATCTGTCTTTGCTTAAAAGGCGTCACCTGAATCTGATAGCGGAAACGAAAAATAGCACGCAGGTCTCATTGCAAACGTAAGAATCCGTGGGACGATCCGTCCGCCTCGTACCGAGTCACATCAGTCGTACAGAAACGTGAGACATGTTTAGCGTCAACACCGTAAAAATTGGACGTATTTTTGATGTGCCTTCTGTTCACAGTGTAACCGGCCGCTCTGGGCTCCTATCAGAGCTGAAGTCGGTCGTTTCATGCCGCCTGACACCTCCTGAGACAGACGGAATAATGCAGACGGATGCTGATGGTGTTAATAGGTTCGTCTACTGCAGAAAATGCTCAGAGTGCGATTTTTCTTTATGCGTCTTCACCGGGGGTTTCATCTCCCAGCATCCCTTATTTCAGGAAAACGTATCATAGCAACAGGAGGCAACTGGAAACAACTTAACGAAGAAAACATCAACGGGGGCCATTTAGGCATCTCAGTAGAGACACACTCACACACACACACACACACACACACACACACTCACACACACACACACACACACACACACACACACACACACACACACACACACACACACACACACACACTCACACACACACACACACACACACACACACACACACACACACACACACACACACACACACACACACACACTCACACACACACACACACACACACACACACACTCACACACACACACACACACACACACACACACACACACACACACACACACACACACACACACACACACACACACACACACACACACACACACACACACACACACACACACACTCACACACACACACACACACACACACACACACACACACACACACACACACACACACACACACACACACACTCTCACACACACACACACACACACACACACTCTCACACACACACACACACACACACACACACACACACACACACACACACACACACACACACACACACACACACACACACACACACACACACACTCTCACACACACACACACACACACACACTCTCACACACACACACTCACACACACACACACACACACACACACACACACACACACACACACACACACACACACACACACACACACACACACACACACACACACACACACACTCACACACACACACACACACACACACACACACACACACACACACACACACACACACACACACACACACACACACACACACACACACACACACACACACACACACACACACACACACACACACACACACACACACACACACACATATATACACACACACACACACTCTCACACACACACTCACACACACACACACACACTCACACACATGAATTCACACTCATGCACACACACACGCACACACAGAGAGAGAGAGAGAGAGAGAGAGAGAGAGACAGAGAGAGAGAGAGAGAGAGAGAGAGACAGAGTATGCTTGGTGGGAAAGAAAGTGTCTCAGTTAACATGTTTTATTCTACAGTACAGGAAGAAAAGTTAGACTTTAATAATAATAATAATAATAATAATAATAATGAAGCTTTTTCCCTTTTTCAGGGGTCACCACCATGATCTGCACGTTTGATTTGGTTTATAGGTCGATGCCCTTCCTGACGCAACCCTTTATCAAGGGACAGAAAGATGCAGCTCCTCTTTTTACGAAAGTCAGCAATGATTCTTTTACATCAACCTCTCACCATAGACAGTGAGAGACACGGCCGGCCTTTGATAGGCCAGTTAGAGCACTGGGGGGACAGTGACAACCTTGTGAAGAGCGGGACTCGAACCCCCAACCTTAGGACCAGCGATCCAGCGCCCTTTACCACCAGGCCACCACTGCCCCCACCAGGCCACCACCGCCCGAATAATAATACAGCTTTTGTATTTCCTGAATATTATTTCAGAAATAATACATTTAACAATAAACAACACAAACAAGAAAAGAAGAAGAAGAAGAAATTTAAATTAAAGATCAGAGCTGTGATTTTTTTTTGATGAAAATCAAAACAAAGAAATGCATCAATGACATTCTGCTAATGGTGATATTTTATATTACATTATTTAAATGAATTGATAAAATATTAATTTTCTAAGCTGCTTCATCCTCATTCGGGTCACGGGGAGGGTGGAGCCCATCTTAACCGAGTCTGGGTGAGGGTTTTTCATGAAAAATTATTAATACTGAAAATGAGATGAAAACCAAGACACGTTTTTTCAGCAAAAATTCTCATTAATTCAAAACAAACCGAGATAATTATAAATATACTATAATCATTTATAAAAATAAAAAAATCTTCTGTGGAGTAGAATTGTAAATAATATTTTATAATCATCGTTTTTAAAGAATCTCCGGTGAATATCTTTCTGTAAATTGTTAATAATCTTTCCGCGGAAAAACCATACGTGAAATAATTCCCGTTTTTAATAATTTAATATGAAACGTTCTCAGGATTTTTCGGGTGACGTTTCTTTCGCTTGGAGTCACGTGACGCTTCTTCAGATTGTATTTGATTTTAATGAATATTCATTTTCTCGATTTTAAAAACTTTTTTCAATAAAGTTTGTTGTCCACCCGATCCGCGACCTTCCCGCCACTCAGACGAGTGAAGCTCTCCACGTGCACCTCTGTGTTCTTCTCCTTCATGTTTGTTGAAAAGGAAACGCTTCACCTAAATTCCTGGCACCGAGCGGTGACCACTGCCGGGAAGACGATGTGCCTCCGGCGGCCCTTAATTGAGGAAATCGCAGAGATTGTGCGTCACTATTTTATGGCAACCAGATCTCGGGACATGTTGTGGATGTTTCCTCTGCTATCCACACAAACTAGGCCAGATCATGTTGTTGTTGTTGTTGTTGTTGTTGTTGTTGATGATGTTGTTGTTGTTGTGTTTAAGTTGAACTTAAATGTCCAAACAAACCAGGTTTTGGTTCTGGTTCTGATTCTGCTACATACTGCTAATATATCTTTCGTGCTTTATTTCCTTTAAAAAGGAAACTTTGACCCTGGATCGCACGTCCGCCTCACAGCCTGGGTCCGAGTCCCGGGCTCGGCACGGCATGGCTGTGTTGACTTTGCATGCTCTCCCTGTGCTCGCACGGGTTCCCTCTGGGTACCGCGGTTTCCTCCCACAGTCCAAAGACATGCATGTTTAACTCGCTTAACTAGCTGATCAAATCACCCCGAGATGTGAATGTGAATGGTTGTGCATGATGCCCTATGATGGTCTGGCGAGCTGTTCAGGGTGTACCCTACTTTCGGCCCATGTTGGCTGAGAGAGGCTCCAGCCTCCCAACAACCCCAGTAGTGTGATTAAGCAGTTCATAGGCAAAATCTCAGTCACACCTAGGGTCAATTTAGAGCAGCTAATTTGCCTAATGTGCATGTCTTCGGTCTGGGGGTGGAGTCCAGAATACCCGAGCACGGGGAGGACATGCAAGGCGGACGTGCTGACCACTACACCGCCGTGCCGCGGTTCAGAAAGTGAAATCTCTCCTGTAAGCTCTTCCACGGTTCTTTTTCTGGAATAAATGCTTGAAGGTGGCGTGTCAGGGTGAGGCGAGCAGAACTCGGGGATTCATCACATTCTGACAGAACTGCAGAAGAAACGACGGCCTGGGATTCGACTACCAGATGAATCTGTGCGTTCTGACACCAGATCAATCGAACCCTGACGCCCAGAAACCCACCACTGGAAGATTTATCTCGGTACAGTTAATCCTATGAAGCAGTCAATGTGATATTACAGTCCTGAGAACAAAAGAGAGCATCACATGGACTCCGGAGGAGCCCCGAACACGCCCCGCATCACATGACTTCCAGTACAACATTCAGCAAGATCTCCAGAACACGTGCAAGAGTATTTCACTCAGTCATTCGCTTTCTGAGCCACTTCATCCTAATTTGGATGGAGGGGAGGCTTGCTGACTGGGCGAGGCCGGGGTACCCCCTGAACGATCCGCCAGACCATCGCAGGACCAATACTCGCACAACCGTTCACATGCACACTCACACAGCAACAGCTAATCCACCTGCTGTGCATGTTTTT
>CM045732.1:70188495-70288495 GCA_024760905.1 Plotosus lineatus
TAGTTGGTTTTCTATTACTGTATTTCCAATGGGAATTCTTGTTTTATCCAACAAACATTTTGACATACGAGCTCGCTCTTGGAACGGATTAATTTCGTAAGTCATGATACCGTTGTATTTAAATGCAACCTCCTCCATGTGTGGACATGGGCAACAATAGCCATTAGAAATAATAATAATAATTAAAAGAGAAGCAAAGTTGAAGATCTTGAGCACAAAATAATAATAAGGTTTTGATCGAGATTGATGTTCACCACACGCTGCGCTGTCCTTTAAGGTAAAGTTCATCCTCACCGAACCATCTGCACCTTTCTGGGAGGAAACAGCCACAGAACCAGAATCAGATGTAATCGAAACATCATTCTTTTTATTCTCTCTTGTATACACAATATACAGACAGGTACATCATGGGGGACGAGGGGCAACCACACTCTGCTTCTCTTAATGAAAACTTGCACTCTGGCTCTCAATGGGATCCAAACAGGAAGTAATAAATCAAACAAACATGCTTCAATAACTCAGGACACAACAGGACGATTCGCCATCCTGATCATCTTCCTCCTCCCACACGCACTTTATAGGTTCTCCAGAACTTTCTGCAAGTCAGCTTCACATACAAGCGAACAGAGCGACACTTGTTGATCCTCCTGTCTGATGCATCCAGTGGTTCTGTACTTCAGCTCAGAGTATAACAAATAGATGAACATTATCATCAATACGAGCAACAGAATTCAACGAGCATTAAACTACAACCACATTACACAAGGATTTCAGGAATAATAAAAAAAAAAAAAAAAAAAGAACAGAATGGCCATGAAATAAAAATAAATAAATAAAGACTACACACAAGGTTGAACATTAGAAAATAAAATATTGGTGAAAGTATATTTGTTTGTTCGCACTCTATGTCCTGTACACAAACTCGACTTCCTGTACATAAACTTGACTTCCTGTAAAGTCAAAAGGATCCCGTCAGCATTTATCTCAATATTCAGAAACGAGCCAATAACAGCACAGAACCACCTCATTAATTATAATAATCCCGTCACTGGTATAATTCTCACAATTCCACAACAATCCTGTCTGCAGGCAGCTTAGCGACGACTCAACATGTTACATTTATTTTCCAAAATCAAAGCGAGAGTAAAAACGCACATCCTTACTGTTAGGCTTTTTAAAAAAACGCTGGTACGTTATTAGCAGACTTTAAAAAAAAAAAGTGATGCTTGTTGTGTATCAACAAAATATCCTCAAGTATATGCAAAGCAATTTTTTTTGGCTGTGAATGACGGCGGCTTGTCGGTGAAACGGGTGCAGAGTGAACACGCGGTTGCTGCAGTAAATAATCAAGTGATGAAATGTGAGCATTTCTATTTTCCAAACGATCGCAAACAAATCCATCGGTAAAATCCGACTAACCGTAACGGTTTCACATCACTGACATGGGTATGAGGCTGGAGACCAATCAGCTAACTTTACATTTAGCCACACCCACAAAAACCTCAACAAATAGAAAAGCTCACAGAGCTGAAAATCCAACTAAAATTATAAAAAGGTCACATGTCTCCTACACACTAAATCTTCTCAGAGAGCAGTTGACGTCAGCGAGCACAGACACAGCTGGAGAAGAGCCGAGCCTGTGTTTTTATTTTTAAAGAGCGCGCACCGTCACTTTTGTCCTAAATGGAAGGCTATTCTTATTTATTTATTTTTGTTTTTATAGATGTTTCAAATTATTCGCTTCAGTTTCAATCAAAACAACCCGGGGTGTGTGTGTGTGTCAGGTTTCACATGTAAAAGCTCCTACAGAATTCATTAAATTCTTTTATAGCATCTTCATCTTCCTTCACCTAATCTGGGGTCGGGTCGCGGGGGCAGCAGCCTAAGTAATGAGAACCAGACGTCCCCTCCCCGGCCACTTCCTCAAGCTCTTCTTCCAGTGTGTTCTGGGTCAACCCCGGGGTCTCTTCCCGGTTGAACATACCTGAAACACCCCACCAGGAAGGCGTTCCTTGGGGCATTCTAACCAGATGCCCGAGCCACCTCGACTGGCTCCTCTCAACACGGATTCTTTTGTAACTTCTCAGATAAACGAGGCCCGACGGTTCTCCGACAAAACACAAAGTTCCTCACAGGCAGCAAGAACAACGAGTCTCTCACACACAATATTGTACTTCAATCTTTATGGCGTCTATTTTCTCTGTTTTTCTTCATTCGCATCCACCTCCCTCATCTTTTCACCCACAACTAAAACGATAAACGTCGACTTTAATCTGAACCCCAACTTTTAACTCTGACAGTTCTGTGAAGGGAGCACTTGCCAAAAGTTCCTCACACTTTTGCTTATTTGATTAAATAAATAAAAAAAAAAAACACACACAGCGTACCAGTCCTCACTATATAGAAGGTGCCCCGCCCCCACGAAGCAAACGGTTCTCGCTTTATAAATGAGGTAAAAACCTTATTTTCCAGACTTTTCCCCAAACAGAAACCAAGGACAAAATCTACCAACTCCAAACCCATCACGTCCATTTACAAACTGGACGCACAATGCAAATATTGCTAACAAACAACAGCTACCAGTTTAGCATATCGGCCGCGTGTTTGGTGTACAAGAGAAATATAACTTTGACTTAAATGTGTCCTGTTATTGTACGAATATCACGTGTATCATAAGAATACAGAAAAACAAAGCAGGCGCTTTCATTCTAAAACTTTTCAAAATACAGAATTATGATGTTTATTTTTGGTAGCAGAGCAGCGATGCTAATGCAGCTAATTAAAAAAAGAAAAGGCACCATTCAAGTGTCACGCAAACTACACATCTGGAGTCTTACATACAGCAGACGATGCTATATATACATACGCACATTAACAGTCACAATAGAAACATCGGGAAATAAAATCTGACATCATAAAGTTATTAAATTAGGGTTGGGTTTAAAAGATAATTTATTTTATCCTGGTCATAACGAGGTTTTAAGCTACTTTGGTGTTAAACAGTACTGGGGTCCATGTTCGTTGTACCCACCATGACCTAAAGGGGGCAGTGTAACAGACTTTAGAAATCGTCTATTAGTCTGGAAGCAACGGTCCTGAGAGTGAAAGATTTTCAAATAGATATTTACATCTCAGCTCTGGGTCTTTTCAGGAGAATGAAAACAAAACTGATTAAATACCAACAACAACAAAATCCCTATAGCCTGGATCTCAGAATGGGGAATGAAGTGAATTTCAGATTTTGGTCCAAACCGTTGCACGCGAGCCGCGCCAGTACGGTACGGATCAAGTCACACGGTCGTGTTTAGAGTGAGACCCAGAGGAAGCTGAGGATGTTTTACTCAGATGTAAATGTGATTTCACCAAAAATTCATCCTTCAAAACAAAAATCTTCCTCAGGAAAAAGTTCAAATATCCATAAACACAATCTCTCCTCCATGATAAAACAGCTGTTTTAGAAAGACTTCCATGTCCAGGTTGCAGGAAAACAATCGAAAGTTTCACTTATTGTACTGATTTTAAACGATTTTCTGGCGGTTTCCTTATGATCTGTATTCATTGTCAGAACCTTCTCCCTACCTACAGAACCCCAGAACGATTCCGCCAATCATACAACATTAAACCAATCAGAAGCCTCACAACAGACACGACTCGGTGCAAACAGAACTCATCTGTCGCTAGGAAGGCTCGAGTACAATGGTGTTGATCAGTGGAGAGTCGGCTTCATTTAGTGTTTGGGTGTTCGGGAGGTTCAGATGCCGACACTCAGAATCCGGCTTCTGTAACTATTTATATAAAGTGGTACCTTGACTTACGAGTATTTTTATCAAGAATTTTCCATGACATGAGCTTCGATCCACCAAAAATCTGCCCAATCCAACCAGCAAAATGTTGATTTACGAGCTCTGCTGGGGAAAATGGCTTTTCCAGGCCGATTAGGCTCGTATGCTTTCACGTGTATTCCTCTGCGCTCCAAGAATGCCTTGTGTAGTGCTTCTCAATTATTTTCTGTGATGCCCCCTATGGGGGGGGGGCAAAAACATTTCACCCCCCAGCACATGACTATAAATAGCGTTTCCTGCACTTCATATCGTTTGTTCAGCACTTTTCCCTACACCACAGGGAAACGGTGAGAGTGCCACTGCCACCTACTGTATAGAATGCACAATTACACTTATTTCTAGTACAGTATGGCAAAAAAGCATGTTCCTCATGGTCATTACCCCCCCGGCATCACACCGCACCCCCCTACTATTTGAGAAGCACTGGCCTTGTGGGAACTCGTAGCATGCACATGCAAAAAATTCTCCTCCTCCTGCTTTGTTACGCACCACTTCATGCCTGCCCGCATGACATCTTCACGCACGCCCACGTGACATCTTTGTCGACTTTTTGTTTATTCTCATTTTATTCTTATTTATTAGTGTACATGTATTATTACGAAATATTTATTGTTTTTACATGTTTATCTTTAATATATTAAGTCAAACAAACAAACAACAACTCTTTATTGTCAAAGTACATTACATACATTGAAATTTGCTTTGTGCGCTAGGCACCTGTCGCCACTGTGCAGCGCCAGTTATTGCGTTGTTCTATCCTTTTGATGCTGAGCGCCAAGCAGGAAGCAACAACTGCCAAATTTTAACGTCTTCTGGTATGACGCGGCCAGATTCGAACTCCGACCTACCGGAGGATAAAGCGGATGCTCTACCAAATGAGCTAAATCCCCGGTATATACGTGTTTGTGTCAGGGTATATGAGTTTGGGAGGGGGTTGGAACGGATTAATTGGTTTTCTATTATTTCTGATGGGAATTTTTGTTTTATCTAACGAACATTTTGACTTATGAGCTCGCCCTCGGAACAGATTAATTTCTTCCATCAAGGTGCCACTGTATATCAATATCTCAGTATCTCACATTTCATACTTATAATCCGTGCAAAGCCGTCGGCGTGTTTCTGTCCCTTGTAAAAGGGTTGTGCCAGGAAGGGCATCCGACGTAAAAACCTATTCCAAATCAAAACGTGTGAATCATTTGCTGTGGCGACTCGTGATAAAGGGAAAAGCTGAAAGTAAAGCAAGCAAGCAATCCATTTTATACTGGAGCGGCTCACAAATTGCAACATTGATCAACGTTTGCATGAATGTTTGCAATAATTACTGACTATTTGCCCTCTTTGGGAACATTTGGAAGCTTTCACAAAACTCCATACAATGAACCAGGTGAATTTTTTCTGTAATTAAACCACCAAACCATATAAAAGAGGAAAGCAAACATGCTGCTGCCCTGAGGAAGAACTGCTTTATCTGGCTGCGGTGATCCAACCGTACAAGAGAAGGAAAGAAAAGGAGGAAGAAAAACAACAATTCATTGACTTGACCCGAATTTAAAACGGTGAGGAAACCCTCCCCGGCACTGCGTTCACAACTTGATCAACCAAAAACATCTTTAGCGAACCGTGTTATAACAGTATGCAGAAAATTATATTCAAAATTTATTTTCTAGAAGGAAAAAACTCAGCAAAGTGTTTCTCAACCTTTCATAAACTCTGACCAAACCCAAAATTCACTACATCACGATTTCCTGCTCCGTGAGATACTAATTTATTATTAATAATAAACAAGGCCAGTTGGTAAAATTGTACTCGTGTGTATTTCCTAAAGAAAACGCAGGATGAAAATAAAAAATAAAGATATAATGTAGACGTTCGGTAAGAATGATTTAAAGTCTTCTGTTCCACATCGACAATAAACATACTACAATATTTTTATTAATAATAAACATTTCATTTCCTCGATGCTCTACAGATTCTCTCAGTAACAAAGTAGCATTGAAATAAATAACACAATGTAATTAAATGGTCAAGCCGCCTGGAAGTGTGTGAGTGTGTGTGTGTGTGTGTGTGTGTGTGTGTTTTTATTCCAGAGTGACACTAATCACTGCGAGAGGAAACGAAGTGGAACTCAACTTGGCATCATGGGGCACTGTGGTGTTTGCATGGCAAAACGGTCCACTGGCACAGACCTGGAAACACACACACACACACACACACACACACACAAGTTCACATTTCATACCAACCAAATCCTGATCATCACACACGGCTCCTAATTACTTTTTACGTATGTGTGTGTGTCCTTACGTGTGAGTGTGTATGGAGATCATTGAGAAAAGGCAGATCACTGCTTCATATGAACATCTTCATCCTGCAGAGTGAACTTCTTCCTCAAAACTTCAGAGATCAGAGACGCAGAGTCCTCCTCCATCAGTGATGTACAGCCACGGGAATATCTACACACACACAGGTTTCAGGATGACTCAGCTATGAGTGTTATTACAAAAATTTCAGAACAAACTAATTTCCTCAAAAAATAATGATAAACTACCGGGGTCCAGACACTACTGCCAAAAGGACAATTTAATATTACTTTTTATATATATATATATATATATATATATATATATATTCTACACACCCACATATACACAAATATATATGGGTCTGATCACAAAACCGGTACTGAAATGTGTGACACTGACATTTTATGCAGATTTAAAATAAATAAATAAATAAAATTTCCCCATTTTAAAAATGTGTTTGGCCGATATCCAGTGAATCCTGGTAGATGCAGGATTATATTCCTTGGAGAAGCAACATTAAATTATCAGTGGGAGACTCAAAATATCAGTGACATGGACAGAACGAACAGCCTTCTATTCACTAATACAGTAATAGCGTTAGATAATAATTGTTAACACTGTGCTGATTGATTGAGCTTCCCATGTTCAGATTTTCTTTATTATCTAAAATTAATAAATGTAAATTCATCCGTGATTGGTGGGAGCACAATATACACCGTGCAACAGGGTCAGGAAAAGTTACGTAATTTTGCCACGACAAAGCCTTAAATGGATCTACACCTTTCCATCTCAAAGCACATAATAAACCCCCACGCTGCATCCCGTTTTCTCTGAATGTCATTTACTGCTAGGACTGATCCTTCATCCGATCAAGGGACCAAGAAAAAAAAAAAAACATATATCAAAACTCTTCTCTGTTCTGGCTCCCAAGCTGGCGGAATTAACTTCCTCTCGATGTAACGACAGCTCAATCACTGGACGTCTTCCAAACAATGGATGAAAGCCTACCTTTATTGGAAGTACTCGAATTAGCACTAGTTTTACACATTAAAAAAACTACAGACAGAAAGCGAGCAACAGTATGACAGAGAGAGAATAAACAACTGTCTTGAATTTGGCTGAAAATAAATAAAACATGCAACTGAATGAAATAGATTAAGAAAAGGGATGAGTGTGCAAATGAAAAAAAGACTAAAATGAAAGGAAAGTGTGATGTGAGTTAATGGGTAAAATGTCCATTCCTCCATTTCTTCCTTTCACTCAGTCCATCCTGAACACATCCTCTCACCTGTCCTTGTTCATCTTCATGCGGTTCATGTCCTTCAGGATGTCCTTGACGTCAGCAAAGCTGGTGGACTTGGACAGGGACACAGTGTCTTCCTCTGCCTCTCGGAAGTCCATGGTTGGCCGGTCGAGGTTGAAGGTTGCCGATGCGGTCATGCAGATCGGGGGAACTGGGTCGGGCACTAGCTCGGGGACCTCAGACTCGTCCTCGTCCTCATCCTCCTCATCCACTTCCGTGACATCGCTGATGACAAAGGAGGCACTAGGAAGAGGGTGGTACGCTGCACTCTCAAAAGGAGCCATGGAGAAGCCCATGGTGGTGTCGTCCGGAGACAGGAGGTCTGGGGTCATGGGGTTCGAGTCTGTGTAGGGTAATGTGGACGAGTTAATGCTGAACAGGATCGACACAACAAGAGTACAGTCCTTTCCTCACTTCCTGTTTAAAATCACACTAATTAGCAGTGTGTGAGTGAGTGAGAGAGAGAGAGAGAGAGAGATAGAGTGTGTGTGTACATGTATACCAGTCTCTCCTGCTACAATCTTGGCAATTTGTGCACGGAGGCGGCTCAGCTCGTCCTGCAGGGCGGTGGCACGGTTCAGCGCCGTGATGCCAGGCTTCCTCAGACCCTCCATGCGTTTTCCTTCACGCCTAAAATTGGGCACTGACGAGTTCCGGTGCAGGACCATGAGGGGTGTCGGCCTCCACTCCTGACGAAAGGGGCGGGTGTCACTCCTGACCAATAGGAAAAGAGAACACCATAGTCTTAAAAAATACATCTAAGTTCAAATGTAATTGAGAGAACAATCGATCTCTCTCTCACACACACACACACACACACACACACACACACACACACACACACACCTGACTCGGGCATAAGTCTCCTCTTCATCAGCAGCGATCCAGGCAATGTCAGCTAGTGTGGGCACTAGTGGGCCATCTGTATGCTGCAGTGGACTTAGACCAGGCAACTCCTGAGGAGAGAAAAGAGAAAAAAAAACCAATAAGTGAGCAGATGAACAGATATGTATTAAGATTGAAAAACTAAACTAAGAAGAAGAAACCAGAGAAAAAAAAGAATGACAGGCATAAACAATAAATAAGAAGTAGAGTAAACAAACAGGCAAGAAGAAATGTGATGAACAAGAAAAACTGACATGGAGAAGTTTATCATATTATTGAAAAATTATACTTCAGAGTTTTTCCTTCCCTGATATTACATCTACATGAATCTGACCTGTGTGTGTGTGTGTGTGTGTGTGTGTGTGTTACCTGGAAACAGGCTCTCGGACAGGGTTTAAGAGGCAGCGTGGATCCAATTCTTCTCACCACACTTCGGGTCGCACCATGAGGTTTATTCTGCCAGATAGGAATCACTTCCTGTACGCACGAACCCGCGCACACACAGAGACAGAGACAGACACACACACACACACACTTTACATACTCCAATACGCCACAGTACACTTACCAGCTTACAGTACTGTTCATTATCCATCATAACCAGGAACTCCCAGAATGCAACACTCAAATCAAGAACCTGAGTCAGTATAAGTTTTCACGTTCTGTCATGGCACAGCACAAGAGTGTGATTTAGGACACGGCCAGTGAAGACGGCATGTGAGCTGCTTGTGGTTGATGATGATGGGAAACAGATTCCTATACTGAAGATCAGTGACGTCTGAGAGTACAGAGGTGGATTTGGACCGATAATGAAAAGGAACGAGTGAAACCCATCTAGTGCACCGAGACTGTAAATAAGGGGCTGCTGTTAATGAACTGCTGCTTCCCAGGAGAGCAGAGTTGTCAACAAAGTGTGATGTGGATAAAAAGCCAGAGAGAAGTCGTGCCGCCGCCCCCCAGTACACTAACTGGGTTATCAGAGGCCGGCCGTGTCTCTCACTACCTGTGTTGGGAGGTTCAAGTAAAAGAACCATGGCTGACTTTAGTAAAGAGGAGCTGCATAACCGTCTGCGAGAGTCTGGCGAGCCGTCCGGGGTGTACTGTGCCCTCGCCCAGAGTTGGGGGAGATAGGCGCCAGCCTCCCTGCGACCCTAATTAGGATTAAACGGTTCAGAAAATGCTGTGTCAGAAATCTTACCGCTCCAGAGTCCATCGTATCAGAAAAAGGTTAAAAGATAACGCCACACAACTGCTGATCCTCAGAATATTCAGTATCACAGCTGGATGAAGGACATGACGTCCAGAGGTATTCAGTCCACAGCAGGCGAGGCACCCAGCATCTGAGTAGGAGGACGAAAGAGAGAGAGACAGAGAGAGACAGACTGTATATGTGAAAGATAAACAGTAATCTGGGTTTTCTGAATGACAATCTTCAGGTCTAAAATGATAATAAACAATATTAAAAGCATTAAAAACGGACACTTTCTGCTTCAATCCCAACATTTGTTTACAGTTGTAGGTACATAAAATATGCTAATAAGCATCACTCGCTAGTTATCGAACCTGCATCAAAACAGCATGATTTTAATCTTCATTTCCAAACAGAATTCAATTCGAATTATTAAAATAACTCTGTTTGCTCTCCACAGCCAAACAAACCGAGATTCCCCGCGTTAGAAGCTCTCGCGCGTCCCAACACTTCACTCTCGCTTAGCTATTACTGTACAGCTTTACAAACACCGGTTCAATCCGGAATCACTTGCTACTCTTTTCGTAGGTGGCCTACATACGTCATGACGTAGCAGTTTACACACCCTCAATAAAGCGCCCTATCGCCTACAAACAGACATTTGGAACACATCCGATATGTTACGCTTGTTAATGTAAAACCTCAACTAAACCAAACGTACGTCTTCTTTTGTTTTTCTTTTTAATCGATATAACAATAATGTATTACGAACCACTTGTGGTTATAAAACACGGTTTCTTCTTTACAACTTGCTTTTTTCCTCGTAATGGCGAAAAAAATAATTTCAGTGCCGTGGTAACCAAGCTAAAATAACTAGCTTCTTCGCAGAAGCCGGGCCCACTTAAATAATCGCTTTGGGATTGGTCCGTTCCATGCATCTCACTGTCCAATCAAATACTCGACAACATAAAAGTTTCAAAGGTAGCAAGATAAAATCATTTTTAAAAATTAAAAAATGTTTATTAGTAAACAACAGCAGTTACAACATTCATTCATTCATTTTCTGAACCGCTTAATTCAAATTAGGTCACAGGGAGGCTGGTGCCCATCTCATCTGATTTTGGGTGAAGGTAGAGTACACCCTGGACAGTTCACTGGGACATGGCAGGGCAACAACACGGCCTACTCTTGACAAAAGTCAGCAATGAACTTTTACATGAATGTCTCAGCACAGACAGTGAGTGACATGGCCGGCCTATGATAATCCAGTTAGCTGCACTGGGGGATGGGGGGTCACAGCAGTGACAAGTGGTTGAGTGGGGCTTGAACCCCAGACCTTGAGATCAGTAATCTATCACCTTACCACAGGGCCACCATTGCCATACAACATATTTCAATTATCGTAAATAAATTTAAGTTTTCTTTAAATTTTCTTAATAATACAGATTGTGATTGACAGAAGTCAACATTTGCTTGACAAGCTCACTATTCAGGTCAGGATTTGTGGAATGAAATAAGCATGACTCATTACAGTGAACAGGACCATTTGTTGCTAATAAAAGAGGTAGATGAAATATGAATTCTCCCCTCACACAATTTGTATGTCAAATATACCGAGATTAGAAACGTCTTCATTTCAACTGAAAATTATAACTTGGTTGAATGCAGCATGTTTTCATGTAGTTTAGACTTTTGAAATACTGTAGCTATACTGTGTATTTAACCCATCAGTGGTGTATACATACACACACACAGAGAGAGAGAGAAGCAAACAGTCACATTCTTCCTCTTTTCCTTTTCGGCTTTTCCCTTCAGGGGTCGCCACAGCGAATCATCTGCCTCTATCTCACCCTGTCCTCTGCATCTTCTCTTACACCAACTGCCTTCGTGTCCTCCTTCACCACATCCATAAATCTTCTCTTTGGTCTTCCTCTAGGCCTTCTGCCTGGTATTTCCAACCTCAGCATCCTACTACCAATATACTCACTATCCCTCCTCTGTACATGTCCAAACCATAGCGAACAGCCACATTTCAGTGCCTGAAGTTGGGAGTTTGGTGCCTTGCTCAAGGACCCCTCAGCTGTGAAGGTGGTGAAAGGGAAAGGTGCCACTCACTTCCCTCACTGCCACATTTTTTTCCTGCCTATTCTGGAATCGCTTCTCTAACCATTAGGCCATTTTTTTTCTGGCATCCACCGCAGCACATTGTAAAGGACGGATTGTGGTCGCCATGTCTATGACTCTTGTGAATGCATAACCAATAAAAGAGAAACTGAAGATCACTTGTTCTTGGGCCTGAACCACACCAGCAGTGTCATGTGCATGTTTATATGTTGATGAACTGCATAATGTAAATCTGTGTGGATGGATGGATGAAAAATAGGTGTATCGCTGAAACTAAAGGCGCTGTAATGACACCAGAGCCTCAGAGAAACGTCACAGAACAATCTGAGCACGTGAACTGATTTTAGTTTATATTAATCCCAGGTTTATTGATTACTTTTAAAACTATTTTTTGTATTTAGCTTCATAATACAATTAAAAAATTTAATTCATAATTCAAATCTGATTCACTGTGGGATACGTTCATGGATTTTCGTTTTTGCCCCTGATTGAGTCGCGATGTGATGGCGTCATACAACAACCTCAAACCTCTGAAAGAGACCACATCTCGTGACGTGATTTATAGCCCGCCCGAATTCCGTCAAGACGTCCTTCAAGTTGAGCAAATTAACTGTTATAATCACGATACAACGAGGTAAACACATGGCTATGTGACGTCGAATACAATTTTACGAATTAAAATCGAGAATTGACGAAAAGAAAAAAGAGAAACGCTTGAGTCTGCGGTTACGACAGTAACATGAGTGATCCATAAACTGTCCAATCAGCAAGCTAGCTTGTTTGTACGACCCAATCAGACAACAGGGGGCGGGGCATGTCTGAATGCGGTTAGGGGGAACAATACGCCTGTCAAGCCCCATGATCATAAACACATAAACACATGCTGGAGGTCCGGTACTGGTTTAATTAAAATACAGGTGAGTTTCAGCTTTATTTACAAGTTTTAGGGGTGCACTGCCATAGAGGGATGGATACATAAAGCTGTATCTATCTATCTATGCTAATCAGGCAGTTTTTATAATGGAACATCATCATCATCATCATCATCCTGGTGGAAAAGGCTGATTGATTATTCTTTGTCGAGAATTAACTACATGCAAGTCATTTAAATGTTGCAGTCAAATTTCAGCAGCTGTCCTCCATTTTTAACTGAGACTTAAATCAGTTTACCGAATGGCCATTTATTGTGTATATATATATATATATATATATATATATATATATATATATATGCATGCATTGGCTGGATGCCAATACTTTTACACTATGCAGTGTATTTCTAAGGAAAGTAGGTCTTTGAATTTTGGTCCCATTTTAAGGGTTCCCACCAGGAATTACTAATGGAAATGACAGAAAATCTAGAGCTGTAATAAAAAATATTAAATAAAGAAATATAAAAAAAAAACCATTTAAGTTTACACAACATTATCAAAGAAAGATCAAACCTGAATTGAGCATTATACAGCATAGGCATGTGATGACTTGGATGATTATCCCTTATCCATGACACCCATGAAAACCCAATGAGGATGCTGCATTACCAGAAAAAAACACATTGATTATCACTAATGAAACTGAAATCCAAAAACATGGAGGCTTATTGACCACCACTCAGACTCGCACAGAATAAAAAACACACTCTGTCTGGTAGGCAGACAAACTTTCATAAAGCAAAACAACACCAGAACACGGAGCATGAACTTGTTCAATAGATAATTAAACTAAAAAGTGATAGTGAATAGAAAACTCAGTGTTAAACCTTTTCTGCTTTTGCTCCCGACCGTAGTCGGGCTACGGGCTATGTTGATGTTAACACAACAGAAGTTGAGTCAACTACTAAAGAAGGCACACTACTCTTATAACAGCGGCCTTGAACACCTTGCTTTTTTCACATGACAGGATATGATGTCATAGGGTAGCCATATTAGATTTAGTCACATCGGTGTGATACTTTCAGAAATGTGAGCGTTTATTTATGTGTTCTCTTTCCGATCTACTTGATGGAGCTTATAAAAAATCAGTTTGGTACTTCATCAGTTTATTATACTGACACGGTTTGGATTTTTCTGCATAAGAATTAGAACGTAATGCGGAAATGTAAGACGAGAAAAGTAGTTTTTGCAAAATTTTGTAAAAATGGGTCCAAATTACCCCACATAAATGCAATGTTGTTAAATGGTCACTTAACCCAGAAGAAATGTTTATTATTATAAATATGCTAATATTTAATTTATTTTATACATATAATTAATTTCTCTTAAATGTTGGACTGGCATCACATTCATCATAAGTTTATGTTGATTTAGTTCGAGTCATTCTTACTATTAAATCAATTGGCTGAGCAGAAAGGAATTCGAATGGCCTGTATTACCCTGTAATTGGATTAATACTTTTATAGATTTTGGAATTATGATCATAATTATTGATGGTCAACAGTGAGAAAGCTGTAATTTAAGCATTTTTGAGACCAATCTATGCTATGATGAGTCAAATATTTGTTTCAGCTCCCTCAATATTTTTCAAGCGACAGCCGATTTTAGTTCAAATGGCACATATTACTGCAGATTCACAGCCTTTTGTTGTATAATTACTGATTATAAATTATTCGTATGCTTTAGTTGTCAACAATCTTTCATCTTTATCTGATGCAGTGAGTACCTTCTCTTTTCTTGAACAACTTTATATCCATCCCACTGTCATGAAAAACAAATGTCACTGCATTTCAGAGGTATAAAATTAAAGGCTGGCATAAGGCAACTAACGTAATTTCGGTGATTGATGTTAAAATAGGGTTAAGAACATTCCTTGTAATTATTAATACCTGGAAGGATCGTGTTGAACTGTCAACTTCACACGGGGAATGTGGTCAGAAAAAAATCTTTACTGCGAGTGATCAGAAATCATGGAAATGCCTGGTGGAGTTGAATTGTTTTTTTTGTTTGTTTTTTTTAAAGGGGTGGGAGCAGTAGAACTCTGTGGCACCATATAAGAACCAGACAACCCACAAAATGTTCATTTTGAGAAAAAAAAACAAGATGAGTTTTTTTTTCTAAAATTAAATTAAAAATCAACAGAACTTGAGAAATGGCATGTTGAATTACAGCGGTACCTTGACTTACGAGTGTTCCTTATAACGAATTTTCCACGATACGAGCTTCGATCTACCAAAAATCCGTCCCACTCTACGAGCAAAATTTTGATTTACGAGCTCTGCTGGGAAAATGGCTTTTCTGGGCTGATTAGCCTTGTATTTTTCTGTGTGTTTCCTCTGGGCTTTGAGAACACTTTGTGCAGTGCTTCTCAAAAGAAAAAAAGACATTTTATTGTCCCCCTCCCAGCACCACCCAGTGCCCCCCACCAACACCACCCAGTGCCCCGTGCGCGAATATGAGTAGTGTTTACTGCACTTCATATCGTTTGCTCGGTTCTTCTTCCCTACACCATATTGAGAGCGCCACTGCCATGTTCCCCAGGGTCACCCCCCCCCCCCCCCGGCATCACACCATGCCCCTAAGGGGGGCGCGCCCCACTATTTGAGAAGCACTGGCCTTGTGGGAGCTCACCACGAGCCTTTCCTCACTGGCATTCGTAGCGTGCACACGCACAAAATTCTCCTCCTCCTCCTCCTTCTATATTACGCACCACCTCATGCCTGCCCACGTGGCATCTTTCCCTCAGTTGATGATCGGAATGGTTTGTTGATTTATTGCTTATTCTTGTTTTATTATTATTTATTCTTAATTATTATTCATGTTAATGTACATGCATTATTATTTCTATGAAATATTTATTGTTTTTACATGTTTATCTTTAATTAGGTGAAATATACGTGTAAGTGTCAGGTTATATAAGTTTGGGAGGGATTTTTAACGGATTCATTGGTTTTCGATTATTTCCGATGGACATTACCAACATTTTGACTTACGAGCTCGCCCTCGGTGCGGATTAAATTCGTAAGTCCAGGCACCGCTGTAATTCTGTTCTTACAATTCTATACAGTTTATTGTAATGTGATGCCCAAGGTCTGCAAAAGTGCACTGGACTCACTATTAATGGTCAGCTGGGTTATATGGTTCATGCACGGCGTCTTGGAACTGACGGCTACGTCTAATATTGAAAGTAAAAACATATCCGCACACAGTGTGAGGAAAACTCACATGATTGGGACTTAACCTCTGTGTGTTTGTAAGAAGCCACGTGTTCGTGAGAATGATCAGAATTAAAGGCTTCAGATTGTGACGGTGGATAAAGATCAGGCGGTGGAGTAATGATAAAAGGTCATGTGACCCCAGATTGACCCTGTTCCAGAGTGATATGCGAATCAGGGTAAGAAGGGAAGCGCATGAAGCTGTGTTTGTTGATCCGGGGCCGTGTTATGATCACTGGTTATTTGAACGTTCACCAAAGCACTACGGCAATGGCCGTGGGGTCACATGATTGTGTAATTACATCGTTAAACAGGTGCTCCTGCTTCCTGTAAGTGTATATATAAATATGTATGATATAATATAATGGAATATAAATGTTGTTTGTCCCCAGCTTGTCCCTGTTAAATCTGAACGATGAAGGAAAACAGGAATATTAAGATGACGGGAACAAAAGCGAACACCTTCGACTCATTTCTTGTCCATTGAACTTCTGTGTTCCTGGAATTCAGCTCCAACAAAACACGCCAAAAGATGGACAACAAACAGAGGGACAAGAAGAGAAGCGGATACTTCGGCAACGTGAAGAACAGGTCAGCGCTCCACTTCCGTTTCTCTTATAGTGTGAGAGCGGCAATAATTAATCTGAACAGAAATCTGCCCCATCCAACCAGCAAACTTTCACTTTACGAGCTCTGCTGGGGAAATTAGCCTTGTAGTCGTCCGTGTGTATTCTTTTGCGCGCCGAAAAAAATTTGTGCAGTGCTTCTCAATTATTTTCTGTGACGCCCCCTATATCAAGAAAAAACATTTCAACCCCCCCCCAGCGCCCCGTACGCAACTATAAATAGTGTTTACTGCATTTCATGTTGTTTGCACAGTCCTTTTTTCCTACACCATAGGGAACACAGTGAGAGCGCCACCGCCAGCTACTGTAGAGGATGCGCAATTACACCTAATTCTAGTACAGTATGGCAACAAAGCATTTTCCCCATGGTCATATGCGTCCCTGCTGGCGTCACACCGCCCCCCCCCCCGCCCCCCCCAAAAAAAAGGGAGCATGCCCCACTATTTGAGAAGCACTGGCCTTGTGGGAGCTCACCCACGAGCCTTTCCTCACTGTCATTCGTAGCTTGCACATGCACAAAATTCTCCTCGCCTGTGACACACCACCTTGAGCCTGCCCACGTGATATCTTCACCGCAGTCGATGATCGGAAGGATTAGTTGACTTATTGTTTATTCTTGTTTTATTATTATTTATTATTAATTATTTTTAATATTAATGTACATGTATTATTATTATGATGGAATATTTATTGTTTTTACGTGTTTATCTTTAATATCTTAGGTGCAATATATGTGTTTGTTGGAGGTTCTATGAGTTTAGGAGGTGGTTGGAACAGATGAATTGCTTTTTTGTTATTTCTTATGGGAATAATTGTTTCATCTAACGAACTTTGTGGCTTACGAGCTCGCTCTCGAAACGGATTAAATTCGTTAGAGAAGGTACCCTCGTATTTTTAAATTGCCCAAATGCAGCTGATACGATGTTAACTCGTGGTCTGGTGTCCATCTACCAAGCAGTGTTAGCGTCTGCACTGTATTTTCACTGTGACCGTGTAACGATACTGACTCCTCGGTCATTCTTACCCCCAGGTTGGGCGCCAAGCTGCCGTCCGGCTTCTCTCAGCCTCCGGGATTCGTCACGGAGCAGTGGGACACCACAGTTAGCGCTAACGCAGGCCGGGACATCATAGCCGCGGGGCGCCATCACATCCGCAACCCAAAACTGAGACAGTATTACCTTAAAGGTGAGGAGACGATCCAGATTGGGTTTTTTAGACGCATTGAGTACTACTTGTGATTTATTCTAAATATTCCTCTTTTTAAAAAATGTAATTTAAAAACAAATCATTTTAATTAGCATTCGATTATGAGATATCTACAATTAAATGGCAATATTTACATTTTTATTTTATGCAGCTGTTCTAAAAATGAATACATAATTTTAAATGCATACATATTAAAAAATTAAATAATTGAATAATTATTCAAAGTGTTTGACAAGGATTTGTAAATTTGTGAATGCTTAAAATCATAAAATAATTAATAACAACAATAAAATAATAACATTTAACATGTTATTAAATATTAATAATAATAACATGTTATTAAATAATAACAGTAATAAATAGGGGCGGCGCAGTGATTTAGCACGTCTACCTCACAGCATATAGGTTCCGGGTTACCAGACTCGAGTACCAGACTCGGGGCATCTCTGTGTGAAGTTTGCATTTTCTTTCCGTGCTTGTGTGAGTTTCTTCCGGGTTCTCCGGTTTCTTCCCACAGTCCAAAAACATGCACATGTACGCTAAATGGCTCCAAATCGCCCCTAAGTGTGAGTTTGGGTGTGAACAGTTGTGCATGTTTTTGCTCTACAATGGTCTGGCGAGCTGTTCAGGGTGTACCTCGTCTTTGTCCAATAGCCGAGACCGGCTCCAGAGACTAACACCAATACATTTATTTTAATCCTTTGTGGATTGGATAGTGCAAGAAAACTATAAACGTGTAAAACGAGAGATCAGGCGATGGGCCGTAATCATTAACAGAGTGTTTCCTGTGTGTTTCACAGAAGCTGCGTTTCCATCTGACATCTCCACGACAAGGACGCTGCAGACAGTCGCAGATTCAAACAGGAGAGGCGAACAAGCGGTGAGACACACACACACACACACACACACACACACACACACACACACACCCACACACACACACACCCACACACCCACACACCCATTACGTCTATGAAGTGACATCACACTCAGTGACGTGGTGAGCCGAGCAAAGGTCACGGACAGACCACGACACTGCAGCGTTCCTCCTGAACACCGCATTCACTGCCAGATATTTGGGTTCATGGATATTCAGAAACTGCTGCTGAAGCTTCACAGTGGAGCGCTGTGGTCCAAAAAGGCTTTGGTAATTATTCGTTTATCATTAATAATAAATTGATGGTGTAATAGTTTGTGTGCTTGAGATTTGCAGTGGTTACGTTCACTCAACTAAAACAGGAAACTTGTTTTGTACTGCCGGTGGATTTGAGTTGAAATTTGTAGAACACTTTGCCAAGTACTGAATCAAACTTTGGGTTTGATGTCCTGGTTACTGAAACTGGTTTTATGGAACCTTGTGCTAAATGCTGAGAGACGTACTGCAAGCTTTGTAAATACTGACCATCGCTACACCTCGCTAACCCACTTTGTGTCATTTTGACTTTGTGTTTAATGAAATTAATCGGTTCCGAGGGCGAGCTCGACAGTCAAAATGTTGGTTATATAAAACAAAAATTCCCATCAGAAATAACAGAAAACCAATTAATCCATTCCAACCCCCTCCCAAACTCATATACCCTGACACAAACATGTATATTTCACCTAATATATGAAAGATAAACATGTAAAAACAATAAATATTTCATAATAATAATAATAATAATAATAATAATAATAATAATAATAATACATGTACATTAACATTAATAATAACCAATAATAAAACAAGAAGAAACAATAAGTCAACTAACCCTTCCGATCATCGAATGCGGTGAAGATGTCACGTGGGCAGACATGAGGTGGTGCGTAACAGAGAAAGAGGAGGAGGAGAATTTTGTGCATGTGCATGCTATGAATGCCAGCGAGGAAAGGCTTGTAGTGCGCTCCCACAAGGCCAGTGCTTCTCAAATACAGGGATCCCTCACTTTCTGCGGTTAATTGGGATCGCCAATTTCCAGGAAGTAGGATCGACCCCCCCGACTGACGTATACGTACATGTATGTCTTCCTTTCTGCTTTTTTCCCTTTTACTCGGGAGTCGCCACAGCGAATCATCTGATTCGCACGTTTGATTTGGCAGAGGTTTTTACGTCGGATGCCCTTCCTGTCACAACCCTTTTTTTTAGCAAGGGACAGAAACACGCTGACGACTTTGTAGCTCCTCTTTACGACTTTCGTAAAGAGTAGCTGCAAAGTCGTCAGCGTGTTTCCGCCCTGCGATGGCCTGGCGAGCTGTCCAGGGTGTACTCTGCCCTCGCCCTGAGTTGGCTGGGATGGGCACCAGCCTCCCCGCGACCCTAATTAGGATGAAGCGGTTACAGAAAATGAACTGAACTGAACATATTCAATGCTATAAATGCGTATAATTACAATTAAACATTCAAAAATAAGGCATAAGATGTAAATAAAATATAAATACACACATACAGACGCGCACGCACTCAGATGCGCACCTCACATAAAAATGTAAGTAGTGTTGTGGGTTTTGGGTTAGGGTGTTTGTTTGTTTGTTTGTTTGGGTTTTTTTGCATAATTAGCCCTGTTTTGCTACAATTTCCTTATTTTTTTATTTTTCAATAAATATTTTTGAAAAACCTGCGATGCTCTGAAGCTGCAGAAACTGATGCATGAAGTAGCGAGAGATCACTGTAGTGGGGCAGGTGCAGTGTGATGCCGAGGGGGGACATATGACCCAGGAGAACATGCCTTTTTGCCATATTGTACTAGAATTAAGTGTAATTGCGCGTCCTCTAGAGTAGGTGGCAGTGACACTCTCACTGTGTTCCCTATGGTGTAGGGGAAAAGCATTGAGCAAGGGATATGAAGTGCAGGAAAGCACTGCACAAGGTGTTCTTGGAGCGTGGAGGAATCCACATCGAAGAATACGAGGCTAATCGGCCCGGAAAAGCCATTTTCCCAGCCAAGCTCGTAAATCAAAATTTTGCTTGTTGGATGGAGCAGATTTTTGGTGGCTCGAAGCTTGTATCATGGAAAATTCGTTATAAGGGACACTCGTAAGTCAAGGTACCACTGTAATTGGATTGAGGTTTTTAGAGCAGCCTGATAGCTGCTGAGTCTCATTCACTCATTTTCTGAACCGCTTAATGCTAATTAGGGTCGCGGGGAGGCTGGTGCGCATCTCAACTGCTGAATCTCATTTTGGGAAAACTGAGTATCATGATGAACATGAACACAAATGAGATAATTAATTAAATGTAATTTGTTGCAATATATATTTGTTAATGAATCAGTTTATCTGATTATAAGATCAACAAACTTTCAACCATCAGACTCTCAGGGTTTTGGTCCCCGCCCCGTTTCTGCGTCTGTGTCCACATTTAATTATTGCCTGGGTTATTTCTCAAGAATTAATGAGCGGATCATTCTGAAATTTTGTGTGCGGGTTTCCTGTGGTGTGTGGGTTTGTATATGGCTGTTAGTTTTTCTGTTTGACCTTTGACCTTGTCACACTGACCTTCACCTTGTGAATATTGCCCAGGCTGTTTCTCAAGAATGTCTGGGTGGATCATTCTGAAACTTTGAATACAGGCTTCTTATGGTGGATGGGTGTGTATAGTTTTATCAGTTTCTGTGTTTGACCTTTGACCTTGTCAGAAGGATCTTAAACTTATAAATTTTGTCTGGGTTTTTTTCTCAAGGGCTCCTGGGTGGCTGAAAGGTTTTATTGTCTCTACTGACTATTTTATTTACTTTTAAGTAAGTTTAATATTGTGCAACATTTACAGAAAAAAATAGTTTCTGTTGTCACAATAAATTGTTTGATTTTTAAATGAAAAGTAAATGTTTGTGTTGAAAACTGGATGGCCACACCTCCTTCACTGTGAGTGACAGTGTGCGTGTGTGTGCGTGTGTGTGTGTGTGTGCGTGTGTGTTAAACAGGTTCATCATGAGGACACGGTATTCAGTGTGGCCTCTCAGTTCGGTGGCAGGCCAGCTGATAAAGCCTTATTCACGCAGGTACAGCATGACGACTGATTTTATTGTTGTGTTGCCGTGTATACTGTTGTATTCTAATCTGTGGTCACCAGTTTCACATAACAGAATCTATTTATTCTCTTATGGTGAGTAATCCGGATAATGGAAGATGAGTCGTCCACATAAATAAAGTTTCCCAATACTGCAATCCTGTAATATTAGGCGTAAAATCGAAGAAGAAAACACACTGACGTGGGAACTATTGCAAGCACACTGCTATCCTGAGGTTATGGGTGTGCAGAAACTTTACCTTTGTAAATACTACAACAACATACAACACCGTTACTGTCATCAACAACATCCAGCCAGACCAACATCACCACCACCATCAACAAATTTATCACCACCAACAAAAAAGCACTGCCAACACAACCTACTCAACAACTCTAATAACTAATAAAAACACCTCAAGCCTACCACAATCCAAAAACTCAAGAAAACACTACTGTCAAAAACAACAACAAACACACCAACAACAAAACTGCAATGATAACGTTACCACCATCATTATTAACAACAACCACTACCATCACCAGCACCACCACCACCACCAACAACAACAACAACAAAACACACTACCAACAAACACATCAACAACAGAAAAAAACTTTACATTTACACCACGAAGGAACCACCACCACCACCACAAACAATAAACACTACCACCAACTACAATTATACCAACAAGAACAACAACCACATCAACACATGAGCAATGCTGCCACCAACAGCAACAATCACATCACAACAACTTTAAGTACGAATACCCCAAAAACCAAGAAAACAAAATCAATGTTTGCACCACCGTTACCAAAAACAACAGCATAAACACCAACAACCACATTAAACAGCAACAACCTTAATAAACACCACCAATCACAGTAAAACCACCAATCATATTAAACACCACCAACAGCATTAAAACACCGCCAACCACAATAAAACCACCAACCATAATAACACCACCAACCTCATTAAACATCAGCAACCATAATAAAACCACCAGCCACAATAAACACCACCAACCGTAATAAACAGCATGAACCACAATAAAACCACCAACCACAATAAACACCAACCAAAGTAAACACCACTAACCATAATAACCACCACCAACCACATTAAACACCACCAACAGCATTAAAACACCACCACCAACAGTAAAAACACCATTACTGCAGCCAACACTGCCAACACCTCCAACAGTAAGAGGTTTATCAGAGATATGGGATGTTTTGCAGAGTCTATCACAGCCACACAGAGGAGTTTGGGTGTACTGTTGCTGTGATGAGAGACTCTGTATCCGAAATAGTAAATAAAAACAAATACCAAAGATAAAATGCTGTTTAGTTATGCAAGACTCATCTGCTTTCTCTCTGTAACAAACGCACAATGCCAAACGTATTGTTCGATACATTAACTTCAGCCGAGTAAAAGATTAAAGAAACTGAATGAACTGTTATTTATTGTTAAATATAAATCAGCTTGAGTCACGTTGATTTAACCATCACACGCCGAACATGAGTCTGCAGCTGTTCCAGTGGTGTCAGGAATAGAGAAGTGAAAGGGATATAAATACCGGTTTTGTTTTGTGTTTTTCTCTTTTAACTTTTTAGAAAGTCTCGACGATGGTCCCCGACCTTACTGAGCCCAAACCAGGTGCTGTGACCCCAGTGACCCCAGTCTCCCCAGCCACAGATGCTGAGTATGACAAGCTGCTGGTGAGCATTATCTTCAGGTTACTTCTTTCAGCGGGTGGTGGGGGGTGGGGTTGGGGGTTGGGGTTGGGGGGGGTGTTAGGGAGCTGGTGTTTACTTTGCTTGTGGACTTTAATACCCCGTATAAAAAACTGTCTGAATCTGGCGGTGAATGTGCTCCTCCTGCCACGACTCTCGTTTCATAATTAACAGTCGTGGTGATATTTTAACTGTATAGCGGATTTTATTTGGGTTGAAGGTGCTCGAGTGAGCCACACAACACTATTCCGGCCAATCAGCAGCAGAGAAAGAAGAAAAAACCCTGTTGTTGATGGCCTGGAATGGAGATGGGCGTGTCTCTAAATTTGTGGATGCAAGGCGTCTGACGATCTTTTTAACCGGGGTCAGTAACTCCTCCTTTAATTTGAGGTTGAAATGTTGTATATAGTAATGTTTGAAACTCTACAGGGGCGGTGGGATGGCTGCTGTCCGTTAATTCCCAAGAAAAAAAAACAAACACCCTCCGTTATGTGAATGCAAAAAAAAAAAACTACGCCGGCCAAGTGCAGCACAGTGATGTAATGGTAAGCTGTCCGCCTCACAGCAAGAGGGCCCTGGGTTCAAATCCCAGGCTTGGCGAGGGCGTTCCTGTGTGGAGAGTACCCCATGCTTGCGTGGGTTTCCCCTCCGTGTTCCTCCCACAATCCAAAAACATGCACTTCAGGCTCATTGGCTGTTCCAAATTGCCCCAAGGTGTCAGTGTGTGTGTAAATGGTTGTGAATGATTGTGTGTGTTGCCCTGCGATGGTCTGGTGAGCTGTTCAGAGGGTACTCTGCTTTCACCTTGTGCTGGCTGAGATAGGCTCCAGCATCTCCATAACCGTAATAGTAGAATTAAATGGTTCAGCAATTGAGTGAGTGAGTGGGGGCCGGTGGCGTAGTGGTTTGGGTGCTGGGCTTATGATCGGGAGGTTGTGAGTTCAAATCCCAGTGAGACCCCCACTGTGCTAAGACCCCTGGGCAAGGTCTTAACCACAAGTGTGCCTCTGTTCACCCAGCAATATAAATGGGTACCAGTAAAATATACTGGGAAGGGAACCTGTGATGGACTAGCGTCCCATCCAGGAGGAGTTGAACTCTTGGTCGCGTCATGCTACAGAATCCGGGGATAAGCACCGGTCCGGTGAGCCACTAGGCCCGGGTGTAAAAACCCAACAGACTTTACCTTTAATTGAGTGAGTGAGTGAGTATTGATACACACACTCACACACACACACACACACACACACACACATACACACACACACACATATCCACAGTGTATAAAAATTGTACACAGAAAGGACAAAGCTAATTTTTTATTTAAAATATATTTTATGAATATATAAAAATAAAATTATTAAACATGAGTTCTCTCTTTAATTTCACACCATTACATTTCTACACTGTAATCATGTTCAGATCCACATCACTCACTGAAGGTTCTATATCTTTATTGGAATAAATAATAAAATAATGAAATAAAATTAAAAATAGTGACTCTACTGTAAAAAAATAAATAAAGCGCATTTCATGTGTGTTCCCTTCTGTCAGGATGTGGAAGCGGTGCCGCTGCCTGACGGACAGCTCTGCCTATTGGCTCTACCACCTGAGTGCACACAGGGGGCGTGGTCACTGGATCCGCCTTGTCTCAAGCTGCTCTGTCGTTTCTTCACTGAACGGAAAGTGAGTCCCTGCTATGAAGTCTTTATTCCATTTTCTCATTCCTGCTTTTGTTAATTTTAGCTCGTCTGCCTGTTTTTAGGGCGTGGTTTCCGGCATTCTCCTCGTAGCAGCCAATAAGATTTTCTTTGACCCGTATAAGTCCCTCCCCCTGGTGCAGGAGAACGGTTGTGAAGAGTATCTCTTTTCCTGCCCATTGGATAACCTGTCGTCCGTCACGTTCTTCTCCGACGTCTCTCACGTTCACTTCAGCAGGTCCGTACAGAGGTGTGTACAGTAGCGCTCAGCATACAGATGTGACCCACTGTCAGATGCATTCAGGGCCACGTCTAAACATACCAATGGTGCATCATCTTAAATAGTCATGGTATCTTAAAGCAGAATAAAAAGATGTGTTAGGGCTAACGAGCAAGTTTTTCTCTGGATTAAAGACCCACCCCCCCCCATTTTAGTCATATTCCGTTCCCACCCATCAGGTACTGACATCCTATCACCACCACCACCACCACCACCACCACCACCTGACCGATGCCTATGATTGAGCAATATGGCTGGCTATCGCAGGGAGTGACAGGGAAGTGAGTGTATGCTGTCCCTCCCTCCGGTGAGAGCCAATTAAGCTCTCGCGGACTCTTGGTGAAATACTCATAGGGTGAGAACGCCAGAATTTTTAAGTGAATATTTTGTGGCTTGAACACGTATATCACGCCACAATTTTTGTCCTGATTTGCTGATGATTGGTGGAAAGAAAACGGGGATTTTTTTTGCTTTTTGTTCTTAAACCGAGCTGTGAATCGCGTTTGCCGATTTTCTATGGCCCCTTCGAATGTGATTAATGATGTGATCAATGCAGATGGGCTACAGCAGCATCGTGTCCCGGTCCTGCTTGCCTGTAGAGGTGACACTGAAGACAGAGTCCCCAAAAATCTGGACTTCTGAAGACTGGAAATCTAGCAGATAATAACCAGATCACTGTCAAGGTCACAGCAATTCCACGTGAACATTGACTGGTCTTTATCCTGTATCTGCCTATCTGTCCGTGGACGATTACATGGCAACCCTCCCATCCAAACCGGACGGCCCGATACCAACTCCTCTGTTTTCTATCATCGCAGATCAAAACGGCGTAAGAAATCATCAAAGGGTAAAACGTTGAAAGAGCCAAACGTCCACATCACCACGCCCGAATCCAAGACGGAAGCCACTTCTACACCGGTGTCCACCGTGACATGTGACGTTCAGGTTGAGGTGGCCGGTGCCATGGAAGACGAGGTCGGGGATATGGCTGAGGTCGAGCGACAGTTGGAGCAGGTGGTGCTGGAGGACTCTGGACAGCAGCTGTGTTCAGAAAAGCTACTCTCAGGTACATAGTGTGGTAAATGAACAGATTTAACCCTTTAATGCCCAGCAGGACCATATGGTTCTCTTTCAAAAAATGCTAATAACTGCTAGACGCATTCTATACTTGTTGTGGCGTCACCTGATGCACCACAGCTTGATCCCACGTGCCTCAGTCAGCTGTGAGACGACCTCGAGTAGCAAGATTGTGTTGTTCATGAATCTGAGTGTTATTTGCTATTATTATGTTATTATTATGTTATTATGTTATCATAATTATTTAGTGTTGTTATTATTATTATTATTATTAGTGTCATTATAATTTTGTTTAAAGAAATGTGGTCAGGGTGTTTCCTTTGGCTTTTTGATTAGGAAAAACGAGGGATACATTTTTTAAGTTAAAAAAACTAATTTGGGCTTTAAAGGGTTAAGCTGTGTGTGCGTGTATATTTAATAATGATTCCACATCTGTGAGATCTGGCGGTCGTTCATATCCGCTGAGAGCGAGTGGAAGAACAGTTTTGTTCTGTTCACACTCGCTGGAATAGAGGAATAAAACAGTTTTATTTTCATCTCCATCACTCACTCACTTATTAACTGAACCGTTTAATCCTACTTGGGTTGCTGGGAGGCTGGAGCTTATCTCAGCCAACACAGGGCATCCTGAGCAGCTCACCAGACCCTCGCAGGGCAACACACACACTCACAACATTCACACTCACACCCAGGGGCAATTCGGAACATCAGGCAGCGAGCCTAACGTGTATTTATCCGGATTGTGGGAGGAAACCGTTGTACCTGGAGGAAACCCACGCAAGCAGGGAAGAAGAAACAAGCTCCACACAGAAATTCCCTCACTGAACCCGGGAATCGAACCCAGGACCTTCTTGTTAACCACTTTGCCGACTTGCTGATTGTCATTTTCATCAATTTCTAGAAAATTTTAATTATACAGTCTTATCATCAAAGGGTTAACGGTAGAGCCCAAGTCTCACCGCACTTCCGCTGACCGGCAACAGGCAGCGCCGAGGACTGGAGACCGCTGTACCGCATATCAGTCTGACTGGTGGAAAGAACTGTTTAATTCTAAAAAAAAAAAAACAAAAAAACAATGATGGTCTTGTCTCATATAAGTCTACAATGAACAGAACAGGTGTTAGCGATTAGCTTAGCATGATTTGCGACCATTTCTATTTGCATATGTACTAATGGTAGAGGAAGTGATTTCCTATTAGCAGAGTAATCAATACAGTTGGTGGAAAAATAATAAATACAGTGTGTGTGTGTGTGTGTGTGTGTGTGTGTGTGTGTGTGTGTGTTTATACACGCCCAGTGCCTGTACTCACTTTCTACGCTTTGTCCAGGACACAGCAGGACCAGTTGTATGATGGCTGTGAGGATGCGTCAGAAGCCCCAGCTGGCAAAGAAGAAGGGATTTGAGACGTTGGCGCTCGGGAAAGCAAAAACAGCGGCATGCAGAGACGCCTGGTTCATCCTGCAACAAGAGAGGTGAGTGTGTGTGTGTGTGTGTGTGTGTGTGTGTGCGTGTGTGTGTGAGAGAGATAGAGAGAGAGAGAGGGAGAGAGAGAAAAACAGTATTTTGAACTGTGAGATCCTAAACCTGGCAGAAGAACATCATGTTAAGCTGTGAGCGTGATCTGATCTCATCATGTATATATAACATCGGTACATTCACAGATCTCAACCGACTCCGGGCAAGGTGCACCCTGAACAGCCCACCAGAATATCGCAGGTCAACTCACCTACAACAATTCACACTCACTCGCACACCTCGGGGCGATTTATTTCGAACAGCTAGTTGGTGTACTGTTCATGTCTTCGGACTGTGGGACGAAACCAGAGGAACCGGAGGAAACCCAGCACAGGGAAGGCATGCAAACGCCACACGGAAACGCCGTCACTGAGCTCAGGACTCAAACCCAGGACATCCCTCTGTGAGGCGGATGTGCTCGCCACTGCCTGTGTTATTCCTGATGTAATTAATAAAATACAGATAATAACAATAATAGAAATAATATTATAATAATAAACAAACTATTTCTAAAGCAGAGATATTATTGGGCTGCATGGTGGTGTAGCCGTTAGCACATCTGTCTCACAGCCAGAAGGTTCTGGGTTTAAGTCCCAGGCTAATCAAGGGGTGTGGCTGCATTCTCCCTGTGCTTGTGTGGGTTTCTCCTGGGTCCACCGGTTTCCTCCCTCAGTTCAAAAACAGCATTAGGCTAATTAGTTGTTCTAAATCGCCCCTAGGTGTGAGTGGCCCTGCAGTGGATTTCAAGGTTGTACACCACGTCTGCCCAGAGTCAGCTGAGACAAGCTCCAGTCTCCACGCAACCCTAATTAGGATTGAGTGATTCAGCAAATGAAAGCGTGAGTGACAGAGTGAAATCAGAACCGGGTCAAAAATGATCCTCGTCCTCTTCGATCATTAATTTTTAGTTCATCACGATGACGGAGCCCGAGAGATTCCCTTCATCCTGATTGGATTAATATTTTCCTTCATCTTAACTCGGACGCTCGGAAGATTTCCTGGAGTTTGCACAATCTCTCCATGATGCATTAAGAGGCAGAGTTTCGCCGTCTTTGAGTGGTGGAGGGGCGGGGCTTCACCTTTTAGTTTCTCGTCCCTCCCATGTGACGCTGTTACTGTGTCTGAGGTAGATGTTAAAGATTCTTATAAGGCGGTCGCTCGGTCCAGTGGTTCAGTTTGGTGTCGAGTCGCTTTCAGGATCAGGTCCAGAGGTTTTTTTAATCTTATTAATGAAATATTTTGGGTTTTGTGAACAGTTCAGACGAGCTTTACGCCTACCTGAGCCACCACCAGCCGGACCTGTGCATCCTGGAAGGAGGAGGCGAGGAAGAGGAGGCAGAGCATGACGAAGACGATTTTGTGATTCTCAGCGACGGAGAAGAGGACGAAGAAGAAGAAGAATCCAGTAAGGAGTCAGAAGGACGCACCGGGGACGAGTGGGAGGTGAGACACCGCTTCTGGTTGCCAGACCATTGCGGGGAAACACACCTACAGCTATTCACACTCACTCACACCTCAGGGAAATTTGGAACAGCCAATCAGCATGATGATCGACTGGTGAGCTGTCCAGGGTGTAACCCGCACTCGCACAGAGTCGGCTGAGATGGGCATCAGCCTCCCTGCGACCATAAGGATTAAGTGGATCAGAAATTTATATGAACGAATGAATGAGCCTGATGTGCATGTCTGTGAACTGTGAGAGGAAACCGGAGAACCTGGAGGAAACCCATGCAAGCCCAACACGCAAAGTCTGCACAGAAACGGTCTCGCCAACCCCGGGACTTCAAATATGTTTTCTTTTTAGTGTGTGTATGTCGTTAAAATCTGTGTGTGTGTGTGTGTGTGTGTGTGTGTGTGTGTGTGTGTGTGTGTGTGTGTGTGTAGATGGTGTGTATGGAGGAGAGCAGGGTGAAGGAATCTCTCTCTGTGGATAAAGAGCCTGATGAACTGAGTGATATTGTAAAACAGAGCCTCATACTGAACACACAGCAAGTCCAAGAGGTATCTCTCTCTCTCTCTCGCTCTCTTTTTCTCTCGCTCTCTCTCTCTCTTGCTGTGTCTAGGTCTCTTTCTCTGTCTCTCTGTCTCTGTCTCTCTCTCGCTGTCTCTCCCTCTCTCTCTTACTGTGTCTGTCTCTCTTTCTCTCTCTCTTTCTCTCTCTTACTGTGTCTGTCTCTCTTTCTCTCTCTCTCTCTCCCTCTCTCTCTGTCTGTCACTCTCTCTCTCTGTCTGTCTCTTTCTCCCTGTCTCTCTTTCTTTTTCTCTCTCTCTCCTTCTCTCTCTCTCTCGCTGTCTGTCTCTGTCTGTCTCTCTGTGTCTCTCCCTCTCTCTCTTTCAGTCTCCGTCTCCCTTCCGTGCGCTCTCTCGGTCTCTGTCTCCATCTCCCTCTCTGTCTCTCTCTCGCTGTCTCTCCCTCTCTCTCTCTCTCTCTCTCTCTCTCTTACTGTGTCTGTCTCTCTCTCTGTCGTTCTCTCTTTCTCTCTTACTGTGTCTGTCTCTCTTTCTCTCTCTCTCTCTCTCTCTCTTACTGTGTCTGTCTCTCTTTCTCTCTCTCTGTCTGTCTCTCTCTCTCTCTCTGTCGCTCTTTTTTCTCTGTCTCTCTCTCTCTCTCTCTTTCTGTCTCTTTCTCCCTGTCTCTTTCTTTTTCTCTCTCTCCTCTCTCTCTCTCTCGCTGTCTGTCTCTGTCTTTCTCTGTCTGTCTCTCTGTGTCTCTCCCTCTCTCTCTCTTTCAGTCTCCGTCTCCCTCCCGTGCGCTCTCTCGGTCTCTGTCTCCCTCTCTCTGTCTCCATCTCCTTCTCTGTCTCTGTCTCTCTCTATCTCTCTCTCTCTGTCTCTCTCGCTCTGTCTCTCTCGCTCTCTCTGTCTCGCTCTCACACACACACACACACACATACCCATAATGAGTGTGTATTATGTGTATGAAGTGAGTTGGTGTGAATTTGTTGCGAGTTGAGTCGTGTTGGTTGGATCCTCAGGTGGCGAGAGAGTTGCCCCCTCGTACGGTGGGTCAGACCTGGAGACTGACGTACAGCACGAGCAGACATGGCGCCAGCCTCAAAACACTCTACAGGAAGCTGAGCACCTCGGACTCGCCTGTCCTGCTTCTCATCCGAGACGACAACCAGCAGGTGAGACGCCGACGTCTGAGATTGAGTTCAACTGGTGCGGTGTCTCATTCACTGGAGAAGATTAATGTGTAACCGTCTCCGCGTAATCTCGAACATCAATCATTAACCGACATAAACCTCGCGATCACTCGCTCAATATCTACCTCTCTATCGCTCTCTCGATATCTACCTCTCTATCACGCTCTCTCAATATCTCTCATTTTCTCTCCTTCGCTGTCTTTGTCTTCTCTTCTATCTCTCTCGCTCTCTCCATCTCACTTTCTGTCTTTGTCTCCTCTCTCTCTCTCTCTCTCTCTCTCTTTCTGTCAGTCTCTCTTTCAATCTAACTAAGTTTTATTCTCTCCCTCTTTTCCACTTTCGATCTATTTCTTTCTGTTTTACTTCTCTCTCTCTCTCTCTCTCGCTCTCTCTCACTGTCTGTATCTGTTCGTTTCTCTCTTTCTCTCAGGTGTTTGGCGGTTTCCTGTCTCACCCTTTACGCCTGAGCGACACGTTTTACGGTACAGGAGAGACCTTCCTGTTCCTCCTTCACCCTCGCTTTAAGGTAACTTGCACCGGTATCCCAGAATGCACCTCTCACACATTATCACTGGCTTTAATAACAGAACATTTGTTATTGCAATATGTAATAGAGATAATAGAGATGAGTTTTTTAACCAATCAGTGATAGAGTGAGGTTGATAGTAGCAGTCAGTTGCGCTTATGTAATATTACCCGCAGTATTACGTTGGCTTTTAGTCACATGACTCAAAGACAGGAAGTGCTTTGTATTTATAAGTAAATTATACAGAACAGAGTACGTATTTCCTGATCGGACTCTGAGCTCTCATCTCAGTCGTTACTTCCCCTTCGCCCGTCTGTTTGTCTGTCTGTCTGTCTGTCTCTTAGTGCTTCCGCTGGACAGGGGAGAACTCCTTCTTCATTAAAGGCGACCTCGACTCCTTTGCCATCGGTGGTGGAAGGTACCGGCACTTTTATTTACATCACAGCATTCTTTCATTCTCACTTCTGATCAGTCAGAAGGTGGTACAGCTGCTCCAAGGCGCAGGTCCAGAACCCACATTCCACTGATTCTACTGATATTAAAATATCCACTGATCCTGAGGTGAATTTTTCAAGTTCTATACAGCGGTACCTCGACTTACGAGTGTCTTTTATAACGAATTTTCCATGATACGAGCTTCGATCCACCAAAAGCCCATAGGGACACACATTGAGCGCTACTGCCACCTACTGTAGAGGATTTGCAATTACACTTAATTCTAGTACGGTATGGCATGTTTCCCCGGTTCATTACCCCCCACACACACACACACACACCTACCCACCCCCGACATCACACTGTGCCCCCCTAAGGGGGGGGCGTGCCACACTACTTGAGAAACACTGGCCTTGTGGGAGCTCACTATGAGCCTTTCCTCGCTGGCATTCGGAGCAAAATTCTCCTTCTCTGTTACACACCACCTCATGCCTGCCCACGACATCTTCACATCCACATGACATTTTTGCCACAGTCGATGATTGGAAGGGTTAGTTGACTTAATGTGACATACATGTATTATTATTATTATGAAATATGTATTGTTTTTACATGTTTATCTTTAATATATTAGGTGAAATATACATGTTTGTGCAGGTTATATGAGTTTGGGAGGAGCTTGGAATGGATTAATTGTTTTTCTATAATTTCCGAAGGGAATTTTTGTTTTATATAACCAACATTTTGACTTACAAGCTCGCCTTGGGAATGGATTAATTTCGTAAGTCAAGATACCACTGTACTGTATTTACACTCGAACAGAAAAAAAGCGGTTTTATTTGATGTGTGTCATTATTCCAGTGATAAATATCTAATTTTTTTTTTTCATATTCTAATGTTTGACATTATCATAGACAAAATAATGTCTATGATAATGATTGACATTTGATAACCCAGTTTGTGCACTGTGGGGACAGTGACAACCCGTGGAGAGTGGGGTTTGAACCCCCAACCTTAGGATCAGTGATCCAGCACCTTTTACCACCAGGCCACCGCGAATTTAGCAAATAAGTAATTTTGATTTTTTCTTTTTTCTTTTCTCTACAGTGGACACTTTGGCCTGTGGCTGGACGAGTCTCTGTATGTGGGTCGGAGCAGCCCGTGTTACACCTTTAACAACTGCAGCCTGTCTGAGAAGAGTGATTTCCGGGTCCTGGAGCTCGAGGCCTGGACCTTCTGGTGACGGTGCAGTGGAGCGCGGCGTGAGGGGGCGGAGCAGGAATCAAGGACTCAGGTGCCTGACTTGGGTCGTCTCGCGAGTCTATGAGATGGAAAAGCGATATGGATTGAATTCTCTTCATATTGAGGACATGATGTACAACGCTAACACATAACGTAACAGTACTTTTTTTACGTTCTTACGTGGCCCCATGTGACCTCAAAAGAATGGAGCAGGGTTGGAATTCCAACTAGAAGCAAGAGACAGACTGCTTCTTGCTCTTCACTATATATGAGCCAACACCCCTTTAACGAACAACAAACACTGTGTTGGCCCGTCGTGCCGAATAGAACAGAAAACTCATTAAAGTGTAAAACCGAATGCTGTCGGTCTCAAAAAAAATTCCCACAGTTCCCATAAAATCGCTTCTGAGTTGCGAATCAGATTCGTACGTTGATGTGTTTTCCTTCTAAAACGGGAAGTGACGGGATATTGAACTGCTTGACTGATTTACACACCAACCAATAATGTTCAAGATAAGCCACACCCCCACCAATCAAACCTGCCAGAATGTTTACAAGCCAGCTATCCATGTTGGGTTGTACGGAGAGTCCGAGAATCTGTCGGGGTTTGAGGTATCTACGTACATCCGGTATCAACACACTACATGTCCTGCGAAGGAATTCATGTGCTAATGAGCTCGCGTGCCGCTTCACTTGCCCCTATACAGCGAGACTTGCCTGTGTGTATATATAGCCAGAGTCCTATCTTACGGTTTGACAGAGCGTTAAGCACATTACTACGGTTGGGAGCGAGATTACTGAACATCTAGTAAAAATTAATCATCGAAACTTTCACAAACATAACGTATTAAGATATTTTACAATATATAATTTTTTTTAAAATCAGGAGACACTAGTGGGGCGGCACGGTAGCACAGCCGTTAGCTCATCTGCCTCGCAACAAAAATGTACTGGGTTTGTGTTTAGGGCTTGGCAAGGGCGTGTCTCTGTGGCGTCCGCTTGTTCTCCTGGTGCCCGTGTGGGTTTCCTCTGGGTATTTTGGTTTCCTCCCACAGTCCAAAGATATGTACATTAGGCTCATTAGCTGCTCCAAATTGCCCACAGGTGTGAGTGTGAGTATAAATGGCTGTGTGTGTGAGTTTGGGCCTGCGATGACCTTGCATACTGTTCAGGGTGTGCCACACCCTCGTCCAGTGTTGGCTGAGATAGGTACCATCCTTCTCGTAGGAGTAAGCGGTTTGTTGGGTGAGTGAGTAGGTGTGAGTGAGTTTACCAGTACAGAAGTCCAGTGTGTTATTTCGATTTTTTTCCCGCGTCATTCTCTTGACATCATGACCTGATTTGTTACCCCACGGTGATCCTCAACAGCCGATCAGTCTCACTGCCAGCCAGGAGGATGATGGACGTCTCCGTGGTTACCGCATGATGTTTGAGAGTGATGTTTGCCGGTCAAACGATGGATGACTCACAACACTATTCATGATGTACCCCACCCTGACCCAGAGTCGGCTAAGATGGGCTGCAGTCTCTCTGCAACCCTCATTAGGATTAAGCGGCTTTGAAAATTATTGAATGAAATACTAAGAAGATAAAACGGTATAATCCCGACCTCCAGGACGCAGATACAACTCGTCTCACACACGAGTTCTGATTTCAATTTAAGAGTCGCCTGAATTCTGAGATTTCTGGAGGAAGCAATTAAATTACGCTGCCTGCAATCGAAAGACTGAAGCATCTGCATTTCAAGATATATAAACACGTCACGATCAAAGTAACTGCTGAATAACTTACAATTAAATACTGAAGAGGTCAAAGGGTCACATTGAAGATATGAGCACGAGGAGCAGGCTTATCACTGTTTTATGGATCAGTTATGAAAGAGAAATATAAAACTACATTGTGTAATATTTTGCAGGATCTATGAGTTCAAATGCATTACATCATCGATAAATATGTTTTCATTTATTTATTAGCATTAAAAAAGGTTGAGTTTTCAGAACCTTAGAAAACATTATTTATATCTATATGTGGAGAGGGTCTCCTCATGGAGGTCGCCATCTTGGCCCCCTATGTTTCTACGGTAATCAAACCACCATCTTATCCTTAATAGGTCGGTGTGGGTCCAAGTTTTCATTTCAACCAAGAAGAAGCCACACCTTCCACCAGTTTCGATCACTGATTTTAGAAAAATGCAATGCACATCAGTACAGCAGTACCTTGACTTACGAAATTAATCCGTTCCAAGGGCAAGCTCCTAAGTCAAAATGTTGGTTAGATAAAACAAAAATTCCCATCGGGAATAACAGAAAACCAATTAATCCGTTCCAACCCCCTCCCAAACTCGTATATTTCACCTAATATATTAAAGATAAACATGTAAAAACAATAAATATTTCAGAATAATAATAATACATGTATGTAACATTAATAATAATTAATAATAAATAATAATAAAACAAGAATAAACAAGAAGTCAACTAACCCAATTATCGACTGCGGCGAAGATGTCACGTGGGTAGGCATGAGGTGGTGCGTAACAAAGGAGGAGGAGAAATTTGTGCACACTATGATTACCAGCGAGGAAAGGCTCGTGGTGAGCTCCCACAAGGCTAGTGCTTTTCAAATAGTGGGGTGAGATGCCATGAGGGACACACATGACCCTGAGGAACATGCTTTTTTGCTATGCTGTACTAGAATTAAGTGTAATTGCACATCCTCTACAGCAGATGGCAGTGGCGCTCTCACTGTGTTCCCTATGGTGTAGGGGAAAAGCACCGAGCAAACGATATGAAGTGCAGTAAACACAATAGTCGCGTGGCTGGGGGGGGGGGGGGGGGGGGGGGGGTGAAATGTTTTTTTTCTTCCTATAGAGGGCATCACAGAAAATAATTGAGACGCATTGCACAACTCATTCTCTAGCGCGGAGGCATACCTGTGGAAGAATACGAGGCTAATTGGCCTGGAAAAGCCATTTCCTCGGCAGAGCTCATAAATTAAAATTTTGCTGGTTGGATGAGGCGCATTTTTGGTGGGATTGAAGCTCATATAGAAAATCAACAGAAATCAAGGTACCACTGTACTTTCTACTCTTTCTTACGACAATGTTGAAGCCGGATGGCAGCCATCTTGGTGAGACCACCTTGCTTTAAGATCTCAAAATGGAGCCGTTGAAAGCCAGCACGGCTCGATAATCCTGTAAGGTTTACTGCAGATGGTCAGAACACATAAATTATTCAAAGCTTACCAATGTTTTCACTGATATTTTTGATTGATTGATTGATGAATTGAATGAATAAGGTGGCACGGTGCGTAGTAGTTAGAATGTCCGCCTCACAGCAAGAAGGTCCTGGGTTTGATTCCCAGGACAATTGTTTCTGTGTGGAGTTCTCATGTTGTCCCTGTGCTTACATGGGTTTCCTCCGGGTACTCCGGTTTCCTCCCACAGTCCATAGACATGTACGTTGGGTAAACTGGCTGTTCCAAATCGGCCCTAGATGTGAGTGACGGCCTGGTGATCTGTCCAGGATGTCTCCCGCTGTCGCTCAGAGTCAACTGCGATGGGCACCAGCCTCAGCCCGACCCTACTTATGCCAAAAAAAAATGAAAGAATTAAATAAATTTTAAAATAAAAAATCTGCACAGATGAAATTTAGAGAAACCAACAGGGTTTAAAATGAAATGTATACCTTTGGTGTACGTATTTACATTTCCTCCATCTTTTTTTTTTTGTATTTTGAGTATAACATTCAACGGTAAAAATCCCACCAAGATGGCAACAGGCTGGTTGCAAACAGGATACACGATCCAGTCCCTTCCTGCAAACAGTGGTTCACACGGGTGGAAGGTGTGGCTACCGATTGGCTGAAGTGAAAACCTGCACCCAGACTGGCCCTTTGAGGATAAGCTTGGACGTCCCCGTGTTAAGGGGCGGGGTCGGGAATTAAAACTTAAAAACGGTTGGTTTCCAAGTAGAATCTCACGACTAGATGCCACTCGATTCTGATAGAGTCTGGACTGTGTTGCATCAAACACAAAGTCAAATCTATCGCTGACGTGGCGCCGAAGTGTCATCACAACTTCACATCTACGGAGTCTCTGCGATTCCGGGTTTCTTTCATGAAACACAGAGATACGTTCATTTTAAAAATGTGCACTGTTTTAAATCGTATTTAAAAAGGGAATTGTTTTAATAACTGCGTGATACCTACAGCTCATCACTGTAACCATGATATCAACAATAAATGTGAAACTTCAAAAATAAATTCTGGTGACCTGTTTTATTTTTTAATAAAAATAATAATAATAAAACATTTCAGATGTACGTATATTAAAAAAAACAACAACCAGAAAGTTCTTTACTCCACAACGAATTCATTCCCACGTTGAGAGGCTACATGGTGATGCATGGTGAACACCAGTCTTCAGAACATAAAATAAACATGATTTTACAGAAACATAACTAATTTCTCACGTCCAACACGTTTGTACTGTTGCTATGACAGCACATGTAGCTTAATAAAAGAAAGAGGTTTAGCGAGGCATGCATCGAGGTCACGTATGGAAGACTTCTGCAAGTGGAACTGAGGAGGTTGGCTAGAATTGCACCATTGAGACAGCAGTGCAGGGTAGATGTGACATCATTGTAGGCGGAGCTCGATGAAGAAAATAGAGACACACACACACACATCCCACACTCAGAAAAAAAACATTTGAAATGAATGAGTTGCAGTTCGATCGCCTGCAGGAATAAACTGAGGAACAAATCAGAAGGTTTCGTAACGATCACTGAACTACAGAATACCAGAGGTTTTATATCTGTACCCCATCACCGCCTTCGAAAACAGAAAAGTGGATAAACAATAGAAAAGTAATCTTGCAGAGGAGTTTTTTGCCAATAAAACTTTCTTCATTTATATTTTAAAAAACTAAAATCTATGTGTGTGTGTGTGTGTGTGTGTGTGTGTGTGTGTGTGTGTGTTCAAACTGGAACAGAAACATCAGGCCTGGTCTGGCTACAGTGAGCTTTCAGAGCAGGTCATCACAAATTGCTCCATTCGAGAACACACACACACACACACACACACACACACACACAGGGATCCCTCACTTTCCACTGTTAATTGGGCCCCGAGATCCCCACGTGACTACTGAATTCATCATGTTATTTCATTGTTCTGTTGATCAGAGAGAGAAAGCGAACACGTTACGATATGAAGTGCATCATGGGAAGGTTCGCGCAGGCTGCGTAACGGGTCCTTTTCGCGGAAACTTCAGTCAGGAAAAAAGGTTAAAGGAGTATTAAGGCCAAAAGAATTATTTCTTCTGTCCCCATCCAAGCTTGATATGAAACGTTTCACATTTCAGCCATGTCTTTTATTTTCAGCTCAAATCAGCTATTAACTGCTAAAAAACAAACAAACAAACAAACAAAAAAAAACATTCTAGACACTTATCTCGGCTGAGTGACATTTTAAATCAGTAATCAGGGACACTGGACGAACGCGGAGTACACCCTGAACAGCTAATTTCAAACAAATAGCCGTGTGTGGCAGAGATGAAAATGCTGAGGTTCTCTTTGGGAGTAACGAGGATGGATAGGATCAGGAATGAGTCCATCAGAGGGACAGCACATGTTAGAGGTTTTGGAGACAAAATCAGAGAGGCTAGATTGAGATGGTTTGGACATGTACAGAGGAGGGATAGTGAATATATCGGTAGTAGGATGTTGAGGTTGGAACTACCAGGCAGAAGGTCTAGAGGAAGACCAAAGAGGAGATTTATGGATGTGGTGAAGGAGGACATGAAGGTCGATGGTGTAAGAGAAGAAGATACAGAGGATCGGGTGAGATGGAGGCGGATGATTCGCTGTGGCGACCCCTGAAGGGAAAAGCCGAAAGGAAAAGAAGAAGAATTAGCCGAATGTGCACGTCTCTGAACTGGGGGAGGAAATCAACGCGATTACTGAGAGAACATGCGAACTCCACCAGCACCGCTCGAGCCTTCCCTCCAAGTATTAGACCCGCCCCCAAATGGGCATGCGCCACAGTTCAAAAAGAGGCGGGTAGCTAGCATCGCATTTCACGGAGGGGGCGTGTGCATGCTTCCACCCCTTCCTGGTTGGTGTTGGTCATGTGATAGGGAAGGCAATACTTGATGTGTGAGACTCGGATACAAATAAATTTGGGTTAAAATGGGAGGGGGGGAATCCCCCCCCCCAAAAAAGAAAGAAAGAAACAAACAAACAAACAAACAAACAAGCAAAAAATACTATTTGAGCCCGGGACTCGAACCTAGCGCTTTCTTGTCGTGAGACAGACGTGCTGAGCACCGCACGCCACTGTGCTTCTCAATCCAATTATTTTCGTTGTGGCCAAACTATTACTTTAAGAAAGACGTCTTCTCTGCTTCAGGGCTGGAGTGTGTTGAAGATAAACATCATCATCATCGATGATTCTGTTATTCCTCTGTTCGGTATAAAAATGCTGTACTCAGTACAACATGTTTAAACCCAAATTAAAGAAAACTGTTAACGAGTAGAAAAATCTGCAGTCACTTGCTACAAGAGAGCGGGAAGGAAATTCCCAGAATTCAGTGCAGTACAAGGTTTGTGTGTATTAGACGGAATGAGCTTCGCTGTTCTAGAGGCGTGGCTCAGGCATTATCTGTTTACAATGATGAACTGACGTATGCGTTGGCCTTTTCCAGCCCATCCTGCAGGAAGCGGACGTACGTGGCGGTGGATGGATCCTCAAAGCCGCCCGAGAAGCTGAATGCCGACTCGCCCTCCTCCGGCTTCACAGACGTCTGGTCCAGGAAGTTGTTCGCGTTGATGTGGTGAACCTGCAGAAATGAGAAGAAAAAAAACCTGCGAACTGATCGGATTCTTTTTCCCTGGCCATGCCGGAATTTTCAGTTCAGTTCATTTTCCGTAACCGCTTAATCGACTCCGGACGAGGGCAGAGTACACCCTGGACAGCTCGCCAGGCCATCGCAGGACGGAAACACGTTGACGGCCTACTCTTGTTGAAAGTCAGCAATGGTTCTTTTACATGAACCTCACACCACAGACAGCGAGAGACATGGCCGGCCTTTGATAACCCAGTTAGTGCACTGGGGGGGACAGTGACAACTTTGTGGAGAGTGGGACTCGAACCCCCAACCTTAGGATCTGCGATCCAGCACCCTACACCACTAGGCCACCACTGGCCAAGCCTGAATTTTATTAATTTATTTACTAAACAACTTAATCCTAATTAGCGTAGCGGGGAGGCTAGCGCCCATCTCAGCCGACTCTGGGCGAGGGCACAGTACAGCCTGGACAGCTCAACCAGACCGTCGCAGGGCCAGCACTCACACAATCGTTCATCTTCAGACTCACACAGAGGAGGGATTTGGAACCGTCAGTTAGCCTACTACGCATGTTTTTCTTACTGTGGGAGGAAACTGGAGTATCCGGAGGAAACCCATGCAAGCACGGGGCGAACATAAAAACTCCACACAGAAACGCCCAAGCTGGGAATCAAATCCAGACCTTCTTGTTGTGAGGCAGACGTGCTAATCACTACATCACCGTGTTATTTAGTAAAATTAATGCGAATGATAAAATTGATGCTAATGCTCGGAGAATTCATGACTGATAATGCAGGCTCCGTAGGAAATAAAATTTATTTATAGCTAAGCTGAAAAACCCCGATTTCTGAGAAGAATTGCTCCTAAACATTATCATTACATCATCAGTACAGCGGTACCTCGACTTACGAATGTCTTTTACAATGAATTTTCCATGATATGAGCTTCGATCCACCAAAAATCCGCCCTATCCAACCAGAAAAATTTTGATTTACGAGCTCCGCTGGGGAAATGGCTTTTCCGGGCTGATTAGCCTCGTATTCTTCCGCGCGTATTGCTCCACACTTCGAGAACGCCTTGTGCAGTGCTTCTTAATTTTTTTCTGCAATGCCCCCTAAAGGAAGAAAAAAAAAATTCACCCCCCAACGCCCCAGGCGTGACTATAAATAGTGTTTACTGCACTTCATATCATTTGCTTGGTGCTATTTCCCTCCACCATAGGGAACACAGTGAGAGCGCCACTGCCATCTACTGTATGGATGTGCAATTACACTTAATTCTAGTATAGTATGGAAAAAAAGCATGTTCCCCAGGGTCATACGTGCCCCCGTGGCATCACACCGCGCCCCACTATTTGAGAAGCACTGGCCTTGTGGAAGCTTACAACGAACCTTTCCTCGCTGGCATTGGTAGCGTGCACACGCACAAAAATTCTCCTCCTCCTCTGTTATGCACCACCTCATGCCTGCCCACGTGACATCTTAGTCGCAGTCGATGATCAGAAGGGTTAGTTGACTTATTGTTTATTCTTGTTTTATTATTATTTATTATTAATGTTCATGTATATGTATTATTATTATGAAATATTTATTGTTTTTACATGTTTATATTTAATATATTAGGTGAAATATACGTGCTTGGGTCAGGTTATACGAGTTTGGAGGGGTTGGAAAGGATTAATTGGTTTTCTGTTATTCCCGATGGGAATTTTTGTTTTATCTAAAGAACATTTTGACTTACGAAATTAAACCGTTCCGAGGGAAACCGTTCGTAAGTCAAAGTACCACTGTATTATAAAATTGCCCAGACGTACCACTGTGCCATTGGGCAATGCCACCATCATTTCCACGGGGAAGCTGTACTGCTCCAGATGTAAACGTGCCTTCTGACTCAAGTCCAGATTCTTCTCATCAGCCTGCACACACACATCACACCCCATGAAAAACCTGAACCCTGAAACACTTCTAGACTTTTCTCTAAACTTTTATTTTTTTACTGAGTAGAATTTATTTATGCTGATGTGGGTGTGGCTCATGTGACACACTGTATCCGTGACAACACCCTTAACCATCTTTATGGGTATTAATTAAATGACTAATCAGCCTTGCTGTCTCAAGATTTATAATCGTCAGTACTGCAGAGGAAATAAAGTTGGGTGACGGGGAGGTTGGTCGACGGCGGCTGTAGATTTGGAGGTAAAATGTTCGAGCTGTAACGATACGCAGCACACAAAGTCCCGACAAATACACCCTGTTCACGGCAGCTCTATCTGATCTTCCAACAGTGTGAATATGAAGAAAGTGTGACGCATCACCTGCAGGTCCTCCAGCTCTTTGACGAGAGACCAGCTACTGATGAAGCTCTGATTGAGCAAGGCTAGGACGGGCGAACTTTCCAGGACTGTCTCCCGGAGAGTTCGCCCCGAACCTACACACACAGAGGGAGAGAGAGAGAGAGAGAGAGAGAGAGAGAGAGAGAGAGATAGAGTCACTATCCATTCAAATCCCTCTCAAAATTAGCATGCAATCCTATCACATCCCTGCTACAGCCATCTCACAACCCCATCACTACCCTCTTACGATCCAGTCAGAACTATCTCACAACCCTATCAGAACCCCATAACCACCCCATCAGAACCCTCTCATAATCTTCTCAGAACCTCTCACAACCCCATCACAATCCTGTGATCACCCACTCACAACCCCATCATCATTCCTCTGTCACAATCCCGTCACAACCATATTACAACCCCCCCCCCCACAATCCTTTCATTCGGACCTCAGCAGGACTGATCGTCCAGTGCACCCCAGAGCAGGATGGAGTGAACCAATTTCCTCTCTGCTTCTGCTCTGCTGAAGGCCTCTTGGAAAGGCAGGTACGCCACCTTGGGGAGGGGGACGGGGGAAAAAAAAAAGAAGGGGTGTTTACATGAAGAAAGGTATGAAGGATGCAATGAAACTAAAGGCAGGACTGTAAATGGTCAACCTTTTTGAAAGGATAAAAGGTGACCTCGAGGTGACCGGCAGCCTCGTCACGGCTGATCTCAGAGCTCCAGTGGATCTCGTCAAACACAAAGTGGATAGGTTCTCCTCCCTCCCCCTGACTGTCAATCACCTTCCCCTGCTCATCGTAGATCACGGAGGGTGTGGACGGACCGGCCGCTCGCAACTCCATCTGGAAGAGGTGGATAGGAGAATGTAGGAAATATTCAAATCCATGTTTTGTTCATTTTAACAACAATACAGAAACCGCTATTCTTAGGACGGGGTGTTCAGAAACCACTTTTATTTGCTCTGGTGTTGAGGAGGTTGTTTAATTTCACTGTAGCTTCAAAGGCAAAAAAAGACTTGATTTTATGATGTCATTCATTTACCCAGCCACTTGATTGTACTCGCCGGCCGACTCTGATCGAATACAGAAAACACCTAATAGGTTTTCAGTCTCTCGCAAGGGAACAAACACACAAATACGCACAACATTCACACTCAAACTCAGTGACAACGTACAACAGCCAATCAGTACCTAACGCATCAAAACATCTGCACACCATCACCTTACCACCATCATATCCTGTTCTGGGTATGATATACTTATGCTGGAAAGAGGGTTAGTTTTTCACAGCACTTTCAATTTACTTATTCATTTTCGAAGTCACTATACCGCAATTAAGATCGCAAAGGGGCTGGTGCCCGTCACAGCCAACTCTAGCAAAGGGCTGATTTGAAACAGCCAGTCATCGTACTGTGCATGGTTTTGGATTGTGAAATTTCCACAGAAACGCCATTGCCAAGCCCAGGAATCAAACCCAGGACCTTCTTGCAGTGAGGTGGACATACTAATCACTACACCACCGTACCGCCCAACTATGGAAGTATCACCTCATATTTAAAACAAAAGTACAGTGGTACCTTGACTTACAAGTGTCTTTTATAACGAATTTTCCATGATACGCACTTCGATCCACCAAAAATCTGCCCCATCCAAACAGCAAAATTTGGATTTAAGAGCTCTGCTGCCAAAATGGCTTTTCCGGGCCGATTAGCCTCGTATTCTTCTGCGTGTATTCCTCCGCGCTCCGAGAATGCCTTGTGCAGTGCTTCTCAATTATTTTCTGTGATGCCCCCTACAGGAAGAAAAAAAAAAACAACAAAAACATTTCATGCATCCCCCCCAGCACCCCACACGCGACTGACTACAAATAGAGTTTACTGCACTTCATATTGTTTGTCGGTGCTTTTCCCTACACCATAGGGAACACAGTGAGAGCGCCACTGCCACCTACTGTAGAGGATGGGCAATTACACTGAATTTTAGTACAGTATGGCAAAAAAGCATGTCCCCCAGGGTCATACACGCCCCCCCCCCGGCATCACACCACGCCCCACTTTTTGAGAAGCACTGGCCTTGTGGGAGCTCACTGACATTTGTAGTGTGCACATGCACAAAATTCTCCTCCTCCTCCTCAGTTACGTACCCCCTCATTCCTGCCAACGTTACATCTTTGCCACAGTTGATGATCAGAAGGGTTAGTTGACTTATTGTTTATTCCTTTTTTATTATTATTATTAATGTTAATGTACATGTATTATTATTATTATTAAATATTTATTGTTTTTACATGTTTTTCTTTAATATATTTGGTGAAATATACGTGTTTGTGTCAGGTTATATGAGTTGGTAAGGGGTTGGAACAGATTGTTTTTCTATAATTTCCGATGGGAATTTTTGTAGTATATAACGAACATTTTGACTTACGAGCTCGCCCTCACAACGGATTCATTTCGTAAGTCAAGGTCCCACTGTACTCACTGTGGACCAAAATGATCCCAGTCTGCACCTTGTTATTATACACTGTATAATGTTTTTGGATTTAGATCATTGCTGGTGTAAGTACCTGTGGCAGGTAGCCGATGTCTACCTCCATGTTGCTGCTCTCACTGGCACCGTACAACCACTCCATGTCAACGTTCAGAGACCTACAGACGCAGGACAACAGAGCCGTTTGCTGCGTTTCATATATACAGTCAGCACTTCTCTGAAGACAGCGCGACAGACCGCACCCTACCTCGACCAAAATACCCTGGTTTATACTTACTTGTCATTAGGGACATACAGGTGGAAGTCCCGGACATGAGATGCATCTTTGGAGAGGATGACGTGGCCAGCAAACTGACCAGGTGTGAACCAGAACGGGAAATCGGGAACGTCATTCAGCTGGAACTCGGCGTGTATCCTGAGGTCCGAGACACAACGCGAGTAAAATAAAACACTGCGTTATGAAAATAGATGACAGACAAGTGGAGCCTATCTCAGCCAACACTGAGCGACGGACAGCCTGAACAGACAATCAGTCGAACATGCATGTCTTTGGACTGTGGGAGGAAACTAGAGTTTACTCCTCACAGAAACGTTCCAAACTTGAACCCTGGACCTTCTTGCTGTGAGGTAGACGTGCTAACCACTACTCCACCATGATGCCCTGGTGATAGATTTGATCAAGTGATACTAAACTCAGATTGGTGGAACGTATTCTGAAATAGAGTGATCCGCTGGAAGCTCAATACCTGAACACGACATCGTAGTAAAACTCGCTGACGGCTCGTATACAAGCCACAGTTCCCTGGGGCGCGAAACGGGATTTGACGAACGGCCGAGGGTGAAACATGCTGAGCAGGGTGTGGATCAGGACCTGGGAGGGGGCAGAGGAAAGGAGAGACATTTCAGGACATCACAGACATCATGGACACCACAACGCACTTCATGAGTTTTTTTTTTTTTCTCCAAAACTCATGGATGCGTATTTCCAGGCCAACAACAGTAACAACAACCCCCTTCAGTCCCCCTTTTCTCCAGCCAGCAGCAGAGTGGACATGAGCAGAAGTCCTCCGTGTTGCTGATTGGCTGGAATAGTGTTGTGTGGCTCATTTTTTCTTTTGCCTCGACAATGCATGGACTGTGCACAAACAGTAGATTTATTCCCAGCACACACACACACAATGGACCGCTAGCAGACCCTGAGGAGATATTCCAGTCGTGGTTAAGGTCGGAAAATATTCGTATTAGCAACATTATCCGTGGCGGGTTTACGACTTTCCTTCCGCATTCAAGTGAAAATGCAACATAAAAATATCAATAAATGTCACGTCTTCTGCTCCAGCGGTAAGTTACCTCTTTGCCGCGGGGCGTAGACGGGTGGTACCGGTTGTTCGGCAGATATCCAGTGAAGATGTTGAGCTCACTTGGTATGATCCACCAGGTGTCCCCTGGCGCTCCTTTACCCTTCAGGGGCAGAAAGATCCGGAACTGTGCAGCCGAGAAGCTGGAGGATGGAACAGCGGGATGTTTCCACGAACGCAGCCCGCTCAGGGCACTGTGGGATACCTACACAGAAAACCATTTCATTTACTGCCCTAAAAGATACGAACGAGGTACTGAAGAAATGGAGAGTGGATCTCGGTCGACTCTAGGCAAAGGCGGGGTCCACCCTGAACAGTCCACCAATCCGTCACAAAGCCACCATACACACAACCGTTCACATTTACATCAGTCAGTTAGCTAATTAGTCCAATTTTTAACAGTCAGCCAGTGAATGGGCCCAATGACTTTCAACTGTTGGATGAAACCTGAGTACTCGGAGGAAACCCTTATCAGCAAGGGCAGAACGAGCAAACTCCACAGAGACCCCCGTCGCCGCACCCGGGACTTAAACCCAGGACCTTCCTGCTGCGAGGCGGACGTGCCAACCACTACGTCACCATTCCACCCAGAATTCGATATCAGCTCAGATCAAATAAAACACAATTGATAAATTAAACGGCGTATGAGCAATACGAGATAGATAAGCTCCACTCCACTGGGGTTAGGTGATGTCGTGGTTAGGGCACTGAGTTCATAATTAAAAGGCTGTGATTTCAAATCCCCTTTCAGAGTCCAACTGTGCTGCCTGGGTGTGGTTTTAACCACGAATGTGCCTTTGTCCACCTCTGCCAACTCTGGGCGAGGGCGGGGTACACTCTGAACCATCCCGCCCACCAGACGACTACCAAACTCACAAACAGGAGGGATTTGGAACAGCCAATCAGCCTATCAGCCTCCTGAGCATGCGTTTGGATCGTGGGAGGAAAGCTGGAGTACCCGGAGGAAACCCAAGCAAGCCCGGGGAGAACCTGTGAACTCCACAGAGAAACCCCTGAGCCCAGGAATCAAGCCCACGACCTTCCTGCTGTGAGGCGGATGAGTTAACCACTGCAGCACCGTGCCGCCCTATTATTTTCCTGTTGTACAATAAAATCTGACTCATGATTGGTCAGAAACCGAGAAGCAGCTCCTGTAGCTTTGATGTTGTTATAAAAACAAAAAAGTCCGTTTCTCATCAAATCTGTTTTCAAACTCTTATTTTGTAAAAGCTTCATCGATGGAGATTGATGGAAGACTTACCCCAAGAAAGCCGTCCTTGCTCTTGGTCATGGTCTCGAATACAAGTGGCTGCATGGCGGCGTGAAGCGTGAGCGTCTCTCCGTCTGGGTCAGCGATGAACTCTTCTTCGGACTCGGCAGGAGGAGCGACACCTTATAACCACGAGACAAACGTTCGAAACAGGAAAGTTTCTATTACGGTAAATGCAGCTGATGACGAGCACGTGGAATGAAAACGGGAAGGACCACACCTGTGAGTTTCTCAGCGATGGGTTTAAACTCCTCAGGACTCAGGCAAAGGTCGTGATCTACATCCAGAGATGAGAAGAGGAAAAGTCCTTCTGGTCCCAGGGTCTTCAGGGCCACTTCCTAAGAAACCACAGCCCAGAAAATATCATTATGGGAAAATAATCGAAGGTGCATGTAGCGGGTAAAGCTGCCGTCGGGAATTAGGAAGACTAGCAAAATTCAAAAGTTACATCTCTTCAGGATTCTGACTGAACCCGTCCCCGTTTCTTAGAGGTCGTTTCAAAGCCACACACCCCCCTTCTAAAACCACGAGCTCTGCGAAGCGCGATGCGTTTGTGCGTGGTCGGGTCATCATCCTATCTTTGTCTACCCATTGCAGAACTGTAGCATTTGCTGCCTTCAGGTCTGTTCAACACAAGCAGGGAATGAAAGCATGCGAGCATATGATTGGATGTTCCCCAGGAGGCCTTGAAGCAATGATTGGTTGTTGTAGTTACCTGATGACAGTGACCACAGATTTAATTTCTGACCTCTATCAGCTCCTATAAATTATTCAAGTGTAACAACAACCCCCTTCAAAAAATTAAAAAAAAAAAAAAAATCATATACAGCAAGCCCCCATTATTCGCGCCCCGACTCGCGGACCCTGAAAATCCGTGACTCACTGCTGTGGTTTTAAAACCCTGTGTGTGATATTCCATGCGCTAAAATCTGCACGTTAAACCCGTTCTCGCGCCAGTCTTACTCATTAATACAGTAATAATGCAGCAAAATGTCGTAATGATTCATGAAAACTTTTTAATTTTGTACTGGGATAATATTTATGAATAAATAAAGCGCCGAGGCTCCTGACCAGAAGCTAGAGAAGATGCGGGGCATTTGAGTGACATCATAGCGCTTAAATAATCATTAAAAACACACAAAAAAACGTGAATTCACAATTCAGGCAATCACACTGATGTGTGCGAAGGAGAAAAAAAGAGGCGTATCCATCATCTGCAACCAATCAGCAGGGGGGAGAAACAAAAGCTCTCAGCCATTGGCTAAATTTGAATCACGTGCCAGTAACTTCCGGGGTTGCCGCTAATCCTTGTTTGCGGCCGTGACCGGTAAACCGTGAATGGGCGGGGCCTACTGTATACAGCTAGGTGTCGCAGTAGCAGTGCCCTGTCTACTGAACAGCCAGAGTCGAATGGGTGCGAGTGTTGGGGTCAGCCGTGGCGATTCTGTGTGGAGTTTACGTTTTCCGCGTGAATTCAGGGGTTTTCTCCGGCAGTCTGAAGATCCGTACATTACACTATACAGATGTTCCAAATTGCCCCTAGGACTGAGTGTGAGTGGTTATATGTGTGTGTTAATAGTCTGGCAACCTGTTCAGGGTGAACCCCAACTTTTCAGATACACATTACTCATTTGTATTGTATTGTGTGTAGAACCGACAGTTGGACAGTTCATCTCATACCCGAGTCTGAGTAATGTGTATGATACAAATTAACTGTATATTGTAATGTGTATGATGGATAACGTGCAACGGTCTGTGACACGTCATTTTTTACTAGCTGTTAGTTTGTGCGTTTGTCTAGGCAAACCCAGCAGGACTAAACGACTGAGTAACGGATAAATGTGTGGACTGTATAGAGATAAAAAAAACAAACAAACAAACCCGACCCACCCCTGGGTTTAACTGGACTTCATTGAGCCCATATGTGGAGTTCTGGAAGCAGAGGAGATGCTGCACAGTGTGGGGTTGGGGGGGGGTGTTGGGGGGTCCTCAACTTTCTTCTCCGATTATCTTACATTCAGTTTTGGTGCAAATTAAAAAAATAAAAACAAAAAAAACTCTCGAGTCGTTTATTCCGCGGACTGTGATGATGGAGGAGAAGCACCCAGGGCTACGCAGAGGTCATTCCAGGACACGGCTGGAGCGATGGACTCAAAGTCCCTGCAGTAACGGAGGAGGAACTTCTCTCGGGTGCGCCCCTGTGGGTGAGGGGGGTGGGGGTGGGTGAGGGGTGAGAGGGGTGGGTGAGGGGGTGGGGTGGAGGTGTAGGGGTGTAGGGAGAGTGGTGGGGGTGGGTGAGGGGGTGGGGTGGAGGTGTAGGGGTGTAGGGAGAGTGGTGGGGGTGGGTGAGGGTGGGGTGGAGGTGTAGGGGTGTAGGGAGAGTGGTGGGGGTGGGTGAGGGGGGTGGGGTGGAGGTGTAGGGGTGTAGGGAGAGTGGTGGGGGGTGGGGCGTAACCTGTGAACCACCCACCCCCTAATAACCCGGCTGTCCCCACACCACACATACGTGGCAAAGGAAGAATGCACGTGCCGCCTGTCCGGTTCTGTTGACGCTGCACCGACTCAGCGATTCAATGGACGGAACCGCGCACGACTCTCGACTCGCTTTCAGCGCCGACAGAACCGGGATCGTCCTGCAGCAGCTTCTACTTATTGATTGATTGATTGGACTTGTTTGTTGGTTTCTGTTTGTTGATAAATAAACGGTTCTCTCACTTCATATTAATGTCCGAATCGATGAAAAGAATGAAGCTGGTTCTGCGATGTTGGATTCGTCCGAACCTCATTCAGTGAAACAACCGGGTTGAATCGGATCCTCTAGTAGAACTTACGTGGCGCGCGGATCTCTGTGTGTTTCTGAAACACTGAATCCCGGCACCGATCACCGGAACGCACGCGATCATGAAGCAGCTCCAGAAGCTCCAGAAGCGCCGAGGATGATCCGATCCATCAGCATTCACCGAACTGGTCTCCTCGTGCTCCGCCGACGGCGCCGCTTTATCCACATCCGCCGACATCCCTAAAACATCTCTCTGTCTCTCTCTCTCTCTCTCCTTTTACACCGACACCTTTATTATTATTATTATTATTGTTGTTGTTGTTGTTGTTCCTTGCGGCGAGTCGTGTGGTCTCCTTTCCTTCCAGAGGAAACCTCAGCTCGGCGGTTCCTGGTCCAATCCCAAATTCTTCCCTGTTCTCTTTATAATAAACACACTACGTCACCAGTGACAATTTAACGCACCCGCCTACGTAGACCTCGCGAACAGACCATCTTACATTCTGATTGGACGGAGGCTTGCGTGTCATTTTTAAAGGGACAGGACCCCGATTTATTTTTAAAGTTCCGAATAATTCTGCGCGCACCAGTGAATAAGTATATATGGGGATGGACGGATGGATGGATGGATGAGATGTTCAGGATGCACATCATCTTTCGCCAGAGTCGGCTGAGGTAGGCTCCAGCTCCTCGGTGACCCTGGGAGGATAAAGTGGCTCAGCAAATGAATGAATAAGAAAGACTCTTAATATTAGGACAAATTTCAAAGCAAGGTACACCCTGAACCGCTCACCACACCACCACCTATACAACCATTCACACACCAACAGACATTTTGGGATGGAACATTCATTCACTTTCTACAGCGCTTAAACCTAATTCGGGTGAGGTGGGGGGTCTGGTGCAGGGGAGACCCTAGACAGCTCAGCAGGCTGTCGCAGGGCCAACATTAAACTAGATCCCAATAAAACAAACTAATTTGTAAATGGGTTTGGTGTACACACACACAGACACACACCAAACACACCCACCCATACACACACCTATACACCCCTCCCCACACACTCCCAAACCCCCACACCCACCAAACACACCCACCCATTACCCCCCACACACCAAACACACCCACCCATACACACCCCCACAGACACCCCCACCTATACACCCCTCCCCACACCCACCCACCAAACACACCCACTCATACCCCCCACACACCAAACACACCCACCCATACACACCCCCACAGACACCCCCACCTATACACCCCTCCCCACACACACCCACCAAACACACCCACCCATACACACACCTATACACCCTCCCCACACCCACCCACCAAACATACCCACCCATACCCCCACACACCAAACACACCCACCCATACACACCCCCACAGACACCCCCACCTATACACCCTCCCCACACACACCAACCAAACACACCCACCCATACACACACCAAATGCACCCCCACCCACACCCCCACCCATACACCAAACACCCCCCAAAAAAAAAAGAAAAACATGAAACTCTCAGAGCCCCTCCCTGAGTTTTTGGCTCTTTTTAACTTTAATAAGGAACTCAGTGGTTCACTTTGGCCTATAAACTGCTGTTACATTTATGTTTACTATCAAAAGGGAGGGAAAGAAATCTAAAATTAATTAATAAAATAATCAGTGATTCTTTTTTTGGTGTGAAACTAAATGAAGCATATTTCGGACCATAAGGACTTCCTTGTACATGGTGTTCACATACATATTATTAAATTATGTATAAGGATCACATGATTTCTGATGTAATGTATTAATCCGATAAATTATTTCCTCTGTATTTAACCCATACAAAGTGAACACACACACACACACACACACACACAGGGGTGTCCGGAGAGCAGTTCAGGGTTCGGTGCTTTGCTCAAGGGTACTTCAGCCATTAATGTGGTGAGAGGAAAGATGCAGCTCACACCACCACAGTTTTCCTGCTGGTTCAGGAATCGAACCTTTCTGTCCCAAACTCGGTTCTCTAACCATTAGGCTCTCCTCATGATGATGATTATGATGTCATAATTTATTTACATATGCACTGATATACTGAGTCGTCTGAGATCAGTTGACTGAAATCCACACACACACACACACACACACACACACACACACACACAATTGATATGTGACTTGATTGACAGATAAATCAGGGCCTTCTTGATTAGTGCTCAGGATTTCTTTATCATGAAAAATAATCCACCTGATGATACACCGTGTTGTGTTTTGACACTCCAGCAGGATAAATAAAACACACCTTTCAATCTAAATATCATTTTAAAGATCTGAATCCTGCTGTAAATCTACATCAGTCCTGGTAAAGTTCATTTAAAGCCCAACAACAAGCCTGACACTCACTACTACACTGTAGTACACTGCGGGGGTGGGGCTGGGGATGGGGGTGGGGGATTCTCATGGTTGAGGGGTTGAGAAGACAGACAATCTTCACTGCATGTCCTCCTCCACTTGCTGTGTGTGCACTTCGATCTTTTTGGGCGGGACGTACGAGCCCATTCCTGCTGCCCTCTCCGCCTCGGCCTGCGTGTACGGCTCCTCTCTCAGCTCCTTCAACCTGCAGAGAAAGAAAAAAATCCATCATCAAAATGATTAATAAGAGCGGAGTGCGCTGGCAGGGAGTCTCACATCGATCGAGTACGGACTTTCACAATCCATCACTTTCTCTCGGGCCGGAGAGGCAATCCATCACGCCACAAGCACCTACACAACTGTCAATCATTCCATATTCATACATAGAAACTGCACAGACTGGGAGGGCGGACACAAGAAAAAGAAAAGACAAAAGAAAGACACAGGAAAAAGACGAAGGGAGCGAAAATAACACAAAACAACCCAGAGATAAAGACAATGAGAACAAGAGAAAGAGAGAGAAATAAACAGAGAGAGAGAGAGAGATACGCACAGGGAAACAGAAAGAGAGAGGAAGACACACACAGAGGCACAGCAATGGAGACAGACACACAGAGAAAAATCAAAACAGACACATGCACACAGAGACAGACCCAGAGCGAGTGAGACACACAGAGAGACACACGTAGAGCAAGTGAGACATACAGAAACAGAAAGAGAGACACAGAAAGGGACATAGAAAGAGAGACGGACAGACACAGAGCGAGAAAAACACACACAGAGACACAACCGCCTAGTGAATGAGACATGCAGAAAGAGAGAGACACACACACGCACGCACAGAGAGAGAGAGAGAGAGAGAGAGAGAGACACAAAAAGAGGGAGACACACGCAGAGAGAGGGAGACACACACACACGAAGAGAGACACACACACGAAGAGAGAGACACACACACGAAGAGAGAGACACACACACGAAGAGAGAGACACACACACGAAGAGAGACACACACACGAAGAGAGACACACACACGAAGAGAGACACACACACGAAGAGAGACACACACACACGAAGAGAGAGACACACACACGAAGAGAGAGACACACACACGAAGAGAGAGAGAGACACACACAGAAACACAAAGAGAGACACAGAAAGAGACATACACAGAGGGAAAGACAGTGAGAGAGCCAGTGAGACACTGAAATGGAGTTGAAGTACTTCACGTGTACAGACGCTTGTGTTTTCCGTTTGCAGTGATCTGTGGTTTGGTTTCGAAATGTGATAACAGCGAGTCGTCGACTTACGACCTATGCGAGTTTTGTCTGATCGACTTGACGACCGCAAAAGTGGTGAAGCATGATTGATGGCTGTGCAGTGCGAGTGTTGCGTACGACGGTTGTTTGTGCTGCCGGCAGCACCAGCATCTTAAAAGGCCAAGCAGGAGATGATGCAGCTTCACTTTCTAACTGCTCAGAGCAAATTTATTCATCTACTTTCAATGCCACGTCACTGTGGCACGAAGCGGAGAGCCAATCCTTTCTGTGTGGGCGGGTCCAATACCTTGAAACTCTAATTTTATTGGACTCACACGCTGCAGTGTTTATGTGACAGGAAGCGCGTCCCAAGTTTTGGCAATCAGCTGCTCTGCGGGTTGAAGTTTTTCCATGTCTGTCCGTTTGTGTTTGTTTGCCAGCTGTGCTTGGCTTCGTGGAAATGAGCCGAACAAAACGAGGGAAATTTATCTCTTTCCTCAAACAACACGAGCAGTCTGTGGCTGTTATAATCCAATAAAATTGGAGTTTGAAGCTATGGGACCCGCCCACACAGTGGAGTACGGAAAGGATTGGCTCTCCGCTGCGTGTCACAGTGACGTGGAATTGAAAATAGATGTATAGATTTAAATGCGTGAGATTTATTCATCTGTTTTTGCTTGGCGTGAGTGTATTTGGATGGAAAGACGACATACGACCAGATCGATTTACGACCGGTCTGCCGGAACCAAAAGCGGTCAGAAGGCGACGACTCACTGTATATCCTTCAGGCCACACCCATCTACTATAAAACAAATAAAATGTAAATGTCTTCTACTGTAACAAACTCACCGTTTTTTATGGACTTTGGTCTTGAAATGTTCCTTCAGCGTCTTCAGGTCAACAAAGTAGCGCCTGAAATAATCAACATTACACTCAATTAATAATCCTGCGGGGTCACATGACAGATCATCTCAGATCACTTTCTGACCGTCTGATTAAAGCCTGGTGTCATTCGCTGGTTATTTGCATAATTAGAGAAGAATAACACACGCACTGTGGTATGTGATGACCCTGAACGAGCGACCCAAAGCCAGGGTCAGGTGGTCTGAGATACTCACGCGCAGTGCAGGCAGTAGTGCTGACCGAAACCCGTCATTTCATAATCCACTTCCTGTTTCAGGAGTTTGGCTGCATTGGCGGGGACCATGTCCGTGTGGATCTGGTCCAAGTCCTTCGTCCTTCGCTTTGTCTTCCACGTCTTTGCGATGTTCTTCTTTTTACCATTTTTGTGGTTGCCCACCTGCTTGGATTTGCCCATGATCTACCAAAACAAACACAAGAACAGTTTTTATAAAAAAATAGATTTGTATCGATACCGATATCGGAAATTCTGCAGATATCAGGAAAGAGAAGTCTGAGCTGATCCGACACCACACGATAAAACTCTGAATTTCTACAAAAATAGCTGCTGCTGTTTAAATCTCAGAAATCAGATCTTCTTCTTCTGTGCTGCAGAAAACAACCTGATCTTTCCAGCTCCTGTTTACAGCTGTGAAGATCCATAAATTACCATCAAGCTACAAGTATTCTACAGCGGGACCTTGAGTTACGAGTGTCTTTTATAACACATTTCCCATGATATGACCTTCGATCCACCAAAGACAGTGATCATTACAGGCTGTGCCACTGTGCCAACGGCGCATTAATTGTGCCCGTGTCCCCATTGAACTCCATGTCCGTGCGTCAGCCGGGCGCATAGAAAATGTCCGGGAAAATCTAGTTTATTATATTGTTTCATTTTAAAAGTTAATATCGTTCAAAGAAATGCTAAATAAATCATGTCGGTGAGGACATTTGCACTTAGCGATGGTAATATGAAAGATAGCACGTGATTGACCAGTGGCTCCCGAGCTGACAAATCACAACTGCTATTCCTTCGCAAACATGATGTAACGCACTTCATGCGTTTTGGGCACACGAGTGTAGAATCCACTTTTACAGCGTTCGCTTTGCTCCAGATGAACACACACGTATATAATGCGTATGCCCCGGTGATTACCCACACTACCCTTGCTCACGATCCGTGAAAACGAACCCAGCCCCTGATGTTTACTATAGAAACATAAAACGGCGTCCAAAGCGAAAAACCATTGCTCAAAACAGAGACATTTATTAACAATGTGGGGAACGAGTAACCAAGTGTCACATGTATGTAACTGCGGTGATATCACTGATAATACGAGTTGCATTGCTACCGCGAGTGACAGTGGGGTGGCCGCGTATAGTGCTAGCACTGCTACTGCTAGTCATATTGAGGCCGCAATCGCTAACGTTAGTAACATTAGTGACACTGACAGCTGCTGGTTCTCGCTGGTTTGGCACTTACTGCTCCTGTTCACACGTCTGACTGTGAAAGGGGCTTCAGCTCTCAGAACATAATTAAAAGTGCACTGAGAAACAGACGATCTCCTGACAGAGCGGATGACTTGATGTCGGTAAGCCTGGACGGTGGCTCTGTGGAGTCTTTTGACTTCGACTCAGCACTGAAGCTTTGGAAGGGGAAGAAAGACAGGGATCGTTTTTGTAGCAAATAAGGTGAAAATACCGTCAGCAGCCTGAAAGCAGAACACAAACTCTGAATTCTAATATTGGAAGTCTGTTACTGTCGGTTAAAAACAGTTTGTGTTGTATTTTGTCAACTTACAAGTATTTTTAAATGTTTGGTTTTGTTTAATTCTGCTATGTGCCTGATGTAAATTAAAATACAGACAGTGTTAAAAACAGTTTGTTCCACTTTTTAACTTGAAGTGTTGAAGTGTCTTTAATCTGCTAAAATAAAAAATTAAAACTTCAAAGCAATAAACTTGCTTTACCACTAAATTTATAGAGTCGTATGTGATGCATCATGGGAAATATTATTATACATTACATTGGAGTATTTTCTAATTTAGGTCCAGTTTTTACCAGAGAGCTGTCAGAAAATAGCTGAATTAGTTTCTTGGAATAATGTAATATATAATCATTTGACCCGTTATTATGACCTGTAGTTTTTGCCAATGTCCCCAGGTTTTTTTTTTCTTTAGGGACCCATTTGTCCCCATAAAATTTTGATCTGTAATGAACACTGCAAAGATCTGCCCCATCCAACCAGCAAAATTTTGATTTACGAGCTCTGCTGGGGGAAACAGCTTTTCCGGGCAGATTAGCCTTGTATTCTTCCGCATATATTCCGAGAACGCCTTGTACAGTGCTTCTCAATTATTTTCTTTGATGCCCCCTATGGGAAAAAATATATATATATATCACGCCCCTCCCCAGTGCCCCGCATGCAACTATAAATAGTGTTTACTGCACTTCATATCGTTTGCTCGGTGCTGTTTCCCTACACCATAGGGAACACAGACAGAGCACCATTGCCACCTACTGTAGAGGATTTGCAATTACACTTAATTCTAGAACAGTATGACAAAAGATGCATGTTCCCCAGGGTCATACGTGCCCCCGTGGCACCAAGGGGGTGCGCCCCACTATTTGAGAAGCACTGGCTTTGTGGGTGCTCACTATGAGCTTTTCCTCACTAGCATTCGTAGCATGCTGTTGGGCTTTTTACATCCGAGCCATAGTGGCTCATCAGGCGGTGCTTATCCGCGGTCTCCGTAGCATGAAGCAACTAGGAGTTCGACTCCTCCTGGATGGGACGCTAGTCCATCACAGGTTAGCTTCCCAGTATACTTTTACTGGTACCCATTTATACTGCTGGGTGAACAGAGGCACACTTGTGGTTAAGACCTTGCCCGGGGGTCTTAGCACAGTGGGGGGCTAACTGAGTTTTGAACTCACAACCTCCCGACCATGAGCCCAGCACTCTAGCCACTATGCCACCGGTCACACAATTTGTAGCATGAACATGCACAAAATTCTCCTCCTCCTCCTCCTCTGTGAGGCACCACCTCATGCCTGCCCATGTGACATCTCCGCACCCACGTGACATCTTTGCCGCCGTCGATGATCGGAAGGGTTAGCTGACTTATTGTTTATTCTTGTTTGATTATTATTTATTATTAAATGTAACATGTATTATTATTATGAAATATTTATTGTTTTTTTTCCAATATATTAGGTCAATTATACGTGTTTGTGCAGGTTATATGAGTTTGGGAGGGGGTTGGAATGGATTCATTGGTTTTCTATTATTTCTGATGGGAATAATTGTTTCATATAACGAGCATTTCAGCATACGAGCTCGCCCTTGGAACAGATTAATTTCACAAGTCACGGTTCCACTGTAATATTGTATTATTGTACTTTGGAGAGTCCCATCAGTAACACAGCGACGTGGTTGTTTATACAGGTTAACGGTTCGAGGATGGCGGCACCAGGGCAGCCAAATTGCACACCAGCAAGCTTATAAAGCCTTGAAGATCAATCTAGTGGGAGAAATGTGAGGTGGTGGGGACTGAGCAGAACCCTAACATTCCTGTACCTTCACAACTGAAGCATGGTTGAGCAAAAATATCAATACCCTAAAAAACACACACACACACACAAACTGAGGAAGGCACGTGTCCTGCCAGGCCAAAAGGTCTTACTGTCATCTATTTGGTCGTCCATAAATTTCTGGACTCATTGATCAGTTATTGTAATATATTTGGAATGAGGATAATATTTCCTTTATATAAAGACATTTGTAATCCTGAAATAGAGAAGTTTCCAATGAAGTCCTCACGAATAAAAAGTGAATGATAATACATATAGATGAGCAGGTGTTTGATTCACTGCACTATTTAATTTTTGGATGATTTATGTGACTATTGCACGAGTAGTTTATTCACTGAAGTAAGTTTAAGATTACTTTATTTCAGCCATTCAACCGTGTACAAAGGACAAAACGTCCCCAGCATCCAGCTTAAATCAGACAGGGTCAAGGTGTCACAGAAGGTCATGAAGAACCAATCAGAGTCGGGCACCAGAGGATAGGAGACCCTTCAGAGTGGAATGGACTCTTTATAAGCTGATGCGGAGTTGGTAGACGGGTCCGAGGTCTGTCCTCTACAAACAATTGCTTCTGATTGACTGGTTTTATTCTTTTCTTTTCCTAAAGGTGAAATAAACATCTGAAATTTTTAATTTGATCTCTTGCATTGCGAACTAGACAATCTTGTCACAAAAGTACCAAGTAAAACACACCATCCCAAAGAGTACGAGGAATTGACCGAGATAAAGGAGAGAGAAAAAAGACAAAGTGCATTTAAACCTGATACGTTTCCAAGAGTCCAAGAGCAAAGCGGGTTACGGAGCAATTATTCACTCTGAATAACTAATTTCAGGAGGTGACACTCAACAGTTACCTTAGGGGAATGTAATTACCTTTGAAAGTATTACATACATTTAACTTTCAGAGAACTTCAACAGATGTCATACACACACACACACACACACACACACACTTCAATAACTATGGCAAACTATAATAAACTATATGGGCAGTGGCGTTGTAAACGTTATTAAGCTGTTACCAAAAATGAATCTACATATTTTAATAAGATTGATAAGAAATAAGAAAATAATAATCAAAATTAATAAGATATTTTAATCAGCTGAATGGTTCCTGAAAGGTCGAGTATCAGGAAAGATAAAAAGATATCGAGACATCTCTGCTATTTATTGTCAAATATTTGTGTAATATTCAAGGCAAACCTTAAGAAATAATTTGCACAGTTCATGGATCGCCTCAGTAATGCACAACTACAACTATACAACAAGTAATGAGATTCAAAGCTGCTGTGTACTGTACAGTCTGATAGTAACCTTTCTGGCACATTTAAAATAATGGATTAAAAATTATTCAAATTAAAAATTAAAAAATCGATAAAGACACAATTGAAGAATAAATCAAGTTTTATCGGAAAACATTCTACTTACTTCTAATATTGTTATTTCACCGACGTGCGTGCTCAACAAGCCACGTGTTTACACTTTTATTTATTTACTTCCGGGTTGAGTGGCAGACTGCTGCGCATGCGCGGACTGTGAGCAACGTTTGTCAGATCGGCCACGAAGAGGCAGTAAAAGCACGTGTGTGAGGGAAGTAGAAGTCGTCATTGTGACGTAATCGTGAGTCACGAGTTTGATTTTAATAAACAAAATGATGAATTAAGCGACGCGAATAAAAAAATAAGCAGAAACGGTTAATAAAAATTCTAAAGGCGAATCAATCTGAAAGATATCATAAAGTTAATTTAGCTGTGTTTACAAATGTCGGGTGAGTGGTTTATTGTTAGTTTTAGGATATTTGATGTAGTAGCAGAACAAAATTAACTCGCGACAGTATTCTTCTGCATCTATTATCATCGTCATCATTATTATTATTATTATTAAAAACATTTCTCATTCATACTTCTCTGAACAGTTCTCTCTTATTCAGATTTCATTAACCTTTATATAAGATATTTTTAATTATATAAAATGTTATTTTTATATTGCAGAACCTGGGACTTTAAAGGTCTCATACATTTTCCCAAATGGAGACAAATATGGTGAGTTGCAGAGGATTATGGGATACTTAATCAAACAGTGAACATTGACAGCACACACACACACACACACACACACACACAAAAGGTTAACTCTTTAAATGAGCAGAGGGGGGGGGGCAGGCAGTGGCGAGCACATCCAGAAGAGCATCCTGGGTTCAAGTCCTGGGCCGGGTGAGGGTTTCTCTGGGTAAAGTTTGTTGTTCTCCCTGTGCAGGTATGGATTTCCTCCAGGTACAGTATAACCGTTGTGTCCCACAATAAAAATAAAATAAAAATAAAAAAACAGAAACACGCACATTCGGATAATCGGTTGTCCCGGGTTGCTTCTTGGTGTGAGTGTGAACAGTTGTGCATACCTGGGCCCTGCAGTGGACCGGTGAAGTGTTCAGCATGTAAGTCTGCTGGGATTCTTTTACACTTCCCATTCATGAGCCCAGTACACTGGCCCTGCTCGCATCATTCTTTTCTATTGTAATGATGAGATATTGTGCAATCGAAGGTGTGAATGATGTCACTGCACATTCCAAGACAAAACTTAAATCGTCAGTATAGAACTTCCCGTCAGTGGCTTCTGTCTCACTTTTGTCGTAATTGGGGGCAGCCATAACCGAGTGGGTACAGATGTGGCTTTGGGACCGAAATGTCGTCGGTTGGATTCCCAAACCAGCAGGATAATCGGCGGTGGGGGATTGAGCCGCAGCTTCCCTTCCTCCAGCTTCATCTCTGAAGTGCCCTTGAGCAAAGCAGCAACCCTCCAGCTGCTCTCCGGGCGTCGCCATGCTCAGTTCAGACGGTTAAATGCAGAGGAAATCATTTCCCTTATGGGATTAATACAGCAAAATAAAAAAATGTAAAAAAATGAATTGGCGGCTGTGTATTGCAGAGGGTGAGTGCTGTCCTACGTCAGATGGTGTGATGATGAGGAAAGGTTTGGGCACACAGACCTCCTCCGCCGGGACGACGTACACCGGAGAGTGGAGCGACGATAAGGTTTTTACATCTGCTCAACATTATTAAAAGCCATTAACAGAGTAACGAGATCTGAGCCGCCTCATGACATCACCACATGTACAGACATGAAGTAAACTAGAGAGAGGTGCGTGACGTGTTTGTGTTGCAGATGAACGGCAGCGGGACGCTCTCACACCCCTCAGGAGCCGTGTACAAAGGCCAGTTCCGAGATAATATGTACAACGGCCGTGGAACGTACCACTTTCCTGATGGAACCGAGTACTCTGGAATGTTCCATGACAACAGGTCGTGTTTCTTCTCGGTGCTTGTTCCTCAACTTCTCTTGTGTTCATGCTTTACTTATTTTAGACCATGTTCGCTTCTGATTGGTCAGATTTTTTTCCATAACAGCTCATGTTAGTGCAGCTCTTAATTCCATAATTTACTCGTATCCAATGTTCCCACCCATTTGGTTGTGCTTTCCCCATCACACGACCACCACCGACCAGGGAGGGGTGAAAACATGCCCCCCTCTGTGACATGCGATGCTAGCCACCCCGCCTCTTTTCGAACTGCGGCTCCATACGTATTTGAGGGCGGTCTAACACACTCGGAGAGAAAGCGCTATCCACCCCCTCGTACAACTGAGCTCAGCGACGCCCATGATCGGCTTTCCGTGAGAGCTCAGCCGATTAGCTCCCACGGATCCCCGTCCATGATCCGTGTACATTAAACCGGGTTCGAACCTTGTCGATGAGCCACTCGCGATCCCATCGCTTATACTTTTTGTATTTACTTTTTCTAGATGTAAATCATTCTTCAGTTCCTCACACATACAGCAGCATCTTTCCCGTTCAGAAACACCTTCATATCGACTTCCTGTCCACAGATTCTCACCAGATTCCTGAATTCCAGAGAGGATTTGATTTGGAATGACTGGAACAAAGGTGAAGGTCAAGGCAAGGTCACAGCAATTGGAAGACATTGCTACAGTCATTCATTTTTAATCTGCTTAATCCAGACTGCAGCCCCTGGCAAAAATTATGGAATCACTCGTCTCGGAGGAAGTGAAGAATTTTGATAATCCGCTCCTTTGTTTCAATCGACACGTCTAGACTTTTTTAGTCCCTCCCTTAATTTTCATATTCCCAGTTTCCCATTATTTCCCGTTTATCCCTGTCCCACATCTGAGACTGAACAAGCTGGTCAGGAGGGCCAGCTCTGTCCTCGGCTGCCCACTGGACTCTGTGGAGGAGGTGAGTGAGAGGAGGATGGTAGCAAAGCTCACATCCATCCTGGTCAACAGCTCTCACCCACTGCACCAGACTGTCGAGGAGCTAAGCAGCTCCTTCAGTGGACGACTGAGGCATCCTCAGTGCAGGAAGGAGCGCTACCGCAGGTCGTTCATTCCCACCGCTATCAGACTGTACAACGCCACTTTGTAACTGTCTGTGAAAATACCGGTTATGTGCAATAAAAACCCCGTGCACTTTAATCAACCACATCTACCCCACTGACTGTGAACCATATCAACCCATCTACTCTGCACTCAGATACATTACACTTTAATATAGGCCAATCTATAAAGTTGCTCCATTCTTTTCTTTTCTTTTATTGTTTATTAATTTATACTATTTATGTATCTATTTATTTATTTACTTATATAATATATATGTATGTGTGTATGTTTGTACTTGTATCTATTTTTGCACCCCCTACTGATGGTACCTCAAGAGCCTGTAACAGTGAATTTCTCCATTGTGAGATTAATAAAGCTGTATCTTATCTTATCTTATCTTATCTTATCTTAATATGATGTCATCCGCCCCTTGGTGACATCATTTCTGTCATAAAATTTCCACTTATTTCCGGCTGAATTCGAGAGGTACATTTTTTATAAAATGGACGCTGAGTTAGAAGCGTCTTCGTCCTGGTTGGATTTATTGGCTGGAGTTCAGCAGACGTGATCACACTGATGTCACGGATTATCCTTTCCTTATTTTAAATCATGTGTAAGGACCTTATTTTTCTGACTTATTCCTATAGTGAGTAAAATGTATATTGTAAAACTCTAGGTGAGCATGTTGTTCTGATTCTGAAGCCTTTTGTGATCAATGTTGTTGCGTGTTCATAGCATCGACCCTGGGCAAGGTCTCAACCACAAGCGTGCCTCTGTCCCCCCAGCAGTATAAATGGGAACCAGTAAAATATACTGGGAAGGTAACCTGCGATGGACTAGCGTCCCATCAGGAGGAGTGGAGCTCCTGGCAGCTTCACGCTACGGAAACCGGGGAGAAGCGCCGGCCTGATGAACCGCTGGGCTCGGGCTTAAAAAGTCCAAAGTTCATAGCATAGCAATCAGCGTAGCAGTGCTTCATGTAACTATTACGAGATGCATGTCCTGGGCCTTGAGCTTTCGAGCGCTACAGTATTTATTCTTAAAGCCTTTTGCATGCGATTATAATCCAGAGCGTTCGCTTCCCGTGTTCTTGAATCTTAAAATGTTTCCTCAGTCTGTTTTTAAATTCTTCTGAAGCTCAGGATGATGGTTTTCTGTGACCTTATAGAGCAGCGAGCGTTCGGTTCTTCTGTAATTAATCCCTGAAGTAGCCGATAACGTTCCTTATTTACTTCAGTTCACAAACGGCTCGGGAGCGATAGGAACGGGTTCCGTCCGGCCATCTGTTTGATGTACTTTAGTTTTCGGGCATATACGTATCACGTGCCAAAGCTGGAGCTTTTACACTTGGCGTGCTGGTGCAATACTATGAGTGCTAGGATGAGTTTGTATATGAGCGACCTTGACCTAATTTTCAAGGTCACAGAGGCAAAACTGTGAAAAAAGCTCAAAACATTTCCTGACATTTATATTTGCTGCACGCCAGAGCTGGAGCTTTCACACTTGGTGAGCTTGCTGTATATTGGCATTTTTTTTTTTTTTACTTGGGCGGGGGTTTCTCCCATTTTCGCTGTAATTTATACGTATCCAATTCCTGCCCGTCGGGTCCGAACTTCCCTCTACACACGCCCCCTCCATGACACGCAAGGCTAGAGACCGCCTCTTATTGAACTGTGGTACATGCACATATATTGGCATATTATCAAATGGTCCTTTTGGCAGGAGAGTCTGGACCCCCGAGGTCTATTATTATTATTATTATTATTACTATTATTATTATTACTACTATTATTATTATTATTATTATTATTATTATTATTATTACTATTATTATTATTATTATTACTATTATTATTATTATTATTATTATTATTATTACTATTATTATTATTATTATTATTATTATTATTAAGGCAGTGGTAGCCTAGTGGTATAGGTGCTGGATCACTGATCCTAAGGTTGTGGGTTCCAGCCCCATGCACCACAGGCTGTCACTGTCCCCCCAGTGCTCTAACTGGGTTATCAAAGGCCGGCCATGTCACTTTTGTCTCTGGTGAGAGGTTCATGTATAAGAACCCTTGCTGACTTTCGACAAGAGGAGCTGCATAGCTGTCAACGTGTTTCCACCCTCTGATGGCCTGGTGAGCCGTCCAGGGTGTACTCTGCCCTCGCCCCGAGTCAGCTGGGATGGGCACCTCCCCGCAATCCTAATTAGGATTAAGCAGTTACAGAAAATGAACTGAACTGAATAATAATGTTGTTGTTGTTGTTGTTATTATTATTATTATTATTATTATTATTATTGCGTCCTGCACTGGGAAGCGTCGCTTTAGGCCATAAACTGAAGCGTCTCACATGAAGCAGCTCTGCTGATAAGCGCATGGTCGCTTCAGGGAAAGGTGGTAACGCCTCTTTTCTCCATAAACAGATGTTTTTTTTTCCGTGATGTGGCTCTCAGGCTGTGATTACTTCAGTCAGACGGCTGGGGATGGAACTGAATCACATGCTTTTGGGCTTGAAACAATGAACTAAACTTGCAAGTTGTCATTAATACGCCGTCTCCAGTCTCCTACTTATTTGACATTAAAGAACTATGAATTTTTATTTAATTTAATTTAACTTATATTAGATTTGCCAAAAGTATTTCCTGAATAGAAAAGGGGCAGTGGTGGGCTAGTGGTATAGGGCGCTGGATCGCTGATCCAAAGGTTGGGGGTTCGAGTCCCACTCTCCACAAGGTTGTCACTGTCCCCCCCCAGTTCAGCTAACTGGGTTATCAAAGGCGGGCCATGTCTCTCACTGTCTATGGTGAGAGGTTGATGTAAAAGAACCATTGCTGACTTTCGTAAAGAGGAGCTGCAAAGTCGTCAGCGTGTTTCTGTCCCGTGCTAAAAAGGGTTGTGACAGGAAGGACATCCGATGTAAAAACCTCTGCCAAATCAAAACGTGCGAATCAGATGATCCGCTGTGGCGACTCCCGAGTAAAAGGGAAAAAGCCGAAAGGAAGACAGACATTTCCTGAATAGAAAGGGTTAAATGAGGAGAAAATGATGACTCCGTACTTATGAGCAGGTCCAGCTCACAGCAAGAAGGTCCTGGGTTTGATTCCCGGACTCGGGCGCTTCTGTTTTGGATCGTGGGTGGAAACCGGACTACACGCTCACGTGGTGGCGCCCCGAGAGCAGTTGGGGTTTAAGTGCCCTGCTCAAGGGCACTTCATTCATCACTCCTCCACCGCCACACATTTTTCCTGTGACCTTTTGGTCCTAAACCTGTTTCTCTAAACATTATATTCCAGGAAGACTCGTGAGACAAGTGTGAAAACCGGCCGAGGTGTGATTTTTATGTGAAAAAGGTTTTTGTGTCGAATGATCGGAATATTTTTGGTCTTTTCTCTTCTCAGACTTGAGGGTGACGGCGAGTTCACTGACCAGGAACGACTCATGTGGACTGGAAACTTTCAGGGAAAAGGAGCTCCAGGGCTAAAACTCAAATTTAATATCTAACACACACACACACGTGAGCTCACACACACACACACACACACGCGCGCACTAATACACACACGCAAACAAATGCACACACACACACACACACACACAAACGCTCACACATGCTCACACACATGCTCACGCTCACATACACACATGTTCATGCTGACATACACAAGCTTTCTCACACACACACATACACTGACACGCACACTGACACACTCACACACACACACACACACACACACACACACACACTCACATACACACGCTCACATACACATACACACAGGCACAATGACACATACACACTAACACACATACACACACACGCACGCAGACAAATGCACACATGCACACACACACACATACACACACATGTTCACGTGCACACACGTTCACGCGCACACACACACACACACACACACACACACACGTTCACGCACGCACACACACACACACACACACACACACAGGCAGGCAGTTCAGGATCAGCAATTGTGTTCCTTTTATAATGAAGTGCTGACTGGTTCTGATCTTCTGCTGCGTTCATCCTTTCTGAAAGTTCTCTTTGGTACTGAGAAATTTTATAGAAGTTATTTCCTTTTTTTCTTTTTCTAACTCTATGTGCTATTAAATTAAAGTTGTAATGAACTTTACTACAGGTTCAATGGTAAACTACTATCGGATTATATTTATTTTTCATAACAAAATATGAAAAAGTTGATGTGGGCTCTCAAGTGGTGCATCGACAACGTACACGATGATTAACCCGCTGGTCACTTTTACGAAACAGTGGCCGCGATCGAGAGTCTTCAGGAAATTTCTGAGCTCTCACAGGAGGAGGAATACTGTTCGTTCACCTCTCTGTCACTCAGCGATCACCAGCCAATCATGGGCTTGATTTTGCTTTCTACATTCTTACTGTGAGGCAAATATGCTGACCAGTGTACCACCGTGCTGCCTCATCATCATCATCATCATCATCATCATTATTATTATTGTTGCTGTTGTGATTTTGATTGTGTTTGTGTACACAATGAGGTGTGTAGTGTGATTGTTTGAGTTAGTGTAGGAACGTTCCTGAAGGAAACTGATTTAAATAAAAAGGCTTCAGGATAATTTTGTGTCATTTAAATGAAAATGTGATCAGATGACCTCAAACTTCAAAGAAAAGGTCTTCTGTTCTGCTTGAGAAGGGAGATCATGGAGATTAATGTGACTTTCTAAGAAACACATTCTTCTTACACACATACACAGAGAGAGAGGGGGGGGGAGAGAGGGATGAGCGTATGACTGCAGTAAGACGGTCAGGCGTTTTATAAGACCGAGTTTTTTAAATTCAGGAGGTCACATGATTCTTGTTTCATTGTATTAAGTGAAATCTTTTACTGGGGTATCAGGAACCTGACCCTTCAGTGTGTACTTTTGCATCATCGATGAGATGTTTACTTTGTTTTTGTTTATTTTTTCCAGTGATGTAACAAGTATTCTTGAAAAAAGCCATAAACAAAGCAAGGTGTTGAATGCTTCAAAAAGAATTTTAAATGAAATGGCAGGGTTCAGGGTCCGCCTCAGTGTCCCCCCGGAAGAGCTGGCGGAAGCTGCAGGGAAGAGGGATGTCTGGACCACACCGTTGAGGTGGCTGCCCCCCGCAACCTGACTCTGGATCAAATGGAAGACGATGATGATGATGATGATGATGATGATGATGGCAGACCTCTGCTAAGCCCAGCAATCTCACAATGGTAAAGAATCATTCATAAAGTGTTGGCATCCAGAATTTGGTCATCTTCAGAATCGTCCCATCCAAAGCCCCACCTCATGCAGTAATGTCAGTAAAATCTGTGCGTAACTTACCTGTAACCGCATAATCCCGTTAACAATCACCCAAAGGTGAAATCTCATTGGTGGAGGTTAAAAAATCTCTGCAACAGTGGAGCAACAGGAATGTGTTTGGCTTATCGTCAGGAGTTTGCAAGTTCGAATGATGGCGATGCTACAACTGTTCGTGGTGGGGAGTCCAAGGGGGTGAGATTGGCCGTTCTGTCTCAGTGGGAGGGGTCGCATTCTCTCCCACCTCCCACTCAGTGTCACTAACCAATCATACGCATGTGTGAACTCATGTGTACAAAGAGTTATATAAATCTACAACAGTGCTTTTCCCACGAGACTGTTACACTGCCCTGTGATGCAGCAGCAGCAGCAGTTTTGATTTTTATCCTTTGTTTTTTCTGATGCTCAGCTTCGTTATTTTATTTTATTTTTTTAAACTCCAGACAGTAATTCGAAGAGATGGCAGGGAGGGTAGTGGTTTGCACGTATGTCTCACAGCATGAAGGTCCTGGGTTCAATTCTCAGAGTGTTTCTGTGTGGAGTTTGCATGTGCTTGTACGAGTTTCCTCCTACATTACAAAAGCATGCCCAGCAGGCTGACTGGTGGTTTCAAATCGTGCGTGGGTGTAAGTGCAACGAGTTGAAGGTGTGTTGGCCCTGTAATGGCCTGGTGAGCTGTTCAGGGTGTACCCCACCCTTACCCAGGGTCGGCCGAGATGGGCGTCAGCCTCCTAGTGACCATGATCAGGATTAAACAGCATAGAAAATGAATGAATGAGTTATTTGAAGAGATGACACTGTTCTTATTAAAGCAAGAACAATGGGTTCTATTTAGGGTTTGTTGGATAATTAATGCCATTTGATAGATATTTGATCAGGAAAGTGGACGAGATCACCAAGGACACGACAAAAGATTCAACTGACACAATTCCTCCCTTTTGCATGTCAACAAAATGGACACCCCAAGGAGCATCACCACTGATTTTCACCACTGGCTTCTGGGTTCGTTGCACAGTCGGCACATCAGGCTAGTGGGCTGTTCAGGGTGGACAGCAACCTTGCAAGGAGTTGGGTGAGATAGGCTCTAGCCTCCCCACAATCTTCAAGGGATTTGGTAGGTCAGCAAACAAATGGATACCTGAACTACAGTAGTACCTTGACTTACGAGTGTCTTGTATAACGAATTTTCCATGATACAAGCTTGGATCCACCAAATATCTGCCCCATCCAACCAGCAAAATTTTTATTTATGAGCTCTGCTGGGGAAATGGCTTTTCTGGTCTGATTAGCCTCATATTCTTCAGCGCGTATTCCTCCTAGCTCCGGGAACAGTGCTTCTCAATTATTTTCTGTGATGCCCCCTCTAGGAAGAAAAAAAAAAAACATTTCCCCACTGTCCCACGCAGGACCATAAATAGTGTTTACTGCACTTCATGTCATTTCCTTGGTGCTTTTTCACTACACCACATGGAACACAGTGAGAGTGCCACTGCCACCTACTGTAGACGATGTGCAATTACACTTAATTCCAGTACAGGATGGCAAGAAAAGCATGTTCCCCAGGCTCATACGCCCTGGCATCATACCGTGCCGAGAAGCACTGGCCTTGTGGGAGCTCACCACAAGCCTTTCCTTGCTGGCATTTGTAACATTCCCATGCATAAAATTGTCCTCCTCCTCCTCTGTTATGCACCACCTCATGCCTGCCCATGTGACATCTTCACGCCTACCTGACATCTTCGCCACAGTTGATGAGATTCCGATGGGAATTTTTGTTTTATCTAACGAACATTTTGACTTACGAGCTCGCCCTCGGAACGGAGTCATTTCATCATTCAAGGTACCGCTGTATATGAATGCTGCTTTTTTGGTTGCCAAGTTGAGGTTTTTCACACAAATATGTAATTATGATTCACACAACACATGTCTTTGCAGAGATGGTACAGTCATTGGTATGGAATATATGGAAATACCAACGGCTGGTGTGTGAATGGAGTGGAATCTTCTGCGGAAATACCCGAAGGAACTTTTAATATTCAATCGTGTAAAATTGTGTGTAAACTTCGAGCCCAGGACTGAACTATCTTGAAGGATGAAAATTAAAATCTTGGGTGAAATCATCCAGCTTATTTTATAAAGAAAATTTCCACCCTCCCCCTCCACCTCTCCCTCTCTGATTTTCCCACTTTCTCTAAAACAAAGCCTTTTTGTCCGAGGCCTCATCAGACTCACATGGTTGTGAAGCGCGAGGATGTGAGAGGTTGGACGGAGTGAGCTGGAGAGGATGAAGTGAACAGAGGAGAGATTCTGAAACTCGGGAAGGATTTTGTGGATCTGTGGAATTTTTAGATGCCTTTTTTAAAAAAATAATTTTAACTTCTAGGTGAAGAAGAGAAGGAACACCGCAGAGTAGAAAACAGGAACAAGACTCGGAAACTCAGCGGAACAGGATTCTGGAAGCAGAAAAAAATCCCTTCATCCGAAGAGCCGAGGCGTAGAAACACGAGGACGTGACTATAGAAACCTGAAAAGACCGGCACACGTTGAGTGAGAACTAGGTTTTGAAATCTGGGAAACAACTGGGGAGAAAAACACAAGGAAGAGGAAATTAAAAACAGAGGAATATTATTTAAGAAACGGAAAACCTGGAACAAAATTCTACAACCTGAAAAAAACAAACAAACAAACAAAAAAAAAAACGTTGAACAAAAGTGTAAGAAAAAACTATATATCCTTTTTATGGGTTCATCTACAGCTTTAAAATATTCATCTCTGGACTTGAAACCATCAGGAATATAAAACCCGTGAGGAACATGGAGAGCAGAAAAACAGCAGGTGAGGTCCATCAGCTCAACGAACCCCTGCATGCACCAGTACAGCGCAGCGTTCCCAGGGGGCCGAGCACGGTGGGGATTTCACAGGGATTTGACCCCAAAACCTCACGATCATGAACCCAGGACTCTCACCACTACACCACCGGCACTACTCTATTACCCAGGCGGGGCCCACATACACACGTGAGCAGTTGATATGAAGCCAGTATGGAATTCTCTATGGAGCCCAATTTCAGCCCAATTACTGTCCCCGTGGGTTTTTACTGTTTTACATGTGATATGATTTTCACACTGAGACGCGGTGGTGTAGGGGTTAGTACATTCATCTCTCAGCAAAAAAATGCTGGGTTCAAGTCCCGAGCCCGGTAAGGGGGTTTCGTTATGTAGTTTGCATGGCACACACACTCAGAGCAGTGAGTTGCCCCACACACACTCAGAGCAATGGGTTCACACACACACACACACACACACACACACACACACACTCAGAGCAATGGGCTCACATACACACACACACACCCACACACACACACACACACACACACTCAGAGCGATGGGTTCACACACACACACGCACACACACACACACACACTCAGAGCAATGGGTTGCCCCACACACACACACACACACACACACACACTCAGCAATGGGTTCACACACACACACACTCAGAGCAATGGGTTCACACACACACACACACACACACACACACACACTCAGAGCAATGGGTTGCCCCACACACACACACACACACACACACACACACACACTCAGCAATGGGTTCACACACACACACACTCAGAGCAATGGGTTCACACACACACACACACACACACTCAGCAATGGGTTCACACACACACACACACACACACACACACACACACACTCAGAGCAATGGGTTCACACACACACACACACACACACACACACACACACACTCAGCAATGGGTTCACACACACACACACACTCAGAGCAATGGGTTCACACACACACACACACACACTCAGCAATGGGTTCACACACACACCCACACACACACTCAGAGCAATGGGTTCACACACACACACACACACACACTCAGAGCAATGGGTACACACACACACTCAGAGCAATGGGTTCACACACACACACACACACACACACACTCAGCAATGGGTTCACACACACACACACTCAGAGCAATGGGTTCACACACACACACACACACACACACACACACTCAGCAATGGGTTCACACACACACACACACACACACACACACACACACTCAGAGCAATGGGTTCACACACACACACACACACACACACACACACACACTCAGAGCAATGGGTTCACACACACACACACACACACACACACGCACACACTCAGAGCAATGGGTTCACACACACACACACACACACTCAGAGCAATGGGTTGACACACACACACACACACACACACACTCACACACACACACACACACACACACACTCAGAGCAATGGGTTCACACACACACACACACACACACACACACTCAGAGCAATGGGTTGACACACACACACACACACACACACACACACACACACACACTCAGAGCAATGGGTTGACACACACACACACTCACACACACACACACACACACACACACTCAGAGCAATGGGTTCACACACACACACACACACACACACACACACACACACACACACACTCAGAGCAATGGGTTGACACACACACACACACACACTCACACACACACACACACACACACTCAGAGCAATGGGTTCACACACACACACACACACACACACACACACACACACACACACACACTCAGAGCAGTGGGTTGCCCCACACACACACACACACACACACACACACACACACACACACACACTCAGAGCAGTGGGTTGACACACACACACACACACACACACACACACACTCAGAGCAGTGGGTTGACACACACACACACACACACACACACACACACACACTCAGAGCAGTGGGTTGACACACACACACACACACACACACACACACACAGAGTATCTGGAGAGCAGTTGGTGGTTGGGTACGTGAGCAGCACCTGCCCCTGCTCTACCCTCACGTCTGAAGTGTTCTTGACCAAGGCACCCAACGCACAATTGCTCTCTGGCTGCCACGAAGTGGCTCCCCACTGCTCCGGGTCTATGCATCCTGTTTCCGCGTGTGTGTTCATGTTTTATTGCTTACATACAAATCTTATTTCCTTTACAGGATTAATACAGTATGCAATAATAATAATAATAATAACTACAGCAGAACACAGACCACACCTGTGCAACGATCTTCAAGCTTGGTGGAGACAATACAATTAGGTCAAAGGTCAAGGTCAGAACAAGGCTGCAAACCTTTGGGGATAGAGTACATCTAACTTTAAAATGAGTACCGACCGACACGCCTTTACTGTGGAACACTAATAGGAAACCATATATGGACGTTCAAATGACACCTCTGACCTTGAGTGACCCTCAAAGGTCAAACTGAAGCTGTCTTCCAAAACCTTAGAAATGAGAGAGGACGGTTGTTGTTGAGTTTACACATTTAAACGAGTTTGAAACCTTCTCTTGAGGCTCTTCATCATGTTTTATTTCTTCGATGCAGATGAAACCACCCAGAACGATGGTCCAGATGTGCGCATGGTTCAGGTAAAATTCCTTCTCTTTAATGTGGTGAGTCTGTCACTCGGTCGCTCTGATCGTCTCGAATGACTTTCACATGACCGTCTACTTAATGTGTGTGTTCCAAGGAACCCAGGCCTGATGGGTTCATTCATGCCTTTTATAAACCACTTAATCCTAATTAGGGTCACGGGGAGGCTGGCGCCCATCTCAGCCGACTCTGGGTGAAGGTAGGGTACAACTCTGAACAACTCACCAGGCCATCACAGGGCCAAGACTCACACAACCATTCTCACTCACCCTCACCCCTAGCTAATCAGCTTAATGTGCATGTTTTTGGACTGAGGGAGAAAACTGTAGCACGCAGAGGAAACCCACGCAAGCACGGCGAGAACGTGCAAATGCCGCACAAAAACACCCGAGCCCAGGAATCGCACGCAGGACCATCTTACTGTGAGGCATAACCACTGCCCCACCGTGTCACCCACATCAAGGGTTAAGAGAGAACACACAGGTCCAGCGCTGTTAAAAGACATTGACATAACGAAGAGGGACTCGAGCGCAACCAAATTCGACTCAAACGACTCAAAGAAGCGTTTACTTGCTAAGCTAGTCGGTTTGAAACTCCCGCTACCTGGATGTTGCTTGTTTACTGCTCGTTCCATTCAGGTAGGTTGGTCTTATTATCATACGTTTTGGTTAGTGGGCAACGAGGTGATGTCGTGATGAGCACATCTCCCTCAAAGTAAGAAGGTCCTTGGTATACGTCCCAGGCTCAGCAAGCGTGTTTCTGGGTGTAGTTTGCATTTTATGCTCTGTGCGTGCATGGGCTTCCTCCAAGTATTCCGGTTTTCTCCCACAATCCAAAGACGTGCACAGTAGGCTACCCAGATGTTCTGAATTGCGACTTGGTGTGTGAGTGTGACTGGTTGACCATGTTGGCCCTGTGCTGGACTCGCAAGCTGTCCAGGGTGTACCCCGCTTTCGCCCAAAGTTTACCGAGATAGGTTCCAGCTTTCCGCCGACCCGAGTAAGGTTTAGAGGTTGGTCGAATGAATAAGTTTACACGTATCGCTATCAACATGGCCTCACAGTATATACATCAAACTGCATTTGATTGCTGATAATCAGATTATCTCAACAAAAAGCCAAAAATAACTTCAATGTGGGTTTTTTTGGTGAATGGGTGCATTTAATTCTGAGCAGTTCACGCCACAAGTGTTCTGGTTTAAATAGCGCCACCAGTCTGACTCGCTCATCTTCATATCAAATCCCATCTCGAGTAGAAAGATCATCTTTATTCAACTTCAAACCTCTGACATTCCAGTTGCAGGCCCTGTGGGTGGAGCTTAAGGCAGGACTCAGGAACGTGGTTCAGGAAATCTACACCCTACAGCAGAACAACAGCTGTCTGGAGGAGAAAGTAACCGAGTGCAAGAGAGACACAGCCGAGAAAATGGTGTCTCTGAGAAATACTCTGAACACACTCCAGGTGAACAGCAGCCTCCGAAACGCATCGACAGCGATTCATCAACAATAATGAAGCGCTTTCCAAATAGTACTCTGACGCTCTGATATGTAGACTGCTTAAGGATAACCAGGAACACTGTTTGAAATGTTCGTTGTTTTCAAGGAGGACACAGGCACTGCTCTGTCTCAGATCTCTGAGCTTAACATGAGACAAAAAGAGCTGCAGACAGATCTGGACCTGCTGCAGAGGACACAGCACAGGTACCACACTACAAAGGGCACAACACAGGCAACACTCACAACAGAAGATATAACAAGGTAACACATTACAGAGAACGACACGAGCATTATAAACCACACAGGATTAAACACGGCTAACACGACAAAGTCACACGTGTACTACAGAGGAGACACGAAGCACAGGTACCAATCACTACATATAACAAACAGGGGACACAACACAGATAACATTCACTACAGGGGACACAACACAGTGCTCAGTACGCAACACGGGCAGCGCTCAGTACGCAACACGGGCAGCGCTCGGTACACAGGACGCAACACGGGCAGCGCTCAGTACACAGGACGCAACACATAGGATTTAACAAAGGTAACAACTCCCTACATTGAATACAACACAGGCAACACACATACAGGGGAAATACAACAGGTGACACATTACAAAGGACACAGCACAGGTGATCATCTAGAAAGGAATTTCCACAGGTAACACTCACTACACACAACACAACACGGATAAAACACAAGTCTGATATTCACCAAGACATTCTTAGATGTCACTGAGGTGTCGCCTACCTGTTTTACTATCAAGGAGGGAAGATCGAGTGGATGGCCACACCCCTCCCTGCAGCCAAACACAACTGAGGCTCATTCATCAGAACATCAACAGCCTGTCGACCAATCAAAGTGAGTGGCCATCCGTTCAGGTGCATTTACGCTATACCTTTTGATTAGAGACACCTTTCAGAAAGGTAGGTTGTTGTTATTTGTTGTGTGTGTGTGTGTGTGTGTGTGTGTGTGTGTAGGTCCTTTACTGGATGCCAGTGATTTCAGAACTCGCCCTAAAACTGCACCGTGCCGGGACAGGAGAGAGAGTGAAGACCTGACAGAGCAGAACGGCCCGGACATGAGTACGTCACACACACATGGATGCGTGAATGTAGTGGGAGGAGTTTTGATCGGCATTGATTTGAAAATGAGTGCAGTTTCCCAGAGTTCCAGTCACCGATCAGGTCTGGCAGAGAAGATCTGCTCACGTCTGATTAGACGTCATTAGCGAATCTTTTTGATTTTAAAATAACTGAGTGATGTAGAGAAGTACCAAACCACTGAGTCTACATCAGCATCGGCCCTGCAGGGTCATTGTAACCTGTCGATGGCATTTTATATTTGGATTTTTAGCCATTTTCTCCCTAATTTATTTGTATTCAATTCCCACCTGATGCAGTGGTGGTCTAGTGGTATAGGGCGCTGGGTCGCTGATCCAAAGGTTGGGGGTTCGAGTCCCACTCTCCGCAAGGTTGTCACTGTCCCCCCCCAGTGCAGCTAACTGGGTTATCAAAGGCGGGCCATGTCTGTCACTGTCTATGGTGAGAGGTTCATGTAAAAGAACCATTGCTGACTTTCGTAAAGAGGAGCTGTAAAGCCGTCAGCGTGTTTCCGCCCTGCGATGGCCTGGCGAGCTGTCCAGGGTGTACTCTGCCCTCGCCCGAAGTTGGCTGGGATGGGCACCAGCCTCCCCGTGACCCAAATTAGGATTAAGCGGATACAGAAAATGAACTGATGAACAATTCCCACCCATCAGGTTTTGTCTTCCCCATCACAAAACCACCACCGACCAGGGAGGGGCGAATGCATGCACACACACCCCCTCCGTGACATGCAACGATAGCCACCTGCATCTTTTTGAAACGTGGTGCATGTGTATTGGGGGCGGTCTAACACACTCGGAGGGAAAGCACTATCTGCCCTGTGGTATGAATGAGCTCACGTGCTCACGTGCCCGTGATTGGATGACAATCGCTTTGAGTGACAGGGAGGTGAGCGTATGCCATCCCTCCTTTGCCTGAGAGCTCAACCAATTAGCTCCCACGGACTCCTGGCTACGGAGGGTTGTGGTATTGAACTGGATTCCAACTTGCGAATGCTGGGTTAATAGTCACGCCCCTTTGTTGATGTGTCACTCGGGAGCCCAGTACAGTAGTTGGTATAAAAGTTGAGCCATAAAATGAGGATGTTTTTAAAATGTATTTATTTGTTTACGTTCAAGTAGTAAACCCAGAATTAATGTGTTTCGTTATGTGTTTAGGCCAAAGGCAGGTCGCTGCACTGGAGCTGCTGGAATCGGAGAGACTTTACGTGTCATATTTATCTGTTTTACTGAAGGCCAACATCACCTACAATGGCTGTGAAAACGCCAACCTCAAAGAAAAGCGGTAACACACACACACACACACACCAATAATTCATGATTTGAGCCGATTCCACTCTGGGTTCACGGTCCTTGTTGTTGTGTCTCAGGGTTTTTCCGTCATCTTTACGATTTTTGATTCAGCAGCACTTGGAGCTGTTGCAGCTTCTGCAGGAACGTGTGCTCAAGAGTCACTGGCAAGGCATCATGGGAGATATATTTCTGCGAATTACTGCTAATGAGGTAGTACAGGTGTGGCTTACCTGCATGTTAGTCTGAGTCAAGGAGGTGTGGCTAATGTGCATGTCAATTTAAGTATAGGGTGTGGCTAATATCAATATCAAGTTGAATGGAGGAGGTGTGGCTTATGTGAATGACAGTGTGAGTAAAGGAGGTGTGACTAATGTGCATAGAATTAATTCATTTTCTAAGCCACTTAATCTCGATAAGTTTCACGGTTAGGCTGGTGCCCATCACACACCCTGGACAGCTCGCCAGGCCATTACAGGGCCAAAACACTTATTTGAATCAGTCCCAGTGAAAAACAGCAATACTGTACATACAGTAATTAGAATTGAAGGGCAGTGGTGGTCTAGAGGTATAGAGCGCAGGATCACTGATCCTAAGGTTGGGGGTTCAAGTCCCCACAAGGTTGTCACTGTTGTGTGTCCCCCCCCCCCCTGTGCAGCTAACTGGGTTATCAAAGGCAGGCCATGTGTCTCACTGTCTCTGGTGAGAGGTTCATGTAAAAGAACCATTGCTTACTTTCGTAAAGATGAGCTGCAAAGCCGTCAGCATGTTTCTACGACCTGGAGAGGGATGGGCTCTCCAAAGTGAAGTGAAGTGAATTAGAATTGAAGATGAAGATGAGAGTGCAGACGAACCGAGGAGTAAAACACTGCGCTGTGTTTTTACAGAGTGATTTTCTCGACAACTACGTGTGCTACCTGAAGGAACTCCCCGCGTGTCTTTCTACTGCCAGCCTGTTCCCAAAGCCTGCTGGCCTTCTGGAGGTAGAGGTGCACGCACACACACACACACACACACACACACACACACACACACACACACACAAAGTAAAAAGTGTGTCTTGACTGGCTGCACATTTTCCCAAGGGTGATATCACAGGAGCTGAGATACATCCATCCCTACACACGCTGTTGCTCCAACCAGTCCAGCGTATCCCAGAATACCTCAGACTCTCACAGGTGTCCATTTCACTCCACCATACTTTCATCAGTCTTATCTGTGATACGATCTACGTGATGCTCCTGGGTTCTTATCGTTCATGACACCCTTGTGTGTGTGTGTTAGTTCCTGTTGCGTCAGACGGAATCGGAGCATCCAGACTATTACCTGCTGCTCATGTGTGTGCAGCATTTACGATCCTTCACCTCCCAGCACAGCAGCCTCATCCAACACAGTCAGGATCTCCTCACACACTCGCAGCCACCCACCCTGTGTATGCACCAGCCTGAGCGGGGAACACACTCGCGCAAGGAATTCAACAGGTCATTCAATTACTGCAGCACCAGCGCACTGACGTGAGCCTACTTCAACACGTCATCACTCACAACGCTATCCATCCATCCATCTCTCCATACCTCCTCTCATCCATCTACTCATTAATCCATCTACTCACTCATCTATCTCTCCATCCCTCCTCTCATCCCTCTCTCCATCCATCCTCTCATCCATTTACTCACTCATCCATCTCTCCATCCCTCCTCTCATCCATCTACTCATTAATCCATCTACTCACTCCTCTCTCTCTCCCTCCCCCCTCTCCTCCCTCTCTCCATCCATCCTCTCATCCATTTACTCACTCATCCATCTCTCCATCCCTCCTCTCATCCATCTACTCATTAATCCATCTACTCACTCATCTATCTCTCCATCCCTCCTCTCATCCATCTCTCCATCCATCCTATCATCCATTTACTCACTCATCCATCTCTCCATCCCTCCTCTCACTCATCCATCTCTCCATCCCTCCTCTCATCCATCTACTCACTCATCCATCTCTCCATCCCTCCTCTCATCCATCTACTCATCCATCCATCTCTCCATCCCTCCTCTCATCCATCTACTCATTCATCCATCTACTCACTCATCCATCTCTCCATCCCTCCTCTCATCCATCTACTCACTCATCCATCTCTCCATCCCTCCTCTCATCCATCTCTCCATCCTTCCTCTCATCCATCTACTCATTCATCCATCTCTCCATCCCTCCTCTCATCCACCTACTCACTCATCCATCTCTCCATCCCTCCTCTATTCCACTCACTCATCCATCTCTCCATCCATCCTCTCATCCACTCACTCATCCATCTCTCCATCCCTTCTCTCATCCATCTCTCCATCCCTCCTCTCATCCATCTACTCACTCATCCATCTCTCCATCCCTCCTGTCATCCACCTACTCACTCATCCATCTCTCCATCCCTCCTCTCATCCATCTCTCCATCCCTCCTCTCATCCATCTCTCCATCCCTCCTCTCATCCATCTACTTACCGATCCATCTCTACATCCCTCCTCTCATCCATATACTCATTTATCCATCTCTCCATGCCTCCTCACATCTATCTGCTCATTCACCCATCTCTCCATCCCTCCTCACATCCATCTGCTCATTCACCCATCTCTCCATCCTTCCTCTCATACAGCTGCTCATTCATCCATCCATCCATCCACTCATTCATCTATCTACTCATTCATCCATATCTCCATTCCTCCTCTCATCCGTCTACTCAATCCATCTACTCATTCATCCATCTACTCATTCATCCATCTCTCCATCCTTCCTCTCATACAGCTACTCATCGATCAGTCTCTCCATCCCTCCTCTCTTCCATCCATCTCTCCTCTCATTCATGTACTCATTCATCCATCTATCTATCCCTACTGTCATCCATCTATTCCTCCATCCCTTCTCTCATCCATCTACTTACCGATCCATCTATTCTTCCTTCCATCCACTCATCCATCCTCACATCCATCTACTCATTTATCTACCTTTCCATCCATTCTCATATTCTCTCATCATCCATCCATTTCTCCATCCCGCTATCCTCACATCCAACTACTCATCCATTTATTCCTTCATCCATAAATTTAGTCATCTGTTCTATTTAATTTCTTCAGTAATTACTGTGTAATCAACACCCCCCTCTCTTAGTGATTCAGCTCATGGTCAGAGCAGAAAGAAAACAAATGTCCATCGTTACCCTGATTGGGAGGCGGAGCCTAATCGTTTTCATCCTGATAATTCCTTTGCATGTGACTCAGAATCTTGTCACAAAGCCGCTCCCACTCAACTCCACAGTATTCCAGAGGCAGAAAGGGTGGGGTCAGCCTTGGCTCACGCAATGGAGACATTCCTTCCACAGAGGGGTGGGGACTCTTGCTGTTCAAGTCCTTCCCATTCTACTGACTCCAGCATCGACATTACTTTTGTAAGCTGTAGCCCCTCCCTCAATCCAGACCATCAATTACATGGCAGAGGGCGGAGCAGTGGAGGTGGGGTTTTTAGACCGGGCCATGGGTGCGTGTCGCCCGATTCGGCCGGTGTCGTGAAACCCTTAGAGCCGGTACAACGGAAGAGCAAGTCACTAAACGGCCTGCAGCTGGACAGCTTCGACGGCCATCCTCATCTCGTCAGAAGTCCGGTCCACCCGAGACTGATCCGTCAATCAAGCGCCAAATCGAAGCTGAGGTCCAGCAGTCCAGAGAAGCATCATGAACACAACAGCAACACACACTTCACCGCTGATGATCACAAGCAACATCTCCACAAGGTGACAGAATCCAAATCAACACCATGCATTCCTCTCAGCACGAGCTTCAAAACATGACCTCTAAATATCTGTGCGTTCACATCTCAGGATACCGGACCACCAATATGGGAGGAGTTTAAATGGAAAGGAATGACCGATGAAACTGACCACACCCCTCTGAGTGAGCGGAGCAGGAAGGAGGGCAAAGGTTTCCGGAGCTCCTTTAAAAAGCTCTTTAAAAAGAGGTCAGGGTAAGAAGCGCTGATGGAAACTTACATCATTTACACACTTTGTAGAAACATACACACTGTTGCTTGATTGCATCGTCCGCTCTCTTTGATCTGGGCTGCTCTGCTTTGGCTTCAAAAGTTGTTGGAATTTTTATGGTGATATATATAAATATATGAATGGAGGTCTATGTACGTCTTCCTAGGTCACAGGTATTAGCAATTCTGCCTTCTGATTGGCTAACCCACTCATTGGATATCAGTCCATATACTGTGACATGAACTTCACCATAGAAAAATAATAAATAAATAAATAAATAAAAAACATGAAGGGTAATGATTCGTTCCGAACTCAAGTATTTCATGATGAAAAATATTTTTACTTTTAAGAATTACATTTTTTTGTTCACCAGACTTTTTTGGAAACAGGACGTGAACTTCTGTTAGTTCCAGGAAACTGGAAGCGCCACTAACATACGCTTTTTTGGTCGAGACCAATTCCAAGAAAAGCAATAAAAATATTGAATGAAAGTGTTTGATAGTAGGAACATATTTCTTTAGAATTAAAAAAAAATGACGTTTCATTTTACAGCAAGTGCAATTTTATTGGTGTGCTGAAGGGACAGTGGTGGCACAGTGGTTAGCATGTCCGCCAAGGAGCAAGGTGACCTCTGGCTTGATTCCCAAGCTCGGGGCGCTCTGTGTGGAGCTTGCATGTTCTCCTTATAATTGCGTTGGCTTTCTCCAGGTACTCTGGTTTGTTGTGGGAGGAAACCAAACAAACAAACAAACAAAAAAAAACCCACACCGTTTTTGTTTTGAATCCAGAAGATGAAGTAAAAGTTATTCCATCCCCTCTGATAGGATAGGAATTAACAACTTGGTCCCCTTCACCCTGCGAGTTATTATTCATATCCAATCAACGGTCGTGGGAGTTCTCTGTATTTCAATATTTAATTTTACAGAAAATAATATGTACTGTGCACACTGACGACCTGCTTTTCCCACCAGGTTTTAGGTGTAGTGTATACAGTTGCACCAAACCAAGGGGTGAGCATGAGGCAGGAGGGCAGAACAACCAAAGGGTGGAGATACTGAAAGTGTCACCGAGGACTGTACAATAGAAATTCCATGTAACCTCCTCTCCTCGAGCTCAAATGATAACCGCAGCTTCCAAAAACAGATGTAAATGAATCGGATGTTGCCGGGTGTAGTTTTTTTAACCACCTAATTTGGCACCTTTGAACCGTGGACTGAGGTTTGGCTATTTTGCATACCACGGTCGAGCAGTTTTATTTCAAAGTGCATTACATCCAACTTTTCATGGCAAATGTATTCCACCATGGCAGTAGCATCCTCCAGCAGGATCATGCACCCGCCATACGAACGATAACGACGTTGGCTGCTGTATTCCTCCCGATGTTCATCTCGTGTGGAATGAGCCAGACGTATCAGGTCATATCCATCGAGGCTCTGTTAAAGCCTTGGTGCCGAATATCACGCCCATCTTCAGCGGTCATGTGTAGTCCGTGCCTCAGTGGGTCAGAGCTGCTTTGACTGATCCAAGGCAGCCATGGCTCAGTGAATAACTAATGGAGTTACTGCTCAGAATGTTGGTGGTTCAAGCCCCAGTACCATCAAGTTGCCACTTCTCCATCCTGGGGCAAGACCCATAACCCTCAGGATAACGGTCTTTCCCAAATAGTATAAATATACATATAAAGTAGACCTCACCAATATTAGAAGGTAGTTTTAATGTTATGGCTGATTGGTGTATATGGCTAACACATTTAAAGACCTCCTCCACCAGATGGTGCTGTTCTCTTGTTGTCCGTGAGCCCATGCATGATTCTCATGTGTAATTATTGTGCCAGAAGATGAACTCATCAGTTCAGTTTTGGAAACTGGTCCCGACTGGGTCACTCGGGTGGAGTGAGGAGCTGAGCTGTCAACCGGTCAGCACCTGATGGAGAGCGGACTCCGATGCTGGGGAAGGCTGCCTAGTGTGTTGTTAGGGTCTCCTGAGAACAGGGGCCTTTAACTCCCACCTCGTCAAGCTACAACTACATCCAGAAGGAGACATGGGACATGGAGTCTGAATGGGCCATGTTTTGTTCCTCCATTGTAGAGGCGGCAGCATATACATGTGGCCGGAAAGTCCATGTAAAAGCCTGGGTGTCCCCCTCGGAAGACCTGAAGGAATTGATGTCTCTATATCAATACTTAGGTTTTATATATATAATATATAATATAAATAATATAATATATATAATATAAAATATATAATATATTATATATAATATATATAATATAATATATATATAATATAATTATATAATATAATTATATATAATATATTATATATGGGCAGTGGTGGTCTAGTGGTATAGGGCGCTGGATCGCTGATCCAAAGGTTGGGGGTTCGAGTCCCACTCTCCACAAGGTTGTCACTGTCCTCCCCAGTGCGGCTAACTGGGTTATCAAAGGCGGGCCATGTCTGTCACTGTCTATGGTGAGAGGTTGATGTAAAAGAACCATTGCTGACTTTCGTAAAGAGGAGCTGCAAAGCCGTCAGCGTGTTTCTGTCCCTTGCTAAAAGGGTTGTGACAGGAAGGGCATCCGACCTAAAAACCTCTGCCAAATCAAACGTGCGAATCAAGATTCGCTGTGGCGACTCCCGAGTAAAAGGGAAAAAGCCAAAAGGAAGACAGAAATATATATATATATATATATATATATATGCGCTGAAGAATAAACAATAAAATATAAAAACTCACCTCGGGGATGGTGGATTGAATGACAAAATATTCAGCAAGCACTTTCCCTTTAACGGATGATTAATTAGAATACACAGGGCGGTGGAGGCATCGTGGTTAAGGTGATGGGTTACTAATTCAAAGGTCATTGATTCGATCCTCACTGTCACCACTGTTGGGCCCTTGAGCAAGGCCCTTAACCCTCAATTGCTCTGGATAAGAGTGTCTGCCAAATGCTGTAAATGTAATGTAATGTACATGGGAACGGCATGATCTGATTGGTCAACTCTCAAGAGGATTACACAACATCCCCCGTGAATAATCCTGGAATCAAAACAGTCAGTCAGTGTCTGTTCGCTCGCTGAAAGCACACGGTGTCAATGTAACTCATTAAAATGGAAAAATAAACCTTAAAAATCTCATTTTAGTTTGTATCTTGTGTTTCTGTGTAGTTTTTACTATAACACCGTTATGGGGCGCAGTGTAACTGACTACACGCTGGATAAGTACACAGAGCTCCCTGAGCCGCCGCAATGTCAATATGTACACATCAGATAACTGTATAAATGAGGAAGTGAATGGTGGACACATGCGCGCGCACGCACGCACGCACGCACGCACACACACACACACACACACACACACTCATTCTAAATGAGCAATACGTCATTATAAACTGCGTCACTGTGTGTGCTTTAGGTCCGGTGGAGACAGCAGGGTGGAGAAAGCAGTAGAGAAGATCGAAGAGCAGAACAGCACCGAGCCGGAGTCTGGAAGGTTAAACAGAGCACAACAACCTGAAAATATCAGCAGAGGAACTGCAGTCTAAATGCGTGTGTGGTCTCAGACACACACACACACACACACACACCTCTCTCACATTCTGCACTCTCTCAATCTCTCTGTCACACAATTTTACTGGAACCTCTCTCTCTATCTCTCATGCACGCACGCACACACACACTAGTTCTTTAATGCTTCCTGCTCGTATCCTCTCGATCTCCTCGAATCTCTTTTCATTTCATTGATATTTTTAATGATATATTTGCCTCACTGCTCTTCTGTAGCTTTTATGAGACTTTTATAGTTTACTTCCATTATTCATTTAGTTTTCTTGTTTTATACACATTTCCATACACACGACATTAAAAAACCATCAGCCGAAGCCATGCGAGTACATGAACGTGTTTATAAACCTGATAGTGTGAAATAAACAACACACAGTGATGTCGAGCTTTTTTAATTTTCACCTTTAATGTGTTACCTCAATCTCAGATCAGTTTCACTTCCGAAACAAAATATAGACGATTATACAGTCTGTAAAACCAAATATTATGGTACACTATTTACAGGTCATGTGCATCGTAGTGTGAAGTGAGGATGTTAATGCGGCTGAAGGACACGGACTCGGTTCGTTATTGACAGGAGCTGAAACCTGTGCGACGCCGTTTCAGGAGGAAAGCTGCGCTCCTGAACGTTTAAAGGTTACGACACTTTACACACAATCGAACCCCCCCCCTCTGCCCCCCACCCCCATGTTCAGCAATGTGTTATTCTACAGTCTTCATGTTTTGACTGCCAAGCGATGTGTGATGATCTTATGGAAACACACGGCAAGTCTCGATCTGTTACCGGCTCTAAAGCCGAGCGATGTTCATTCGAATGCAGTCGATCAGCCACGACATGCTGGTGCAACAGTGCGGCGCAGGAGCTACGAGGGTAACGGAAATAACTGATGGAGGTCGTTTATCTCGAATGGGAAATTTAGATGTTTCGATTTCGAGCCGTGTGCTCACGCGAGAGGGGAGAGAGATCGCACAGCTAGCATTCGGACACAACGGCAGAATGAAACGCCCTCAGGGCCGGCGGAACGCACGCAGGAAAGTCATATCCACCCACCTCTGCATCCATGAGCTCACAGACACACGTGATTGGCTGGTATTGCTGTGATTGACAGGGGAGGGAATGCACCACCCCCTCGCTACTGAAGAGTACAGACAGTTTCGTTCTGTTGAGCTCCTGGCTATCAGGGACTTGATCTCATTATCTCTGTATGATGGACTCAACATTTTAAAATATATTAATTCATTACAATTTGTTCAATCCTAATAAGGGTCACAGTGAGGCCAGCATCCATCTCGCCCAACTCTGGGTGAGGGTGGGGTACACCCTGAAGAGCTCCACAGGCTATCAAAGGGCCCACACACACACACACACACACACACACATCCACAATTATTCACACCTTGGGGCAATTTGGAACGGCTACTTGACCTACTGCATATTTTTGGACTGTGGGAGGAAACTGGAGGTCCCAGATTGATCACATTTGAAGTAAAATCTAGAAATAGAGTTAATAGTCCTATAAAATCATCTTATATTGAGAAATATTAGATGAGTTGTATAGGGCTGTATGGCGGGGTTGTGGTTAGCACGTCCACCACAGTGAGAAGGTCCTGGGTTCAAGTACCGGAAGTTTCTATGTTCTCCTTAGACGTGTGTGGGTTCCTCTGGATACTCTGGTTTCCTCAAACAGTACAAGAACATGCACGGGTAAACTGGCTGCTCCAAATTGGCCCTGTCTGTGTGTGTGTGTGTGTGTGTCGACCCTGTGATAGATCGGCACACAACAATACATATTATATATACATATTAAAAAGAAAACCCTGTGACCTAAAACACACGGTATCTTTGATTCATTTCCTGCAGGTGAGTCGATTCAGAGTCAATTTGAGTATTCAGAAAAAAACCGAACACTAATTCGAACAGGCGAAAGGCCGTGTGACACGAGCGACAGAACATGGCGCGAGAACCTCGGAGCTCCTGCACAAAATAAAAACAAAAACAAGCAGCAAACCTCAGACACCAAACATGTCTTGACTGATTCATGTGATTTGTTGTTGTTGTTATTGTTGACTTGGTCCTTTTTAATTAATGTTCTTAAACAGCAGCCCGATGTGAACTGCGTTACATTTGAGCCCTAAATCAGTGTCATCAATCATACAGTGTGACGGAGTCGCGCAAAGTGCATGAACAGAGTCGTTCCAATAAATAAAAACTCCAACATTCAACCACAGACGCCGACGTTCTCCTGCGCTCACGCGGACATTTTCCAGATCCGGGTCCGGACACGGCGATTACATGCCGAATGAAAAGAACACAGTGACAAACAACATGCATAGGTGCGTGAAAAGGACCAGACATTCTGTGATGTCATCATGCACCAACCAATCAGAGGCAGCCTGAAGCAGTCATCTCGTATCTTAAAGCCGGTCACCAACAAATCAGCGATTCCCTCCCTCCACGCTCCGCCCCAAAACATCCTCGTGTATTCAGCTCGAGACGCGCTCTACGTTTCTCTCATATGTACACCTCCATCGTCACATCTTGGCATTCTACACGTAAACGCTTTATATAAATGCTTTATACATTAGGAATTAAAAAAAAAAAAAAAAAAAAAAAATGATTCCTAAGTCTATGACTGAACGTCGCCGCTCGTATTTTTATGCGCACACTTGCAGTAAAGCGAGGCGCACGTACTGCAAGCCCCCCCCAGCTATCTTTTTTTTTTTGGACGAACGTCTTGAAACAATCACTTGTGAGCAGAGAGAATCACATAATAGTCGGTAGAACACTGTGCAAATTTTCAATACAGTGATTAATAAAGACAAAAACGTGAAGCATGGCTTTCTGTCCGAAGCAGTGAAACACACCCGCGGCCACCAACGCCGCCGTGATGACAAGAAACAAGCAACTTTTTATCCACGTTATATTTTTGCTGTCGTAAATAAAACAACGGCCAGAGTCGTAATCTTGCACTCAGAGTAATTATGGAATTGTTTTGTAAAGAATAATAAGTGACGCGTCATTACTCTGCGAATCGGCCCAAGCGTTTTTAACAGAAATACGAATCTGATCTTTAAACTGTGATGTTTAAATGATGTCATTATTTAAAATGATTAAACACAGACGACTGTAATCTGGAACCTGCGCTTCAGTTTTACTTAAAATGTTCACGTTCGAGCTCGTGACACAAAATATTTTTGTACATTATTCACAGGCCGGTTCCATCGCTGGAGTAAACATGGACTTCGACCAATCAATAACAAGCTCGGCAGATCGGTCTCCACATGAGAAAGTCAAGTGTGCGCGCACCTTTTAAATTTATTGTTTCATTACATGTGTGCCAGTGTCATGATTCTGAAAAATTTTCTTGGTTCGAGCACTTAAAAGTTAACTGATGCCCCCTAGTGCCGCATCAACAAAATGCACAACTTTTAACCGGGGGATTGCAAGTTCGAATCTGGGTTAATGCCGCGGCCGTCTTCCACAAAAATTCACAGTAAAACGTCTACAAAACATCTTACAGATATCAACAGAAAGGACCAGGAGATTAACTGCCTTGGTGGGGGTTTGCACTCCAGGGATGTTTATAGGTTTTTAATAGAACTGCACAACAACTAGGTGCAAGATTAGTGATGAAGCTCCAGGCTAGCACGCCCAGGGGGGAAAAAAAAATCCTAAAATGAGGGATTCCCCAATATCATATGACCTCTGGTTATTTGAGGGGTTGTTTTTGGCAAAAACTTATGGTTGCCAAATAAAAAGAAAAACTACATTCAACTATAATCTTTGATCCCACATTTGACAATAAAATTCTACGATCTCAATGTTTAAACTCGTGTTCGGTTCACATGCTGTTCCGATTTTTCCCCGAAATTTCCCCTGGTACAATGGAATTCTGGGATTTTTGTCATCAAGGATGAGCTCAATGGTCCTGTAACAGCAGATCTAACCCCAGACGCCTGGCACCGCTGTCTAGACGTCTAGTTCTCTGTATGGTTTACTTGTATTGGGAACAAATTTGACATCAGAGTGTAAATCTGATTGATTCATATTTGTTTTATGTTTCTATTAGTATGTTTTAATAGATACATTTCCTAAACAGCTAATGTCAACATTAACAAATTTAAATTTAAAAAAAAAAATGTACAAGATGCAAAAAAATGCCAACATGACTAACACAAAAATCTGTGCATTTTTGCACAAAGTAGCTTTTAATTAAATGATTCTTTAAGTATTAGTTAAAATAGATAAATAGACGATATAACTTTTTTTTTTAAAAATGGTCAATTATTAATAAACAACATAAAAAATAGATGACATTTCAACAAAACATGAACATTTTCCTGCTGGACCCGGGCTTGTGCTTCACTGCTGGACTTTACGAATTAGCAGCACATTATGTACAAATCTGAAGGGAATCACTCAGCGAAAACCTTAAACTGGAGCTAAACTCATCCTAAAAACCGTGGTGTTGGTGGATTTCAACTCTAAATACTTAACGTTTAGTGTTATTTCACGTTAATACGCCGCTGCTGAAGTGCTGATGTGAAACCTTTATAATTATTCACAAACGTTTTTAATCACGAGAGTTTTACAGGATCATCACAAAGATAGAGTGTCTTAAATATTGTTCTCCGAATGACGCCGCGATTCCTTCTGCGTTCATTTAAACAGAATTCTCAAACTGAACTGCGAATCAAAATCCATGGAAACGCTCATGGGATGACAACGCCAGTATGAGCACATCTGGAGAAAAAAATTTCCTTTGAGTCTTTGATCCGAATAACCAAAGTATGTACACGAGTTCTTTAGCGTTGCTGTAACTTCTATGCAAGTACGTGTTCTGATATCGCAATGCGTAAAAATTCACAAGCGTCTTTATTATTATTGTTGTTCTTGTTGTTGGTATTATTACTACTAGAATAAGTTACGGTGACCAATACCTACACAGAAGTTACACTCCACTCATTTCAGTTTGAAAGTCACTTGGGTAAAAGTTCCCTTTTGTTTATTTTACTTTGTGCAGGTTAGTTTTGGAATAACTTCAGAACACACGTGTATAATATCAACTCTACACAATAATACAGTTTGTTCAAAGGTCACGTTGGTATTCACAAAATAACACGCGGCGGTTTATAAACCAATCTGCACCGATGTAAAATTAAGCAGGTAATTTACATTTACTCACGTCTATATATAAAAAAAAAAAAAAAAAAAAAAAAAAAAAAAAAAAAGGCCACTTGATATAAGAAATCACGATTTTGCCGATCGCTGAGTGAATAACAATCGTACGATTGAATATGACGCGGCTGTAATCACAACAGGAAGTCATTGCGCTCTAGAACTGGAACTTCCTCACCTGAAGCTCTACCTGATTAAAAAGTCTCAGGTCAGCCAACAGGTCAGTCACCGCCACCTGATATTAATATTTTAATACGGTTATGTATTTACTTATTTGAATATAATCCACTAAAATACGTTGGTGAAGATAGTTAACGCGTAGCCGACGTCCTTATTTGAACATAACTCGCTTTCATATGGATTATTATAAATATAACTTTAAATAGAATCCACTACAATACTGATGATTATATCTGCTACTTGGCTGACGTCCTCATATTAACATAACCCGTTAAAATATTCGTAGCGATATCTCAGGTTAGCGATCGCATTAGTGATTTCAGCTGAGATATTTCAGCTCCAATTTGTACACTATGTACTATTACATTACAAGAATAATTAATTCTGTTAGTGTTGAATCTGAAATGCTACCATTGTGCACTGTTCGTTTTAATCACACTACAAATTTCGTAGAATTCGTATAAAATCCTCCCACAGTCGTGAATCAAAACGTTTTTAGAAACCCTCCGTCACAGACTCATTCCTGTTACACGTGAAATATCCACTATAGTTCATTTCATTCATCGCCTGAACCACTTAATCCTAATTAGGGTCGCGGGGAGGCTGGCACCCATCTCAGCCAATTCTGCACAAGGGCAGGGGACACCCTGGACAGCTCGCCAGGCCATCACAGGAATAAGACATATACAACCATTCATGTTCACACTCACACCCAAAGACGATTTGGAATGGGCCAGTAACCTACTGTGTGTGTTTCTGGACTGTGGAAGGAAACCGGAGCACCCAGAGGAAACCCATGTGAGCACGGGGAGAACATGCAAACTCCACACAGAAACACCCGAGCTGAGAATCGTACCCGTGACCTTTTTGATGTGAGGCGGACGAACTAACCATTGCGCCGCTGAGCCATCTACTAGTGTTATTTGTGATAAACAAATAAAATAAAAATGATGGTGAACATGAAAGTCCGAATTCAGGTTAAAGACGAGAAAAGGTGTGGATGTGTTTGTTTATAACATTAAAAGAATAAAGTGCAGTAAAACCGCTGTGTGAACACTGACGGCTGTTTTCGTTGTTATTGTGGAGATCTGGTTAGAATCCGCCTTCAGAATTAAATTTGGAAAAACTGTTTTTACATCAACACAATTCTATTTATTTATTATAAAATCGCCTCACATTATGTTGTGAATACCAACTTCAACTTTTTACACAAACTTCTTCATAAAAAAAAAAAAAAAACATCTATAAATACTATTTGTCGCACATGCGCACGTTATGAAGTCATTTCCTAGCTAACCGTGCGACGATATGATGTCACCACCGGTATTAAGGTGTGTATCGGCTCTTCGGGAGCCAGACTGAGAACGAGGGAAGGCTGCAGGCAGGGCTGATGAAAAAATAGTTAATGGAGGAAAAAAATATAAAAATAAAAAAAATTAAAAAAAAAGATGCCTCATTGTAACATGCTGCAATAAATAATTTACAACAGACGAGTCAGCGAGGGACACGAGCCGAGCGGTGGCGGGTGTACTGAGTGTGTAGTGTGTGTTCATGGCTCTGTCATAGCAGAGAGTAGTGTGTGAGGGCGGCTGCTGGCGTACGGCATATAGGAATGTGTGTGTGTGTGTGTGTGTGTGTGTGTGTGTGTGTGTGTTATAGCAATGGCAAGGGTGTAGTGTAATGTTATGTAGTTTAGTGAAGGAATGCTCTGTGTGTGTGTGTATTCAGTAGCTGTTCTCATGGCCTGCAAGTATGTACAGGTTACTCTGAGCTGTCGGGTTATCCGTCGGTCGACTCTCCAACACCACCGTCCTGTAACACACACACAGGAAATGATATGAGAAAGAGAGTGAGTGAGTGTGTGTGTGTGTGTGTGTGTGTGTGTGTGTGTGTGTCCTTCTTTACCTGTCGGAGCCCAGCAGTCTAAAAATGCGTGAGGTGTCTGAGATCTCCTGCGTGATCTGGAGCAGCAACAGAGCATCATTATACACTTACACACACACGTATTTAAACACAAACACCCCAAACACACACCTACCTCGTTTGTTCGGAAGCTGCGTCCCTGCATGCCGTGTCGCCAAAACGCCAGCACGCTGTCCTGCAAACACACTGAAACAAGCACAAACAGGCATCACTACGAGTTTCCTATCATGCCACACTGTGCTCACAAGTTCGTATGACACAGATCTGATATCACTGCCACTTGTGGGCGTGGCTTGTCCGATTAAGGCCGTCTCTGAAACATGATCACTCAGGGGTATATATTTTTGCTTCCCACAGTGTAAACGTTACTGGATGAGATGTGTCGATGTACAATATTCGTGCTTGAGCGGCAGATGACTGAGAAAAGCAAGCTAACGGCACTCGCTGGGTACACCGTAAGAGGAGATGGTGAAACCACAACTTCACGGTTTTCTTATACCATTAACGATCGAACAGGAAACAGGAAGTGATGCAAGAGCAGGATTTTACTTACCTATTGCTTCAATCTGAAAGTTGAAGGTGAGTTCAGCGGAGAGTTTCTTGCTAGATTTTAATCGGCCTTCGAAGTTCACCATCTTTATACAACCTGCAGATGCACATCGCACACACACACACACACACACACACACACACACACACACACAGTTATACCCTATAAAAAGTCAGCCTTCAGCATTTACAGTGAACAGTGTGTATACGTGACAGGTTTTGTGTCAACAGTTAAAGCCATACTCACGGTCTAGACACACCAGTATGGTGTCCCTTTCCAGCTGTGTGACGTGAATGACGCACGTCTGCGGCGTGTCTGAAACAGAAAACACCACTCAAACTGCAACCAAACCTATTTCAGCCTATTCACAGCGTGACTCATTTCCCACTTTGACCGCTCTTCTCATTCTGCTCATCCAAGCATTTAGTAACGTTTCCCTGAAGTGTCGTGTTCCGAACGAACAGAACGCACGTCTCTCGAGTGCTGACCACACCCCTCAGAGATCTCCCTCTGCCTTGCTTTAACGTTAAGGTCAGTACATGGGTCTCAGTCTAAAATACCAAAGTTTAAGAATAAACACGATCAGAATGGATACCAGGACGTACCGGGTTCGGTGAAGGTCGGCACTATATCGTTGGGGTCGACGGTGCCGAAGGTCACGACCTGATCAGGCTGACTGCCCTTGGCAACGGACACACAGATCAATGGGTAGTGATGCTCCGGGATCACAAGCATCTCAAACACCTCCAACGGACAAGGGAGGGTGAAATCTATACTCTGTATACACACACACACACACACACACACACACACACACACACAATAACACATTTATTAGGGTAGAATCATGCTGACTCACAGTCTCTCTTGCACTGCCCGCCCCCACGAACAACAACCCAACCCCCCACAGGGCCCATAAACCTAACAGTCTGACTTCCTGACTCAGACTCACTTGGTCACTCCCAGATTTCCCAAGATCGACTTGCTGACTTACTCAGGTCTGGGCAGCCTCACATACAGACTCTGAGACCAAGACTGCCACGAACTCACTCACTTAACACGCTCAGACTCAATTTGTTTGACGAGCTAACAAACTGTTTCTTGCTCAGACTCACTTACACTGACTCGCTAACAGATTCACCCGTTCACCAAGACTCTGTCAGACTCACTTAGAATCAGGTTTACTCGCTTAAAGACTCTCAGTGTGAGTCACTAAACTGACTCTGACTGACTGACAGACTCCCACTCTTACATACAAACAGGAGAGAGAGAGAGAGAGATAGAGGGAGAGAGAGAGAAAGCAGAGGGGGGATAGAGAAAGGGAGGGATAGAGAGAGGGGGAGAGGGGAGGGAGGGAGAGTGGGGAAGAGACAGAGAAAGCAGAGGGGAGGACAGACAGAGAGAGAGGAGAGAGAGAGAGAGAGAGAAGGAGGGAGGGAGAGAGAGTGGGAAAGAGACAGGGAGAAAGCAGAGGTGGGGATAGAGAAAGGGAGGCATAGAGAGAGGGGGAGAGGGGAGGGAGGGAGAGTGGGGAAGAGACAGAGAAAGCAGAGGGAGGACAGACAGAGAGAGAGGGGAGAGAGAGAGAGAGAGAGAGAAGGAGGGAGGGAGAGAGAGTGGGAAAGAGACAGGGAGAAAGCAGAGGTGGGGATAGAGAAAGGGAGGCATAGAGAGAGGGGAGAGGGGAGGGAGGGAGAGTGGGAAGAGACCGAGAAAGCAGAGGGGGCAGAGAGAGAGAGAGAGAGAGAGAGAGAGAGAGAGAGAGAGAGAGAGAGAGAGAGAGAGAGAGAGGAGGGAGGGAGAGAGAGTGGGAAAGAGACAGGAGAAAGCAGAGGTGGGGATAGAGAGAGGGAGAGGGGAGGGAGAGAGAGAGAGAGCTGAGAGAGAGAGAGAGGGGGCGGCAGAGAGATACTTACCTTAATGAGCATGAATCGCTGCATAGACTCCACCCATTCAAATAAAACTACACTGGACTGGAACGCACCACACAGGTACTTCAACCCTGTGTATGGATTGCGAACTGCACACACACACACACACACACACACACACACACACACACACCCCTCAGATGATATTGCAGTAGCACTACAGTTTTAATGTACTGGGGGTTTTTAGGCCATAAACTCTACTTTTAAGCGAAATCCTCTCATGTGTGTACGACTCACCTACACAACACTTCTGGCACCCTTTCGTTTCTGGAATCTTATTGGACACCGTGAACTTCCTGGAGAACAATTAATAACAATTGGTGATGTTTATTGAGGCAAAAAAGTTTATACAAGACACACATGCACATCGTCCTTCAAGTGCCACTCGTGTGTCCAGAAAGTTCTACCGGTTGTGCCACATGGCTGATATATACAACAAGCAGCTGATCGTTAAAGAGCAGCGGGTTCGATTAGCGATACGGTATAATTAGTGTGTATGTAATACGGTTAAGTGACGGACACTTATTTTAACAAACCACCATAAAAAGTGCAAAAATGCTAATTTTATCCCGTGGATTACTAACGGTGTGCTGAATTACAGGTGCTAGCAGCTTAGCAGTCGTGTGTCGTCACGACCAGACTGGGACAGCCAATCAGAAAGGCAACATGTTTCTCATCATGCCCAGAGTCGGAACACTTGCACGTGGACTGATGCTGCCTGACGGAACCGCTGATGTCATATGTGACCAGCATTCGTTTTAATAGTAAGCTCCACCTCTAATCGCTTCCTGAGATTTGAAAAAGGGGATGGAGTGGGAATCACACGTTCTCGCCGATGCTTGTATGAAGGGAGGAGAGTGAGAAATGATGGAGAAATGATGGAGAATGAAGCCTGAATGAAAGGTGCTGCACCAGCCACATCAGATTAATACATCAGGGCTTCAGTTCCCACAGCGCCGTTTTTTATTAACACACAGCATGGATCTTTAAACAGCCAAAACAATTAATTAATCATTATCACAGTGGGAACCCACCGAGGGATGATTCTATCGGGAAGCTTATATGTCGGTATGGCTACTGGTAACTTCTGCATCTGCCGGGCATGTTCGAAGAGACCACACAGGTTATGGGAATACAGCTGGGACGCTTTACCTGTAAACAAACACACACACACACACACACACACACACACACACACACACACACACACACACACACACACACACACACACACACACACACACACAATTTCACCAGAGTGGAGACACTTCCATCACCATCACAAGCAGCATCAATCAACAAACCTGAACATTGCTTGGGTTTTAAAATAACTACCATGTCATCAGTTACCTGTGTATCTCACTCACCTTTTACCGGAATCCTCTCCCCCACTCTCCAGTTTTTGTTTTTTTTTACCAGGGGGAAAATCTGATTGGAATCAGTCCACTATTGTGTTAAACGCTATAACTGCCAACCACAAAACGGCGAAACGCTGTAATCCATTGGTGCAAACAGATCTCCGAGATATAAAGATACATGCCTAGTATAGAAACCTCATGTTCTTCAGTCTGTTTTTATTGTTTGGTGGCACGTTGGTGAAAAGGTTAGCATGTGTGCCTCAACGCATGATCCCGGGCTCCGCTCAAGTGTTTCTGCGTGGATGTTCTCCCTGTGCTTGCATGGGTTCCCACTCTATACCCCGGTTTCCTCCCACAGCCCAACGACATGCACATCAGGGTAACTGTTTGTCACAAATCATCCCAAGGTGTAGGTGAAACATTTGTGTGTGTTGGTTTGGTGAGCTGTTCAGGGCGGAACCCACCTCAGCGTAGGCCAAGAATGAGATGCGTCCCTGATGAGATGAAGCAGTTCCGTAAATGAGTGAGTGATTAAAGTTACTGAAGTGAACACATGCACCTGTAATTCTGTACACATCCCACCATACAGGATGACTTTCATTTCCTTTATTTCCTCATTATTAATTGTTCTAGAAATACAGCGGTACGTTGACTTACGAAATTAATCCGTTCTGAGGGTGAGCTCGTAAGTCAAAATGTTCGTTAAATAAAACAAAAATTCCCATCAAAAATAACAGAAAACCAATTAATCTGTTCCAACCCCCACCCAAACTCATATAACCTGACACAAACACATATATTTCACCTAATATATTAAAGATAAACAGGTAAAAACAATAAACATTTCATAATAATAATACATGTAAATTAATATTAATAATAAATAATAATAAAACAAGAATACACAATAAGTCAACTAACCCTTCCGACCATCGATTGCAGCGAAGATGTCACGTGGGTGCAAAGATGTCATGGGGGCAGGCATGAGGTGGACTCATTGCACACCACGAATGCAAGCAATGAAAACCTCATGGAGATTTCCCATAAGGCCAATGCTTCTCAAATAGTGGGGCAGTGGGCTGCGGTGTGATGTGTGGGGGGTTGGTGTATCACCCTGGGGAACATGCTTTTTTGCCATACTGTACTAGAATTAAGTGTAATTGTGCATTACAGTAGATGACAGTGGCGCTCTCACGGTGTCCCCTATGGTGTAGAGAAAAACCACTGAGCAAACATGAAGTGCAGAAAACACTATTTATAGTCACGTGCAGGGCGCTGGGGGGGTCACAAAATGTGTGTGTGGGGGTTAGGGGTTCATCCTATAGAGGGCGTCAGAGAAAATAATTGAGAAGCACTGCACAAGGCATTCCTGGGGCGAAGAATACGAGGCTAATCGGCCCGGAAAAGCCATTTCCCCAGCAGAGCTCGTAAATCAAAATTTTGCTGGATGGATGGGGTGGATTTTTGGTGGATCAAAGCTCATATCATGGAAAATTCTTTATAAAACACACTTGTAAGTCAAGACACCACTGTATTACGTTTCAGCAATAAGACCTCAAAGTTCTGGACTAAAAAAGTCCGAGTTCGTAAATAAAGCTCAGAAACGGATGGGTTTAAGACGTGTTGGCTGGTTATCAGAGACCATCATGAAGCCTTTCCATCTGTGAGTGTCGGAGAAGGACTGAGGTTCTCTCGCCTGTGATGTCGGTTTATGTAGATTTGATTTTATTCACAAGGTTGTTGATTTTCAATCTATTCTTCGCAAACAAAGAACAAAATCAAACAAATCTCTCTCTCTGCTGTATTTTCTCTTGGTCTACTTTCTAATAATGCTGAAAGGTTTTCACCTGATATAGAGAAGAGCCAGTTGTTCATCACATATAACCATGTACACCTCCGGGGGAATATCTGTGAGAAAACAAATCAGGTGACTTCAGTTTACGTGGGAAGACGGAGGGCCGTTAGCACAACGTACAGAAATCCACAGCAATTCAAATACAAAATCCAAATCCCATGTTCCCGATCCAATACATCAGAGTCCCACCTGCTCCATTGAGGTCTCGTGGAGCTCGTTCAGATTGAGGCTATACATTCCCTCCTCGGCTCCGAAAAGCAAATACTGATCTGAAACGATAAAACCGAAGCTCCAGTGCTAATCTATTAACACACAGATGCTAATATTCCAGGATACGTACGGAATATTACATCAACATGATTTACAAAATGTTAATTTTGTAAGTTAGTCAAGCAACTAGAATGTTAATGTAATCATTAAGCCATGACTTGTACCTCTGGTGTCCGGGTTGACCCAGGATGAAGCGCAGTGGATCTTCAGCGGACAGCCGTTAAACACTTTTGAGAAACATGCTCCCATCTGTGGAAAAATAGAAAAGCACCACGGTTCTGTTAATCACCGTTTACGTCATGAATTCTCCTTGCTGGTAACTCAGAGAGAGGCAACTGATTGGCAAGAATTTTAAAAATTGGCTACTTTCCACAAGAAGTACCGTATTTTCTGGACTATATGTCGCTCCGGAGTACAAGTTGCATTGGCCAAAAAGAAAAAAAAAGCATAATAAAGAAGAAAAAACATATATAAGTCGCACTGGACTATAAGTCACAAACACATGGAAACGGTCTGCCTTGGCTTGGAAATCTGCTGGCAGTTTTTGGGACATTGTGGTCCTCGTTCCGATAGAGAGGCGGTTGCGTTGCATGAAGTGGTAACACCAAGAAAGTCCTCATGCAAAGTCATTTATATTCATCTCCTTGACAACTACCTGGAGACGCAATTGCACTGCTGACAAGCCCCTCCCTGAGGCACATTGCTCAAGCACCCCCCCATGTGCGAACTCGTTCCTCTAGCTGTGGCCATCTAGCTTTTAGACTGCAATTAGCTATTTTTTGTTTTCTTCATTGCAGTAAAAATAATCTCCACTTTTCTCCAGTCCCTCACAAGTTTCTCGTTCACTCCAAACTTTCATTCTGCTGCTTGATTGTCATTTTCTGCTGCATATTTCACTGCTTGCAGCTTGTAATCCACAGAATAGGATTTTCTTTTTGGGGACATTTCTTCAGTGGTACAGGATGAGCAGGTACCCAAGCCTAGAGTGCCCTCTTGTGGTTGTGAGTGTAAAGATAATAAACATGTGAAATTATGTTCGTTATTATTATGATGAACATAATTATATGTAATAATTTCACATATAAGTCACCCTGTAGTACAAGTCGTACCTTCAGCCAAAGAATTTAAAAAGTGCGATTTGTAGTCCATAAAAACGTTAACAGAAATAAACTAGAAAAAAAACTTGCCGGTTAGTTTATAGCAGGGAACTTATAGCCTTGGGATTGGGGAACAAACATCTTGCAATCGAATCGTTGGTTAAAACAGATTTAATTAAATTTCAGTTGAATTTCTCCCCAAACTGCCCAGAAACAAACTAAAAAATTGTCTGCTTACAACAAAAACAAAAGATTTATGTTTGAATATTACAGTTTGTATAAACTATCCACATTCACAGTTAGTTCCCAATAATCCTCCTCTGGATTTTCCTTGAAATAGGTTGAAAATTTTCCACTTAGTTCTTTTAAAAAGTGACCAGAACTTTAACACTTATTAATAATAATAAAAAAAAACTAATTTCATGACACTGGGAAAGGGAGA
>CM045732.1:70295995-70333495 GCA_024760905.1 Plotosus lineatus
TCACCCACAACAACAGACACACCAACACACATGGGTTCCACCCCAATCCCCCCAATTTATTTCATATCCAATTCCCACCCATCAGGTATTACTGTCCCCATCACATGACCACCACCCACAAGGGAGGGGCACGAGCATGCACACACCCCCTCAATGACATGCGATGCTAACCACCTGCCAATTTTCAAACCGTGACACATGCTTAGGGCGGGTCTAACACACTCAAAGGGAAAGTACCACCCGCCCCTCGTATGAATGAGCTCAGAGGCATCAATGATTGGCTGGAAATTGCCGTAAGTGACAGGGAAGTGAGTGTTTACCATCCCGCCCTCCCTCCTGTGACAGCTCATCCAATTGTCTCTCTTCGACTCCTGCGAGTCAGTATGCAGTACAGTGTTGATCTGTCAACATTAAGATTTTTATGATGAAGCACATTCAAAATTTTACTTTCTACGAAACATCAGGGTCGTAAACTCAGCAGAGGAGACTCTCAAAATTGTTCGATACCACTATGGCAATCAAGCACTGAGCCAGGCTCGGGTGTTTCAATTGGTGTTTGTGCATCAGTGGCATCCTACTCTGTGTTTAAACGTTCGATACACCTCGCCCTGGCTCACTTCTTCATCGCTATTGTCATATTAAAGCGTTCTGAGGATCTCCACCAAGTCGATAATGGAAAAGTGTTTACGGAAACTTGTGAAAAAATTACGAACAAATAAAAACAAACTGACTTTCTTTGATCCAGCATCGCATTTCACTGCTCTACTCACGTGCACTTTGGGAGTCGGAGGCAGTCCGTTACACAGCGGCTTCTGGAAAAAGTAGCGAGACAGACATTAACATAATCCAGTGAGGAAATGTTCAGTTTAAATGGACGGCGCTGAGGGGGGTCGAGGAGGTGAGATCAGACTCACGGGTATGTCTTTGCTCCTGCGAGTGGGGATGGTCGGGAGAGTTGACTGCCTTTCCCGCTCTCCATTCTGGGATGAGGCGCTCAACCCGTTACCTACACACACACACACACACCTTTTGTAAAATGTTTTGAACAGAAAGCTCTAACATCTTCACAGCAGAACCCAATAGGACCCCACCAACTTTTCATCTCAGATATTAAATTCTTTAACTCTTATGTTAATTTCTAACTGTTGTGATAACATTGTTTTATTCATTCAGCGACCTCCATAATAATTCCTCACTAATGTACTTAATGGCCACCATGAGATCACCACACACACACACACACACACACACACACACACACACACACACAGAGCCATCCACACACACATACAGGTGAGAGAATCGCGTCCTACTGAACACTACTACTAATAGACACCACACACACACACACCATGACAGGTTAATACACATCCCATACAGCAGCGTATTGATCCTGAGTAGCATCGCGGATTTTGAGCCCATCATTAAATGACATGCTTGCTCAATAGAGCTGAACAAAACTTTCTTTTGAATAGTTCCAGAAGTTTCTTTCACGAACGGATCAAACAAAAGAATCAATTCATTTAAATGAATGAGTTGAGTAAATTCGCAAAGGCAATTGAACGGATTCACCAGTGATTTGCTAATATAGGTGTCTATTATCATATAAAGTCGTCGGAATTGGCGCATTGATAAGGTGTGCGACTATTAATCCGATGATTGCAAGTTCAAATCCGGTTTAACGCCACAGCCATCAGAAAGAGAGGGACAGCATACACTCACTTCCCTGTCACTCACTGCAATCGTCCGCCAATCATGGGGGTCTGTCAGCTCATTCGTACAAACAGAGGATAGCACTTTCCCTCCGAGTGTGTTAGACCGCACCCCCCACCAAATACGCATGCAACGCAGTTTGAAAGGAGGCGGGTGGCTAGCATCACATGTCACAGAGGAGGTCTGTGCATGCTTTCATCCCTCTCTGGTCGATGGTGGTCGCATTATACGGAAGGTAATACCAGATGGGTGGGAATTGGATACATCTAAAATTCGGCAGAAAATGGGGAAAAAAATCCAAAAAAAAATCTTTAAAAAATTATATAAAAAATAAAGTTAATGGAATCACTTGTTAAATCTAAGCCGACGGAGACGGAAATGCTGTGTGGCGCACCACACAGCAGGCGGTCTCCATGGTAAGAGCGCTCATCGTAACATGCAGTCAATCACTCGGTGAACCGTAGACTCGCCGCATCACTAATTCAGAATTTGCAAACTAGGTCGTTAATGGATCGCAGAGAAAACACAAATGAAGAAAAATTGAAATGTTTCACTATTTAGTTACTTATCATTTGACTATTTATTTATTTAAAATGTTTGACTATTTATTTATAAGGCAGCGTAAAATGCTCAGTGAGTTAACAGTATGTCATACAGTTCAATGATGCGAATTTGAGCCAGGCAGAGTTTTATTGATTTACTTATTTATTTATTTACTTCTGGTGAATCAAATAAATCGAGATGAATCAATTTGTTGAACAAACCAAAAGAATCAAGAAATTTAAAAGAACCTTCCCCTCACGGACTCTTCACCCCGATATGAGACGAATCCCAAACTTGATTCAACAGTCAGGACGTGTGATACAAGCCGCCTGAAGAAATATAAATGAAAGGTCCTGTACGACTGTCAATCAAACAGTGTGGGCGGGAATTGGAATGGAGAATAAGCCAGGGGAAAAAACAATCAGGAACGAAACAACTCAAGTCGAGGTTATACCTGAATAATACGTGGTATTTTTTAGTCTCTTGCTCAAGCTGGCTAGTTGGGTTTCTATGGTTACCATGTGGTTCCGGGTGGCGAACCAATCCGGATTTTAAATGATAAAACAGCTGACGAGAAGAGACGCGAGAGGATTTTTTTTTTTGTTTATGATATTTCGTGAACATGATCAAGTCGATTTTGCTTTGCTTCTGGAACCTTCCTGTTCAGCTCTGGATTATAAATACTGTAACACACACTACAAACAAAACAAAACAAGTTTCCATCAGCCTTCATGACCGCATTTCAAACGCGTTTCACTTTTTAACTTCCAACCAAAAATACTTTCGGACCATGTATGCTTGATTTTGTTGATTGGCGGTAAAGCAGATTGAACAGCAGGTGGATGGAAACTCCATTGGAGTCAATGGAAGCCACTACACGTCTACTGCCATTTTTACAACATCTACCAATCACAGAGCAGCATCTGGCTACCGGGGGGCGGAGCCAGGCTTACTGTCTTCCTTCTGTTCCTCGGCGTGAAGCCACTCCCAGAACCTAAAACTCCCATCATCCCCTTCGGGCTCTGTCTGAGCGTGTTCGCGAGGCGCTTTACCTAAGCTGCTGCGTCTCTGAGGGGGCAGACGAGGGGGCGGCGGCCTGGGGGGTACATAGGAGGTGTGGCGAGTGGGAGGGGTGGGACTTGAGGATGCAGGGCAACGTTTGATGGTCCCCTGTCCGGCACCGTCCTCCTCGTCGGGTTCGTTCTGAGGGCCTAGAGACTTTGGCTACAGGAGAGAAAGTAAGAGAGAGAGATAGAGAGAGAGAGAGAGAGAGAGAGAGATGGAGATATGGGGTTTGAACAGCTAATAATTTAAATTCTACTGAACAAGATGCTGTGTGAGTATCTGTATTTGTATTAGTGTGTGTGTGTGTGTGTGTGTGTGTATGTGTGTATTGGTATGGTCTCACCTTAGGGGGTAATGGGGGAGGGACTTTAGGCCTCATTGTGGAACTAGAGTTTGAACTGGGAATGAGATATGCAGTTTAGATCATCATCACACACCAGTAAACACACACACACACACACACACACACACACACACACACACACACACACACACACACTCCCAGAGTACACGGAAACATTACAATCACATGCACCAACAAGCAGCGTTTTCCTGACAGACTCACACGGTAACCAATCAGACGAGGAGAAACTAATTTATGCATCTCAGCCAAACAAGCTCGAAGTAAGTTGAAGCTTGGATAATGAATGGAACACAGCCAACGTGACGAAGTGCTCCGTGATTATTTGTTCGTACCAATGCTCGTTAATAGTTCACAGGTGCAATGCATCATGGGATTTTGTCTGGATTGAGTCACACCTATTTTTTGTGAACTTTGGAAGGTTTTTCTTCGCCTGAGGCACACAATGGCTTCACAACACCACAAACATGAAGCATGAAGAGTTAGTGATGACAAGCTGGGACATGCCCGCTCTCTCTCTCTCTCTCTCCCACCCCCACCCACACCCACCCACATACACACACACACACACACACACACACACACACACACACACAAACATACAAGAAAAGCGCACCCAGCGCCCTGACCTCATTCGTACCCTGCATGCACACACACAGAAGGACATGGCAGAGTGGTGACTGAAAGACCCCACGACAGACCACCTGAGGTGGTGATGACAAGCAACCATGCGAGAGTGTGTGTGTGTGCGTATGTGCGTGAGAGAGAGTGAGCGAGCACATCGACACTCTTACTCTCAGACACTTACTGTCCAGCTTCATCATCACCATCCTCCTCATCCTCTGCTAAATGTGTCACATGACCCCTGAGAGAAATGAAGAGGGCGGAGACTAAGAGGGTGTTGTGGCCACAGAAAAGGGCAATCAATAAGTGTTACAGAGAGAGAGAGAAACACACACACACACACACACACAGTCTCTCACATACACAAAACACACACACACACCCAGACACACAATCATGAGGACAGCTAAGCAGCGCTAAGCAGAGGGAGTTAGTCTAATTGGCTAATGGAGTGGGAAGTGTTAACTAGCATTGGCCAATCAGGACTGGTGGACGGGACTTAACTTACCTCTGATTGAGTTCCTCAGCTACTGATTTTAACAGACTCCTAAAAGAGACGATCGGAGAGAAAAAAACGCCAACAGAGTAAGAGGGACAAAAGGAGTTGACGAGGAGACAAAACTCACCCACATACACAACAAACAGATATATTAAACACTTCTCACACACACACACACACACACACAGACTTACTTATGATCACCCAGTAAACCTTGTGTCTCCAACTGCAGTTCCTGTAACAGGATACACACTTTCTCAGAGATTGAAACACACACACACACACACACTAGTACATACACACTAGTACACACACACACACACACACACTAGTACACACACACACACACTAGTACACACACACACACACACACCCACACACACACACACACTAGTACACACACACACACACTAGTACACACACACACACTAGTACACACACACACACACACACACTAGTACACACACACACTAGTACACACACACACTAGTACACACACACACACTAGTACACACACACACACTAGTACACACACACACACTAGTACACACACACACACACTCGTACACACACACTAGTACACACACACACACACACACACACACACACACACACACACACTAGTACACACACACTAGTACACACACTAGTACACACACACACACTAGTACACACACACACACACACTAGCACACACACACACACACACAATAGTACACACGCACACACACTAGTACACACACACACCCTAGTGCACACACACACACACACACCCTAGTACACACACACACACACCCTAGTACACACACACACACCCTAGTGCACACACACACACACCCTAGTACACACACACACACCCTAGTACACACACACACACCCTAGTACACACACACACACACACCCTAGTACACACACACACACACACCCGTGCACACACACACACACCCGCACACACACACACACCCGCACACACACACACACACCCGCACACACACACACACACACACACCCGTGCACACACACACACACAAGTACACACACACCCGCACACACACACTAGTACACACACACACACACACACACAAGTACACACACACACACACACACACTAGTACACACACACACACACACACACACACACACACTAGTACACACACACACACAAGTACACGCACACACACACACTAGTACACACACACACACACACACACTAGTACACACACACTAGTACACACACACACACACACACACACTAGTACACACACACACACTAGTACACACACACACTAGTACACACACACACTAGTACACACACACTAGTACACACACACACACTAGTACACACACACACACACACACACTAGTATACACACACACACACACACACACACTAGTATACACACACACACGCACTAGTATACACACACACACACACACACACTAGTACACACACACACACACACACACACACACACACACACACACTAGTACACACACACACTAGTACACACACACACACACTAGTACACACACACACACACACACACACTAGTACACACACACACACACACTAGTACACACACACACACACACACACACTAGTACACACACACACACACACTAGTACACACACACACACACACACTAGTACACACACACACACACACACACTAGTACACACACACACACACACACACACACACACACACTAGTACACACACACACACACACTAGTACACACACACACACACTAGTACACACACACACACTAGTACACACACACACACACACACTAGTACACACACACACACACACACACACACACACACACACACTAGTACACACACACACACACACACACACACACACACACACACAGTACAGTACACACACACACACTAGTACACACACACACACACACACACTAGTACACACACACACACACACACACACTAGTACACACACACACACACACTAGTACACACACACACACACTAGTACACACACACACACACACACTAGTACACACACACACTAGTACACACACACACACACACACACACACACACACACACACTAGTATACACACACACACACACTAGTACACACACACACACACACACACACACACACACACTAGTACACACACACACACTAGTACACACACACACACTAGTACACACACACACACACTAGTACACACACACACACTAGTACACACGTACACACACTAGTACACACACACACCCTAGTACACACACACACACACACACACACACACACACACACACACAGACACACTAGTACACACACACACACACACACACACTAGTACACACACACACACACACACTAGTACACACACACACACACACACTAGTACATACACACTAGTACACACACACACACACTAGTACACACACACACACACACACACTAGTACACACACACACACACACACACTAGTATACACACACACACACACACACTAGTACACACACACACACACACACACACACACTAGTACACACACACACACACACACACACACACACACACACACACACACACACACACACTAGTGCACACACACACACACTAGTACACACACACACACACACACACACACTAGTACACACACACACACACACACACACACACACTAGTACACACACACACACACACTAGTACACACACACAAGTACACACACACACACACTAGTACACACACACACACACACACTAGTACACACACACACACACACACACACACACACACACACACACACACACACACACACACACACACACACACACACACACTAGTACACACACACACACACACACACACACACACACACACACACACACACACACACACACACACACACACACGTACACACACACACACACACACTAGTACACACACACTAGTACACACACACTAGTACACACACACTAGTACACACACACTAGTACACACACACTAGTACACACACACACACACACACACACTAGTACACACACTGTTCCATACCGGTTCATGTAGCTCTGTTTCTTTCCACAGAGGAGGATCAAACTTGACCTGATCAACTGTGCAAAACAGACAAACACACAACTTATGTATCCTGTACAGATCCAAACAAGCTATCATATCGAAAGATCGATACAGTGAAAATAAAATGAGCAAGTCGTAATTCCCAAAATAAATTCCCTGTCAGAGTTCCCAAGAGCATGCCCCACAAAACTCACAGCTGGCAAGTGCTACAAAATTCCAAGTCACCGTTGCCTCAAAAATTCAGAGCCACATTTCTCAGGAACCTCTCAGTCACAGTCTTACACACACACAGTCAATCGCACACACACACACACACACACACACACACACACACCAAATCACTCGCACGCGCACACTAGTCACTCAGACACACACACACACACACACACACACACACACACAGTCACTCGCACATACACACACACACACACACACAGTCACTCGCACATTCACACACACACACACACACAAGCATAATCAGTCACATAAACACACATGCTCGCACACTCACAGTTTATCTCAGATAGAGTTTTTTTATCTCGTGAACTTCGGCTTGCAGACGTGATCCGCTGAGGAACGTGCACCGGAGACTGCAAAAACACACACACACACAGTTCTTTGTAATGTTCTGAACATTTAAATTTAATAATCATGAGACAGAAGGGCTGGACCGGATATCAAACGGAAACACACACACAACCGCAACATCCCACGATATTTGTTTCAAAGTGCAGAAGTAGAAGGAAGCTCGTGACCTCACCTCAGGGTCGGCATCCTCATCCTCACCGTCGTGGCTGTCCTCCATGTCGGGGTGGTCAGGGTTGCTGACTTTGTCCAGCAGCTCGATGGCGAGGGTACGACTCAACGGCTGCGACACGAACGGATGCTGAAAGAAACCGGAAGTGCGCTTACATGATGATCAAATAGAGTAATGCGACTGGACAAATGTCTGCTTTTTTCCCATCTGTGACATGCAATGTTTGCCACCCACTTCTTTACGAATTTGTGTGTTTGCGAGCGGGTCTACTACACGGAGGGATCCACCTCATACGAATGAGCTCACAGATGCCCATGATTGGGTGACCATAGCTCCGTCCCTCCAGTGAGAAAATGCCCAATTAGCTCCCAAGGACTCCCGGCCGCGGACGGTCGTGGCATCATCCTGGATTCGAACTTGCGATATCTGGGTTAACAGTCATGCATCTTGTTGATGCTCCACTCGGGAGCCTTTGTCAGGTCCTGCATTTAACTAATTGAGCAAAACCACCAAGTTTGGTGTTTTCTCAGAATAAATGACATCATTGCCTGTATTTGTTGCTGGTAAGTATATAATTTTATTAATAACTAGATACTAATTAAATAGTATGATCTGTGATCATGTCCTGAAGTGCACTTTATCATTATCATACAAGTGTTGATTTTGGGTGTATATTTAAAAAAAAAAAAAAAAAGAAAGAAAATGACTGAAAAGGAAAAACGTGTGCTCATATGTTACGCGCAGATCAGGCGATTGGCTAAACGGCTAGCAGGATTAAATAAAAGAGTTTTTTTGCTGTTATCGACACAAACTTCACTCAAATCAATAAAGAAATAAAACCTCGCGAAAAACTTCCACCGGACGAGTGGATGGAGAGTTGAAAGCGTTCGGGGAACAAAGTGAGAAACAGTCCCGCACCTGCAGCAGTTTATCCGCCGTCGGCCTTTTCTTCGGGTTTTTAATCAGAGCCATTTTCACAAACTGATGAAAGTTATTTGTCCTGAAATCAGAAGAGGACACCATGAGTTTTAATGACTTCCTACGACTTTTAAACACACACACGCACACACACACACGCGCACACACACACTCACACACACACACACACGCGCACACACACACTCACACACACACACACAATCTCACTCTCAGTCTCTCACTCTCGCAGTCTCACTCTCGGAGTCTCACACACTCTCACACGCACCATTTGAGTTTATCTTTAAGTTTCGGGGGCTGAAAGTTGCTCTTGGTCATGAGGAAAAGTGCTCTGAAGGAAAAGAGAGAAAAAGGTCAAAACACACACGCGCACGCACACGCACACGCACGCGCGCACGCACACGCACACACACGCTCGCACGCACACGCTCACACACGCGCGCGCACTCACCTCATCGGGTGCAAGTCGAACATGGGGGGCTGCAGCTCAGCCAACTCAATAGCAGTGATTCCCACGGCCCAGATATCACACAGTTGATTATAACCTCCCTTACGCTCTACTGCAGCCACCTCTGGAGCCATCCTACACACACACACGCACGCACACGGAGAGAGATGTAGTTATTTATATGAATGCAAATTTATTTATGAGAAATTTGATGAAACTTTTTTCTTTTCCAAAATTGAAATAATGAATGACAAAAGCCACACCCCTTTGCTACAATTAACAGTAGCAGAGGCCACATGCTCTAAAACATAACACTCAAACTAAAACAGACAGGCAGGTACACAGGCCACGCCCTATTGCTAAAATTAACAGGCACTGTAGCTACACCACTTCACCAAAATAGACCAACAGATCGAGGCCACACCCCTTCACTAAAGTCAACAGGTAGAGATTGCGCTCCATTAAAATTAGCACAACATAAGCCACGCCTCTTCACTAAAGGGCACACAGGTCACACTTCTTTAATGAAAGAGACAATCAGGCACAGAAGCCACACCCCTTCACTAAAACAGACAGGCACAGAAGGCACACCCTCTTCAATAAGAGTTAGAGGTCATGCCTCATTCAATAAAACCAACAGGCACAAAGGCCACACCTCCTCCACTATCATTCAAATAGAGGCCACTCCTACTTTTAGAAAGCCACAACAACGCAGCAGTACTTTACCAATACGGCGTTCCGATGAAGGACTTCCTCTTCGCCAGGGTGGCTGAGATCTGAGCCGAGACGCCGAAATCCGCTACGGAGACAGAAACATGGACGCTCTTAATATTATACCACGAATTACTCATCATGTGTTACACACCAATGTCGCGCTCTGTGGTTTGGCTCACCCAGCTTCACATAGCCGTTGTCAGTGAGTAAAATATTTGCGCCCTGAGTGGAAAAAGAAAAACATGGAGGTGAAGAAGTCTGAAGACGACAAAACCTGACTGAGGGTCACTGACGCCAAGGTCAAAGGACAATGCATGGGCCCACCTTAATGTCTCTGTGCATCTTGCCTTTGCTATGGAGGTAGTACAGGCCCTGAGACACACACAGGCACACGCGCGCGCGCACACACACACACACACACACACACTCTTTACACTCATGGTTGTTCAGTCGTGTGTGTGTGTGTGTGTGTGTGTGTGTGTGAGAGAAGGTCTTTGTGTGTTTATATTTTTACCTGGAGGGTCTCCCGTGATACGTATGCAATCTGTGACTCCAGCAGAGGTCCAGTCACTGAGAGAGAGATAGAGAAAGAGAAAGGGGGGGACACACAGACAAGAGCCAAACAAGGGGGGTGTCAGACAGACACAGAGAGAGAGAGAGAGAGAGACAGCGAGAGTCGGCGAGAGACAGACAGACAGAGAGGGAGCCAGACAGAGAGGGAGCGAGAGACAGATAGAGACACGGGGGTGGGTGGGGGTGGGGGGGTGGGGGGGGGTGTTGTTGTTGGTGTTTTAGCGAGCATGCTAACTGGATTATCCGGATAAAACTGTATTCTGTGTTTCTCGAATTCAATCTGTTTAATTTTCACGGAACAGCCTATTAGATCTTTGTAGCCGCTTGAGGTGCGTCCCAAACCACCTCATCAACTCAAGATATCTAGCCAAGCACTGCTTAAGCATCATCGATTAACCCTTCAGGGGAAAATCTCATTGGCCTTGCACAAGTTCGCGACAGAATGCTACCATCACGGTGTAGTGTGACGCGAGTAAACATGGCATGAAGTTACCGTGGTAAATATCCTGTAGCGATCCTCCACCGCAGAATTCCATACAGATCCATAATTTATCTCTCCTGAAACAAACACACACAAATCAACACAACATCTACACACAGCCTGACCAACAAAAATAAAACCGACACCATACCTCAATCCAATCAAATCAAATCAAATCAACGCAAGTGAAAATAAACAACAACAGCAGGATCCGTAATGTGACAATGGGCTTGAAATTAAATCTCTGGAATAATAGAAATAAAAAATTAATAATCATATATAAAATAAACCAAACAAACACTGGTGTTGTGATGGTGTAGTGGTTAGAACATTGCTCTCAAAGCAACAAGGTCCTTGTTCTCCTTCGTACTCGCACGGGTTTCCTCCGGGTACTTTGGTTTCCTCCCACAGTCCAAAAACATGCACATTAGGCTGACTGGCTGTTCCTAATTGCCTCTAGATAAGTGTTCGAGTGCGAGTGGCTGTGTGTGTATGTTGGCTCTATAATGGTCTGGTGATCTCTTCAGGGTGTAGCCTGCCCTCGCACAAAGTCGGCTGGTGTAGGCTCTACTCTCCCTGCAACTCAAGTGGGATTAAGTGGTTCAGCAAATAAATGAATTTTCCAAGTACAGTGGTGCCTTGAGTTATGCGTATCTTTTATAACGAATTTTCCATGATATGAGCTTCGATCCACCAAAAATCCACCCCATCCAACCAGCAAAATTTTGATTTATGAGCCCTGCTGGGGAAATGGCTTTTCTCAATTATTTTCTGTGATGCCCCCTATAGGAAGAAAAAAAAACATTTCACCCCCCCTAGCACCCTGCACGAGACTATAAATAGTGTTTACTGCACTTCATAATCAATCCACACCGGCGTTCTCCCCGTGCGCCTGTATTCCCTGTGCTCTACTGTAGGTACGTGGACGTGAACAAAGCAGCAAATAAACCTTCACTATTTGAAAGAATTGGCGTTGAGATGGCTGGGGTTTGACCTTTAACGGTCAGTCAAGGTCAAAGTTACCTGTCTCATTTTAAAGTTCGTACCTGGTTTCGTAGTAGTGCTCTATAGTACTCGCAGGTCTATGGACACTTGTCTAGAAGATGTACAAGCACCACTTCCCAACACTGTGACCTTGACATGACCAGTACCTTTGACCTTGACATGCTATAATTGAGTCATCTCTGGGACACTGAAAATATGTGCAAGGGTGTGGTCAAGATTTTGTCCACAAAACAAACAAACAAACACGTAATTCTATTTCTCCCATCAACACACTATTCTGTGCCAGAGGTAAAAATGAGGGGAGGGGGAGTGTAAAAAATGTGCCACAATCAACAAATAAAGTCTGGATCAAGGTTCCTGTTCGACTTCAAACACAAAAATAAATCTGGCGGATGCGAAAAATCAATTCAACAAAAATCATCAATCATCTGTTATAATAATAAGAATAACCTGAGGATGATTCAGTTGTGCTAGTGTACGACAGGAAGGAAAGCAGTGTGTGTGTGTGTGTGTGTGTGTGTGTGTGTGTGTTTAATAGCAGTATTGCGAGCGTGTTACCTGTGATAACTGCCAAAATACGCTACAATGTTCGAGTGTTTACAGTCTTTCATCATAATAATCTCCTGCTGAACCACAGCAAAGTCCTCACCTGGAAATCCACAAACATTACTCACAATTTCATAATTCTACATTAACACACACACACACACACACACACACACACACACACACACACACACACACACACACACACACACATCTACAGAAGTGAGCGCCTTGAATTTCTTGTATTTCTGTTATATTACAGTGCTGGTAAATTCTCCACTCTGATTGGTCGGAACGGATCTCACGGACATCCCAGGGTAAATCACCAGCATGTTGTTAATAGGTGTTCTTTATTAAGTAGGAAAATTGCTGCTACGGAGAAATAAAGCACTGCAGGACGTGTTACAGGAAAATAATCAACATTCACGCCTGGCATTTACAGCACAGTGCACTGACCCTCAACTACTTCAATATACACCTGAGTGGGCGCGCGCGCACGCGCACACACACACACACACACACACACACACACACACACACACAGCATTACTCACGTGCATACAAACTTGGTTAATTATTGTGTATGTGTGTGTGTGTGTGTGTGTGTGTGTGTGTGCGCGCGCTGGAGAGAGGGACAGACATGTGGCTGTGTACCTGGTTCCAGTTTAATGATTTTGATGGCTGCCAGCTCTCCTGTGTTGACGTTTCGTGCCTGAGGAAAAAAAACAAGATTCCGTTATTCTTCATCAGCTTCATTTCAATCCAATTTTTTTTAATGAATAAAAGCATTATTAAATGTTTCAGAGAATGCATTCTCTGTATCTTTTATATAAACAACAATTATGATTAAAATCGTCATAAATTTGAAAACGCCTGCGAGCCACATCGCGATATGAATAGAACTCAACATGACCTGGAGCATTTCCTTTATAAGTCTCTGAAAACGCAAAAGAAACTGTCCTCCGAATCTCTGCCAGATCAAAATCAATCAAATACATTTCAAAAATCTTTTTGCTGATAAAAATCAATAAAAATATTATTTTTAAACAAAATTTATAACTTGAGGTGTACAGTGTGGATTTATTTCTTTTTCAGGTTTTCTATTTGATAAAGAAAACCTCCCTCAGTCTGTCAGAAGCCTCTCCATGGAACGGGAATGGAATGTTCGGAATTCTTTAAAGGATTTTCTCCTTTTGTGCCGTTTCTGGGGTGAACATTGGAGGTCAGATCAAACTTTTAAGCGAGTCAGACTTTCAAAGAGGGTTTTTTTTTTTTTTTTTTTTGGGGGGGGGGGGGGGGGTCCCTAAAGTTGATACGGAGGTTGAAAGTTCACAGAGGAACAGTGTTTCCTGGAACACAAAACATACCTTATCGTAAAGATGAAAAAAAAAATGGAGAAGTTCAGATGATGGGAGCTGCACACACACACGCACGCATGCACACACACACTCACACTCACACACATTCACACACATTCACACACACACACACACACACACACACACACACACACACACACACACACACACACACACACACAATGGTGTTTCTGTGAGGCTTCACTGAGAAGCATCAGTCCAGCAGAGCAGCAGCTCTGAGGTCATCGCAGAACTGAGGGATGGAAAAAAAGAGAAAGAGGAAAGAACATTCCCTTTATCGCTCCGTTTCCATCGCCTGGCATTAACACTTAGCGGACAATTAATTTTAGCTCGAGTTCAGGCTGGCAGAACAAAAGTCACTTGCACTCTGACACACAGAGGCCGCAGCCTTTGTTATTTGTGTTCGGGCACGCTCCGGTAGTTTCCTTCCTTATTAAAACATGCTAACATTCCCAGGTGATCTGGATTCTGAGCTACGAAACATCCGAAAACATTCCGAAAGTGACAGACGACGTCAGTGAGGGTAAATATTCAGAAACATTCGCACATGCACCTTCACCTTTTTCCATTTTGGAACATTTAAGAGTTTTATATCTGACTCAGAGTGAACGACAGCGATGCGGTGAAACCGATCCCATCAGGCATTTCTTCCAGAGGAGGAGCTCTTGAGCAGCCTGAGCCGCTGGCATTGAAAAGCTGGCACCAGATTCTGAAAATGAAATACATCCCTTCACACCTGCATCCTTTCCTACACAACTCGAACCCAGAGTTTAACATCCGGCTCCATGGTTTTCTCCACAGACAGCAACATGAACGCTACAGGAACGAAAATCCACCTGGAATCAAGAAACAACTGAATCGCTACTGTGGGCGTCATGATGCAACTGTAACCGAATCAGATAACCATTAAAACTGAACTGAACTGCGTCTGTCCAAATCACCGTCCAGTCACGTCCCTCTGAATCACCATCCGGTCACGTCCCTCCTAATCAACATCCAATCGTGTCCCTCTGAATCACCATGCGGTCACGTCCCTCCTGATCCCAATTCAACCACATCTCTCCTAATCAACATCCAACCACGTCCTTCCTAATCATAACCAACATCCACTCATGTCCCTCCGAATCTCCAGCCAATCACATCCCTCACCCCGTTTCCACTGTTTTAACCTAAAAGGGTCAAATCTATGTTAATGTCAGTCAGCAGCCCTCAGCTTGAGCTGTCCGAGTGCTCTTTTCTTACCAAGACAAACCGACGGCTCGAATAAACGACCTGAGAATCTGATGTTCCATCTAAATTTCACTGATCCTGAAATTCAATCTTGGTGATTCCAAAACATCTGGGAAGAACAGAGCACCACAGTTAACATGCTGGAACTGAGCAGCAGGAATAATTTCCGGTCTGAATCAACACATTAGAAAAGATGGTGTTGCATCCTGTGGGAAAAGAGGTAACTTCAGGATAACGACTCCAGGAAACCATGGTTCCTTTCCTATTGTCGGTCTGTCCGGCAGCCGCCGAGCTCAAACCAAAACCCCGCACCGAGAGAGTTTAAAAACACAGAACAATGCGATGTTCGAGTGGTGGTAATGGATGCCTGCTTGTGCAACCACAGGTGCTTATGAAGTTCAAAGAAATTATGATTCCTAAAATTGAGCTGAAAAGTTTGGGAACCCTTTATAATGAACAAAAATACACAACAGGCCTCCAGACACTCCCGCCAAAAGAACCATTTCATAATATTCCAATATAGAACAGGCATAGCGAGTCTGACACTCGTCCCTAGCATTCACAGCAATTATTAGCCAGACCTCAGGTATCTGTGAGCTCATTCGTGCAAAAAAGGCACAGCAGTTTGTAAAGAGGCAGGTAGCAGCATCGCATCTCCCCGACGAGGGCATGTGCCTGCCTGGTTGGTGGTGGTGACAAGGAAGCAACAGTTGAGAAGTGAAATTTGAATACATCTAAAATAAGAGAAGGAAGGAGAAAAGGATGAACAGTTATATGTGAAGGTGAAAAGACCTGAATTTAATTTTAAGAAACTAAATACCAAGTCAGGTGAGGGAGGGCCCTTATTTAAATTTAAAGAATAGGTATCACTCAAAGACCGACCTTTACAACACATGTTTGAGGAAGCACATCATGGCACACAAAGAGGAGATTGGTGAGAAGCTCAGAAAGTTTTCGAAACTCATCAGGCTGGAAAAGATCACAAAACCATCTGTAAGAAGTTTGGATTCAACCAACGCACTGTCGGACAGATGGAAGCAATTCAAGACCAAAGTTAGCCTCTCCAGAAGTATTCGACCAACGAAGAACAAGATGTAGAATACTCAAGGAGGACTAAAGTGAACCCTGGGTAGCTTTTAATCGTTCAAAGGCTTCTCTCATATTGGGAGAAACAAAAGTGGTATACATGACAGGATTGCAATGAGAAAGCCATTCCTCTCGAAAATGATCATCACTGTACTTCTACACCTTGTTAAAGCTCACATGGACGGGCCAGAAGAGTACTGAAGAAAGTTCTGAATGGATGAGAACGAGAACAGGGCATTCCAGCACAAGGACCTTTTTCCATCTGTGAAACATAGTGGGGGTCATATAATGGTTTCAGCCCGTTTTGCTGCACCTGGACCAGGACAATTTGTCACTGATTCAACAATGTACAGTGGTACCTTGGCTTTCGAGTTTCTTTCATAATGAATTTTATATGATACGAGCTTCGATCCACCAAAAATCTGCCCCATCCAAACAGCAAAATTTTGATTTACGAGCTCTGCTGGGGAAATGGCTTTTTGCCAATTATCCTCATATTCGTCCGCGTGTATTCCTCCGAGTCTGTATACCTCCACTCCGAGAACACCTTGTGCAGTGCTTCTCAATTATTTTCTGTAATGGGAAGAAAAAAAAAAAAACGAAAAAAAAATTTCACTCCCCCCGTGACTATAAATAGTGTTTACTGCATTTCATATAATTTGCTCAGTGCTTTATCCAACACCATAGGGAACCCAGTGAGAGCCACTGCCACCTACTGTAGAAGATGCGCAATTACACTTAATTTTAGTACAGTATGGCAAAAAAGCATGTTCCCCAGGGTCATACGTGCCCTCAATGGCATCACATCCCACTATTTGAGAAGCACTGGCCTTGTGGGAACTCACCACGAACCTTTCATTGCTGGCATTCGTAGCGTACACATGCACAAAATTCTCCTCCTCTGTGATGCACCACCTCCTGCCTGCCCACGTGAAATCTTTGTGTTTGTGTCAGGTTATAGGAGTTTGGGAGGGGGTTGGAATGAATTAATTATTTTTCTGTTATTTCTTATGGAAATAATTGTTTCATCTAGCAAACATTTTGGCTTATGAGCTTGCCCTCGAAATGAATTAAATTCAAAAGTCAAGTTACCATTGTACTCTGAATTATACCAGCAATTTCGATGGGGACATTCCAGAACATCTGTCCATGAACTGAGTCAAGTGAAAGTGGGTCATAGAGCAAGGCAACAACACTTAAATATACATGCATCCATTGTTTACAATCGACAGACTGAATGTGCCCCTCCTTCTTCCCAGTTCAGTTTTATATATATATATATATATATATATATATATATATATATATATATATATATATCTCAGTTATATAGTGTGTTACCTTTGTGTTAAGACGTTGTCTCTGTGATCTTTGTGTTTACACTGTTTTGCGGACTTTTGTAACCCTAAGCAAATCTGGTTGGTCAGAAGTGTAAGCCTACTAGCATGGGTGCAAGTCTCATACACAGATGAATTAACTGTCTGCTTGGATCGGCACGATCTACCAAGCTTCATGTAAAGTGACTCGGTATAAATAAGTGACTTATTTACAATTAATGTTGATATTATTTGATATTTTACAATGTCTGTCTTCCTTTCGGCTTTTTCTCTTTTAGTCGGGAGTCGCCACAGCAAATCATATATATATACACACACACACATACATACATACATACACACATGTCTGTCTTCCTGTTGGCCTTTTCCCTTTTACTCAGGAGTCGCCACAGCGAATCATCTGATTCGCGCGTTTGATTTGGCAGAGGTTTTTACGTCGGATGCCCTTCCTGTCACAACCCTTTTTAGCAAGGGACAGAAACACGCTGACGACTTGCAGCCTACTCTTTACGAAAGTCAGCAATGGTTCTTTTACATCAACCTCTCATCATAGACAGTGAGAGACATGGCCTGCCTTTGATAACCCAGTTAGCCGGACTGGGGGGGGACAGTGACAACCTTGTGGAGAGTGGGACTCGAACCCCCAACCTTTGGATCAGTGATCCAGCGCCCTATACCACTAGACCACCACTGCCCTTTGATATTTGATATTTTACAATGTTAAGTTTATAATAATTGATTTAGGGGTGTTTTATGACATATGGTAATGGTATTTATGGATGTATAGTACAGTATGAGCGTCATACGTCACTATAACAACTTACATTCGGCCGTCCGGAACCAATTAAAAACGTAAGTCGGGGAGCGTCTGTATAACCAGATCTCTAATCTTACCTCATCAACCCACAAAAAAATCTAACCACACTGTGACCGTCTCAATCACAATCCAATGAGAAACATTTACATCGAAATCACACACAGCCTTTAAACCTGGGATGTGTCCAATTCTACACCTTTTTTCACTGCACACAGACCATGTTCTGCTTTCACATGACTCGACATGCTGGGTTTAAGCATGTCATCGTATGGAGCCTGACGAAAACCGAATCAAAGCTCAGAGAAGTGTTAAGGCTGCAACTGTAGTCCTCTGCTTTTAAACCCAAAAGTGCAAGTCTCCAACGGGTTACACGTTTGCCACACACATGCGCACACACACACACACACACACACACCTTTCCTTTAGACCCTTCCAGGCTCACTCCAGGCCTGTTCACTTTACTTTTCCTCATCAAGCCAAAACATTACGCGATGTGGCCCAACATGAAACGGAGCATTGTGATCCTTTTACTGATTAACCCATTAATTATTTTCCTAGAATTGTAACAAAAGTAAAGATGCCCTATAAACGTAGGAAGCATTAAGTGGTGTTTTTGTTAGTTGATGCTGTGAAGAAATATTTCCAGATCATGCCATGCATAAAAAGTGGCCTTTCACCATTCAGCTGTCATTTTAACTTCATGTGAACTTTTCCTTTTATGGATTTTGTGGGCGGGGCTAACGCAAGTATGACACTCATTTCCAGACAATTGGCATTTATTGTTCATTCATTCATTTTCGAAACCTTAATTATGGCCTTGGGAAGGCTGGTAACCCATTTAAGCTGAAGGTGGGCAAGGGCGGGCCACGGGGCATTTATCGTAACGAAGCAAATATGTGTTACTCTAAGTTTTATAAATCTGGAGGGAAGCTATTAAAAGATTAGTTGTGTTTTTTAAACTAAATATTTTGAAAGGCGGAGGAACGTGGTGTAGTGTTTAGCTAATCCGCCGCACAGCAAGCAGGTCACACGTTTGTCCCCAGCACGGGCGTTTCTGTGTGGAGTTTGCATGTTCACATGCTTGTGCAGGTTTCCTCAGGGTACTCTAGTTTCCTCCCACAGTCTGAAAACATGCACAGTGGGATAACTGACTGTTCCAAATCACCTCTTGGTGTGCGTGTGAGTGTGAATGGTTGTGTATATGTTGGCCCTGTAATGGTCTGGCAAGCTGTCCAGGGTGTACCCCACCCTCGACTAGAGTTGGCTGAAACATGCACTTGCCTTTACACAACCACAATTAAGAATTATAAAATGAATGAATGAATATTTGGAGAGATTCCAGTTGACCACCGGAGGAGAGTCCACAGCAGGGCCATTTTTTGTTTATTTCTATTGGAACTGGATTTGAGGCAAGCATATTCAGCCACCAGCTCACTGACCTCTGCTGTTTTAAAATTTACTAAAAAAAAAAAAAAAAAAAAAAAAAAAAAGCAGAGTTCATGTTACGGTTGGCAAAGTACTAAACACACACACACACACATACATACACACACACATACACACACACACGCGACAAAAATGAGGAAATGAGAACAATTAGAACCAAACAGGATGGAAAGATCCCCAACTCCGTGCACATATCAGGAGACAGGTGCATGTGCATACACACACACACACACACACACACACACACACACACACACACACACGGCTGAGGCATTTCCCACCCGCGGAGGAAGTCAGACACATTTTCTTCCCTGCGAGTCGAGGAATTTGATCACATCACATGTCTTTATCCTGACTTTCCCACAGCAATCTTACATCTCTCACCCCTCCTTCACCCTCTCTGCCTCCCTTTTTCCCCCACTCGCTCCCTCCTCCTTCTCTCTCACTCCCTCCTCCCTCTCTCTTCCCATCTCCCCCCTCCTCCCTTTCTCTCTCTCCTCCCTCTTCTTTCTCGCTCCCTCCTCCCCTCTCTCAAACCCTCCTCTCTCTCTCGCTCCCTCCCTCTCCCGCCCTCCCCATCTCTCTCACCTCTATTCCCCCCCTCTCCCTCTCACCCTCGCTCTCCCTAGTAGTCACCATCTGGCACTACGCAGTCATCATGCATATCATGTCTTTGTCTTTAAAACCAGGCTCTGTCCTCAATTCTCTCACAATTAATTCAGGAGCCCCAAAAACATAACTAGATAGTGCACAACAAACAATGCACCCCATGTAGTGAACTACGTCCAATCAGAGCAAACAAACAGAAAGCAAATAAATTCGGGTTACATCTCCCTACTTCTTTCTTTCCCTTTCAGCTTTCCCCCTTTTTCAGGGGTCACCACAGTACGTCATCTGATTGGCATGTTTGATTTGGTTCCTAGGTTTTTATTACGTCGGATGCCCTTCCTGACACAACCCTTTAGCGAGAAACAGAAACACGCCGACAACTTTGCAGCTTCTCTTTACGAAATTGGCCGGCCTTTGATAACCCAGTTAGCTGCACTGGGGGGACAGTGACAATCTTGTGGAGAGTGGGACTCGAACCTCCAACCTAAGGATCAGCGATCCAGCACCCTTTACCACCAGGCCACCACTGTCCTACACATCTCCCTACTTCCTGAGCCCAATTTATTCATGGAGTAAGGTGTGGAATTTAGTCCACTTGTACACAAAGGAAGGAGTCATTTGGCCAGAAACTGGATCTGTAATAATAATTTGGACGACATGCTTCACCTTTTCCTTTTGATCTCCGTACTTCTACTTCAGTTCTTTCTCATTAGGTATAAAATGCACCATGGAGAGTGCTGAGGTCACACGAGTATCATTCCTCTTTTCTATCTACCTCCTGCACCAAAAACTCCCAATTGAAAGATTTAGTGCACGAGATAGGTGGTAAAAGCTAGTGTACATGTCTAGGAAATCAGATGGACATTTGGTATTTGCCTGGAAAGTTGGTTAAATATAATTTGGACCAAATCCATCACCTCATTCCTTTATTCTTTGTCATTCACATTTATATAGTGCACTATGTAGGGTGTGAAGTTGGCGAACTTCTATAAGGTATTTAGCCAAATAATGCAGTTAGTAATTTGGGACACATCTTCCCTTATTTCCATGTATGTTTCTGGTCCGAAATGCCTCCTCATGGATATAATACACGAATAGAATTTCCTCCAGGATCAATGAAGTGTTCTGATGAGATGGAGGTTAAAAGAGCAAGTGCACTTGGTTAGAAAATCAGGTGCCATTTGGGATTTGGACAGAAAGTTGACCTGAAATAATAAATCATCCCAAGTCACCGAATATTTTTAGCTCTATTGTCTTCAATTCCTCATTATTAGCTATATAGTGCACTAGGTAGGGCATGGAAGCAAGCACACTTCCCTAGAAAGTAAGCTGTCATTTGATATGTACTCAAAGAATGCACTGGAATGATAATAATAACAACAATAATAATAATAATAATAACAATGACAATAATAATAATAATAATAATAATAAAAACAACAATAATAATAATAATAATGATTTGGGCCTTTCATTGCCCCGTATCGTTCCTGTAATAAATTTAGAGTTCACAGCATAGGGTGTGGATTTAAGTGTTTGTGTATCCAGCATTATTTCGCGTGGATCCCTCTGATACAATGCGACACAAAAACAAAATTAATACATTTTCTAAGCCGCTTAACGCTAATGTGGGTCGCAGAGAGGCTGGTGCCCATCTCAGCCGACTCCTGAAAGAGGTACACCCTGGAGAGTTGACCAGGCCATCACAGGGCTCCACGCATACAACTATTCACACTCACACTGTGGGGCGATTTCAAACAGCCAAGTGGCTTACTGTGTGTTTTTGATGATAGAAGGAAACCAGAGTACACTGAGGAACCCGCACAAGCACAGAGAGAGAGAGAACATGTGAACTCCACACAGGAACACCCTGAACCCGCAAGTCGAACCTGGGTCCTTCTTGCTGTGAGGCAGACTTGCTAATCACTGCGCCACCGTGCCCCCTTCCAGTTTGGGATTATATCTAGTCCCAAATAACTACGACGCAGCCCTTACAATGCACTGCATGCATGTACCAGTACAGCCCAGAAACCTGAACACTGTAAGAAGAGCCAATTGGAGATGTGAGATTTAAACTACACCAAAAATTAAAAAGAAAAATACAAAAAGACAAAGAGGGGCAGTGGTGCTGGATCACTGATCCTAAGGTTGGGGGTTCGAGCCCCACTATCACCTGGTTTACTGTCGTCCCCCCCAGGGCATGAACTGGATTATCAAAGGCGGGCCATGTCTCTCACCGTCTATGGCGGGAGGTTCATGTAAAAGAACCATCGCTGACTTTTGACAAGAGGAGCTGCATCACCATCAGTGTTTCAGCCCTGTGATGGCCCGGCGAGTTGTCCAGGGTGTACTCTGCCCTCGCCCAGAGTCGGCTGAGATGCGCGCCAGCCTCCCCACGACCCTAATTAGGATTAAGCAGTTCAGAAAACGAGTGAATGAATGAAAAAATAGCTTTTGTAAAAGTTTTTTATCCAATCATCTTCTACTTAACATACAAATGCACGGCATGCCGTGAAACGCTGCCCCGACTCATGGACGACATAACGTATAAAACTGCCCTATCAAATGCACCCCTTACCTCCCATCGAAGGGCTTCCATTGGCAAAGTCATTAACCCCTACCGACCATCCCTATTGCACTGAGAGGCAGACATCAAGCCTCATAACTACAAGTTATAGAATTATAAATTAACCCTACATAGTGCACTACGTAGTGTCAGAAGGAAATTATATTCCAAACATGACCCAAAATTTGTCACTTACTGCCCACTTCATAAATAACAAGAAATATTAACTTCTGTATCCTACTTTGTGCCTTAAAAATCAGTGCACAGACAATCCTACAGATTTCCCAAGTTCTTACACACCCTATCTAGTGCACTACATATCCCACAGCAAGCCAGACAAATGCACCAACCCCTGCTTCGAAGGAAGGAGTCATAATACAGAATGTAGTGCACGATATGTCCACGCAGCTCCCTATCCAGCGCACTACACCTCTAATTGACAGCAAAGTCTTCTTTTCCTTTCGGCTTTTCCCTTCAGGGGTCGCCACAGCGAATCATCTGCCTCCATCTCACCCTATCCTCTGCATTTTTTTCTCTTACACCAACTGCCTTCATGTCCTCCTTCACCACATCCATGAATCGTCTCTTTGGTCTTCCTCTAGGCCTTCTGCCTGGTAGTTCCAACCTCAGCATCCTACTACCAATATACTCACTATCCCTCCTCTGTACATGTCCAAACCATCTCAATCTAGCCTCTCTGACTGTCTCCAAAACCTCTTACATGTGCTGTCCCTCTGATGTGCTCATTCCTGATCCTATCCATCCTCGTTACTCCCAAAGAGAACCTCAACATTTTCATCTCTGCTACCTCCAGCTCTGCCTCCTGTCTTTTCTCCACGGCCACTGTTTCTCAACCATACAACATCACTGGCCTCAACACCGTCTTGTACACTTTTCCTTTCATTTTTGCCGATACGCTCCTATCACACATCACACCGGACACTTTTCTCCAACCATTCCAACCAGCCTGCACACGCTTCTTCACCTCTTTTCCACACTCTCCATTGCTCTGGACTGTTGAGCCTAAGTACTTAAAATCCTCCACCTTCCTTATCTCTGCTCCTTGTAACCTCACCGTTCCTGTTGGGTCCTTGGCATTCATACACATGTATTCTGTCTTACTGAGGCTAACCTTCATTCCTCTCCTTTCCAGGGCATACCTCCACCTCTCTAGGTTTTCCTGCACTTGTTCTCTGCTCTCACTGCAGATCACAATGTCATCTGCAAACATCATAGTCCATGGAGATTCTTGTCTAACCTCGTCTGTCAGCCTGTCCATCACCATAGCAAACAAGAAGGGGCTCAGAGCTGACCCTTGCTGCAGTCCCACCTCCACCTCGAACTCTTCTGTCACACCGACAGCACACCTCACCACTGTCTTACATCGCTCATGCATGTCCTGCACCACTCTAACATACTTCTCTGCCACTCCAGACTTTCTCATGCAATACCACAGTTCCTCTCTCGGCACCCTGTCATATGCTTTCTCCAGATCCACAAAGGCACAATGCAGCTCCTTCTGACCTTCTCTGTACTTTTCTATTAACATCCTCAAGGAAAATACTGCATCTGTGGTGCTCTTTCTTGGCATGAAACCAAACTGTTGTTCACAAATGCTGACCTCTGCCCTTAGTCCTGCTTCCACTATTCTTTACCATAACTTCATCGTATGGCTCATCAACTTTATCCCTCTGTAGTTGCCACAACTCTGGACATCTCCCTTGTTCTAAAAAATGGGCACCAGCACACTTCTCCTCCATTCCTCTGGCATCCTCTCACTCTCTAAGACCTTGTTGAATGTTCTTGTCAGGAAATCTACTGCTTCCTCTCCTAGACACTTCCATACCTCCACCAGTATGTCATCAGGGCCAACTGCCTTTCCACTCTTCATCCTCTTCAATGCCCTCCTCACTTCACCCTTACTAATCTTTGCTACTTCCTGGTCCTCAACAGTCACTTCTACTCTTTTTTTCTCTCTCATTTTCCTCATTCATCAGCTCTTCAAAGTACTCTTTCCATCTTCCCAGCACACTTCTGTCAACAGTCAATACATTTCCCTCTCTGTCCTTTATCAATCTAACTTGCTGCACATCCTTTCCAACCGAGCATACAAGTCATCATACGCCCTCTGTTTGGCCTTTGACACCGCTACCTTTGCCTTACGCTGTGTCTCCCTGTACTCCTGTTTACTCTCTTCGGTCCTCTCTATGTCCCACTTCTTCTTAGCTAACCTCTTCTTTTGTACACACTCCTACACTTCCTCATTCCACCACCAAGTCTCCTTATCTCCTCTCCTTCCAGATGACACACCAAGTATTCGCCTACCTGTCTCCCTGATCACATTAGCTGTAGTTGTCCAGTCATCTGGAAGCACTTCCTGACCACCCAAAGCTTGTTTCAACTCCTCCTTGAAGACAACATGACACGCTTCCTTTTTCAGCTTCCACCACTTTGTCTTCTGCTCTGCCTTTGCCTTCTTCACCTTCCTCACCATCAGCACCATCCTGCACACCACCATCCTATGCTGTTTGCCAACACTCTCACCCGCTACTACTTTGCAGTCACTGACTTCCTTCAAATTACATCGCCTGCACAAGATGTAGTCTACCTGTGTGCTCCTACCGCCGCTTTTATAAGTCACTCTATGCTCCTCTCTCAAAGTATAACTCAAAACTGATTTAGTGCACTTCATATAACCATTTAGAATTCAACCCAGAACCAGGAAGGGAAAAATAAAGATGTGGTTACATCCCCAAAATAATTCTCTAGAGTGCACTACACAAAGAAGTGTATAACACCACACCACCCCATGCAACCTATATAGTGCACTACACACCAAGAAGCAAGAATGTTCAAGAAATCAAACCAATTTAAAATCTAATAAACAAGTATCAGATATAAACTCGAATCCAAGCGCACTACAGGGGAGTAGATGACAGTGCGCACTCTATCTAGTGCACTTGACATCCAAAATCAAGGTATATGAATTGAAATGACAACCGTAGGCATAAAATCTAGCACACTAGACAGCCAACCTCAGAGTGTATGAGGTCACGTGGATCCACATCTCACCAAGGTGCACCCCATTGGATGAAACATATAAAATCCAAGTGCACTAAAGATTAGATGACACTAAATGTACAATATCTAGTGCATCTGACATCCAGAATCAAGGTGGAACTGATCCATACTTCTACTCAGAGTTCAATGCAGTGTATAAAAATACAGTGTACCTGACATAGTGCACTAGACTAGAAGGGGTCAGGTGGCTCCCTACTTCACTAAAAACCAACTGTAGTGCGCTACATGTCCAGCAGGGAGCCAGGTGGGAGAACTTCCGACATAATAAACACTCTAATCATATGGGTATCAAAGAATCCACACGAGATTATAGAGGGAGGCAGAAACTGGGTATTTGGGACGCTTCCAGGACTCCACACAATCTCAGGTCCTGTTGTTGTTGTTGTTGTTTACTCTACGTGCTGAAGTGTAAACAAGCTGAGAAGCTCCACTGACAGTTGCAGCCGATGTCACCATCCAAACAGGAGGCTTTTTAAAATGCACCGCAGTGACACACAGCGCTTTAAATCCGTCAGAACGTTCTGTTGTGGTGTTCGGTTTGTTGTTATTGTCATCACCTTGTAAACATCGCCGTAGGTTCCGCTACCGATCCTTTGGATCAGCTCGAAATCCTCCTGCGGGTTCCGGCGCGACAGGTCCAACCCGGAGTTCATGGCTTTATATTTATATATATGTGTATATAAGTCTATTGTGGGTCTTGTTGTTTTTCTTCCTCCGCCGCCTACGTCGCTTAAACCCCGGGGCTGGCGGTGCAAACACCGCGGGCGGAGACGCGCACCGAAACACTACACAACCGCCTCTACTGCTACCGAACTCAACATGTCCGTCAGTGCGCACTACGCATGCGCAGAACGGTCAAGCTCTCTCGTGCTCCGTGCATTTCCTCTTGCACGTCTTCACAAGGACCGCTCCAGGCTAACTATCTTATTCGCCTGATTAAAATTATTTGATCTACTTTACTAAATTATAATTCAACAACACACACATACAGTACACAAACATATAAATATATATACACATATTACTATAGCAACGGCGAAACGAAATTCACTGAGCCTTCAAAGTGCAAATGATTGATATTATGACAATGTACAGATTTTTTTTTTTTTTACCCCGCAATAACAATTCAGCGAATCGGGCATATAAATAGCGTCCTAAATATTTGTAATTCCAGAAATTGACCCACTGAGATTCAGACCGGAAGTAAGCGGGGTGCAGGATTTGAACAGACGGTTAGTTATTATACAACACGTATAGTTCATGCAGAGGGGGGTCGGTTTAGAGACAGGGAAGTTTCTGCGTGTTTTGTGTCTCACCTGACGCTCAGTTCGCGATGTGTTCATGTTAAAGGAGATCCTCCAGGGTCTTAGAATTGACATGATGGCAAATGCTGTAAATGTAAGTAATGTTGCACAAGATTATGTTGCAGGTTCTTAACCGGCCTCTGCATGCACATCATGGAGGGGAAAGAGAAAAGTAGTTTGGAAAATCGATCAGCAGGCTGGTATTTCGGACACAGAAGCTATTTTAACATGACAAAGAAATTACAATGGTGACTTGATGGTTTTTGAATGCACAACTTGGTAGAACATGGATGAATTTCAGGGCCACACAGTGGTGTCATGGTTCACACGTCTGCCTCACAGCAAGAAGATCCTGGGGTCGAGGCCCGGGCCCAGTAAAAAGGGTTCTGTTTGAAGTTTGCATGTTTCCCCCATGTTTGTGTGGGTTTCCTCCAGGAACTCCAGTTTCCTTTCACAGTTCAAAGACATGCACATTTGGCAATTTGCTGTTCCAAATGGACCTTTTTTGATGTGAGTGTAAATGGGTGTATGTGATGGACTGGCAAGCTGCCCAGGGTATACCCATCCTCTGACCAAAGTCAGCTGAGTTAGGCTCCAGCCTACCTGGAAACATAATCCAATGAAATGATGCAGCAAATAAAATGAATGTCTGACTTTAAAGTGAAAATTCAGCAGTACGCCACCAGCAACACATTTCAAAATGTATTCTAATAATAATAATTATATATAATAAAGTCAGCTTTAACAACCAACTGTAGTCCAGGACAGCACAGTGACTCATATGGTTAGCACTGCTGTCACACAAAGAAAGAGGTTCTGGGTTCGAATCTCATGGCCAACAGTGACTTACCTGAATGAAGTTTGCATGTTATCCTTGTTTTTGTTTGGGTTTCCTCTGAGTGTTTTTACCCCCCTACGGTCCAAAAACTGAAAGGTTGACTGTGTCTGTGTTTACTCTGCAATTCACTGGTCACCTGTTCAGGATGTACCCCTGACTCTCACCGAATTTTGCTGGGATTGTGGTTCGAGCTTCCCTCTATAATCCTGACAGATGAACAGTATAGAAACCGGATGGATTTTGATCCTTTGCCTTCACACAAACTATTCCAATTCCATTGGTTGAAAAGAAACTGAAATAGGGAAGGGCTTGTAGAATTTGGTCACGATGTGATGGGCACTGTTCTGAGGACCGTTTTACCAAAATATGTCTCTTCAGGGCCAGAATTTCTCAAATATCTCTAACTGATCAAGAGCTTTATTCTATGTTGGAAGCTACTGTAGATGCCGACAGTTAACCTCATCTACACCATGACTTCATAAATACCTGCTATCTAGTTACTTAAGGTATGGTCCTTGTTAAATTCACCTATGAAGAGAAATCCTCAGTAGGTTCTGATTAAACTGATTGCTGTTGTTGATATTTAACCACCTTGCTATTCCATGGTCGAGTCTGTTGTGTGGCATGTGACAATGCTGTTATATAAAACCACCAGCCCTTCATAACCTATACCCTCCTCTTTCTGATTTTCGTTCAGTGTTCATAATCTCTCCAGATCTTCGGATCTCTCGTCCTTTTCATCTACAATCATCCTTGGCCAAAATGAATTAAAGACATACTACTTCACACATTCAGATTCAGTGCTGGACTCAAGCACAGCATGTAACTCTGTCCTGGCTTAAATTTTACTTGATGCATCATTTCCTTTTTGTGTTGGCATCAAGATACTTCAGACCCTATAAAAGTAAATTGTGGTGTCCCACATGGTTCTCTTTTGGGCCCTCTATTGTTCTTTACATAGAACATGTAATTAGCAAACATAATGTTAGCCTTCACCTTTTACACTGATTGTACACAATTATACTAATTACAGCATTTTCCCCCAAAGCATTTCAGCACAAAGCTCCTCATTAAATAGTAGAACATTTTTCTCTCTGCTGTACTTCTTCATGAAAGAATCATAACTTTATGATACCATTAAGAAATTTGGTCCAAATTGATCAAACTCCAAAGGAAGTGTTGGTAAAAAAGTATGAGTTGAATAGACAACATGCATTCATTTATAGCTTGGGTATAATTGCAGTAAATCCTGAGCCGACCAGGAAACCCTGGATGGAAGGCAGGAAGACACTGCAGTTGTCCATCATTTGAGATACCATATGCTAAACCTATAAGGTTTGAAGTACAGGGATCCCTCGTTACTTCGTGCTTCAATTCATGCGGCTTCAGTGCATCGCAGTTTTAAAAAAAATTTTTCATCGAATTAAAAAATAAGGAAATTAAGCAAGAATAAGAGAAAAAGTTGAGGAAAATACCACAAAAACAAGGCTAATTATGCAAAAAAAAAAAAAACCCACATTTACATTGTTGTGAGGTGCACATCTAAGTGACCGCATGCGTATCTGTGTGAGTACGTCTGTATGTGTGGGTGTATTTATATTTTATTTACATCTTATGCATTATTTTTTAATGTTTAATTGTTATTATAAGCATTTATAGCATTGAATATGTATTTATTGATATTATATACATGTATACATGTACGTATATGTCAGTTGGGGGGTGGTGGGAGGTGATCCTACTTCACAGATTTCGATGGTCACGTGGGGATCTCAGGCCCAATTAACCAGGGAAAGTCAGGGATCCCTCTAATTCTCAAATGCATGAAAGTCTCCATTATGATAGATCCCTGTTATTTTGAGATAATCTTTATGAACATTAAATATAAAAAAAGCATTAAATAATCAAAGAAACACATAATTCTAGTACAGTATGGCAAAAAAAAAAACATGTTCCCCAGGGTCATACACACTCCCCTGGAATCACACCACGCTCCCCAAGGGGGGCTGAACGCCGCACTACTTGAGAAGCACTGAATTATCGGCAGCCTCAGCCAATTATACATATGCATCATCATGACATTACTGGCACGTGATTCAAATTTAGCTAACGGCTGGGAGCGGTTGTTTCTCCCTCCTGCTGATTGGTTGCAGATGATGGATACGCCTCTTTTTTTCTCCTTCGTGCACATGTTATCAAAGTGATGGCCTGAATTGTGAATTCATGTTTTTTTTGTGTGTTTTTAATGATTATTTAAGCCCTATGATGTCACTCAAACACCCCGCATCTTCTCTAGCTTCTGATAGGGAGCCTAATTGCTTTATTTATTTAGAAATATTACCACAGTACAAAATTACTTTTTTTTAATCATTACTATATTTTACTGCATTATTACTGTATTAATGAGTACGACTGTCTACAGAATGTCTTTAACAAGCATATTTTAGTGCATGTAATATTATACTTTTTTTTTTTTTTTGGTTTTACTTCCACGTTAATAATTCACACATGTAATATGATACACAGGGTTTTACTTGCGGGTAAATAACTTGTGGAATTTCTTGATCTGCAGGAAGGGTCAGAAATGAGCCCGGTGAAAAATGGGGGACAACTGTATACTGCTGGGTGAACAGAGGCACACTTGTGGTTAAGACCTTGCCCAGGGGTATTAGCACAGTGGGGCTCTAACTGGGATTTGAACACACAATCTCCCGATCATGAGCGCAGCACCCTAACAACTACGCCACCAGCTTCACCAGTATAAATGGGTACGAGTAAAAATATCGGGAAGATAATCTGTGATGGTCCCATACAGGAAGACGCAAACTCCTAGTTGCTTCATGTTCCAGAAACCAGGGAAAAGCTCCAGCCTGATGAGCCACTAGACTCCGGTGTAAAAGCCATATTCATTTAGGCATCTATGAGATGGTTTGCGGCAACCAACTTGACAGAGACCATGGGTTATACCTAGAATCTACTCTGATGTTTCTCAAAGTCGGGATGCTTCTTTGGAAGCGTGGGTCCTTCAGAAGCTGGATTAGGCTCCTTCCTAGCATTTGGAGAACACATATTTTGACACTCTAGCGTGGTGGTGCTTCTCCCTTTTCCTGGAGATCGATCTCTCTGAAGACTTTTGCTCCAGCCATTATCACAACCAACTGACCATCAAATCAACTAATCAATAGTTAAGACTTTAAAATAAAGACTTAATGCAACAATAATTTGATGGTCAGTTGAGGACAATTAGGGTCGGAGCAAAAGTCTTCAAAGTGGCACAAGTCCACGAACAGGGTTGGGCACCACCGGTCTAGAAAGTGTACAGGTACGCATTATTAAAAGTGTCCTGCCTGGTACATGTGCATCTCAGAGCTTCAGTGAGATTTGATGATGTGGTATCCTTAGAGTGCAGTCATTGTTGATTCTTATAATTGATTCGGAAACATCTGGAGATTCCTCAGGAAGAGCTGGAATCTGCAGCTCAGGGTATAGATAACATTCTGGACTGACCCTCTCAGCTCGTTGCTGTGGTGACATCAAACTGCAAAAGCAGTCGGCAAATGATGGTAGAAATGAAGTGGGAATAATTTAACGGTGACTGTAGACTGCTCCATTTATACATGTTATACATCCTGTGCTGCAGGTAGCACCTGTTTGTAATGTAAATAGAAATGTAAATGTTTGACGATCAACCCCAGGTTGCGCCCAGGTGGAAGTGTGCATGGATTGAGTGTTGATCCTACAATGGACTAGTGAGCTGTTCAGGGTGTACCCTGTCTTTGGTCGGAGTCAGCTTTGAGTCCCGACTCCACGCGACCCTAACAGGATCTATCAGTTCGGAAAATGAATGGCTGGATGTTTGACTGACAGCTTCAGGTTTGTGGGTTGGATCTAGAGCCCAGCGTGGGTCAAGATCACAAGCCTGTGCTCGCCCCGCAAATTAGAATTGTGGCCCACAGCCCGCCCCACACATTTACCCTTGTGGGTCAGCCCACCCAGGCCCGCAGCCCCGCAAGTGAAATTCTAACCTGGCCTGCAGCCCACCCCGCAAAACTTGGATCATTCTCAACCCGCCCCGCCCCACATAAGTTTCGAATTGACCCGCTTGCCCCGCAAACTAAAAAGTCTGACTTTAGATTTGTGCCTGCAGGGCCCCGCGGGCCGTGCACGGGCCGAAACCCGTCCTGCACAGGGCTATAATGTGTGTTAGAGCCCTGCGCAGGCCAAGATCACAAGCCCCCGCCCGCCCCGCAAATTAGAATTGTGGTCCGCAGCCCGCTCCACACATTTACCCTTGTAGGTCAGCTCGCCTCGCCCCGCAAATGAAATTCTAACTCGGCCCGCAGCCCGCCTTGCAAAACTTGGATCATTCTCAACTCGCCCCACCCCACATAGGTTTCAAATTGACCCGCCCCGCCCCGCAAACTAAGAAGTCTGACTTTAAATTTGTGCCCGTGGGGGCCCGCAGGCTGTGGGCTGAAACCCGCCCCACACAGGGCTCTAGTTGGATCCTGAAGTCGAATGTGAAGTTTCACATGTTCCCCGACTGAAATAAAATCTACATTATACACGCAGTACGTCCATGCAAAGACATTCCTCAACTTTATCGACACACCTACACAAGTATAACGCAGACTGTCCATTGAATAATAAACAATGATTTATTGAAACTTTTGTTACAAGACTTCCGGAGGTGCTGAGCTGAGCTCAAGCAACATCTCAAGAAGTGACATCTTTAAGGTTCATGTTACGGCTGATGAAAACAGTGCACTCCACCCTGCACGCACAAACCCACACAAAGCTGTTCTACTGGTTTTGCACACCTGAGTCACATGCCAGACAAATAAGTGAGTAATTACAACAACAATTCACTTCAACATCCTGAACAACACACAGAACTTCTTGCAGCTCTATCATTTTCGAGACATTCATTGGCATCACCCCTTCACTGAACCATAACCATTCATTCATTTTCTGGACTACTTAATCCTAATTAGAGTCACGGGGAGACTGCGGCCAATCACAGCCCACTCGGGGTGAGGTCACGGTACACATTGGACAGCTTGCCGGGTCATCACAGGACAATGGAACAGCCAACTAGGGTAACTCTTCATGTTTTTGGGCTGTGGGGAAAGCTGGAGGATCTGGAGGAAACCCATGCAAGTATGGGAAGAACATGCAAACTCCACACAGAAATGCCTCGCGCCAAGGAATCGAACCCATGACCTTCTTGCTGTGAGGTGAATGTGCTAAGCACTGTGTCACCATGCTAGTTATAGCTCCGTGAGATTTGTTCATCTTTTTCATCCTGATGATGGCCACTATTACTGGCATGGAACAAATCACTGGATCACTGGGGAGACTGGCGCCAATGTCAGACGATGCTGGGTGAGGGCCCGATATACCCTGGACAGTTTTCAGGCCATCGCAGGGCCAAAATCTACCCACACGCGCGCGCACACACACACCTGGAAGCAAGTGGGAACTTTGTTTTTGCACTGTGTGAGGAATCCAGATTACCTGGAGGAAACCCACAGAAGCATAGAGAGAACATACAAACTCAGCACTAAAGCGCCTGAGCCAGGGAGTGAATGGATTCCAGGACTTCTTCCAGTGATGTACTAACTGTTGCGCCACTGTTCCAACCTCTTCAGCCATATGTCTAATTTTCAAGGAGCACATCTCCATGAAGTTGTTGGAACGAAGGCTCAGAGTGATTGCTGAAACTGATTCAGGAGGAGCAGTGCAGCGTTTATCCTAATCATGGAACAGGGTGAGCAGCTCTTTACTTCTGCAGAGTTACTCAGGAGGTCATGAGAGTTTGACCATTCAGTCTACAGAAGGCCTATGACTGGGTCCCCAGGGGGATTGTGTTAGGGATCCTGAGGGAGTATGGGATACCAGGGCCACTGTCTCGTCCTTCTAGAACCAAAGTGAGATCTCTGTATGGCATCCTTGGCATGAAGTCAAACTCGGTTCCAGTGCGTGCTGGACTTTGCTGCCCCTTGTCACTGATCCTGTTTGTGGTATTCCAGAATCAGGATCTCAAGGCATAGTTGTGAAAAGCCAGATGTTCAGTTTGGGAACCTCAGGATTGTGTTGCATATGATGACATTCTTTTGGCTTCGTCTTCATTGTGCACTGGAGCAGTTCACAGATGAGTGTGAAGTTCCTGGGATGAGGGTCAAACCTTCCAACTCTGAGGTCACGGTTCTAAACCTGAAAAAGAGGGATTGCTCCCTCTGAGTCATGGAGGAGTCTTGGCATCAACAAGCCCAGTTTAAGTACTGGATCTGGGGATCTTGTTCATGAGTGATAGTAGCATGGAGCGGGAAACGGATAGAAGAATCGGTGCCACCTCTGCAGCACCGGTCTGCTATGGTAAAGAGGGAGATTAGCAAAGCTTTCGATTTACCACTTCATCTCCAGGCCAACCTTCACCTGCAATATGGCCATGAGATTTGGGTAGTTCTTTCAGGTCTGGACTCATTCTTCGAATTGAAGGTGAGGAGCTCGGACATCTATCGGGGAGCTCAGGGTAGAGTCAGTGTTCCTTTGCATTGAAATCAGCTGAGGTGGTTCAGTCATCTGATTAGGATGCTTCCTGGTTGCCTCTCTTTCGAGGTTCTCCAGGAATGTCCGAATGTGAGGAGACCCCAGGGTAAATCCAGCACATACTCAAGGGATTAGGCCTAGGATCATCTCAGAGTGTCAGTGGGAAGAGGGTTGCCTGGGTTTCTGTCCTAGACCTGCTGCCTCTGCAACCCAGCATCAGATAAGTGGAGGAATATGGAACGGAGGGTTTTATTGCACTTACACCGCAGCGATAATATTTCAGTATTAAATAATGAGACAGAAGCTTTTATTTATTCATTAACTCATTAATTATTGTAAAATGTCTGGGCGGGGTTTAGTTCATGTCGTTATGGCTATTACTGCATCTTGAAAAATTCTTTCCTGAAGCAGATTCCGAAGTGAGAATTCAACAGCAGCATCGTGTCCAGCGCAGATTTCTCCCTGAATATAGAAATATCTCTCAGACTTGAGGACGAATGTATTTAAATTGGATTCGAGCCATGTTTCCAACTCCGAGCTCCTCACACCTCGATGAGAGCACTGAGATTGATTCTTGGGCTTTTTTTAGACCTCACACCTCTCTGTGCACTTGTCTGACCTCATCACCCAGCGTCTGTGGCTTAGCTGGAAATAAAAATGGCAGTGTGCCAGTGATCCCTGCGGAACAGTCAAAACTCTGGATCTGGCTTTCTCGATCTCAGAATAAACATCTGAACACAGTCTACCTCCAGATCTACTCATCTCTGTGATAAATAAATAAACTGTATTATTATAAGACGCTTTCTCAGCACTCAAGTTCATTGTATAGCTTTTAACCTGAAGATCGCAAGTTCGAATCCGGGTTAACGCCACAGCCATCCGTAGCCAGGAGTCCATGGGAGCTCATTGGCTGAACTCTTATGGGAGGGAGTGACGGCATACACTCACTTCCCTGCCACTCAGAGCAATTTTCAGCCAATCACATGTATCTATCTGTGAGCCCATTCGCGAGTGTGTGTGTGTGTGTGTGTGTGTGTGTGTGTGTTAGACCCGCCCCCAAATACGCATGCACTTCAGTTTGAAAAGAGGCGGGTGGCTAGTGTTGCATGTAATGGAGGGGGCGTGTGCATGCTTTCACCCCTCCCAGGTTGGTGGTCGTGTTTTATGGAAAGCAATACATACTTGAGTGGTGGGAACTGGATATGAAAAAATGTGGGAAAATCCAAAAAGGGTCACCATACAGATAAAAAAACAAAACAAGAAGTTGATAAGGTTACAAAAATAAATGAATAAAACCAGTCTGGGTTTTTGTTTGTTTGTTTTTTTTTAATCAGGAGGAATAAACAGCTTTAAATGGGTGTGTTTTGCGTCCAGATTTAAAGTGGGGGAAAGATGTGATGTTCCTGAGGTCAGCTGGTCATGAGTTCCAATGCACAGTGCACAGTGACTGAATGCCCCTCTCCCCATGGTAGTGAGACCAGCATGGGGACAGACAGGTGAACAGGGGAGGAAGACCTGAGGGAGCGAGTGGGAGCATGGAGTTCAGAGACGGCGGGGCGGGGTTATGCAAGGCTTCCAAGGTGACGAGGAGACTTTTAAATGTGAAATTTGCCTGGGAGCCGGTGAAGCTAATCTGAGCATTTGGGCGTGGCTGCCTCGGTGGGTACTGGTTTCCTCCTACAGGCCAATGACATGTACATTAGGCTAACGGGCTGCCCCGAATTGCCCCAGGTGTGGGTGTGAGTGGTGGTACGAGTGTTCGCTCTGTAAGTGTCTGCCGAGCTGTTCAGGGTGTACCTTGCCTTCGCCCCTTTACAGGATTGCACGGTACGGGGGTGATGAGTGCGTGAGGGAGAGAGTACAGTGTCCCTCATGTACCCTACGCCATGCACTTCACACCTGACGAGCAGGACGTCACTTGCCCGGGTTGTG
>CM045732.1:70338495-70378495 GCA_024760905.1 Plotosus lineatus
TTGTACATGCATCATTTACTTTCCACCAGTACGGTGGCGTAGTGGTGAGCACATCCGCCTCACAGCAAGAACGTCCTGGGCTTGAGTCCCAGGCTCAGGCATTTCTGTGTGAGGTTGTATTTTCTCCCCATGTTTGCGTGGGTTTCCTCCAGGTCCTCTGGTATCCTCCCCCAATCCAAAAACATGCACAGTAGGCCGATTGGCTGTTGGAAATCACTCCTAGGTGTAAATGGTTGTACGAGTGTTGGCCCTGCAATGGCTTGGTGAGCTGTCCAGTGTGTACCGTGTCCTCGCCCAGAGTCGGCTGAGATGGAGGTAGCACAGTGGTGTGGTGGTTAGCATCTTCTCTTTTCGGCTGTTCCCTTGAGGGATCGTCACAGCAAATCATCTGCCTCTATCTTCATGGAAGTCATATTATGATTGGCATGTTTGATTTGGTTCATAGGTTTTTAAGTCGGATGGCCTTCCTGACACAACCCTTTAGCGAGGGGCAGAAACACGCTGACGGCTTTGCAGCTCCTCTTTTCGAAAGTCAGCAATGGTTCTTTTACATGAACCTCTCACCATAAACAGTGACAGACATGACCTGCCTTTGATAACCCAGTTAGCTGCACTGGTGGGGGGTGGGGGGGGGGGGGCAACCTTGAGGAGAGTGGGACTTGAACCCCCAACCCTAGGATCAGCAATCCAGCACCTTTTACCACCAGGCCACCTCTGCCCGCCTAAAAGTTATTAAGTCCCGGGCTCGAGTTCTGAGCTCAGTAAGGGTGTTCCTGTGCGTGCTCTCCGTGCTTGTGTGGGTTTCCTCCAGGTACACCAGTTTCTTCCCCACAGCCCAAAGACGCACATCGGGGTAATTGACTATTCTGACCTCTAGGTGTGTGGGTTGGCCCTGTGACCGACTGGTGTGCGGTTCAGGGTGTACCCCTCTACTGCCCCATGTTGGCTAAAATAGGCTCCAGCTTCGGTCTGGCAAATGAGTAAGTGACTGGGTGCTTTACTTTCCCTGCAAAGAAGTTCCATCTTTACTTTAACTCGGAATTAAACGGTTCACCTCTGTAGCATTCAGTCTGCGCTTCACTTCTTCCAGAAGAAACACCTCCATACCGGCTCCCACGGTGCAGTAGAACCGGACCGAATCGTCTCCGTTCTTCATCATCATCGTCATCACTGAGTTTGTGAGCATGTGCCAACTACGCATGCGTGAAAATGACGCGTTATTGAAGAGAAGCCCGACTTCAAAATTAAAGTCTAACCTATGATCAGTAACATTTTGTTTTCATGTCAATGTGTAAATACTGTATGTGTAAACAGATGCATGTGGAAATTTGTCTGGTTTGATGATACACTTATAATTACTACGAATATACAAACACTTTCCCTACAATTGCAAATTTTGCAAAAATTTGAGGCCCATTTTTTTTTAATCAGATAAAAACAATCTGGATTAGGATTTATAATTCATATGTAACTTTACCTAAGTAGAATGAGACAAATAAATAATAATTTAGTCATCAACACATTTTACAAAGTCAACTTCCAACGATAATTGAAACTTATATTTAAACTCCTTGATTTTTGTTCTCTAAAATATTCGTTATTTGTACAAAAATGCATCAAAGTCCGCGGCCTCATAACGGTGTTTAGACTGAGGACTTTTATTTTAAAATAAATCCGGAAGTGCTCTCCTGCCCAGCGAGATACGCGTTCAGCGTTACAACAACACTTGCACATGTTTCCGTATTTTGGAGGGAGGATTGATGTTTTAAAATAGTGCACGAGTGCTTTGAGTGGATTCAAACTTCATGTTAATAACAAACAAGGCATGGAGTTCCTGAAGAGAGGCGTTGGGTCGGAGGACGCGGTTCAGTACCGGCTCTTTCTGCTCAGTCCGGGTTCTCTGGATGTGGAGAAGAACCGGCGGCTCGTACTGCGGCTCCTGGAGGATGTTCTGGCCGAGGTCGCTGCTTTGCTGTCGGGATACATTTGGCAGAAGCAGCCGTTTAATCTCAGCTTTTATCCGGAGAAAGGTTCTTGTGTTTATATAATCATGAAGTATTTTCCTGACAGTTGTTTGTTGTTAATAATTTTCTTGCATTGTTTATTTATAAATACAGTATTCTTTAAAGTATTTTTAAATTTTATTTTTGAAATTTTAGTGCTAGTTTCTTACATTGCACCTTAAGATATTTAATATTTAATATTTAATATTTAATGTTATATATGTATTATGTCTTCATGTTGTAATATGTTATGTATGTATGTTTATGGAGCCTGTGTACGTGCAAGACAAATTCCCTCCTCGGGCAATAAAGTATTGTCATTGTCATTGTCATTGTCATCAAGTCCCAGGCTGGGAGAGCCGCGCGCTGCTCTGTGCTGGTGTCCGTCCGGTCAAGTTGAACCGCGAGCGATCGTTAAACGCCCGATCTTCATCTAAGAGCTTCTTATTTATCCACAACACAATGGGAGATGTCAAGCGGCTGAGAAAAGACCAAGAGGATTTAAAAAAAACAACTTAAATCGTTGACAAAGGAATTTGAAACCCCCAGGGGCCAAGATGGCGAAGAAATCAGACATTAACTCATCGCCAAGTAGTCAAGATGTCCAAGGACTCAGTGACGCCTTTGACGATATGATGGGATGGACATTGACTACGATGTCGTTGTTGGACAAATTCAGCGAACAGCTTGGTGCTCTGACCTTCCCAGTGGAAACGGTCTCCAAGGCAATTGATGTTGCCACTAATTATAGTTACCAGTGCAGTATAACCTTAAAATACTGGGAGTGTCTCAAGTGGAGGAACACGAACCGGCTGAAACCACCACCCAACTCTGTCTGAAGATATCCAACAAGATTGGCGTGGCTGTCAAAGAAGAAGACTTCGATATTTCACGTAGACTGCCATCGAGAAACCAAAATGGCTGCCGAAGGGAGCAACATGAGGGCACCACCATTGTCTGCAAGTTTGAACGACGAATGGTGAGGGAGAAAGTGCTTGCAGCAAGATCCAGAACTAGTTCCATCGAACCTACCGATCTTGGTTTTACACCAGAAATCGAGCAGGGTCGTATCGGTATCCTGAGCCATCTGCCCCCGAAACTACAAGAGCTGCTGCACTTGGCGAAAACTTTTCAAGCTAATCACGGATACAGGTTCTGCTGGGCTTAGTCTACTGGGGTCTTCCTGTGAAAGTCGGAGAACTCGAGGGTCATTCGCATTAACTCGGGAGATGATCTGGAAGTACTAAGGAATGAGAGAGATGATCGCGATTTTCCAGGCAAAACCAACCCGAATGCATCAAGCCATGTTTACAATACAAGATGGAACTTTGTCCGATAAGTGTTTAAACCCGTGACTTTTGTCCCGTGACTTTTGGAAGCAAAACCAGTTCCAATGAGTAAATCGGCTCAGAAAGAGATTGAAGCCCTTTTCAAAGAACTGCTGTATAACAAGGAAAATATTGAAATCTGTCATCGCAAGTTTAATAACAGCTTGAACTCTACATTACCAACCAAGAAATATCTTGAATGACTACCGAGCGTGTATGATCTCGATCTATTCTTCCTCAACACTGTCTCCGATTTAAACTCCGGTTTAAATGCTTGTTTCTCAGAAATACATTGTAGATACAGTGGTACCTCACCTTACGATAGTCCCAGCAAACGAAAAATCCAGGTTACGAAAAACATTTTCCAAAATTTTTTGTCTCTGTACAGTCATCCCATGCCACTTCACGATTTGAGCATCGCGGTCTTGGTCTGTCTATCTTCCTTTCGGCTTTTTCCCTTTTACTCGGGAGTCGCCACAGTGAATCATCTGATTCGCACGTTTGATTCGGCAGAGGTTTTTACGTCGGATGCCCTTCCTGTCACAACCCTTTTTTAGCAAGGGACAGAAACACGCTGACGGCTGCAAAGTGCTGCCTGCCTTTGATAACCCAGTTAGCCGCACTGGGGGAGCATCGCAGTCTTGGTACATCGCGGTATTTTAATGAAAAATAAAAAATTTAAAAATTCAAAATTTGCACTGAAACTCGCACATAAGCAAGCAAAAGGCAGGGGCCCAAGGCAGGCTGCAAACGACACACTGAAATGCCCCTCCTCCCCAGTTCAGGCAGGAACCGCCCACTCAACTCAATTTCGCAAACTGATTGGCTTAGACACTGTTGCCTCCCGCCCACTCAACTCAATCTTGCAAGCTGATTGGCTTAGGCGCGTGATGCCGTTGCCTTTTACATTCCCGCGGGATTTTTTGTGATTTTGTGATCTTATAGTGTTTGTGAACGTCCTGCACCGTGGAGAAGAGCTATTGTCAGAGGGGAGTACAGTACTTAAAGTATTTATACATAAATTCTAGTTAAATATTAATACATTACAGTATTTACATATGCATATAACTGTGTAACGTTTAATATACACTTCTTGATATTGTGTAGACACGAAAACATAGAGACAACATGGTAGAAATGAGAGGGGCGTTCCTACTTTGCGGTTTTTCGAATATCGCGGCCAGGTCTGGTCTACATTATCTGTGATATTCAAGGGATGACTGTACACGAAACAAGTTCTCTTTGCAAAACACGCCAAACACGCCATTCAAACAATGCACGAGCTGCTCTCCCATTGACTATCTTCCAACAGCCCACCCCGCTGGCCTCCTATTGGCTAGGAGGGATGATACAGCTCCCTCCCATTGGCTATCCCCCTCCCATTGGCTATATTGGGGGCCTTGGAATGAATCACACATTTTCCATGTAAAATGCGGTTCAATTTACAAAAAAAATCCAGTTTACGAAACCACTTCTGGAACGGATTCATTTCGTAGATTGAGGTACCACTGTATTCTCCACACAGCTTCAGCATGTTAAAAAAAACCCAAGATATCAATTGCTGACCTCAAGCCCAGTGAATATCTTTGGAACGAAGCAGAACGCCGACAGCATCCCAGACGTCCTCGACATCCCAAACAGCATCGCCCCAATCTCTATTGATTAATGAACACGTACAGTGATATTCCTTTAAAGGAAATTGTGTTATTAATATTAATTCGAAGCTCTTAATTTGCTATCGGCTGGAACCTGTACTTTTGTTCAGCGTGTTTTTCTTTCAGGTGAAGAGAGACTTTTCTTTTATAAATGTCTGCGAGTGTCAGGCTTTTATGACGAGCTGCGTACATTTTCCTTACTAACATTTAGCTTGTATGTATACACACATTGTATATTAATTTTTCTGATTATTTAGTGAGTTGGGGTTGTTTTTTTTTTTTTTTTTTTGGTCCATAGGGGGTGTCCCGGCTCACTTGGGTGGCATTACGGAGTACGGCGACAACGTTGAAGACGAGTGGTTCATTGTTTATCTGCTGAAATACATCACACACGTGTTCAGGGAGCTCGCAGCGAGTGTCCAGGACAACGACGGGCAGTTCCTGTTGATCGAGGCGGCTGAGTACCTGCCCAAGTGGCTTGACCCAGACAGCAGCGAAAACAGGGTGAGAGGTCATGTTGGTGGTGATGATGATGATGATGATGATGATGAATTAGAAAGTTGATGCAGTATAAAAGGAATAAAACGCTGTTCGACTGTTCTGAGAAAGTGATCATCATCGCTTTGATGTCCCTCAGTTCAGCTCCTCACACTGTTATTTCCAAATAGTATGATGATGTAAGAACGTACTACACCGATTGGTCCGTGTTCATGACCTGCTTCTTCATGATTGACTCGGTCAGGTGTTCCTGTACCACGGCGAGCTGCACATCTTACCCGACCGTGTGCGTTCTGGAGAAGCCGGATGGCCTCGGGACTCTGTGCCTTCAGTTCAAGAGGCTCTGGGAGTGCTGCACACACACGGCGAGAGCTGCATGGCTGATCATCGCATCCGAGGCGCAATACAGCGTCGACTGCAGGGGTGAGAGACGGCGTGAGGGAGTTATTAGAGGGAGTGGCGTGAATTAGGAGTGTGGGAGGGTCAGGAGGCGTGGTGTAGACTGAAAGAACTTGGAGCAAATCAGGTGGTGTAAGGGTGGGTTGGGAGGAGTGGGTGCTGATTGGAAGGCATGGGGTGCGTCAGGAGGAGTAGGGGTGGATCAGAAGGTGCAGGGGTGGGTTGGGAGGAGTGGGTGCTGATCAGAAGGCCTGGGCTGGGTCAGGAGGAATAGGGGTGAATCACAAGGAGTAGGATTGGGTTAAGATGGTTGGCTGCACTTCACGGGGAGGAGGGGCGGGGCGGGGCCCACATTAAGGATTTTATTCTGATGTTAAAATTGTGTGGATTTTAAACGCTGCATTGTAAATTATTTTGGATCTCGTTGTTGGGAATAAGTTTGGATTGTGTGTATGTGTGTGTGTGTGTGTGTGTGTGTGTGTGTGCGTGTTCGTGTTCCAGGTATCCAGATAAAATCCAAATCAGCCTCCATCATGCGCTTTGTTATGTACCTGCAGCGATAGCAGTGGTGTTGTCACGGCGACCTGACCTAATAGCTGCTGCAGTTTCTGCATTTTACCTGCGTGACCCGGTCGACCTTCAGGCCTGCAGAACTTTCCGGAACTTCCCTCCCGAACCCAGAGTGCTCACGATGGTATTGATATTTCTATTATAGTTGCTGTATGTGAGAAAATTGTAGAAACCTGTGGATTATAATTACGGTTTTATTTCCACCAATCAGACATGTTGGAGCAAAACTGGCTTCTCAGAGCCATCAAATTGACCAATCAGGAGCAGGCGCTCAAATTCATCAAACCACCAAAGTCAGCCAATCAAATCCATTCACACTCTGAAAAATAACCATCAGCTGGTTTGTAGAATTTTTGACATTCGTTAATTTCCTAAACTGCTTAATCCTAATTAGGGTCGTGGGGAGGCTGGCGCCCATCTCAGCCGACTCTGGGCGAAGGAAAGGTACAACATTCACCGATCGCCAGACCATCTCGGGGCATTTTTAACTTTGTTTTATATAATTTATATTTTTATTGATGTTTGATTTTGTGCTAATTATATACATCGAGAATTTCAATTCTCTCTCTCTCTCTCTCCTTGAGCTTTCTTTGCCCTCTTTCCATGTCTGTCTCTCTCTCGCCCCCCACTGTTTACTCGTTCTGTTCTCTTTTCCTCACTTTTTGACCTCTTCTATTACTTGTTTGTCTCTCCCTCCATCACCCCCTCTATGGCTCTGTCTTTTTTGTCTGTCTCCCCCTTTCTTTCCCTCCAATATTCATCTATCTTTTTAATCTGTCTCTTTTCTCTATCTCTTACTCCTTTCTTTCCTCTTTTATATCTTGCTGTCCATCCTTTTCCCCTATCTCTCTTTCTCCCTGTCTCTCTCTCTCTCTCTCTCTCTCTCGCATTCCCTTACTTTTTCCCTCCTTCTATTACTTTCTTCCCCTCTCATCCTTTCTCTCTGTCTGTCTCTCCCACCTGTGACTGTCTTTTGTGTTAATCTGTGGCTCTTCTTTCTCTCTCTCTCTCTCTCAACCTTTCTGTCTGTCTGTCTGTCTCTCCTCCCTGTGAGTCTGTCTTTTTTGTTAATCTGTGGCTTCTGTCTCTCTCTCTCTTTCTGTCTCGCTGTCTCTCAGGTGACGTTCACTCGTTGTCTTTACGCTCAGCTGCAGCAGCAGAATTTCGTTCCTGACAGGAGGAGTGGCTTTACTCTGCCGCCTCCATCACACCCTCACCACAAAGCTCACGATCTCGGCACGAAACTGGTAACGGGCTGTGATTTTAATAACAGGTTGATGTGGATTAAGAGGAATGACACCATCAGCTTTGTGGTGCCACAGTGATGCATTGGTTCGCATCCCAGCACCCCGGAGCGGATGGTTTTTATTGGTTTTCTCACTTCTCTTAATGATGTAACGTGAGACGTCTTGGGATTGCAGACGCACGGTTTCGAGATCCTGTGCAGCAGAAGCGGACGCACGGTGGCGAACCCCGAGGAGCCGGTCGGCGCTAATCCGCTCTGGAGAGGGTTCCTGGACAGCCTGAAGAGGAACGATTACTTCCAGGTGAACTGAGATCAGGAAGGAAGTGTCAGGGTCTGGATTTTGTCGTGGTTTACACGGTCACTGAGCTGTACTCGTGTGTGCAGGGGGAACTCGAAGGCTCGGCACGTTACAGAGAGCGCGCCGCTGCCGCCGAGAGGTTCTTTAAGCAGTCGCTCCCTAGTGCTCAGAGGTGAGAGGTCACATGACTCGATTACATTCAATATCTAACATTATTCATTCATTTTCTGAAACACTTGATACTAATTAGGGTCGGGGGGTGTGGGGGGGGCTGACGGCCAATTCTGGCTAAGGGCTGAGTACACCCTAGACAGCTCTCAAGACCGTCGCAGGGTCAACACTTACACAAACATTCATACTCACTCTCACATCTCGGGGCGATTTGGAAGAGCCAGTGAATCCACTGTGTGTGTTTTTGGACTGTGGGGAAAAACCCGGAGTACCCGGAGGAAACCCACACAAGCACAGGGAGAACATGCAAACTCCACACAGAAACCCCCGAGCTGGGAATCAAACCCAGACCCTTCTGTGAGGTGGATGTGCTAACCACTGCATCACTGTACTGCACATTTTGCATTATTTATTATTGTTATTATTAATAAAAATAATACAAACATCCCTTGTGTTAGTCGTGTTGATGGTCCAGGTGAGGAGGTGTTGCAGGTTTTAGAGAGCGCCCCCTACAGTCTGGAGGAATTGCAGAAACAAGAGGCTCATCTTCCTCCAGAAGACAGTATGCTTTTCTTTCCGTTTCCATTTAAAGTGCAGAACACAGAGAATGTATATTTTGGAAAGTTTGTCAGTGCATTAATTCAAAATATAAAGTCTGGATTATTGATGAATGTGTTTATTATTGAATAATTAAAGGGCTTAATGTTCTTCTTATGTGTCTCTCTGCTGTCCCCAAAAGGTGACGACTGGTTAAACATCACCCCAGATCATCTAGAGAGATTACTCGAGGAAAGAGGGGGTCAGGGGTCAAATAAGGGGCGAGGAATCCTTAGCGGAACAGAAACGGGTGAAGATGAGAAGCAGCAGGAAGAAGAGGCTGGTTACACTCTCGTGGCTGTGACGCAGGGGATGAAGGACTTCATAAACGCCATGTCGTCACACGAAGGAGCCGAATTCCCACGGTATCATCAGCGACGTCAGAATCATTCAACAACAAAAAGAGGAGACAGATTTAATCATGAATATTCATTTAATACTGAGTATTCTAATATCAACACAAGGGGCAGTGGTGGTCTAGTGGTATAGGGCGCTGGATCACTGATCCAAATGTTGGGGGTTCGAGTCCCACTCTCCACAAGGTTGTCACTGTCCCCCCCAGTGCAGCTAACTGGGGTATCAAAGGCGGGCCATGTCTCTCACTGTCTATGGTGAGAGGTTCATGTAAAAGAACCATTGCTGACTTTCATAAAGAGGAGCTGCAAAGTCGTCAGCGTGTTTCTGTCCCTTGCTAAAAAAGGGTTGTGACAGGAAGGGCATCCGACGTAAAAACCTTTGCCAAATCAAATGCGCCAATCAGATGATTCGCTGTGGCGACTCCCGAGTAAAAGGGAAAAAGCCGAAAGGAAGACAGACATTCTAATATCAACACAGAAAACAAAAATAAATCAGCCATAATAAACCTTTCCGACACAGCGGTGCAATGGTTAGCATGTCTGCTTCACAGCAAGAAAGTCCGGGATTAGTACAGTAAATCAAATAAGTGAATAAATGGAGTTTTATACATTTACATCTAATTTCAGGTTGAAATGTTTGGATTTAAAGGTAGTGCCCACTTTTTTTTTTTATACAGTGGTACCTTGACTAACAAGTGTCTTTTATAACGAATTTTCCATGATACGAGCTTCGATTCCACCAAAACTCCGCCCCATCCAACCAGCAAAATTTTGATTTATGAGCTCTGCTGGGGAAATGGCTTTTCCGGGCCAATTAGCCTCGTATTCTTCCACGTGTATTCCTTTGTGCTCTGAGAACGCCTTGTGCAGTGCTACTTAATTATTTTCTGTGATGCCCCCTATAGGAAGAAAAAAAAAACATCTCACACCCCCTCAGCGCCCTGCACGTGACTATAAATGTTTACAGCACTTCATATCGTTTGCGCGATGCTTTTTCCCGACACCATAGGGAACACAGTTCTGAGATCTTTCCCGCAGTCGATGATCAGAAGGGTTAGTTGACTTATTGTTTATTCTTGTTTTATTATTATTAATGTTAATGTACATGTATTATTATTATTATGAAAATTTTATTGTTTATATATGTTTATCTTTAATATATTGGGTGAAATATCCAGACGATCCCCGACTTACGTTTTTAATTGGTTCCGGATGACAGAATGCAAGTTGAAAGTGACGTGTGACGTATGATACTCATACTGTACTATACATCCATAAATACCATTACCGTATCTCATAAAACACCCCTAAATCAATTATTATAAACATAACGTTGTAAAATAATATCAAATATGTCAAATAATCAACATTACCGGGGATTTAGCTCAGTTGGTAGAGCGTCCGCTTTATCCTCCGGAAGGTCGGAGTTCGAATCCGGCCGCGTCATACCATAAGACGTTAAAATTTGGCAGTTGTTGCTTCCTGCTTGGCGCTCAGCATCAAAAGGATAGAACAATGCAATAACTGGCGCTGCACAGTGGCGACAGGTGTCTAGCGCACAAAGCAAATTTCAATGTATGTAAATGTACTTTGACAATAAAGAGTTAGTTTAGTTTAGTAGTTAGTTTATTAATTTCAAAGAAGTCACTTATTTATACTGAGTCACTTTACATGAAGCTTAAAACAGTCAATCAACGCTTACAATATGTGAAGCGCTCAATACCGAAAGTAGTGTACTTGCAAAAGTAGTGTACTTGCAAAAGTAGTGTACTTGCAAAAGTAGTGTACTTGCTGTGGGTTATACACACACATATACAGACTTCCGGTCTTTCAAGTGCACAAGGGGGCCGTTGAACTCGTTTAGAACACAGCCTGCACTGTTTGAGACTTGCACCCATGCTAGTAGGCTTACGCTTCTGACCAACCATATTTGCTCGGGTTACAAAAGTCCGAAAAACAGTGTAAACACAAAGATCACAGAGACGACGTCTTAACACAAGGGTAACACGCTATATAACTGAGATGATGTGTGTATATTTAAAACTGAACTGGGAAGAAGGAGGGGCACGTTCAGTCTGTCGTTTGTAAACAATGGACACAGCGTCATTATGTCAGTGACTCCGTAGGTATGTCTAAACTCAAAATTTGACTTTTTTTTGAAGAAAAAAAAAGTAAAATTGAAAAAAAAAAAACGGATGAACGTAAGTCGGGGAGCATCTGTACGTGTTTGGTGCAGGTTACGAGTTTGGGAGGAGGTTGGAACGGATTAATTGGTGTTCTTTTATTTCTGATGGGAATTTTTATTTTATCTAACCAACATTTTGACTTACGAGCTCGCCCTCAGAACGGATTAATTTCGTAAGTCAAGGTACCAGTGTATTGTGTTTGTGCTGTGCAGTTAGCGCTATGATGTTTTCTCTCCAGCTAACAGTGTACAACTGCAAATGTTGATGTTTACTTCAGCTGCATGGTTTTGGGGTTTGGTGTAAGAGGAAGTGTGTTTTTTTTTTTTTTTTCCCCCCCTTTGGGTTTCAGTTCGTGCTTGTCGGAACCATTCAGTTTTGATCCCGATGCAGTGACGAGTTCCCTGGACAGACTGCTCGGTGAGTTCAGCTGATATCTGGAACGTGTGTTCATTTGGGAGTCTCGTTTTTAGCTGAACAGATTTTATCTAATTGAATTTAATTAATTTCAGGCGCTCAAGATGAGCAGCTGGACTCTGATGATCTAGATGAAGATGATGATGATGATGATGATGAGGAGGAAGCAGAAGGAACTGAAGAGCACATGGGAACAGAGACATTGGGCAATTTGAAGAGCTACATGGACGAGATGGACCGAGAACTTCAGCAGACGAACGTCGGACAGAGTTTCACGTACAACAGAGTGAGTGCTGGCTGTTTAGTGCACATTCAACTACATTAAACATCATATCCAGGAAATTGACCCAGACAGACGGAGATACTGTGGTAGACAAATTGAGACAGAAAGAGAGAAGCAGGTATATCTATATAGACAGACAAGGAGAGAGAGATATTGACAGACAGGTAGAGACAGACAAATAGACAGGGATGAATACAAGCAGAGAGCGAGAGAGAGAGAGAGAGAGAGACAAGTGGACTAGAATAAAGACAGTGAGAGGGTCAGAATGACATGGTGGTAGACCGATAAATATGGAGAGTTAAAAGGGGGCAGACAGGGAGACCGATAGGTTCTGATAGAGACGGAGACAAAAAGACTTTGAAGTACAGAGGCAAGAAGGGAGATGTGGAGACAGATGGGAGACACGTGGTGAGAGGGACAAAGATATATAAGGTGAGACAGAGGGTGAGACACAGAGAGGATATGCAGCGAGAAGGACAGAGATGTGGTGCGATGGCGCGGGAGATACATGGCAAGAAAGAAAGGGAGACGGACGGGGAGACGTTTGTTTTCATCATAAACTTTTCAGCTCACTCGCACCTCTTTTTATGGGTCTTTTCCAGCAGGACGGTGGTGATATTGCAGATGCACCAGGAAGCCCTGCGGAGACCGAAGACGATATCCAGCCCTTAGACTTGGATGTCAACCTGATAACCAATTTGCTGGTGTCGCTGTCCTCTCAGGCCGGTCTCGCCGGACCCGCGTCAAATCTGTTGCACAGCCTCGGCCTACGCCTGCCCCCTGACGCCGATCCGTCCTGAGGCTCCTCGCCGGAAACAGCACGAACAGCAGCACGGAGTGGTGGGACATCATGTCCATGTGTGTTTTTGTGAAATAAAAGCAGTTTTGTAAAACATCTGTATGGTTTTAGAGTCGATTCATGAATAAATAAAAACAATGCTATCTGACACATATCTGGTATCACGAACCTTAAATAAACAATCACTTCGTTCCGGTCATATGTTCAACACGTGACGATTGTCCAGTCCACTGGAGCTAAGCTTGTGATGAGTGTCGCCTCAGACTCTCGATCTTCCCTGACGGGGCTGAAGTGTGACGTCATCCGCTGCTCCCGTAACCCGTTCACTTCAGCCATGCTGTGCATTCTGGGAAGATTTTCTGCTCCCCGTGGAGGCACGAGGTGGTGATTTGAGCTCCCAGATCTTCCCTGTTGGTTTAGACTTGGTGAACGTCACTGGGATCACATTCATTAGACATCCAGATGTTTGTCTCGGATATTTAAAAAAAAAAAAAAATCACTGGCTGTGGCCAAAAAAAAACCCTAATATTTTTATGGTGTGCATCGATCCTCGCTTACAGCATGTTATCTCCAGCGCATTATTTCAACAAACATGAGCAACGTAACATTTATTTCCTTCTGGTGTCGGATTTGTTTGAATCGATGAGGGACAAACTGAACATCTCCAGACCACCGAATCACTGAGTCTCTTCAAACGACCCTGGAACGTCGTACTGCGTACAAACGCACAACACGTACCGACCGAGTCGGACTCTGGCGATACACGTGGTGCGTGCTCTCACCTCCAGTACAAAAATACATTCACTGATCAGGACTTTGAAGCTCCTCTGTATGTCACTCTGGGGGTGGAGAAGAGAGTCTGATAAACGATGTAAATGTAACCGCCCCGGTTTTATGCATGAGCTCATGGATGCTCATTATTGGCTGGTCATTGCTGATCCCTCCCTCTCATTATAACATAAACAATTTGTTCCCATGGACTCCTGGCAGTGGATGGCTATCGCATCCACCCGCATTGTAACGTGTGATCTCCACACTGATCATCATCATCATGCACCTTGGGGACGCTGCACTCAGAAGTTTATGGGAGACATTTTCGCAAAAAAAAAAAAAAAAAAAAAAAGTAAAAACAATCCAAATATACTTGGCATGAAGTTTTTTTTCCAAATATCTACTTTCTGGCCTTTTGCTACAATAACTTAATAAGTGGCAGTGCGAGTCCTCTGGCAGAATGGAGAAGAGCCGCGGACAGCGGTGAGAACTTTATCGCCGTTATGTCCACTAGAAAAATCTGGATGGAGCCCAGGAGCAGCATGGCTAACATGTAGACCAAAAAGTACAGGGTCTGCCAGCTGCCATGCGTGACTGCTCGAGGAGTGTCCGGATGCGCGACACACAGCAGTACCAGCAACACGCTCCGGGTCATCGTCAGGGTGTAGTAGAGGTCAAAGGGCGTAGCATGACCGTGCTCAGTCTGGGCGATCTTGGACAGCCAGGTGAGGGAGATGCTGTGCAGGAACAGGCTTAGAGGAGAGTAGAAATACTCCAGTGGCTCCACGTTGAACACACCCTGATACACTGACAATTAAACAGAGGCTGTTTTTGTATTTTTGTACAGAACATGTGAATTTACCCAGAATGCTTTGAGATCTGAATCTGACAATATCCTTCCTCGACGCGGAGGGTTATGCTGGGAATCGCTGTGCTCCTACCTGTAATTCCAACAGAGGTGAAAGTGATGGCTGTGAGCAGGAAGGTGGAGTAGGGGGAGCCAGGCTTGCGGACTACCAGCAGGTGACCCCATGCCAAGGTAAAGAGAGGGAGGAAACAGCCGGTGAGGGAGTACAACCCCGAGTGTGCATGCGCACGTGCCCACAGAGTCAGAACACACTGGACACTACCGCACACAGCAGGCACCATGAGCTGCTTGGCGAGGCTCCAGGAGAATGGATTCAGCTTCAAGACACCCAGACCGCGCAGAACCAGCAACGCCAGGATGTTCAGGACCACCTGTAAAAAAAAAAAAAAAAAAAGGGGGGGGGGGCTTAAACAGAATATTTTTTAGAGGTTCGTAAGTGTATCAAGTTATGAGATGACACCAGGACATGGGTGGAGCTATGTTTGGATAAACAGGAAATCCAGTAATGATATAGCATGTGATAAGTTCTGACCGATTTATTTTTCTCTGGATGATAGACATTTTTGTGCAGAAGATGAGACACAACATCTTTAATTCCACGACATCCACCAAGCATCATCATCATCATCATCATCATCGTCATCATCTTCTTCTTCTTCTTCTTCTTTCGCTTATTCCGTGGTTGGATTGTGGGGGCAGCAGCCTAAGCAATGAGGTCCAGATGTCCCTCTCCCAATGCCTCCAGATCTTCCGGGGGGGGACACCGAAGCGTTCCCAGACAAGCTGAGAGACATAGTCCCTCCAGCGTGTTCTAGGTCGACCCCGAGGTCTCTTCCCGGTCAGGCATGCCCGAAACACCACACCAGGGAGGCGTTCGGGAGGCATTCTGACCAGATGCCCGAGCCACCTCAACTGACCCCTGTCTAGGCGGAGAAGCAGCGGATGTCCTTCGAGTCCAAGCTTGAGGTTATATAATTGTTTGAGCATATATTACACAGGTACATAAAGGGTGTGGTGACTTCTGAGCTGATCCAAAGTTTTAGTTTAGTATATACAACACATACAAAAAAAACTGGGCAGTGGTGGTCTAGTGGTATAGGGCGCTGGATCGCTGCTCCAAAGATTGGGGGTTCGAGTCCCACTCTCCACAAGGTTGTCACTGTCCCCCCCAGTGCAGCTAACTGGGGTATCAAAGGCGGGCCATGTCTGTCACTGTCTATGGTGAGAGGTTCATGTAAAAGAACCATTGCTGACTTTTTGAGAAGAGTAGCTGCAAAGCCATCAGCGTGTTTCCGCCCTGCGATGGCCTGGCGAGCTGTCCAGAGTGTACTCTGCCCTCACCTGAAGTTGGCTGGGATGGGCACCAGCCTCCCCGCGACCCAAGTTAGGATTAAGCGGTTACAGAAAATGAACTGAACTGAATAAAAAAAACTAAAATGAGTTTAATGTTTTAATTTTTAAAGCTTGAGAATCAGGACCCTGGTACATTGCTTGAAGAATGTTGAAGATGGAATTGCCTGGTAGGAGAATAATAAGGCAGCGAGGGCAGGGTACACCCTGAACAACTTTCCAGAGTGTTGCAAGGCCAACACATTGTACACGCAACTATTCACCCTCACATCTCCAGTTGATTTGGAACTGCCAATCAGCATACAGTACATACTGCATGTTTTTCCACTGTAGGGAGTAAAATGGAGTAACTGGAGAGAAGCCATGCGAGCACAGGGAAAACATGCAACTCCACACAGAACGCCCCGAGCCCAGAAACTGAACCCAGGACCTTCTTGCTGTGAGGCTGATGTGCTAACCACGACTCCACCGTTCTGCAAAGCACTTTAAAATTGCAAAAATTTAAAAATACAAATCCTGTTTTAGCTTTTTTTGTTGTGTCGGTGTCTGGTCTGGTCCCTTCCGAGTTGGAGGACGACTCCTGACGACCTGCCATGAAGGATAACACCTTGATTATCATCTTCATGGAGGTTTTCTTGGCAAGGATAGTGCAATGGTTTGCCATTGCCTTTTGCACAATGAGAACCTACGGGCAATTTAGAACAGCCAATGAGCCTACTGTTCATGTTTTTGGAGTGTGGGAGGAAACTGGAGTACCCAGAGGAAACCCACACGAGCATGGGGAGAACATGCAAACTTACACAGAAACACCCAGGCCTGGAATCGAACCCCAGCCTTCTTGTTGTTCAGCGGACGTGCTGACCACTACGCCACCGTGCCACCCAGCTTCTTTGAAGTACACAGTAAAACTATTCTTCACCTCAGGCTTAGTGGCTGGATGATAGAATACCCCGGGGAATGTTCAGAAATATCACTTCTGCCTTTGGTGAATAGTTTATAGGTCATCCGCCATCTTTGTTGCCGGTTGGTAACATCATATCAATCTTAATGCTTTATTCGGGTTTTTGAAAACATCGGCTCAATTCCAGAACCCTCGGTAGAGAAGCACATGCCTTGCATGGCGAAAAGGAAGGTCTGAGTTGAGAGAAACGGTACAGTACCTGTACGAGGGCGAGAGGCGTGGTGTATGGGTCGTTATACTGTGAAATGATGATCATACAAACAAGGTAGTGGAGATGATCTGCAAGTGCATACAAAACCACGACCACCAGGGCGGCAGAGTAAGGGATTAATGGGGCCTGTGATTTGTAGAAGGTATACACATATCTTGTGACTGAAGATGGACCTTGGTTCCATAGCAAGGAGAACCTGTGAGATGGAAAAAGACAAACAGATTGGACTACACAGAACATTTGGACCAACAACAGAGAAGAACGCACAAGTTCAAATTCAAACCTATTACGTCATCCATCCATTATCGAAACCTGTTATTCACACCAGGGTCGCAGGAACGCTCGCTATCTGAACCGACTTTGGGCAAAGGCAGGATACACCATTGATAGCTTGCCCAGTTTTCATGTTCTTCCTGTGCTTGCACGGGCTTCCTCCAGGTAATCCAGTTTCCTTCCAGAGTCCAAAGACATGCACTTTAGGCTAATTTGTTGTTCTGGGTTGCTCCAACGTGTGACTGTTAAAGGTTATGTGTCTGTTGGCCATGTGAGGGTCTGGCAAGCTGTTCAGGGTATACCACGTCTTTGCCCGGTGTCAGCTGAGATAGGCTTCAGCCTCCCCGTGACACAAATGGAATAAAGCAGTTCAGCAAGTGATGATGAAATAAACACAATTATGGTTATCTGAGGAACGGTAACATGTCTGTCAGCTTAAACCACCTGTCCATCCATTATCCATACCAGTGGTCACCAACCATGTCCCTGGAGATCTAACTTCTCACAGCTATTTATCTTTAACCAAAATCTGGACCTTCTGAAGTCAATGCTTACGTGGTCAGGTTGGCACCATTAGGATTGGAGCCAAAATCTTAAGAGAGTTAGAACCCCAGGAGTCGGGCTGGTCACCACCGATCTACACTGTGCCCATTCTTTAGGGTCATGGAGGAAACTAGAGTAAATCTTGGACTGCACCCTGAACAGGAATACAGAGACAAGTGACTATTCACATTCACATTCACCCCTGACCCATCTTTGACCTATGTGCATGTCTTTGGACTGTCAGAGGAAAGCAGAGTAACCAGACGGACGCTCAGGGAGAACATGCAGACTCCACATTGAACGGCTCTTGGCCAGGATTTGAATCCAGAAGCTCACATGACCAGTCTGACCATTCTTCACTGATCTCTCTCATCAACGGGTTGGTCCTGTCTCCCTCTACCTGGCTTTTCTTTCTCCACTGCATGAACTCATGGGACTGGTGTGTGTGTGTAAAAATTCGAGGTGACCCATTATAGGAATCCATCTGGCACCAACAACTGCACCACAGTCAATATCTCTGAGATGATCCTATTCTTCATCATGATGTTTAATGTTGATATGTGAACCCAAAGCGACATGATCTTATGCCCTGCACTGTTGCCACATGATTAATAAATCAGATCTCACAGAGGTCAATGGGACAGTAGTTTCACGTACTGTAGTTCCAAAGGATATCGGACCACAGTGCCATCTTCCTGTCACCATGATGGTCATCAATCAGCAATGACCACCATAAACCACAAGATTTTTAAAAGGTTTGGAGATGTCATGGTGGTGCTTGGCTATCACCATCCAACTGCCTCGCTACTGCCATGTTGTCACCTTTGACAGCCTTTCTGAAGCATGTACGAAAGGGCTCGCTGACAGATTATGGCAGGGTTGGCATGGTGATTGCATGGTATTCACAATGTGGTACACGGTTGACAAACTTATGGTGATAATGGACTTTTGTTTAACAGCATGTTTTCATCTAGTGCTCAATGTTCTACCACGTTGACATTTACTGGAAGTTCCCAACGCTGATCTTTAAAAACTGTGAATCTAAAGCTGGCTGTGTTCCGAAAGTTAAAATGTACGAATACAGTACCATGTGGAGATGCTTGTACATCCTGGGCAGCTGTGCCAGGCCTTCATACTGCCTTTGATTTCCTGATGATCTGTCGAACCCTGGGCATCAGACGCTGAGCTCCTGCATAGACAGACATGTGCGTGCATGTAAATATAGTTAAAAGTCTCTCTGTGCCATTCAGACACAATTTCATTCAATCATTCATTTACTGAACCTTTTAATCCTGTTATGGTCACAGGGAAGCTAGCGCCTATCTCAGCCAAATAGGAGGGGTACACTTGGGACAGCTCACCAGTTTATCACAGGCACAGCACACACACACGTTCACACACACACCCGTTCACACACACACATAAAGGCGTTTGTAACCGCATGTTTTTGAACTGTGGAAACAAACTGGGGTACCCAGAGGAACCCATACAAGAACACACAGACTCCACCCATAAACTGCATCCTGGGACTCGAACCCATGTTTTTCTTGTTGTGATGTAGCTATGCTAACCCCTACATCACTCTGCCACCATCATATAAGTCTGTTGGGTTTTTTTATACCCAAGCCTAGTGGCTCATCAGGGCGGTGCTTATCCCCAGTTTCCGTAGCGTGAAGCGACGCAGGACGCATAGGCTATACGAGGAGTTTATTATGGACTGTCCACCTAAAAGATACAGGAAGTGAAACCCAAACTGGAATAAGTAGCATGTAGCCAGTTAGCAAAGTACAGGATATGCAATATAAGCACACCAAGGAAAACACCTGGAAGGAATAGCTGAAGCTGTGACAGATGCTGAAGCGGGTAACACCCATCACGCCAGAGATGTAAGCAGAGGGAATAAATCCCGCTCTGGAAACGCAGTTCAGGGCTGAAACGGATGTGGAGCTGTGATACCACCAAAGCCCTCATGGACACAGATGAAGACATCATGTATGAAATAAAAATTGCCGCCATTTTAAAACGCCATTATAAGTTGCTTATTGCCCCAGTTCGCGCGGTCTGTACGGAGAAGTCTCAGCTCATGTTCTTACACGGAACTCCCCTTTAATTCGGTCTGTACGAGACCTCAGGCTGAGCCTTCTCACCACAGAGCTCACACTTGCAAATATGTATCATAAATTAAGGTGGGGCAGTGATGATTTAGTGGGGTCGGTGGTGTAGTGGTTAGGATGCTGTGCTCATGATCGGGAGGTTGCGAGTTCGAATCCCACTGAGACCCCCACTGTGCAAAGACCCCTGGGCAAGGTCTCAACCACAAGTGTGCCTCTGTTCACCCAGCAGTATAAATGGGGACCAGTAAGATACACTGGGAAGGTAACCTGTGATGGACTAGCGTCCCATCCAGGGGGAATTGAACTCCTGGTTGCTTCATGCTATGGAAACCGGGGATAAGCACCGGCCTGATGAGCTGCGAGGCTCGGGTGGAAAAAGCCCAACAGACTTTAGTGATGGTTTAGTGGTTAAGGCGATGAGTTACTGATCCAAAGATCAGCGGTTCAATCACCACTGCTGGGCCCTTGAGCAAGGCCCTCAACCCTTAATTGCTCAGTTGTATAAAAATGATAATTGTAAGTTGTTCTGGATGAGATGTTGTAAATTAGCTTCCTGTAATGTTCCGAGGATATAAAAGCAGCTGTAATGTGCACATTGTCAGATTTATCACATGAAACTAATGCAGTCTGGCTTTTGTTTTTGTTTTTCTTTCACTCTCTGGCTGGTCCTGCTGAGGCTTCAAGCCTTCTTTTCTCTTTCAGGTTTAATCTGGACATGTGCACGTGTGTACATGTGAATTTCCTTCCCTGATCAATCAGTAACAGTCCACCACCGCTGCAGCTGGGCGAGTTGATGTGTAACTCATTTCTGGGTCCGGGCTGGATGGAGGCGTTGTGTTCTTTGTGGGTGTGGTTCTCGCTGTCATTCCAGGTTTAAAGGCATTATAACTTGTTACAGGCTATTGTTCTAATCAGGACAGCTCATACGCAGGGGGTGGCGTACACACGAAGGATGGAACCTAACTCCGCTGAGTCTGGGTGATGGTGAGATACATCCGGACCAGCTCACTAGACCATAACATACGCAACCATTCACAGTCACACCTTGGAGTAAAGTAAAACGGATACAGTGGAACCTCACCTTACGAAATTAATCCGTTTCGGAGCCTTTTTCGTAAGTAGAACCGCATTTTACATGTAAAACGCGTGATTCGTTCCAAGGGCCTCAATACTACCGTTTAAAAATGATAAAAGCATACTTTTTAAGGTACTTACTTCATGTTGACCATGTCTTCTTTGCAGAGTTATAATCTTACAAATGTTTATGCGAGGTTCAAAGCCTGAGCCAAAAAATAAAGTTGCAGTGAGCACACTCGAAAAACTCATGAAACAAGCTGCTGCTCAAGGGAGCTGCGTCATCCCTCCTAGCCAATGGGAGGTCAGCAGGGTGGGATGTTGGGAGATAGCCAAAGGGAGGGAGCTGGGTCATCCCTCCTCGCCAATGGGAGGCCAGCGGGGCGGAATGTTGGAAGATAGTCAATGGGAGAGCAGCTTGTGCATTGTTTAAATGTTTGAATGCACGTTTGAATGTTTGAATGGCGCGTTTGGCGTGTTTCGTAAGGAGAACTTCTTTCGTATACAGAGACAAAAAATTTTGGAAAATGTTTTTCGTTACTTGGATTTTTCGTTTGCTGGGACTATCGTGAGGTGATGTACCACCGTACGTAGCCTAATGTGCATGGTTTTGAGCTGTGCGAGGAAACTGGAGAACCCAGAGGAAACCCATACAAGCACAGGGGAATACAGAAACACTGACTGAACCCGGGACGTGAAGTTGCTGTAAAGTGGAAGTGGTGACCACTACGCCACCGAGCCGCTGTATTTAACGTTTTAAATATAAAGGAAGCTTTATCAGGGGCGTGTGAACTTCCTCACGTTATTAAAGAGAGATTACATTCCATCAGTTTTAAACACAGCAGGAGTCAGTGTTGAATGTGTAATATTAACAAAATGCAAATATATATTTACTTTCCAAATATAACATCAAAGCAAACAAATGAACAAACAAATAAATACACAAACACGCAGCGCTGTAAATACTCACGTCACTCTCCTGCTCGTGGTAAGTCCGATACCAAATACGCAGAAATGGATTTTTAATTCGAAACGATGCGACTGTATCCGCTGTTCCTTTATTAATATGTATAAATCCAAACGTTCTGTTCTGAGCAAGAAAACCGCGCGTGTGTTTCCCACCGTGTCCCCGACACGCCGAACAGCCGACGACGCAGGATGGACTTTGATCTTCCCTCCTTTACAAAAACAAACAGACAGTGAAATCAATCGCCCCTCTCGCCACCCTCTCTCACTCTCTCCCTTTCCCTTTCACTCTCTCTCACTCTCCCACTGTCATCTCTCACGCCCTCTCATTCTCACTCTCACTTCCTCGCTCTCTCCTCTCTCTCACCCTTTCACGCTCACTCACCTCTCTCCCTCCCTCTCACTCTCTCTCACTCCCCCTTTCATTCTCCTCTCTCACTCCCTCTCTCCTCAATCTGCTTTCCTCTCTTCTCTATCTCTTTCTCACTCTCCTCTCGCTCCTTCTCTCTCTCCCTCCCTCTCACTCACAGTCTCTTCTCTCCCTATCCTTGCACTGGCTCACTCTCCTCTCTCCCTCACTCTCTCTCTCTCACTTTGCTTCCTCTCCTATCTATCTCACTCTCCTCTCTCACTCTCCTCTCACACTTCCTCTCTCGCTCCCCCATGCCCTCTCACTCTGGTTTCCGCTCCTCTCTCTCTCACTCTCCCCTCCCTCTGTCTTCCTATTCTCTCTCGCACTCTCCATTCTCTCCCTCTCACACCCCCTCCATCTCTCTCACTCTCCTCTCTTATATTCTCAGTCTCCCTGTCTCACTTTTTCTCACCCCCCCCTTCTCCTCTCAGTTTTGTGCGTTCTTTCATGGGTTTCCACAGAATACTCCAGTTTCCTCCCACAGTCCAAAGACATGCTGTTGTAAACTGGTCTGAGGTACGAGTTGTGAGTCTATAAAGTGAGGCTGTAGAAAGTTGTTCAGGGTGTAGCCCACCTGTGTCCAGTGTTGACTGAGATAGGATAAAGCCTCTAGGTGAGAGGTTTGGTGAGTGAGTGAGTTTAACAGAGGAGAGAAAAGTGCAGCGCTCAGGGGTGGGGTGGTGACGGTTGTAGTGGTGTGTGTCACTTGCAGGTGGTGAGTCCAGTCGGAGAACAGACTGATTTTGTCCGTATTATAACTCATCGACTTTCTGCACCAGCCTCTCGAACCCCGAGTAAAACCGAAACAAAAAAAATTCAGCAAACCGAGGCTGCGTAACACGGAAAACATACAACATAAACAATATTTTTTTTACGTTTAGACCATAAGCTTATACAGATGCTCCCCAAGTTACGTTTTTAATTGGTTCCGGATGGCTGAACGCAAGTTGAAAGTGAACATAAGTTGTTACAGTGATGTATGACGTGTGACATATGATGCTCATACTGTACTATACATCCACAATTACCATTACCGTATCTCATAAAACACTCGTAAATCAATTATTATAAACATAACATTGTAAAATAATATCAAATATATCAAATATTATCAACATTAATTTCAATTAAGTCACTTATTTATATCGAGTCACTTTACATGAAGCTTAAAACAGCCAATCAAAGCTTACAATATGTGAGGCACTCAATACCGAAAGTAGTGTACTTGCAAAAGTAGTGTACTTGCAAAAGTAGTGTACTTGCTGTGGGTTATACAGACTTCCGGTCTTTCAAGTTTGCAAGGGTGCCGTTGAACTTGTTTAGAACACAGCCTGCACTGATGTGAATCACCAGCAGAGCGGAGAGTTTCTTTCCTGGATTCGGGTTTTCATTCATTTTCCAACTGTCTTTGCTTAACTGAGTATGCATGGTAGATTGTGCCGATCTGAGCAGATAGTTAATTCATCTGTGTGTATGAGACTTGCACCCATGCTAGTAGGCTTACACTTCTGACCAACCAGATTTGCTTAGGGTTACAAAAGTCCACAAAACAGTGTAAACACAAAGATCACAGAGAAGTCGTCTTAACACAAGGGTAACACGCTATATAACTGAGATTATATATAACTAAGATTATATATATATATATATATATATATATATATAGCTCAGATCTCAAATAAACCGATGTATATATATATATATATATATATATATATATATATATATATATATATATATAAAACTGAACTGGGAATGAGGAGGGGCACGTTCAGTCTGTTGTTTGTAAATAAGGGACGCAGTGTCATTACGTCATTGCGTCATTACTTCAGCTTACTATGTAGGTACATCTAAACTCAAAATTTGACTTTTTTTAAAAAAAAACAAAACAAAAAAACGTAAAAACAAAAAAAACGTAAAACGGAAGAACGTAAGTTAGGGAGCGTCTGTATATCAATTAAGAAGCCGGTTTATCATCTCGTAAACCTCATAATATTCCTCGTGACCTCTTAGTTGAGTGACTATTCATACCTTCATTTATTATTTATCGAACGTAAAAAGGGCAGCACGGCGAGAGAGTGGTTCACACATCCCCCTCACAGCAAGAGGGCGTGGGTACGATTCCTGGGCTCAGGACATTTCTGTGTGGAGGTTGCTTACTTTCCCTGGTCTTGTGTGGGTTTCCTCCGGGTACTCTGCTTTCCTCCCACAATCCGACGAAATGCAAAGTAGGCATAACTGGCTGTTACAGATCGCTATTAGGTGTGACGTGTGTGTGTGTGTGTGTGTGTGTGTGTGTGAGAATGGTTGTATGTGTGTTGGCCATGCAATGGTCTGGCAAGCAGTTCAGGGTGTACGCCACCCTCGCCCAGAGTCAGTTGAGATAGGCTTCGGCCTCCCTACGACCCTATTAGGATTAAGCGGTCCAGTAAATAAATGAATGAGTGAAAATGGCTGAGCTTGTGGACTCGTATATTGGAGTGGCTCTGATTGATGGACTGAGATTTGGGGACATTAGAGGAAAAGTATTTTATAAACATTAACATCGCATCATTTGGAGAAATGAATAGAGCCCTAAGATGAACCAGGATTGGAAGGTTATGTTTTTATGTAAATGGGAGTAGATCGAAGTGTAAACTATGTGGACTATCATTCATAATTTTTTCTTCATCAGTAGGTTTAAATTTAACAATATACGAATTTAAACAGTTAAAGACGGAAAGTTATTCGCCGTGAGTTTAAACGGTACGCGGTTTTCTGAAAATTAAAATAAATATCGCTTTCCATCATCTAAGGTACAACTTGAGATGTGTGTGACGCACTGACCTGTCACGTCCAGCTCACTCTGGCTCATCATGTAGAGCACTTCACCCTGCTCCATAACCATGGCAACCTACTAAAATAAGGACAGGAGGAAGGGGACGGGAGGAAGGGGACGGGAGCAAACCAGAAGAAAGAAAGAAAAGCAACAGTTACTTTTTTTTTTTTTACACGTGGAGAACCAACGAGTACCATGGAAAGGAACCAGATCCCACACGTCTCTTCGGCATCCTTGAGGATTTTGGTTCTTGTTGGGTGATTGGAATAGAACCCCGGGGTTTTCAGCTGGTCTGTGTGTGTGTGTGTGTGGGTGGGAGTGTGTGTGTGTGTGTGTGTGTGTGTGGGTGGACGCCATTATGGTTGCATCGACTCTTGTACCTTTTGGCCCGTAGCAGCGAAGGAGGCTGTAAATCCCGAATGCCTTCGATCCAAAACCATGGGCATTGCACTGTCCAGGTGAGTTCCAAGGCCTGCCTATTTTTATTTTATTTTATTTTAACTACTAATATGCTTAAAATAATAAGAAATGTGGTTAAACAGAGCTCTTAGTAGTTCTGTACTTTACGGTTTAAGGGAGACGAGTATTACACGATGACGGACGGCTTGAACCTGGAACGATTTCGGTTGCAGAATCAAAGATTTTCTCTCTCTCTTAGTTTCTATATTTTATTCCTCATTTTCTCTTTTTTTCAATCCCCCTATACTGCCCCCTACCTGCAGGTCAAATAAATGCCGTATCGTCTCCTCGACTGGGCGCTCTGTGCAAAGAAAGCCCAACGCCTCCTGTCCAGAGATGAATGGCACTGTCAAGCCGTCTTGCAATGACATCATTCAAGGCACTCAGATAAACAATGAAGGTTTGTCACCATGATGACAACAAAAGGTGTTTAGGATATTTTAGGGATGAGATCTGATTAGAATATGGTGTTTACCGTTAACAGATATTACGTGTACGATATGGGCCCGGACCGAGATCTTGCGGGAGACTACAATAAGGTTCTGCAAGGAGGAGGCTGAAGTTGAAGAAATTATGTTTTTTCGGGCTCAGTTTACAGTGAAACAAACTAAAAAAAACTCTTTTACTTTAAGCCACACCCACTTTGGTTTTGAAGTGTCACTTCTTCCCCAGCTCTAAACCTAACTCTACCCACTGCATTTTGAAAAAAGTTATAGCATGGGCTAAATGAGGTGAGGTGGGGTGGGGGTGGGGTGGGGTTGCGTGATGGGTTGGGCTGTTTAAGTAGCATGAACTCTAATCTTGAATAAATTATATTCAAAATGGGTGTGGCCATCACAGACTGCTTTATAAGGGTGGGGGTTGAGGAAGGTAGGTTGCCCACCTATGATCAGATGATATTGATATATTTTTTGTTTACGACATAGATAAGTACCAAATGGTTGACAACTTGCAAGGTCCAGTAAGATTCTAATGTAACCAGTAGAGTAGTGGTAACTTCACAACAGGAAGATCCTGGGTTCGAGCCCCAAGCTTGGGGAGGCTGTTTTTGTGTGATTCATGTTCTCTTTGTGCTGGTGTGGGTTTCCTCTGGGTTCCTCTGGGTGGGTTTCCTCCCCCCCTCCAAAAACATTCACATTCAGCTTGCTTGATTATTCCATACTGCCCACATCTTTGAATGCGAGTGTCAGTAGTCGCTCATCTAGAAGGTAAAGTCTGTTGGGCTTTTTCCACCCGAGCCTAGCGGCTCATCAGGCCGGTGCTTATTCCCGATTTCCATAGCATGAAGCAACCAGGAGTTCGACTCCTCCTGGATGGGACGCTAGTCCATCGCAGGTTCCCTTCCCAGTATATTTTTACTGGTACCCATTGATCCTGCTGGGTGAACGGAGGCACACTTGTGGTTGAGACCTTGCCCAGGGGTCTTTGCACAGTGGGGGTCTAACTGGGATTTGAACACACAACCTCGTGATCATGAGTGCAGTACCCTAACCACTACTCCACCGGCCCCGTGGTTGTTTGTCTCTGTTAGCATTGAAATTGACTACACAGCTGTTCAGGGTGCAGCGTGCCTTGTGCTCAGATTACAGCTGGGATTAGCTCCATCTTCCCTGTGGATGGTCGCACGGGATCTTTGTTCTTGTGTGTGTTTTGTGTTTATATCTGTGGGTCTGGTTGTGGTTCTAGAGGAGCTGTTGGTTCCAGCCCTTCCAGAAAAAGCGGACATAGAGAGAGGCTACGTGACTCCGCAGCAGGTGTATAACTTGTTAAACGCTGAAGCTGGTGAGCCAGCACTCCATGACCCGTATTACATCCTGATTTTGGATTGTCGCTCTGCAGACAGGTAGCACGTGCAGCGAACACGTCTATAAACTCAGTTTCCACACTTAACGATGTGTTGAAGTAGCCTTTACTCACTTATGTACCCGATGTCTTTTGTACCACAGGTATAAGCAGAGTCACCTGGTTACGGCACGTGCGAGTGTAACCGTAATTCACCCGGATCTCGGCTGTTTGATAAGCTGCGTCCAACTACAGGAGTTTTCCATCATTTTGCTTTATGCAGAGGAAGGACACAGCCCAGGTACCAAGATCTGGATAATTCAGGAGCACCATGTACATTATTTAATCGTTTGAGTAAAAAAAAGGTCCTTTGGGCTTTTTACACCAAGCCCAGTGGCTCATCGGGCCGGTACTTATCCCCGGTTTCTGTAGTGTGAGGCAACCAGGAGTTCGACTGCTCCTGGATGGGACGCTAGTCCATCGCAGGTTCCCTTCCGAGTATATTTTTACTGGAACCCATTTATACTGCTGGGTGAACAGAGGCACACTTGTGGTTGAGACCTCGCCCAGGAGTCTTAGCACAGTGGGGGTCTAACAGGGATTTGAACACACAACCTCGTGCTCATGAGTGCAGCACCCTAACCACTACACCACCGGCCCCTAATTGTTTGAGCACCATAAATAAAAAGGATTCAAAAAGTCCAACTGGACCGTGATATTTCATTTCATTTCATTTTCAGAACTCCTTTAATCCTTTATTAGGGTGGTGGGGAGGCTGGGGCCTAACTCAATCGACTCAAGACTAAGGCAGGGTACACCAGCAACAGCTCACCAGACCATCACAGGGCCAACACACACGCACAACTATTCACACTAACATGTGGGCCAATCGAGACTATCCAGTTAGCTTAATATGCATGTCTTTGAACTGGAGGAGGAAACCGGAGTATTTGGAGTGACCGTGCCTGTGAGGTGGAAGTGCTACGCTACTGGGCTGCCAGAACATCGCTATGACAATTAATCCTGAAAGTTAAATCAGAATCTAGTGCACTTCGGATATTGTCCTGGCCAAAGACTTTTCAACTCTACAGTCAGAGTGTTTTGGCTGCATCAAGCACCAACCGGTACGTCACTCGATCAGATCTCTACTGGTGTACAACATGGGGTGGCATGGTGGTGTACTGGACAGCACATCAAGAACATCCTGAGACTGAGTTCGGGGCTCAGTCAGGGCACTTCCGTGTGGTACTTGTTTGTACTCCCCGTGTTTGTTGGTGTTCTTTCAAGGTGCTCCGGGTTTCCATCTGCAGTCCAGAGACATGCAGAATTCTCGATATCAGCCTGGTTTGCCTATGTATTTGTTCTTCTTTTCTTCTTCTTCTTCTCCTTTCGGCTGTTCCCTTCAGAGGTTGCCACAGCGAATGATCTGCCTCCATCTCACCCTGTCCTCTGCATCTTCTTCTCTTACACCTATTACCTTCATGTCCTCCTTCACCACATCCATAAATCTTCTCTTTGGTCTTCCTCTAGACCTTCTGCCTGGTAGTTCCAACCTCAGCATTCTACTACCAATGTACTCACTATCCCTCCTCTGTACATGTCCAAACCATGTCAGTCTAGCTGCTTATGTATTTGTTGGCCCTGCAATTTACTGACAAGCTGTTTAGGGTGTACCCTGCCTTCACGAAGATTCGACTGGGATAAGATCGAGCCCCCCTGGGACCCTAGAAGGATTAGGTGGTTCAAGCAAATAAATGAATAGTATGCAAGATCACTTTCAGCGAGTCATTTTAAGTTGTCAGAGTATGGCATGTGATCTATCCAAACGTCATCAAATCTCGGGGTAAAATCCCCAACACCATATACTGAGCATGTAAAATGGGAGAATAGAACACGTACGCATCCATCCGACCATCAATTATCATTTACCGGTGTCAGGCTGGTCTCAGGGTGGTGGGGGAACCTGGGGCCAAGCTTGGGGTATCAGAGCATTTGTAGTTACAATCAGTGCACTTTTGACATCTCCCAGGAAAGACTGTAGAGCCGAAGCCAGAAAGTCCGTCTGTTAACAAGCCTCTGCTTTTCTTCTTCTTTTGTCTACAGTAGGCAGCCAAGAGGCACATGCCGACAGCCCAACGCTACAGCACTGCTTCTTCCAGTTGAGTGCACTCGGCATGGACGCCGTTATCCTGCGAGGCGGCTACTCCGCCTTCCACTCACTCTACCCCTTCCTGTGTACACCTCGAATGGTCCTGCTCGAGTCTGAGCGTCGACTCCTTACCATCTATCCCTCTGAGATACTGGAAGGGGCACTGTACCAAGGTTCTGCCTTGCAGGCACAGGACTACCGCATCATCAAGAACCTGCATATTACACATGTGGTCAACGCTACCGCCGAGATCCCAGATGCCTTCCCCAATGTTCTTCGGTATCTCCGACTCCGCCTTAGTGACGATGCCCAACAGGACCTTCGCCAGGCACTTCCAGAAGCTTCTCATTTCATAGCGGCAGCCCTGAGGGGTTCACCAGGCTCACCTGGAGGGCATGTGCTGGTACACTGCAGTCTGGGGAGGAGCCGTAGCTCGGTGTTGACACTGGGTTTCTTGATGGAGCAGCGCCGTTGGTCTCTGCTTCATGCCTTCCGTTGGCTCAAAGAGAGGCGGGATTGTGCTGCACCGAATGCTGGGTTTCTTCGTCAACTTTTAGAATATGAAGAGCAATTGTTTGGAAGGCGCCTTACCTCGCTTGATGACATTCGGCTCTGAAAGAGCGAGGGAGTCGTAAGAAACGATGGCCACAGATTTTTGAAAGACTCCTCAGAATCATATTGAGAGATCATTCTGAAAACCGAACAACTTTCTCGGCTAAGGGAAGGTTATAGACTGGTACTTGGCTGATTATATCAAATGTGCAGCATGGGGATTCAACCTCATGCAGAATTTAGTCTTCTATCTTTGATTAGCTAGCTCAGTTGTGTGTATATTTATATTTATATATATATATATACACACAAAATGATTGTAAGTCACTCTGGATAAGAGTGTCTCCCAAATGCTGTAAATATAAAATACTAGAGTAGGAATTTTAAACTTACATGTTGAGGTTCTCTTTGGGAGTAACGAGGATGGATAGGATCAGGAATGAGTACATCAGAGGGACAGCACATGTTAGAGGTTTTGGAGACAAAGTCAGAGAGGCTAGATTGCGATGGTTTGGACATGTACAGAGGAGGGATAGTAAGTAGATTGGCAGTAGTATGCTGAGGTTGGAACTACCAGGCAGAAGGTCTAGAGGAAGACCAAAGCGAAGATTTCTGGATGTGGTGAAGGAGGACATGAAGGTTGTTGGAATAAGAGAAGAAGCTACAGAGGACAGGATGAGATGGAGGCAGATGATTTGCTGTGGCGACCCCTGAAGGGAACAGCCGAAAGGAAATGAATAAGATCTTGAGGAATCAGTGGCCTTCACAACACCATAAATTCCCTTCTCTCAACTCACCGGGTCCGGATTATTTGTGTCGGATGAAACTACTGAACAGTTAGTAGTTAGGCTGGGGGGGGGGGCGCGATGGGATGCTGAGGGGGGCGCGTGTGACCCAGGAGAACATGCTTTTTTTCCGCCGTACTACAAGAAAGTGTAATTGCACATCCACTCCAGTAGTTGGCAGTGGCGCCCTCATTGCCCATTGTGCGCTGTTGCTGCACTGAAGACCAAGTACAGGTCCCAGCTAAACATTGAGCAGGAGCTGAGAGTTGCAGTGTCATGCTTCAAACCTCGCTTTGAGAAGCTGTGCGCTGCAAAACGTGCTCATTGTAGCCATTAATCTTGGCTTCCTCATTTTGAGAAAAAAAATCAGCACAAATTGTTCTATTTGTTCTTGTTTTGTAGGTTAAAGTGTTTATATATTGTGCTCCTGAGTTAATGTTTCTGAAGTCAATTTGAATTAATTATTTATTGATTTTATTTTCAGCAGCAAATGGTGTGGTAAGTTTGTCAAAAATGTAACAAGGATATTATTATTTTAAAATTTAAGGCAAATTGATGCTCTTTCTTTTACAGACTAATAAAAAATGTTAAAAAAGTTATTCTTGTAAGTTGAACTATATCTCTTTCTTTTTGTTTTATTTATGTTAACAAGGATACGATATAATGAAGAGATATACCTGTAACTATATTATAGAAAAAAAGTTATAATTTATAGTTGCGAAAGTGGGTGGTGGGGGCGCGAATTGTTTTCTTCTTGCTAGGGGGGGCGTAACAGAAAATAATTGAGAAGCACTGGTTTAGAAGGTGGATAGAAGAACCTTTTTAAGACTATTAATAAAAACCTCATGTTCTAGAACAGGGGTGTCAAACTCATGCCACAAAGGGCCATGTGGCTGCAGGTTTTTGTTTCAACCAAGCAGGAGCACACCTGAGGTGGTGCATTTAATCAACTCATATGAGTCTTCAGGCAGCTGATTGGTCAATCTGTGTGCTCTGTACAGAGACTGACCAATCAACTGCTTGAACACTCAGTTGATTAACTGAGCCAAGTCAGGTGTGTTGCTGCTTGGTTGAAACAAAAACCTGCAGCCACATGGACCTTTGTGGCATGAGTTTGACACCCCTGTTCTAGAACATGAGGTTTTTTTTAAGACTATTACTATTACTGTTTTTATTACCTCCACCAGATTATGTTTCACGTGTGGTTTGATAGCAGGATTACACTAAAAGTTATGTGTGTAATCCTGCTATCAAACCACACGTGAAACATAATCTGGTGGAGGTAATAAAAACAGTTGATCTTTTTCTTCTTTTCCTTTCGGCTGTTCCCTTCAGGGGTCGCCACAGCGAGTCATCTGCCTCCATCTCACCCTATCCTCTGCATCTTCTCTTACTCCAACTACCTTCATGTCCTCCTTCACCACGTCCAAGAATCTTCTCTTTGGTCTTCCTCTGGGCCTTCTGCCTGGTAGTTCCAACCTCAGCATCCTACTGCCAATATACTCACTATCCCTCCTCTGTCCATGTCCAAACCAATTTGACTATAAATATTCTTGGTAAGATCAAGAAAGACCATCCAAAATAATTCCTGCTAAGCTATTACTTGAGTCTCACAAACAGAATCTTGAGATTTTTTTTTTTGTTTTTTTTTTTGTTTCCACAGAAGTCTTGCTTTTTATCTTCATGATTTCTGGAGGAAATACAACTGGGACAAACTGAATATCGAATACTTCGTATGAATTACAGAGTTTGAGTTTGAAATATTGTTCATTTTGGCTGGTGAAAAACTTTTGTTATTTTTGTTTTGTTATTTTTCGTGCTATAGCTTGAAATCTGTATTTCTGGATTGCAAGGTCTAGTATAGAGAGGGACGAGAACCTGCATCGTTTCTGAATGACCGTGTTGGTCTTGCTCCGTCTCGCTTTGGGTTTAGTTCGAGTGACACGCTGGGAAACGCTCATGTGGGCACGTAACTGCTGGGAATGGCCGACATCAAGAACTAGCCAATGGGCTACTCCCATAGTCATAGAGTTCACTGGATAAATTGCCGAAGAATAAGAGATGTTAAAGTGTATGGACATTGTTTTAAAGGTGGTAAACATTTATCATAAGACTTGCTCTAAGAGTTTAATTACGTTCTGATAATGAAAGTTTTTTTATAATGTTTGGAAATTCCCTGCACTTGCATTAGGGAGCTGCTTCAGATACAACACAAAGCTGCTCACAATAGCAAAGTTTAAATGCTTTAAAAAAAAAAATTCATACCTAATACTTTCTCAAGGGGGCAGTGGTGGGCTGGTGGTAAGGCGCAGGATTGCCAATTCTAAGGTTGAGGGTTCAAGCCCCACCGTCACCGGGTTGTCACTGCTGCTCCCCCAGTAGAGCTAAGTGGGTTTTCAAAGGCCGGCCGTGTCTCTCACTGCCTGTGCTGGGCTTCGTGAAAAAGAACCATCGCTGACCTTCACAAAGAGGAGCCGCACAGCCGTCAGTGTGTTTCTGCCCCGTGATGGCCTGGTGAGCTGTCCAGGGTGTACCCTGACCTCACCCAGAATCAGCTGAGGTTGGCACCAGCCTCCCTGAGACCCTAATTAGGATGAAGAAGTTCAGAAAACGATGAATGAATAGTTGTCATATTTAATAATAATAATAATAATAATAATAATAATTCTCCGTGGGTTGTGAAGGGAACATGTTGTGTCCATGTTTTTTGTCACTGCTCGGTTCTAAAAAAGAATGTCTTCTACCACACAATGAAATAAAATGTGCTTTTATTTTACCTTTGTTTCTCTTTTATTTATTTTTTTTTTTTTAATTTGTTGTTTGAATTCAGTGTAAAAATCCCTGATGCCTCACAAGCAAACAAGAAAAGCACACAGTCGTTAAAATTCTTCAGAATCCAGCCACACACCAGAGTAACGGCCCGTCTCAGTGTCTCAGGAAGTCAAAATGTCTCCGAGTGAGCTCCACCGGAAAGGGATGGATCCTAATTATAGACCTGCTTGGTAAGCAGAGGTACCATCACAATCTTTCACTGGAGGCAAGATTATAAATTCGAGAGGAGGAAAGTGAAAGAGAGACGGAGAAACCTGTCAAGAGCTGATTATCTCCGGAATTATCCAAAACTTCCTTGAGTAGAAACTACAAAAAAAAAACAAACAAAAAAAAAACTGAGTAATGCAGTGGGGTGCAGGGGTGAGTCCGCGTCCGCCTCACAGCAAGAAGGTCCCGAGTTCGATTCCAGGGCTTGGGCCGGTTCTGTGTGGAGTTGAATGTTCTCCCTGTGCTTGTGTGTTTCCTCCGGGTACTCCGGTTTCCTCCGACAGTCCGAATGCATGCACAGCAGACTGATTGGCTGTTCAAATTGCCCCTAGACGTGAGTGTGAATGGTTGTATGTGTATTGGCCCTGTGATGGCCCGGTGAGCCGTTCAGAATCGGCCGAGATGAGCACCAGCCTCCCTGCAACCCCTAACGAGGATTAAGAAAAAGAAAGAAAGAATGAACGAATACATACAGTGGGAATCTTTTATTAAAACTCCAGGAAATGCACACTGGGTTTCTAGGGGGCAAATTGCAGACGACTGTAAGTTGTGGCTGTTTTGGGGTTTGGGGCTTCACATTAATTTAATGTGAAAATAATTAAAGTGGATTGTTGGGGACACTGAAGGTGCAGTTGAAAGCAATCTGTCGCTTCAGCTTTAGAACTTCTGAACAGCTCGAGGAGAAAACTCGGGATGATTTTTTCGACTCGAATGACTCGAATGATTCGACTCAGTAAAGCGCGTGTGTGTGTCTGAAAGAATCGGATCAATGAGTCGGTTCCTTGACGAACGAACCGCCTTACGGACGGGTGTGTGTGAGTCTCGGCACGTATCACAGACACGTCCGTCCAGTCGAAGGCGCGTGTGGGAGACGAACCCGGAGCCGCCGGATAAAAGCAAACCCACGAACCCGGACAGAACACTTGAGGACCTTCAGGGAGGCGCGTGGAGGAACCGCGGGATCGCCGTCATCAACGTGGAAAGGTGAGGATTTCATTCACGACACCGGAACCAGGCGCGTGCGGTGCAGGCTTCCTTTCAGTGCCGTTGCATCGCTGCGGACGGACGGAGGGAGTCGGAACGGGCTGCGTGCGCAGTGTGCGGGTCCTGGGACCGTCAGGTGAACAGAACGTCGCGAAAGTTGGTCAGGAATGTGCGAGGCGTGGACACGAACCAGGCCGGGACTCGTCCGCAGGCTTCTCACAGACAACATTTCTTTCACCACAACAATAATCATTACTATTCAAACAAAACACCTCAGAATTCGGAACCCGGCCCTCTGGGATTTGTCTGTGTGTCTTTCCTGCGTGTCGGAACAACGCGGCTGTTCCCAGAATGTTCTCGAAGGAACATCCCGCGGCGCTCGGCAGCCTTGAGCGGATCCCAAGGTTCGGGCATGGCGGGCCCGTTCCCCACGCCCCCTCTCCTCAAATCAGCTCCGAGCACGACCGTGGCCCCCCGCGCGCGCGTTCGATTCAACCCCCCGTTCGATTCAACCCCCGTTCGATTCAAACCCCCGTTCGATTCAAACCCCCCGTTCGATTCAAACCCCCCGTTCGATTCAAACCCCCCGTTCGATTCAAACCCCCCCGTTCGATTCAAACCCCCCGTTCGATTCAAAACCCCCAGGGCAGAGACAACAGGAGGACATGGAGGAGGAAGGAATGGAGGGGGAGGGATGGATTAACACGTGGCAGCGAAACTCTGCGGTCCTCGGCCCGGGATGATTCCAGGTCTCCATACCGGACCTGCTGATGGTCACGAACGCACATCTCGGCTGATGTTTCATAGCGTGACGTCATTTATAGTTTTTTTTTTTTTTGGGGATAAAACAGCAGCAGACATTTTCCCCAAACATGCCACTGCATGGAACTTTTTTTCCTGAGTGATTGTTTTGGTCATACAAAATTAAATAAATAAAATAAAGGAATTAAAAAAAAAAAAAAAAAACAATTTCCCCCAGAAAAATCAAAGATTTCAAAAATTAAATTATAATAACCGAATCAAATAATTATTCAAATTGGTTATTCAAATTATTCAAATTATTCAAATTATTCATATTGGTCGGGGCAAAATAGCCTGAATAACATGAACTTCTTCTTTTCCTTTCGGCTTTTCCCTTCAGGGGTCGCCACAGCGAATCATCTGCCTCCATCTCACCCTATCCTTTGCATCTTCTTCTCTTACACCAACGACCTTCATGTCCTCCTTTACCACATCCATGAATCGTCTCTTTGGTCTTCCTCTAGGCCTTTTGCCTGGTAGTTCCAGCCTCAGCATCCTATTACCAATATACTCACTATCCCTCCTCTGTACATGTCCAAACCAAACCTGAATAACATGAACGGTGTCATCAAATAAACATCAGCGCGTATTTAAATCAAGTGAACTCGATTTCCAAATACTGACCTGAACCCGGTTCGGATCGGCTCGGAAAACTTCAGTCCTGCACGAGGATGAGTGGGATTCGAGCTGCTCCATATTACTTTCAAAAACCTGAACATTCCTTTTGATTTGTAAGTCAAAAAGTTCTTTAATAAATATAGAGAATTTATTTTGGGAATTTGTTTGTTTTAAAGCAACTGGATTTGGGTTCTGATGGACGTTTTGTATACAGTATTGTGATTTATGACTTTCCTCGGGGATAATCAGAACTTCATGAATTACAGGTGAAATATATTTATTTATTTATTTATTTATGGATTACTTGGTCAAACAGTGAAAAAAATGTTTTTCTAAACACAAACTAATCTGTAGAACCAATCAAATCTTCTCGGAGCATTTCCACCGCCAATGAAAATGAGTTTATATACCGTTTAAAACCCGTTTTACATATTCATTATTGAATTGTTTAAAAATTAAAATAGATTATAATTCATTGCATTTCTGTAAGCTTTGAAAAACTAAACCGTGTGAGAGACCAATATTTTTTCAAGTTTTCTTTTTTGTTTGTTTTTATAGTGTTAAATTTGTTTTTTATATATAATTTTGTATTGTTTAAAATGAAAAAGTTTATGAATTTATCTGTAATATTTTTGTGCTTTAAGATACACTTCATCAGATTAAAGTCAAGAGAAGTTAATTTAATGACAGTAATTTGACAGACAGCATCTGGAATTATAACGAAGTCAGATTGGGCCATAATTTATTTAGATTTTAACATTATTTACACCCATTTTATGTTTTTCTTTCCGGCAATCACGGGAAATGGGTGTGGCTTATCATTGATGTTTCTGATTGACATTTATGCAAATTAAATTTTTCTGGGACTAAACATGTAATGCAGATGGTGAGCAGATTTGTCGTGACCTCCCTGTCACACTGTGTGTGTGTGTGTGTGTGTGTGTGCAGATGCTCCCCGACGTACGTTTTTAATTGCTTCCGGACGTTGAACACCCCTAAATCAATTATTATAAACATAACATTGTAAAATTATATCAAATATATCAACATTAATTTCAAATAAGTCATTTATTTATACTGCGTTACTTTACATGAAGCTTAAAACAGTCAATCAACGCTTACAATATGTGAGGCGCTCAATACCGAAAGTAGTGTACTTGCGAAAGTAGTGTACTTGCTATGGGTTATACAGACTTCCGGTCTTTAAAGTGCACAAGGGTGCCGTTGAACTCGTTTAGAACACAGCCTGCACTGATGCAGTCTCCCAGCAAAGCGGAGAGTTCTTTCTTTTGTGTAAGTAAGTAAACTTTATTCAACAGATGCATACAAAGAACAAGTACAAATCCTAATGAATATTAATATAAAAATAAGTATACACGCTTAGGATTCTGCGAAAAGAGAATAAATATAAAGATAGTTAATTCATCTGTGTGTATGAGACTTGCACCCATGCTAGTAGGCTTACACTTCCGACCAACCAGATTTGCTTAGGGTTACAAAAGTCCACAAAACAGTGTAAACACAAAGATCACAGAGACGACGTCTTAACACGAGGATTAACACGCTACAGATCTGTTTCGAGGGGTGGTAGAAAATGAAGTTTCAATAGAAAGTCTTTGTCCTGTCCTTTTATTTTTACTTATATACACACACACACTCAGTCTGTAGTTTGTAAACAATGAATGCAGTGTCATTGCGTCATTACGTCACCGTACTACGTAGATAAAAAACGTAAAATCGAAAAAACATAAAGATGAACGTAAGTTGAGGAACGTCTGTATTTATTTAGCACATTGAAGCCTTCTTTCACTGTCCTCATCCACGTGGCTTTGTGAATACACACACACACACACACATCTGTCTTGTTTCAGGCACACTGAGTACATTCTTGGACGTTTATATATTATACACACACTTACATTTATGCCTTTGGCAGACGCAATTATCCAGATTGTCTTATTCAGTTGCTGGTTAAGGACCTTGTGCGGGGCCCAACACTAGCAGCTTGACAATACTGGGGATTGAACTGAAACCCTTCTGATCAGTAAACTGGAGCATTAACCACTGAGGACACCACACACACACACACACACACACACACACACACACACACACACACACAAAATAGATTTGTTTTTAGAATTGTGTATTTATGTTCCAGACTTTCCAAACAGTACTCTGTGTGTGTGTGTGTGTGTGTGTGTGTGTGTGTGTGTGTGTGTGCACTGTGTTTATGTAATTTTTTGAGACCTGTGAGTGAGAGAAACAGGATGTGTTTGTGAAACTTAATCCAAACTGTGTTGAATTTGTTGAATGTTTTTATTCAGGATTTTTTTTAACATTAATAAGTTATACATGAAGTATTGATGTTTAATTTTAAAAAATAACAACCAGAAATCACATCAAACTTTACATTCACATTCCAATGCTTCCGTTCAGTATTATTTTAATTCCTAATTCCGAAGATAATAAACAGTGGATCAGAACATCTCATGATATCACTGATATCTCAAGAAAAGTATTGCGACATCGTTTAATCACAACCTCACGACTGTATCATCAGAACACCCAGAATTAGTACCTGCTAGAGGTTGGCCTGGGGGGTGACTGCTCCCTCCAGTCCCGTCCCGGTCATATAATAATAATAATAATAATATGATGTTGCTGTTCTGATAGAGGTGGATGTGACGTGTTGTTGTTTTGAATAAAAAACTGATAAAATATCAACCTGAATTAATCTAGTTTCTGAGTTCTGTTCGGTTCTTTAGCTTTCTCTGTCAAGGAAACAGAATGATGTCATTCGGTATCATAAAAGAACTTGTTTGCCTTTGTTTGTGTTTTGATTATTAGCAGTGTGTTTTTGTGCGTAGTGTTCAGGATCTAAATGAGTGTGTATGATCAGCGTAGGTGCGCAGGTTGATCTGGACCAGAGAGACCAGAGAAACACAGTACAGTACATACACTGCATACACTACGAGAGAAATCAATCCAGTCACGGATCATCAGTTCTTTGTCTCACCACACTGACCCAGAATAGATGGTTCAACTGATAATTCAACTGATTAAATGTATGGCGGTTCTGCATGTGACATCACAGGGTCACGTGACTTTTGTTTATCTGCCATATTGGACGACATCCGGACGGCGCTCGCTCATTCAACATAGCTAAACATTTTAAAATAAGTAATAGTGGTTCAACATGACCCAACTGGATGCTGTTTGCCGGTTCCTAACTTCCCCGGAGTGATAGAAAATAAGCAGTGAGTATAGTTATATTGTGTTAAATAAGCAGTGAGTATAGTTATATTGTGTTAAATAAGCAGTGAGTGGTTATATTGTGTTAAATAAGCAGTGAGTATAGTTATATTGTGTTGCGCTGTTGGCTGTGCAAATAGACAGAGGAGTAAAACCTGCACTGTCATTTTATCGTTTTCCATCTGACCCGGAGAGAAAAGCCAAGTGGATCGCAGCGGGAAATAGGAAAGACTGGAATCCTACACAATACAGTAGAATATGCAGCCAACACTTTGTATCAGGTAAATATACATTATTATATTTATAAATAAAATATGTGAATTTATACAGCCATTATAAGCAGTGATCATTTAAATGATTATTGTAGAAGCGCTTGTTTGTGTAGATCTATTTGGGGATAGAACACAAACCT
>CM045732.1:70383495-70388495 GCA_024760905.1 Plotosus lineatus
ACAGCAAACTTTCCAGGATTGGAAGCCACGCCTTCCTGCTTCTCGGCTTTGCACAACGGCGCACCGGTATTCTGATGGAAGTTCCTGCAACATCTACAGGATTATGGCTGTTAGCACTATGGAGAAATTCTGGCTGAGTGAGACAGAGGCTTTCCTAACTATAAGCATGAGTTTGCTCCAAATACAGCGGTACCTTGACTTACGAGTGTCTTTTATAACAAATTTTCCATGATACGGGCTTCGAGCTAAAAAAAATCCGCCCCATCCAACCAGCAAAATTTTGATTTACGAGCTCTGCTGGGAAAATGGCTTTTCCAGGCCGATAAGCCTCGTATTGTTCCGCATGTATTGCTCCGTGCTTTGAGGACGCCTTATGCAGTGCTTCTCAATTATTTTCTGTGATGCCCCCTATAGGACGGGGAAAAAACATTTAACCCCCCCCCCCCAGGGTGTAAATAGGGTTACTGCACTTCATATCACTTGCTCGGTGCTTTTTCCCTACACCATAGGAAACACAGTAAGAGCAATACTGCCACCTACTGTAGAGAATGCGCAATTACACTTAATTCCAGTACAGTATGGCAAAAAGCATGTTTCCCAGGGTCATACATGCCCCCCGTGGCATCACACCCAAGGTCCCACTGTATATGGTACTACCACCATACAAGTCCCTTTAAATGTGACGTTACTATAGCAACAAGAACATATTAGAACATGATTTCAGTCTGTGGTATTATTGTGGTCTTCTGTGAAACTTGGCATAGTTATAGTGATTGAAACATTACAGTCCGATTCAAATGCATTTAAGTCTTTTGACTGCTATAATCTGATCTCAGTGGTTGAACCAGTCATATGTTTTTGTTGTAGACTTCTCGTAGGCAGAGCCGCCTTTTCTGCCGCTACTATGACAACAAGCGCAATCCTCGTCTGCTGTTGGCTCCTGTCAAGCAGGAGGACGAATGGGACCGCCCCCACATTGTTCGCTACCATAACATCATCTCCGATTATGAGATGAGAAAGGTCAAAGAGCTCGCCAAACCCAGGGTAAGTTCATTGGCTTTTTTACAAAGTCGACTTCCGATCGATTGCTGGGTGTCATGTGGGTTTGTCGACTGTTTGAGTTTTTACAAGGCCATAGTACATGCAAGGCACCACGGTGGTGTCGTGGTTAGCATGTCCACCTCTCAGCAAGAAGTTCCTGGGTTCGATTCTCAGCTCTGTGTTTCTGTGTGGAGTTTGCATGTTCTCCCGGTGCTTGCGTGGGGTTTCCTCCGGGTTCTCCGGTTTCCTCCCACAGTCCAAAAACTTGCACAGTGGGTGAATTGGTTGTTTCAAATCGCCTGTAGGTATGAGTGCCAGGATGAATAGTTGTGTAAGTGTTGGCCCTGCAATGTCCTGGCGAGCTGTCCAGAGTGTACCCCGCCCTCGCCCAGAGTTAGCTGAGATGGGCGCCAGCCTCCCCGCTACCCTGATTAGGATTCAGCGGTTCAGAAAATGAACGGTTCAGAAAATGAGTGAATGGATAGTACATGCTTTCGAACCTGATTTTCTGTACCTGGTTTACAGGTTAGCATTTTAATCGTAGTGTCAGCATTTTAAAGCTTAGTTTGCTATAGCTTTGTGTCTTCAGTTGTATGAAGCTATTCAACTGATTCCACCCCTCACGATTTTACTTCAGGAGAACAACTAATGGTTTGTTTTTGTAACTCTAGCGTGAAAGTGTTTACAGACGTTCACAGCGACTGCACTATTTTACTTATTTTTCATCTAAAGGTGTGATTTGGAACGGGCTGTTAGCCTAAAGTTCATGTTTTTGAACTGTGGGAGGAAACTGGAGTACCCTGAGAAACCCAGGTAACCCTCACTGGGCCCAGGACTGGAACCTAAGACCTTCTTGCTGTAGGGCAGATGTGCTCGCCACTCTGTCACCATATCGCCAATTATCGAATTAATGAATCAAATTGGGTTACATGAACGAGGTTGTTCTTATTCTCCTGGATGAAAGTAAAACCCACCCAATGTTTTGAGTCCCACAGGATACCATGCTTACTCTGGAACCTTCTCTTAAAGGGTAGGCCTCTGTTTTACCTTTCCACGTCAAGTCCTGAAGTGTTCCAGCTCCGTTTATAATTCTTGACCGGATCTGTGATATTGGATTTGTTGTTCTATGTTAGTTTTAAACCTTAAACCTCACTCGGATCATTTGATAATGAAACTCGGGCTCAGACTCATAACCCCGTTTCTTGGCTCCGTAGCTCCGGAGGGCCACCATCTCGAACCCCATCACGGGCGTGCTCGAGACTGCCTCCTACAGGATCAGCAAGAGGTAAACGTGAGCGTCGGAGTCACAGAACTCCACAGCAGAATCACATGTTACAAAAAATACCAAGAATCAAATTTAAACCTCTGACTCACAATAACGAAAACTAAACGCTGCTGTGCACAATGAGTCTCTTCCTTCCTGGGGTTCTGGTGGGTTTTGAGCTACTGCTTAGAGGTTCAAGCCGCGGTACCGCCAGTCTGCCCTGGCTGGGCCCTTGGGTGACACCCTTAAATCCTTTAAATGGTAGATGGTTGCATCATGTGATCTTGCTGAGGAGTTTCAGAGTGATGGATGTTGGGACACGCCGCCACATGCTTTTACTTTTGCCTGCTGTAGTTTTTAACATGACTGCGATGCAACAGGGACTGGAACCCCCCCTCCCGTAGACATTTTGGGATATTCACAGATATTAATCTTTATATGATATGCAGGGTGAAATAAATCACATAATACAATTGAGTGACTGAAATTCTCGTAATATCTCAAATTATTTAGATCTGTCCCTGTTTTACTGCGAGTCATTATTTACTATCACTGACCTTCCTCTTATTCTCTCTCTTTTGTTTTTTTTTATTTTATTTCTCTGTCCTCCCCCCACCCCCTCCTCGCGTCTCTCGTTCCTGTTTTCTGCTCTGTTTTTGTCTCTTTTCTGGGGATTAGCTAAGGCGTGCCACAGTGCATGACCCCGCTACGGGAAAACTCACCACGGCTCAATACAGAGTCTCCAAAAGGTAATTCATTCAACTCACCTCAACCGAATCTTCATTCGAGAGAGTCAAGGAGAACTGAGGGAAGGAAGTGATATGCAGGACAGAAAAATGTGACGAGGAAAGGAATGAGAGAGCACAGAGGTGGTGGGAGAGAAAGAACGCAAAGAGGTGAAAGCAAAAAGGGTTGCAGGGATAGAAGGCGAATAATGTGAGAGAGAAAAAGAAGGTAGAGGATGAGAAACAGAATAATTCAAATAAGATCAACACAAACTAACGAGTTCATATACATATATATATATATACAGTATGTGTGTGTGTGTGGATATGTGTGTGTATATATATATATATATATATATATATATATATATATACACACACAGTATGTGTGTGTGTGGATATGTGTGTGTGTATATATATATATATATATATATATATATATATATATATATATATATATATATATATATATATATATACCCCAACATGCATACATACGATCACAAACACACACAACTACCCCACACATGCATACAACACGCCCACCATCACACGCATACATGTACATACACACACACACACACACACGCATATGCATGTATACATACCCACCTATACATATACAGGGATCCCGATCCCCACGCGACCATCGAAATCCATGAAGTAGGATCACCCCCGACTGATGTATGCTATATGTATATATATAATATCAATAAATACATATTCAATGCTATAAATGCTTAGAATAATAATTAAACATTAAAAAAATAACATAAGATGTAAATAAAACATCAATGCAGACGCTCCACAATTTACCAATATTCGTTTTGCAAACATCCGGAGATACCAACAGGTCTGTCTGAGGGTGAAAGTGAAAGTGAAATGAAATTGAAGAACAAGTAGAAATAGAAATGGAATAAAATCTTCAGAAAGATAGATCATAAATATTAGTATGAAATATGATTAAACATTATCCTGAGGTACACTTAATACTAGGCTCCGGCAGAGGGGGGGCGTGGCTGATACTTGCTGTGCAGTAAAACCAGTCTGGAAAGAGAAGCAGTACAATACATTTCTGAACTCCTGCCAGAAGTTTCAAAGAAGAAACAAATTGACTCCAGTATTATAATGAACTGGATAAGAGTGAAACTCTGTAAATCTGATCAGATCTGCTGTGCTGTGTTTGAGAGGAACCAGGAGTTTAATCATGATATTGATGATTATGGGGAGAAAGAGAGAGAGAGGGAGAGAGATTGTATACAGTACAAACTCATACATAGATTACTTATACAAGATTTAAATACATGTTCCCCTCTAAAGAACACCCTGTAACGACTTACAAATTCATCTAAGAACGGCCGTCCTGAACCTAACTCGTTCGTAAGCTGGGGAGCGTCTGTACACACACATACAGATGGTATTGCATGATACATACATAAATACATACATACATACATACACGCGTGCGCACGAGCGCAGATGCAACAAATGTAAGTAGTTTTGATGGGAGAGTTTGGGTTGTTTTTTTTTTGTTTTGTGTTGGTTTAGGTTTTTTTTTTTTTTTTTTTTGGCCTTGTTTTTGTGACATTTTCTGTAACTTTTCCCCCTATTCTTCCTTAATTTCCTTATTTTTTAATTCAATAAATATTTATCTATTTATTTTTTAAAAGCCGCGATGCACTGAAGCCGCATTAATTGAAGCACGCAGTAGCAAGGGATCCCTGTACACACACACACACACACATATATATATATATATGATTTTCTGAGTAGATCCTCAGTAGAGTAGATTGAGAGTGCTCAATACTTCTATAGAATACTTCTATAATAGAAACTTCTTCTATAATCACCTGAAGAGAGAGGATGGTTTCACCACCCCTCGAAACAGATCTGTAGTGATAAATGGAGTTTCAATAGAAAGTCTTTGTCCTGTCCTTTTATTTTTGTGTATGTGTATATAATAAAAGGAC
>CM045732.1:70390995-70398495 GCA_024760905.1 Plotosus lineatus
CGCTGACACTTTTTTCTCCTCTGGTTGCAAAAAAAAATTGGAACATAATTTGTGATATGGGTTTCTACTGTTTGCGAACAACTGAGCAGGGGCAGTGGCGGCCTGGTGGTATGGTGCTGGATCACCGATTCCAAGTTTGGGAGTTCAAGTCCCTCTCTCGCCGGGTTGTCACTGGCAGTGCACTAACTGGGTTATCAGAGGCCGGCCATGCCTCTCACTGCCTCATGTAAAAGAACCATTGCTGACATCAGCGTGTTTCTGCCCTGCGACGCTCTGGTGTCCAGGGTGTCCTCTGCCCTCGGTCAGCGTTAAATGAGACGGGCGCCGGCCTCCCCGTAACCCTAATTAGGATTAAACGGTTGAGAAAATGAATGAATAAGGTGTGAGCGCAATGCCGGGGAGGGTCGGTTCCTTGATGTAGGGTTGGGTGGTTCCGTTTCAACAGTCGTCTGACATTTCCCGACTATTTAACCAGAAATTAGCAAAAGGTCCCAAACGTTTCCAAACCGCACCATATGAGGCGCAAATCGTCGGTAAAGCTCGCCGGCCGTTTTTCACAAACAGCTCGCAAAACATGTTGCTAATCGTTCTTACACATCAGGAAATGTCACAAAATGACGAGAAAACTCGGATTAACTTCAATCTTCATTCCAAAAGTTTCCAAATCCAAAATTTACAACATTTTGTTCACATTTGTCGCTGTGAAACGCAGGCTCGAGAGAGAAATTTAAATAAATAAAAAAAAGGATTCCTCTTTTCTTTTTTTTTTAGTTTTATATTTTCTCACATTCTTATGATTCCTTTGAGTTTTTTTTTTTTTATTATTTTATCTGTCTGTACTTCACCTTTCTTCATTCAACTCACTGTTTAGAGAATCTGACCCGGCAGCCCCGCCTTGCTGTATTATACATTTTACATGACAGAATTCCTGTGAAAATGACCTCAGTTCACCTTAACCTTGACTTTTCCCTTTTTAGTGCCTGGTTAGCGGCCTACGAGCACCCGGTGATCATCAGAATTAACCAGCGAATCCAGGACATCACGGGTCTGGACATGCTCACGGCCGAGGAGCTGCAGGTGAGGGCTTCAACCTGAACTTGTGGAAGACGATTGCATGGATAATTGTTTTTGGTTGCTCCACTCAAGGTTTGGGGGGGAAGTATGATGTCAGAGGACATTCAAATGATAAATTATTTATTGTAGCTAACACTGTGCACATTTCTTTTTTTTTTGTTCGTTTAATAAGTAGACAAACTTTAATTAATTACCCCTCCCCCACAGTCTTTTTATTTCAAGCTTCCAATGTAAATAATACTCGATCACTCATTCACCGAACCAGTGCATCCTCCTAGGGTTACAGGGAGAGTGGTGTCCACCACAGCCGACACTAGGCGAAGGTGCGGGTGCATCCAGAACAGCTTTCCAGGCCATCACTGGGCAACACATAACCACTCACCCTAGGGTAAATTGTTTTTAGAAAACCAGTTAGCTAATTTGCATGTCCTGGCCTGTGGGAGGAAACCGAAGTACCCGGAGGAAACCCACGCAAACATGGAAAAAACAAGTCCACACAGAAACACTCTCGCAGAGTCCGGAACCCGAAGCCCACATTTATTCAACATTTACTGAATTAAACAACTTAAAAAACTAAAAACTAAAGCGTGAAGCTTCCTTCTGTCTCTATTTGGGAGGCCAGCGGGTGGGATGTTGAGAGACAGCCAATGAGAGAGCAACTTGCACGTCTTGTGAAATTTTGATTGCCACGTTTGAATTTTGAATTTCTTTTCGTAAGAGGGGGTTGTTTTCGTATCCCGGGGACAGAAACTTAGGAAAATGATTCTCGTAACCCAGCTATTTCGTACTTGGGGTTTTTCGTAAGTAGGGGCCGACTGTATTTTATAGAAGCTGATTTCATGCTAAAGATGAAAAAACTGTATATTTCCCCCTTTTTTTAATAGATTTAGATTAATTTTCACCTTTTTGATGTTTTATTAAAAATTAGAAAAAAAGATTAAATAAATTATCCTAAAAATGTAAGTTAAAAGAGAGAAAATCTGCCCAAACTCTCCAGTTCCACACGGACATGCGTATATTTTCATCATCAGGTGGTTTTTACTTGCAGTTTAGAAGTTGCGATCTTCTGTAATTCGTTTACGAGTTTACATACATTTGCCTGTTTGAAAGGGCGGTGCTTCACTCTCCTGAGAACAGGATGTGAATCTGTCATTTCACAGAAGCCCAAAGTAAACGGCCATAATAACAGTCTCCAAATATTAAACATCAAATATAAACCAGTGAACTTCTGAATAAAATGAAATTGAGTATGTCTACAAGCTTCCGTTTACACGCTTCACTCAGTCCTGGGCTTATTTACATGGATAAATTGTATAACCCCGCCCCCCTAAACATACACACACACACACACACACACACACAGTGCAATGTCGTCCCCCTGTGTGTGGACTGAGTTCTTGGGATTTTTGTCTTTTATGAGGAAGTGTGCAGTAACATCTCGGATTGTAATGTGCAGGCGTGTATGATGTCTGCAAGCTGTTACGTTTGGCTTTAATTTATTTTGAAGGGAATAAAGATTAAGTTCATGAATGTAAATTAATGATTTAAAATTTTCTTGTTTTTTTTTTTTTACTTTTGGTGAAAGTTCAGCAACAAATATCATGCTAATTTTATTCTTTATGATCGAAGAATGTTCAATTGTTGTACACTCTTGGTTTTAGTTTTGATTTGGTGAATTATTAATAATAATTTATTGAAAATGTTTATTTTTATTTTTTCAGGTAGCAAACTACGGTCTTGGAGGACAATACGAGCCTCATTTTGACTTTGGCCGGGTGAGTTTTTTTTTTTTTTTTTTTTTTCTTCTCCATTTCCCTCAGTTATTTAAAATATTGTTTTTAATGATAATTAATGTTGTCATTAATATTTATTTATTTAAACTGACAATCGGGAAATAAATAATATCACAAATACAGCGGGCTTCTGATGAGTGGTGGATTAACAAGGTACAAGAGATCCCAGGTTCAAATCCAGGTTATTGTCTTGACCGGGAATCCTTGGGGGCTAATTGGCTGATCTCTACGGTTATACGGGATGGCATATGTTAGCCTTCCTGTCACTCACAGCGATCACCAGCCAGGCATGGTGAGCTCATTTGTACAAAGAGGCGGATAGTGCTTTGCCTCCGAGTGTTTTAGGCCGCACCATTCCTGCACACGTGTGCACAGCGGTGCGGGTGGTAGCATCGCGTGTCACGGAGGGGGCATGTGCATGCTTACGCCTCTCCCTGGTTGGTGGTAGTGGTGGTGGTATGTGATAGGGAGGCAACACTTGATGGGTGGGAATTGAACATGGTGGAAATTCTGGGAGAAAAGCAGAGGTGGTGATGGAAATTATAAATGTTTATATGATGAAATTTCTCATTCAACTTTTTTATTGTTTTCTTAAAATTTATGAAAGGAGTCTCCAGTGCCAGTGTATTAGAAATGTGAATTGATGATAGAAAAATAACCCACTGAATATATTTTCATAACATTCCCAATACCTCGGAGTATCCCATTCCTTCACATACACAGTGGAATCTCAACTCGACCAAGTGTTCCAATCATTTCATTGAAATGTCTTTTTAATCCATTCATTCATTTTCTGAGCCACTTAATCCTAATTGGGGTCGTGGGGAGGCTGGTGCCCATCTCGGCCAACTCTGGGCAAGGGCAGAGTACACCCTGGACAGCTTGCCAGGCCACAGCAAGGGTGACACACAAACATTTATACATTCACACCAAGGGGCAACTTCAGGCCAATTAGCCTACTGTGCATGATTTTGGACTGTGGGAGGAAACCTGAGTATCCGGAGGAACCCCACACAAGCACGGGGAGGACATGCAAACTCCACATAGAAACTCTCGAGCTGGGAATCGAACCCAGGACCTTCCTGCTGTGAGGTGGACGTACTAATCACTCTGCCCCCCTCAATGTCTGTTTAATTATCTCTCAATAATTCTTTAACATTATCTCATGCGTGTGTGTGGGCGTGTGGGCATGTGTGGGCACGCATGTGTGTGTGTGTGTGTGTGTGTGTGTGTGTGTGTGTGTGTGTGTGTGTGTGTGTGTAGAGAGATGAGCCGGATGCGTTTAAAGAACTTGGCACGGGGAACCGAATCGCCACCTGGCTCTTTTATGTGAGTTCAATCATCCATCGTTCCTCCTTCCTCAGGCTCGTGTGTTTGGAAACCTACCTTTCTCTCTCTGTCTCTGTCTCTCTTGGTCTCGCCCCCGCTCTCACTCTCTCTCGCTCTCTCTTTCTCTGTCTCTGTCTCTCTCTTGCTCTCTCGCTCTCTCTCTTTCTGTGTTGCTCTATTTTTTTCTCTCTCTCTGTCTCTCTTTCTGTCTGTATGTCTCGAACTATCAGTCTCTCTCTCTCTTTCTCTCAGTCTCCCTCTCTTTCTTTGTCTTTTTGTTGTGCTCTCTCTGTCTCTGTCTCTCACTCTCTTGCTTTGTCTATCTGTTGTGCTGTCTCTGTCTCTCTCTCTCTCTCTCTCTTGCTCTTTCTTTCTCAGACTCACACGTGTGCAGCCACAGTGATTATTTTTTTGTTGAAGATGATGTATAGTTTTAATTTATAGAATTAACACTCACTCTGTTTTATGTTATATAAATGCATATAAAATATTTAGAATGTGAGTTTATACATTATATTAGTCATTCATCCATCCGAGAAACCTCTTTCCATTTCTCCATCCATACATCAGTTTTATCAAACATCTGTCAATCCATCGAACCACCAAACATCTGTCCAGTTCTCCATCCTTTCAAACTTCTGTCCATCCATTGATTCATCTACTCAAACATGTGTCCATCTGCCCAGCCATCCCTTCATCCAACCAACCAAAGATTCATCTAACCGAACTTCTCTTCATTTGTTCATCCTTCTGTCAAGCCAACCAGCCATCCATCTATCTAACCTTCTGTCCATTCTTCCATCCATCCAACCAATCAACCATCTAACCAACATTCTGCTCATTTGTTCATCCGTCCTTCCATCAAGCCAGCCATCCATCCCTCTGTTAATCCATCCTGCATCCATTCCCATCTATCTATCTATCTATCCATTCTGAATAGGATGGGATCCTTAATAGAAGGATGAATGAACAGAAGGTTGGTCCATCCAGCTGCTACTCCAGTTACCCATTTAAGAAAACACGAACTCATCCACCTTCATATTGATCCCGTGTTGGACCACTTGAGTTTGATTTGGTACCAATGCTCTATCTGATCGGGTCCAGTTTGCAGGCGAAGTTTACTGTACTGTGCTTATTTAGTACATATTAGGTTACTGTTTAGTAAGAGACGTTCCTCTGAAGAGACATTTATATAAATAACAAATGACTAGAAAGCAAATATTTAAATATCCCATAGTTTAAAATCCAGATTTTCATGAAGAAAGTGTTGACTTTTATTCTGCAGATGAGTGACGTGGCAGCAGGGGGCGCTACAGTTTTCCCAGATGTTGGGGCTGTAGTTTGGCCCAAAAAGGTATGGACTCGTCGTTTCTTCACTTCACACTATAATTCAGAAATATGAGTATTACTGCTGACATCACTGTGCGCTGCAGGGAACAGCAGTGTTCTGGTATAACCTGTTCCCCAGCGGCGAGGGAGATTACAGCACGAGGCACGCAGCCTGTCCTGTATTGGTCGGCAGTAAATGGGGTGAGTGTGGTCTCAATTCCTTTTGGTAGGTGTCCCAATCTCGGAGGTATCCTCCGCTCCCATTGGTAGTTGCCTCAGTCCCAACCTTATGATCTGCTCCCATTGGTCAGCCACCTCAGCCTCAGTGGCGTTCTTTACCCATATTGGTAGTTGCCCCAATTTTCAGGGTGTCCTTTACTTCCATCGATCGTGTCTTGACTCACAGCAGTATACTTGTGTCGCATTGGTAATCACCTGAACATGGAGAGCATCCGTGGTTGCGCTGGGTGTTCACCTCGATCGTGATGGTTTCCTTTCGCTCCCAATGGTAGTCGTTCCGATAACAGCGGTGGCCTCCGTACGTCCCCACTTTGCCGTGGCAAGCCACCAAATTTCCCCATAGTCTCTGGTCACTCCCATCACCCCTCGTCTTTTCCTGTGTGTGCGCCCCTAAGACTCCACACGTACGGCCGCGAGGTTTTTCTCTTCTGTTCTCTTCCTTCATGAGGTGATTTTGTTCTTTCTCTCAATGCAGTGTCGAACAAATGGATCCACGAGAGAGGGCAGGAGTTCAGGCGACCCTGCGGCCTCAACCAGACAGAATGACAAACAGGAAACGTTTCCTCTTCCTCCTCCCCCCCCCCCCCCCTTTACTCCGCCTCCCTGCATACCTTCAGTACACTGACAATCTCCCGTTTTATAAACTCATTTGGTTTCGAGTGGCTGTGAACACACACTGAGAGCGTCCAGCTGCACATCACGGCAGATTCGACGGCTTCCAAAGTCTAAACTTTAAATACTGAAGAGGGCAAACACTCCACACACACTCCACACACACACACACACACACACACATTCCACTCTACACACACACACACACACACACACACACACACACACACCCCCACACACACCCCCACACACACACACACACACACACACACACTCCACACACACACACATACACACACGCATTCCACTCTACACACACACACCCCCACACACTCTACACACACACTCTACACACACACTCCACATACACACACTCCACACACACACACACACACACACACACACACACACTCCACACACACACACACACACACACGCATTCCACTCTACACACACACACACACACACACACACACACACTCTACACACACTCCACACACACTCCACACACACACACACACACACACACACACGCATTCCACTCTACACACACACACTCCACACACACACTCCACTCTACACACACACACACACACACACACACACACACACACGCATTCCACTCTACACACACACACACACACACCCCACACACTCTACACACACACACACACACACACACACACACACATACACACACGCATTCCACTCTACACACACACACACACCCACACACTCTACACACACACTCCACACACACACACACACACACACTCCACACACACGCATTCCACTCTATACACACACACACACACATACACACACACACACGTCCACTCTACACACACACTACACGCACTCCACACATACACCACACACACTCTACACACATACACCACACACACTCCACACACACACTTTTCAAGGAATAAAACAAAGGTTGTGTTTGAGTTCAACTCCAACCAGAGGAAATATTTTATATACAGAAATAAATCAAGGTTTGATCCAGATGTTCCAACATTTTTATAAAAAACAATCCCTAGCGAGTCCAAAGTGTTTTTTTTTTTTTTTTAAACTAGGTTTCTCTCTTATTTATCTGAAGGGGTCAAAGCCTTTTGTGTTT
>CM045732.1:70405995-70430995 GCA_024760905.1 Plotosus lineatus
CACACGCTTCATGCTTCATCAGAACCAACATGCTACCTTCTCCCTGTGGATCAATGAAATTCTTTCCCATCCAGTCTGAGTTTCTGGGTCACGGCCAGCTTCCACATCCCCGTCCTCGTCCCCATCCCTGTCCCCATCCCTGTCCCTGTCCTGCACACTCGAATCCACAGCCCTCTTATCAACACACCCTGCCAACGAGCTAATTTTACTGCTTTACCTCGGCAGGAATGCGTTCTGAACGGCAACGTTAAAGCTTTGATCTCTGTGCTGACTAAACCACGTCCAGTGCTGCTTTTAACGGCTTAAAGCTGGGCCACGCCCTCTCTCGCTCTCCTTTTCTCTCACTGTGCTTTGCTGTTTGTTTCAGTGGACGGTGGGTAGTTAAAAGCGAGGCTAATTAAAGCACAGAATGTATAATAGCGTGCAGGGTACCTTCACCATGCACAATAGGTCATGATGTAACTGGTCGTGTTGGGCTTCGGCTTTAATTGTCCATGTGCTTGCGGTACGACATGTTCGATGGTATGTGGATGTCAAAAAAAATTTACTCAAACACTCTCATTTGAAGTTATGAGCTGGCTGAAGGCAGCGGTGGGCTGGTGGTATAGGGTGCTGGATCGCTGATCCCAAGGTTGGGGGTTCAAGCCCCACTCTCAACGGTCGTCATCGTCCCCCCCCAGTGCAGCTACCTGGGTTATCAAAGGCCGGCCGTGCCTCTCACTTGTCTATGGTGTGAGGTTCATGTAAAAGAATCATTGCTGACTTTCTTAAGGAGGAGCTGCAAAGCCATCAGTGTGTTCACCCAGAGACCAGGGTGTACTCTGCCCTCGCTCCGAGTTGGCTGAGATGGGTGCCAGCCTCCCCGCGACCCTAAATAGGATTAAGCGGTTCAGAAAACGAATGAATGAGATTGCTCGGGCTTGCTTTTCTAAGTTATAAGCACCAAATTTTGACCCCTTGACCTTGGTAAACATGGCAGGGCAGCGAATCGATCACGACACGTGGCCAGAGACGGGCCGAAAACTAAAATAAATTCAAACACATCATTGCAAAATGCATTGAGGAAACCAGAATACCAGAAGGAAACCCATGCAAGCATGGAGAGAATATGCAAACTCCACCCAGGAACACCCTCAGCTGGGAATCAAACCCAGAACCTTCCTTCCTTTGTGCCCGCCCTCCAGATGACGGACACCGGTACGGTTCCAGTGTAATAGTCATAATACAGAATTAATTGGTTGAAAGAATCTAAACTACAAACATTTCATTCATTCATTTTTTTTGAACTGCTTAATCCTAATTAGGTTCATGGGGAGGCTGCTGCCCATCTCAGCCGACTCAGGGTGAGGGACAGGCACACCCTAGACAGCTCACCGGGCCATCGGCGGACCAACATTCACACCTAGGGGAGATTTGGAACAGCCAATTAACCTACTGTGCATGTTTTGGACTGTGGGAGGAAACCGGAGGACCCGGAGGAAACCCACACAAGCACGGGGAGGACATGTAAACTCCACACATAAACTCCCAAGCTGGGAATCGAACCTAGGACCTACCTTCTTGCTCTGAGGCGGACGTGTTAACCGCGACTAATGATTCAGCAAAATACTGTAGCTTCAATTACAGTTGAATACACCAGTGTAGTCTTTGGCCTTGGTGGCATAGTAGTCAGCACATCCGCCTCAGGGCAAGAAAGTTCTGGGTTTGAGTCCCTGGCTTAGTCAGGGCGTTTCTGTGTGAAGTTTGCATGTTTTCTCTGTGCTTGCGTGGGTCTCTTCTGGGTACGTCAGTTTCCTCCCATAGTCCAAAGATGTGCACACGAGACTAATTAACTGTTGCGATGTGTGTGTGTGTGTGTGTGTGTGTGTGTGTGTGTGTGTGTGTCTCAGACATTCACTGCATGGTGTAACTCCCACCTTCGAAAAGCTGGCGTACAGATTGAGAACATTGAGGAAGATTTTAGGAACGGCCTCAAACTCATGCTACTGCTTGAAGTTATCTCAGGTACACACACTACACACACTACACACTCACACACTCACACTACACACACACACTACACACACACACACTGCACACCACACACACTCACACTACACACACACACTACACACACACACACACACACTGCACACCACACACACTACACACACACACACACACACACACACACTGCACACCACACACACTACACACACACACTACACACTCACACACTGCACACTACACACTCACACTACACACACACACTACACACACACACACACTGCACACCACACACACACACACACACACACACACTACACACTCACACACTGCACACACACACTACACACTCACACTCACACTACACACTACACACTCACACACACACACACACTGCACACCACACACACACACACACACGCACACTACACACTCACACACACACTACACACACACACTACACACACACACACACTGCACACCACACACACACACTCACACTACACACACACACACACTGCACACCACACACACACACACACACTACACACACACACTGCACACTACACACTCACACACACACACACGCTACACACACACACACACACTGCACACCACACACACACACACACACACACACACACACACACACACACACACACACACACACACACACACACACACACACACACACACACACACACACACTACACACACACACACACACACACACACACACACACACACACACACACACTCACACACTTCACACTCACTCACACACACACACACACACACACACACACACACACACACACACACACACACACAGCTGTATGTTTTGCACTCGTCCTTGATGCGTATTTCCCGGGTTTTTTTTTTTTTCTTGTTTCAGGTGAGCGATTACCGAAACCCGACAGAGGGAAAATGCGCTTTCACAAAATAGCCAACGTCAACAAAGCTCTTGATTACATCACCAGCAAAGGAGTCAAGCTGGTCTCCATCGGCGCTGAAGGTACACGCACTAATTTGGCACAATAGGTGTGATCATAGATATCCCATAATACTAGATTAACGATTGGCAGGGTAGCGACACCATATTGGAAATGTGTAGAGTGCTGCATTGTGAGCGATACAATCACAGCATAGCGCTCGCTGTTCATTTTATTTAAAATTTTTTATACCTCCTGACGAATATCAGTCCAAAGAATTTCGACAAGGATGCTGCAAGCATGAGAAATTTTCCTTTTTTTTTTTTTTAAATTTCAGAGAGTCGTGATGGCCTGGTGGTAAAGTACTGGATCACTGATCCCAAGGTCGGGGGTTCAAGCCCCAGTGTACGAACTGGGCTATCAAAGGCCGGCCGTATCTAACAGAACCATTGCTGACTTTCGTCAAGAGGAGCCTCATAGCTGTCAGCATGTTTCTGTCTTGTGATGGTCAGATGAGCCGTCCACGGTGTACTGTGCCCTCGCCCATAGTTGGTTGAGATGGGCATCAGCCTGCCCGCGACCCTAATTTGGATTAAGCAGTTCAGAAAATGAATTATGTTTTCCAAATTTTATGATTTGCAGATTTCCGACTTGTTTTTGCAAATAATTTTTTTGCAAAAGCTCTTTACAAAAGCTAATTTTCTGCTGCTTTGCTATTTGCTAGTGTAGCGTGATACCGAGCGAACTGCCCCTCAGGTATAATAAAGACTGATGTACTGTACTCATAATAAAAGGAGTGGGATCTGTAATGTCTGCAGTGCACCCTATCTGTGTGTATCGATGTGCTTCTGTATGTGTGCAGAAATTGTAGACGGGAACTTGAAGATGACTCTCGGAATGATCTGGACCATCATCTTGAGATTTGCCATTCAGGACATCTCTGTAGAAGGTGTGGAAGTTTAAAAACAGAATCGATATGAGCATGAAAGGCAGATGTTTGGAAAAGCCAGTTAGCTTTCTGGGCATGTCTTTGCACTGTGGGACTGGAGAGCACGCCCACCTCACAGCAAGAAGGTCGTGGTTTCAGCTCCTGGACTCGGGCCATTTTTGTGTGGAGTACTAGCAGGGTTTTCTTCAGGTACTCCGAGTTTCTCCCACAGACCAAAGACGGGCACATCAGACAAACTGAAAGTTCCAAATTGCCCCTAGGTGTGAGTGTGTGTGTGTGTGTGTGTGTGTGTTTGTGTGTGTGTGTGTGTGTGGACCTGCGACCTGGTCTGGTGAGCTGTCCGGGGTGTACGCCGCCTTCTCCCTGTATCGGCAGTCATAGACTCCAACCTGTCTGTGACCCTGGTAGGATTAATAGCTTTGGCAAATAAGTGAGTGAGTTCGAGATCTCGGCCTAAGACCTCACAGATTGAAAAGCCGTGTTTATTTTATTTAAAAGACGCTTTATTCTATTTCATACATCTCGGAATTCAGAGACCCGGGAAGAATCCCACACATGCACGGGAAGAACTTGCAAAAGAAAATGTCCTCGTCAAGCCCGGGACTCGAACCCAGACCCTTCCTGCTGTGCTTAGTGGGGTGACCCTGATTGTGGAGACCCTGGCGCCCATCTCAGCCAACTCCAGGAGAGGGTGGGGTCCACCCTGAACTGCTCACCGCAGTACCAACACGTGTACAACAAGTCACCCTGGCTTTCACACCTAGAGGCAATTTGGAACAGACAGTAAGACTCCTGTGCATATTTTTGGACTGCTGGAGGAACCCAAAGTACCCACACAAGGACGGGGAGAACATGCAAACTCTATACAGAATCGCCCCAAACCTGGGACTCGAATCCAGAACCATTTTGCTGTCAGGCAGATGTTCTAGTTCAGAGGTCACCAGTATGGTACCAACAGGCGCCAGGTCGCCCACAAGGACAGCGTGAGTCGCCCGCGGGCCTGTTGACTGCTATTTTTAAACAAACCATAGTGCCATCAATATCTTCACATAGATGAATATCATTAATTATTAATAATAACATAATTAAAGGTAAATTAAGCAAATTTATTATTCCATAAGTGTCTCGACCTGGTAGCCCTTCGCATTAATCGGTACCCATGAAGTTTCTGTCAGTCTCAGAACGTTTGGGGAGCCCTGCTGTAGTCAGTGCGCCACTGTATTTCCCCAAAAAGCACTTTATTATGATTTAGTTCATTTTGTATTAAGGTAACGTCGGAAAACGCAGACTGCGTAAACTCGCTCAACGCTGTTTGCTCATGGAGTTGATTGACTCGCACGGTTTCCGGCGACTGGACTTCCATGTAACTGAGGGGAACAGAGGTGCTGTCCTGTTTACTGTGTTATTCAAGGAATGCGAGGGTGAGGAGATTGACAGGCGTAAGTGGCATTATCGTGCTGCTAACTCTGGAACTGTGATGTCAGACAGTGCCGTCAACGGTCTTTCAGTTCGAACGTCAAACACAACGCAGAGCTGATGCCGTCTCCTGATATTTCACACTTGAACAGCCATTTTGTGTATAAAGTATTTGCGGGGTTTGAGAGGAGAAAATCAGTGGAACAACGTCCGGCCGTTAACAGCGTCTTTGCTACAGCTAGCTCCATCAGTCATCTTCCGATGTATTGTACGTCCTTGTTAGTCTGAAATTAAAACTGCAATCCGCTCCGCTCCTAAAAATAACTGTTCATGCACTCGCTTGAGCTGACTTCGGTTTGTATAGTAACCGTATCCACTGTATACGCGTGCTACATTCACACTCGTATCTAGGGTCAATTTGGAACAGCCAATCAGGGTAATGTGCATGGCTTTGGTCAGTGGGAGGAAGTTGGAGGAAACCCGGAAAACACAGTGAAGATATAAACTCCACACAAACATGCGAAGACTTGGAAGTCCTACTTCACCCTGTTTCTATTCGATGTGTCCTTTTTAGAAACCTCGGCTAAAGAAGGCCTGCTGCTGTGGTGTCAGAGGAAGACGGCTCCCTACCGGAATGTTAACATACAGAACTTTCATGTCAGGTGAGTCAAATAAAGGTGTATAGAAATTCCAAACCCCAAGCAGAGTGCAAACACCAGTCAGAAGTTTTGGATGGTACAACATTCACATCATGGGCTGAGTGGAAAGCACCTCGAGCTGGAGTTCTGGGTGTTGAACAGCAAAGCAAAGAGATAATCGGGACATGTACACCAGGCTGATGCTGATAGAGTTTTAGTGAACGTTTTGGTATTTCTACCTGAATACGACAAGCCCTGATGGGTCGACCGACCACAAATGGCTTTGCTAACATGTCTGATCTTCTGACTTTTCAATCGGAACATGTGCTGAAGCTGGAAAGATGGCCTGGCCTTCTGCGCCCTCATCCACAGGCACAGGCCCGACCTCATCGATTACGCCAAGCTCAACAAGGTGTCCCGTGTGACCCTCAGTTAACCTTTGACCCTTACATTAACTGCACTAATGAGCATGGAAATGATTTTTGCGTGAATTTGTTATAACATCACACAAAAAATGTTGTTATTGGAGTAACTGAGCTTCATTAAGAATAACCACTTGTACTAATCACTTCCCCACATGTGGTGTACAGCATACGGGCCAACATGGATAAACCTTGGGTTTTTTATATACAGTATAAACCTGATGAACAGAATAAAAGGCTGAGCAACAATAGTCAGCAAATGTAAACACACAATAGATGGCTAGCATACACATGGGTTATGTACCAATCGCTAACTAAAGCAAAACCACTCATGGAAGAGTTTACAATTGATAGTTCACACACACACACACACACACACACACACACACACACACACACACACACACACACAGTTATAGGTTACATAGCAGAAGCTGTAAACACTGTAATTGACTATTTAGCAATAGGTAGCAAGCGTGCACACAGATATGGGTTATGTAACAATAGCTAGCTAATGTAAACACAGTCGCTAGCTAGCAAACAGTTATGGGTTACACAGAAATTGTTAGCTAAAGTAGCTAGCTTATAATGGACTAGCTTCCAATTGCTAGCTCACACACACACACACACACACACACATGCACACGAACACACAGTTATAGGTTAAGTAGCACGTTCTAGCTAATGTAAACAGTGTAAAGGACTATATAATAATAGCTAGCAAATGTGCACACAATTATGGCTGCGTAGCAATCGCGTAAACGCACTGTAATAGACTAGATGACAATTGCTAGCTAACACATATACAGTTATATGTTATTTAGCAGAAGCTATTTAAAATAAACACATTGTATTAGACTAGAGAACAGTAGATAGCTACCATGCAGACGGTTATGGGTTACGTAGCAATAGGTAGCTAATGTAAACACACAGCCGCCAACTGATAGTGAGTCCGAGTGCATCCAGGCATCAAGGATTTTATTAGATGCTGAAGTCAAGGGATTTATTTAGACAAGCCAGGCTAGTCGGTTCAGTCTGGGCTAAATGGGAACACGCACATGCACAGCTGTTGTACTTGGCTGCAGGTATAACTATGGTCAGGGTAATCCTCAGGTTTTTGTTCCAGGCTCAGTGGTCTAGTAAAGTGGCATCAGAAAGTCCCCATGGATCTGCTGTAGCCATTTACTGGTGTACAGAGAACAATAGGAAACGCACACACAGGTACCCAGATATCTGACTGATGGATGCATGAGGGGTCAGTTGTCTACTGTTAAAAATCCATCGGACAATAGAGAAGCAGTTGGAACTTGAACAGCTGAGAAACTCAGGCACTTGCAGAGTCAGAATGAAAATCCACGCCACGGTGGCGGAGTGGTTAGCATAGCATGCCTGCTCACAGCAAGAAGTACTGTAGTTCCCGGCTTTGAGTTCCTAGTTTAGTTCCTGGGTTTAGTTCCTGGGTTTGAGTTCTGGGCTCGACGAGGACGTTTCTGTGCGGAGTTTGCATGTTCTCCTCCTGCTTGCATTGATCTCCTCCAACTACCCCAGGTCCTCCCACAGTCCAAAGATGTGCACAAGTGCCTGTTCTAAATGACCCTTAACTAGAGGTAGGGGTCGGTGTGGGGGTAGAGGCCTCAAGTAGGCATCATATGAATGAATGAATAGATTCGACTACAAGTGGATATTCATATCAACTCTGGGCACTTTGTATCATCCAGCTTCCAGTGAAGCAGCTCATTCCAGGCAGGTTTAGGCATAAAATGTTTTGTTCAGCAGTCATCACTGTCTTCATCATTTACTGGACTGTTTTAACCTTCATCAGTGTCACTGGGAGGCCGGAGCCTATTTCAGCTGACACTGTGCAAAGGTGGGGTGCACCCTGGAAAGCTCATTCATTGATTACAGGGCCAACACATACACACACACACACACACACACACACACACACACACACACACACAAATATTCACATGACGAGGACCTTCTTGGTGTGAGACGGACATGCTAATTATTTTCGGCATTGCGCTGTCGATCGTAGCATGTTGCATAACTTGTATAAAGTTATGGGCTTTTAGCATAATTTTATTTAAAGCTATGCTGGTGTTAATTCTAGCCTGCTGGCCCGACCCACTGCTGACTTTAACCCGAAGCTGTGTGTGTGTGTGTGTGTGTGTGTGTGTGTGTGTGTGTGTGTGTGTGTGTGTGCGTGTGTGTGTGTGCACGCGCGTGTTTCAGTTATATGTAACTTATACTCTGCTAGAAGAAATAAACGCTCAATATTTTCATTGTACAGGATGATCCTCTGGGGAATCTTAATCTCGCATTCGATGTGGCGGAGAAATACCTCGATATTCCCAAGATGTTGGATGCGGAAGGTGAGAATTTCTGGACTTGAAGTTGTTTGAATAGCGATCTTATGAACGTGGGGAGTCTCAAGGTTCGGCAGCTGTAAAAAAATTGGTTCAGGGATTAGTCCTCTGATAAGACTTCGATGGGAGTGGCCAGTTCTGTATGTTAATTGACAATTTGCATATTGATGAACTCGGACAGAACCGGATCTATGTAACATCTGCCAATGCAGGTCATCAATAGTAATGCAAGTCAAATGAGTGGAAAGTGCTCCGTCTTCACGCATGTACTTGTTAGCAATGTCTCCCCCGTGTGGCAGCCGAAGATCAGATGTGACTTTTCTTTTCTTCTCTTCCTCATTTTCTTCCTCTCTTTTGCCATGTTATGTCTTTTCTCATCCCTGCTTTTCTTGTGTTTTTGTTTATTTCTGTTTCCTCTCCTCCTCCACCCTTTCTTCACTTTATTCCTTCACTTACCTTTTTATCGACCTTCTTCTCCTTTTCTTTTTGTAATCTCTTTTTTTCTGTCTTCCAGACATCGTGAACACCCCGAAACCCGATGAGAGAGCCATAATGACGTACGTGTCCTGCTTCTACCACGCATTTGCTGGAGCGGAGCAGGTACGGTGTGCATGTGTGGATACTGTTGGGCTTCAGTTACATTCATTCATTCGTCTACCGCTCCATCCGTCCACTTCATTTATCCTTATATATTTTCTTCTATCCATCCATTTATGATCGTTCTGTCTGTGGACAGGCTGAAACTGCCGCTAACCGGATTTGTAAAGTTCTGGGGGTGAATCAGGACAATGAGAAACTGATGGAGGATTATGAGAGACTGGCCAGTGAGGTATGTGTGCACACTCACATGCACACACACACACACACACACACACACACACACACACACACACACACACACACACACACACACACGTGTGCACACGTACCCCGCCCAGATACCTGCTGTCCTTGTAGCACTTCCCACTTTTTTTCTTCTCTTCTCTCTCCTTCCCTCTTCTTTTCCTCTCTTCCTTTCTATCTTCTCTTCTTTCCTCTCCTCCTTTTTCATAGTTGTTGGAGTGGATACGGCGCACCACCCCGTGGTTGGAGAACCGCGTGACGGAGAAGTCGGTGGCCCTGATGCAACGTAAGCTGGAGGATTTCCGTGATTATCGTCGCCTTCACAAGCCGCCCAAAGTGCAGGAGAAATGTCAGCTGGAGATCAACTTCAACACGCTGCAGACCAAACTGCGCATCAGCAACCGTCCCGCCTTCATGCCCTCCGAGGGGAAGATGGTGTCGGTGAGAAAATCTTGCTCAAATCTGATTGGCCCGAAGGCGCTGATATATTTTCTCCGTCCACAGCTCCGTCGTCTAATACCCAGGGTGGAGGGTGGAAGGTTTTCTGGCATCATTAGGACTGAAGAATTGACATTTTTTTAGGATTCTGTGTAAAAAGCTGCTTTTGTTGTTTGTCATTCGCTGTGAGAAAGCTGAAAGCGAGCCGAGGATTCGGGAGCGCGGTTTACTTTCGTAGCAGCAGCAGCCAGCATCTTCCAGCTTATTGAACAAGCGTTGTGGCTCGAACGGTAAAGTTTCCCGTTCAGTTCCAGGTTTTTAAATAAAGAAGGAACACAGCGGTGTCTGTTGGAATTAAAACTGAATCGGATCCACGGCATCTTTCTGAAGCTCAGCGTTTCCTCCTGTAAGTGAGTGTTAACTAGCCCTGCACCGGCCGCCGTCATATTAATAACGCCTTTATTATTTCACCTGAGGTCGTGTCCCTTCTTCTGTTTATCAGTTGATCTCAGATTTTCACACATTCTACCAACCGCTATCACACACTCTGCCTACCGCACAGTTATCTCACACGCGCGAGATCGTTTCCTCGGTCACGCTCTCATGTCATTGTTATTGCAAACTTACAGAACCGAAGCAAACATGTAGAACACGTGGTTTCTGTGATTTCTGCGCTTGTTGCTTGTGTGGCTCAGCACTGGACGATATGTCGGAATGCAAAGGGTCAGTGATGCAGCCCAGCCAGTCCGACGAGTTCATGTCACTACCAGGCGGGAACGGCCAATCGGAAAGGCAGCATGTCTCTCAGCAGGCCTAGAGTTGCAACACTCACACAGTGGTTGCTGGAAGGAACTGCTGATGTTGCGCGTGATGGTTTTAAAGAGCCAGTACCACTCGTTCACCACAGCTGCACTTTAAGGCAGTGTTACACAAGCAGGTTTTCATGATGGTTTTCCACACAAAGGAAAATTGATCGTATATTGTCGTTGCGGTTGGGCTGGGCAACACGTTGCAGGTCACGGTCCACCCGGCCTTTTACCTGATGTTGACTGAGGTAGGCAAAAGTGTGCGCGAGAAACAAACATGGCGAATAAATAAATTGTTACACAGGTCAACCTGCAGCGAAGATCATGACTCTGTGCATCATGGGAGATCAGTGTTGTGTGTGTGTGTGTGTGTGTGTGTGTGAGACACTCGCCTTCTGGTAAACACTCACTTGCTGGGGATGAAGGTAAAGTCTGTTGGGCTTTTTCACCCCAGTTTCCTCAGCGTGAGTCGAACCCATGACCTCTCGATCATGAACTCAGCACCCTAACCACTACGCCACCGAGCCCCAACTTACCGTAACTGCAGCATCAACGGTTTGTTTTTTTCTACAACCGAGCGATAGAGGGTTAAGGGCCTTGCTCAAGGGCCCAACAGTGGTGATCGTGGGGATCGAACCGCTGACCTTCAGATCAGTCACCCATCTCCTTAACCACCAAGCCACCACTGTGAGGCCGGTGGTGTAGTGGTTAGAGTGCTGGGCTCATGATCAGGAGGTTGTGAGTACAAGTGTGCCTCTGTTCACCCAGCAGTATACAGGAAATGGGAACCAGTAAAATATACTGGGAAGGGAACCTGCGATGGACTCGCGTCCCATCCAGGATGAGTTGAACTCCTGGTCGCTTCACGCTACGGAAACCGGGGATAAGCACCGGCCTGATGAGCCGCTAGGCCCGGGTATAAAAACCCAACAGACTTACCTTACCTTAACCTCCAAGCCACCACTGCCGGTATCTTCTGGATATCATGCTGTCCTCTTTCTCAGGATAAACTCGAGATCTGAAGCTTTCAAATGTTCGCAGTAGGAAAACGGACCTCAGACCAGGAAACACGTCTGGGGTAAATTGGGTTAGAGAGAATATGATGCTCATCACCACCAGTGTGATCAAAGCATCGTGAGCAAAGAGCACTGGGATTACGGCTCCATTGAGGGGACAGAAAGAGTCACGTCAAACTTCCAGGATGGCGTTAAGTACGTGAGTTATGTTTCCTGTTTCCTTCCGTGTGACTGTGTGGGTGCGTGTAGGACATAGCGAGTGCATGGCAAGGTCTGGAGCAGGCGGAGAAAGGCTATGAGGACTGGCTGCTGACGGAGATCCGTAAACTTCTGAGAGTCGATCACCTGGCTGAGAAATTCCGCCAGAAGGCCACCAGTCATGAGAGCTGGGCCACAGGTGAGGAAAACAATTATACTGGTGTCTAAATCTGCCATTCAGGTCAAGTATATCATCTGTCTGTGTGTCTGTCTGTGTGTCTGTCTGTGTGTCTGTCTGTGTGTTTGTCTGTCTGTGTGTGTCTGTCTGTCTGTCTGTCTGTATGTGTGTCTTTGTGTCTGTGTGTGTCTGTGCTTGTACTGCTGCATATTGATGACTGAAACTTTTAAGGAAGTAAAGATATTTTGGCTGATCCTCAGTTTTAGTTTTGGTGTTGGGGTTAAGATTTGGGATTTGGGTTTAGGTTTAGGTCAAGGTTGTGTATTTGGTCATGATAGATAACGGGAGGTTAAGGGACGAGAGAATGAATTATCAATGTCCCCAAAGGTACAAGTGTGTCAGCATTTAGTTGTGATGGATTAGGTTAGAGTGAGGGGTAGGGACTACATTGTGTTCTAAATGTCCCCACAAAGCGAGAAGTACAGGACTGAATGTGCGGCTTTGTATGGGGTGGGTTGGACGGGGTAGAGTTGGGCATTTAATTGTGATGGATAAGGCTCATGTAGGGGGGTAGGGAATGCACTAAGTTGATGAATGTCCCCATAGTGTTGGGTTTACTTGTCTGTGTGTTTGTTGCTAACAGGTAAAGAGGAGCTTCTCCTCCAGAAAGATTACGAATCGGCTTCGCTGATGGAGGTTCGAGCTTTGCTGAGGAGGCATGAAGCATTTGAGAGCGACCTGTCTGCTCATCAGGACAGAGTGGAGCAGATCGCTGCCATTGCGCAGGAACTTAAGTATGACCTTTTGACTCGTCTTTAAATGCTAATGTCGCGGTCTCGCCTTGCTGGAGAGTGTTAACGGACGTCTGACGGCGGAGCAAATGTTCAGTCTATTTATCTCAGTTCAAAGGCGTTCCTTGCCAGGTGAGGTATGTTGATGTACAAAACCTTGTGCGGATTTCCCGGGGTGAAGGCGCCCGCCGGTTGTACTGTAGTTACGTACGTTCCTTGTTCTGTACTTGTCACATGTCACATGTCAGTTTTGTTTCTCCCTTAATTTTAGTCCTATCCAATCCTCACCCTCCAAGTACTAGCATCCCTATCACTCGACCACCACCATGCAGGGAGGGGCGGAAGCATGTACTGTGAAATGTGATGCTGCCACCTGCCTCTTTATGAACTGCTGTGCATGTGCATTTGCATTTGGAGGCGGTCTATCACACTCTGAGAGAAAATGCCATTCATCCGACTTTTGTTAGAATGAGCTCACAGACGCCCACGGGTTGGCGGGTGATCGCTGTGAGTGACAGGGAAGTGGGCATATGCCATCTCTCCCCCTCGTCAGCACTCGGCCAATTAGCTGCCATTCATGGATGGCTGTGGCATGAACCCGAGCTGAAACTTGTGATCTCCAGGTCGATTGTCACAAATCTCGTCGATGCCACACTCGGGTATCACCGTGTATTTGTCACTTCTCATCCGTTGATGTCTGGTGGATCTGATTCGGGGGCCACACCTGTCCCGGCCATACTGACAAGGATCACATGGGACCTTATGAATAATGGATGAGTAACGGGGTCCACAGGATGAAACTGAGGGCATCAGGATAAGTACAGTATAACCACCGTACATGTAAGTGGTCTTCACCGCATCTGAAATGGATGGTGACTTGTATCCTCCAGGGGATGGTGAGATTTAGAGCAGCGACGGAGATCGTTTTTCTCTCACAAAGTTTCTATCCAGTGGACGTCCGTTTCCGCTGTCCGGCGAGGTGCGACTGCAGCATTACACACAGCTAACTTTGATAATAACGTCAAGTTAGTGTGAGTCGGGTGGCTGGATCTTCCTTTCTTCAGGAATTTGGAGATGTTCTATTTCCTGTGTGTGTCTGTGTGTGTGTGTGTGTGTGTGTGTGTGTGTGTGTGTGTGTGTGTGTGCGTGCGTGCGTGTGTGTGTGTGTGTGTGTGTGCGTGCGTGCGTGCGTGCGTGCGAGTGTGTGTGTGTGTGTGTGTGTGTGTGTGTGAGCGTGCGTGCGTGCGTGAGTGTGTGTGTGTGTGTCTGTGTGTGTGTGTGTGTGTGTGCGTGTGAGAGAGTGAGAGGGGAATCCAGTCTCCGTTTGGAAGGGAAATGATTATTATACATGCCGGGCGCACTTACACATGTTCCCAGCACTTGTGTCACTCCTGTCCTATTTTAGCTTGAGCTATCTTCTTTTAAGCCTGTGTGTGTGTGTGTGTGTGTGTGTGTGTGTGTGTGTGTGTGTGTGTGTGTGTGTGTGTGTGTGTGTGTGTGTGTGTGTGAGAGAGAATGATGCACATGTTATAAGTGAAAGATAAGTGCTCCCCTCCTCCATCACATAGCTGAGGGCTGACTTCACCTCATGGCCCATCTCGCTAATCTCTCCGACCTCAGACACCGAATCAAAAAGCTGCAGCTCATTGGCTACGACCGCGTTGTGAACAGAGCCATTTACGCCACCAGCCACCGGGCATGACTTTATAAGGCTTTATTGTGGAGAGCGTGTTATCTTTGCTTTGCGAGCTTTGTCTTCGGTGTCAGTGGAACATTGTGACCTTCATAGCATGAAATCTTCAAAAAGGAGAACCGAAGAAAAAAGATCTCGCTCTTTCTAATCCGTAATCGCCGACAGTAACTTATCACTGACATTCGGATGGTTTCTGTTGGAATTTAGGGAAGGAGCCTCCAGTTCCAGTGGTAAAGGTCTATAAAGACCGCTTTAAAGACGGGCAGAACAACGCCAGCTTTCTCGTTAGGATTCGTCCATTTGCTGAACTGCTTTACTCTACTCAAGCTGTGAGACTGCAACGTCCTATCTCAGCCAACTCTGGGAAAAAGGTGGAATACAGTCTGAAAAGGGCGAAGACAAACACTGAGCCCTTCACACTCACACTGAGGGCCAATCCAGAACAGTCAATCAGACTAATGTTCAAGTCTTTGGACTTTGTGAGGAAAACCAGAGTACCCGGAGGAAACCCACACAAACACACTGAGAACATGCAAACACCACACAGGCGCCCTTAACGAGTCTGGGATTTGAACCCAAGACCCTCTTGTTGTGATTCAAATGTATTAACCATGATGCCACCCGACTGCGCAGTAGTATTTTTATATAATAATAATAATAATAATCTATCTATCCAGTGCCTGAGTCGTAGGACGGCCATTGGGGGACCCGCCATGAAGGACAACGCCTTGGTTATCATCTTCATGGAGGTTTTCTTGGCCGGATTAGTGCAGCGGTTTGCCATTGCCTTCTGCACGATGCCAACCTACAGGCAATTTAGAACAGCCAGTTAACCTACTGTGCATGTCTTTGGACTGTGGGAGGAAACCGGAGCACCCGGAGGAAACCCACGCAAGCATGGGGAGAACACGCAAACTCCACACAGAAATGCCCAGGCCGGGAATCGAACCCAGGCCTTCTTGCTGTGAGGCAGACGTGCTAATCACTACGCCACCGTGCCGCCAATAATAATAATAATAATAATAATAATAATAATAATAATAATAATAATAATAATAATAATAATAATAATAATAATAATAATAATAATAATAATTGAAAAAATGAATCCCAGTCTATACAGCTGTTGGATTGTTCAGTAGGTCATATGATGAATATTTTTGTTTTTAGAATAATTGCTGGTTACACGTCCGCCTCACAGTGAGAAGGTCCTGGGTTTGATTCTCAGACTCAGGGTGTTTGTGTGGAGTTTGCATGTTCTCGCCATGTTTGCGTGGGTTTCATCCGGGTACTCCGGTTTCCTCCCACAGTCCAAATACATGCAGAGTACCGCACAGAGTGAGAGGTGTGTGTGAGAGAGAGGGATAAAGTGGTGAGGGTGTTTAGTGTGAGAGTGGTGTGAGTGAGAGGTGAGAGTGAATGTCCATGTGTCTCTTTTTGGAGTGTATCTGTCGTCACTGCATCACACACTGGGGAACAGTTTTTCCACATAATTTTTTCTATTGTGTGTGCGTGTGTGTGTGTGTGTGTGTGTGTGTGTGTGTGTGTGTGTGTGAGACAGTGAGTTGGACTATCATGATGTAGCAGCAGTGAATCAGAGGTGTCAGAGTATCTGTGATGTTTGGGACAAGCTTGGGACTCTCACCCAGAAACGCCGCGAGGCGCTGGAGGTACTGTGTGCATGTGTGTGTTCCTCCTAAGAGATTTAATGTATTGTTTGGGAAAATATACCTGTGTGTGTGTGTGTGTGTGTGTGTGTGTGTGTGTGTGTGTGTGTGCGCTTTTAGAGAACTGAAAAGCTTCTGGAGACGGTGGAGCAGCTATTCTTGGAGTACGCGAAGAGATCGGCTCCATTCAACAACTGGATGGAGGGAGCCATGGAGGACCTGCAGGACATGTTCATAGTGCACACTATTGAAGAAGTCCAGGTACACACACACAATTCATTTTAATATCGTTTAATTAAATTATAATTCTGTATAGTATATTGTGTGTGTGTGTGTGTGTGTGTGTGTGTGTGTGTGTATAGAGTCTCATCACAGCCCATGAACAATTCAAAGCCACGCTCCCAGAGGCAGACGCAGAGCGGCAGGCCATCCTTGGCATCCAACAGGAAGTGCAAAAGATCTTCCATAGTTATGGTATCCGTGGTAACCTGACCAACCCCTACAGCACCATCAGCACCGAAGAGCTCCTGAGCAAATGGGACAAGGTTTGATACACAAGCCCATTCCATACCAAACCCTACACACACACACACACACACACACACACACACACACACACACACACACACACACACACACACACACACACACACACACACACACACACACACACACCTGAAGATTGAGAATCAGGACACGCCCAGCATATTTGTTTGTTTTGGATGTGTGTGTGTGTCTTAAAGGTGAAGAAGCTCGTTCCTCAGAGAGATAGCGCGCTACAGGAGGAATTAGCACGACAACATGCTAACGAGAGACTGCGCCGTCAGTTTGCTGCCCAGGCCAACATCATCGGGCCCTGGATCCAGGCTCGGGTGGAGGTGCTGCTTAAGTTCAATACACACCCACACATGAAGAAAATTAATTATATTACGGTTTAAAATTCTAAACTATGATGTGTGAAAGCAAAACTGAGATGCTAATGCTGTTGGAACCGTTCGAACTGGTAGATATTTTGAGTCTAAATTCATGAGAAGGCAGAAGATGACACGTGTGTGTGTGTGTGTGTGTGTGTGTGTGTGTGTGTGTGTGTGTGTGTGTGGGTGTGACATGACAGGAGATTGGACAATGCACTGTAGAATTGGGCGGGACGTTAGAGGATCAAATGACTCAACTGAAACAATACGAACATGTGATCATCAACTATAAACCCAACATCGATAAACTGGAGGGAGATCACCAGCTCATCCAGGAGTCACTCATATTCGACAACAAACACACCAACTACACCATGGAGGTACACACACACACACACACACACACACACACACACACACACCAACTACACCATTGAGGTACACACACACACACACACACACACACACACACACACACACCAACTACACCATGGAGGTACACACACACACACACACACACACACACACACACACACACCAACTACACCATGGAGGTACACACACACACACACACACACACACACACACACACACACACACACACACACACACACACACACTGATAAACATGACACTAATTTCAATTTCTTCCAATTGATCATTTCAACCACAGCTTAGTATCCTGGGAAAGAACAATCACATGATGCATTTCTGGTCTCTGATTGGTTGGATAATGAAACCTGTCAGCACTATTTTGCATCTTGGCTCTTAAATTTACTCCATTCTTCCTCTTATTATTATTATTATTATTATTATTATTACTATTATTATTACTATATTAAGCTGAAATTCATTCACCATAATTCTTTTATCGGCCGGCATGGTGGTGCAGTGCTTACCATATCTGCCTCGCAGCAAGAAGGGCCTGGGTTCAAGACCCGTGTCCAGGCATTTCTGTGCGCAGTTGGCATTTTCTCTATGTGCTTGTGTAGGTTTTTTCTGGGTACTTCAGTTTCCTCCAACAGTCCAAGGAGGTGGTTATGGCCCAATGGTTATAAAGCAGGTTTGGAACCAAAAGGTTGTTTGTTCAATTCCCAAACCAGCAGGAAAAATAGGAGGCAGCCGGGGCAATGAGCTGCACCTTCCCCTCCCTTAGCACATTGCCTGAATTCCTTTGAACAAGGCATGTGACCCTTATCATCTACTCTGTGTGTGTGTGTGTGTGTGTGTGTTCAAGTCGGAGAGGTTAAATGCATAGCCAAAATTTCCCTTGCAGGACTAAAGTATATCAAAATCAAATCAAGAGTATACATGTCGGGTTAATTGGTTGTTTCCAATTGCCCCTAGGTGTAAGTTTGAATGGTTATGTTGGACCTGAATTCTGGAGGTGATTAATGCATGATAGTGTGTTGAAATAAAAATCTGTTAAAGTCAATAAGTGAAAATAATGTGAATGAATGCTCTCCAGACGCCCCCTAGAGGGAGATGTTTCATTATTGCCGAGTTATAATGAATCCTGCTGCCTTCTGGCGTATTTTTCAGGTTATTCCACTGTACTTTTCACCATCATCTGTTTGTGTCTGGAGGAGGAATTTTGTGCTTTGATTACATCTCTAGTTTTCTGAAACTTTTCGTTGTAATTTTCTATGTAAGTATTTGTCTTCTGTCTGTAAGCTCATTCTCTCCCTTTCTTCCTCCAGCATATCCGTGTTGGTTGGGAGCTGCTTCTGACCACCATCGCTCGCACCATTAATGAGATCGAGACTCAGATTCTGACCCGTGACGCCAAAGGCATCAGCCAGGAGCAAATGAAAGAGTTTCGGTCCTCCTTCACCCACTTTGATCGGGTACTGTTCTCAGATCAGTCTTCAATTAAAGGAGCACACGCACCAAACTATATCCGTCTCTAAACTGTAAAGCTGTGTAGACTTGAGTTGATTAGTGTGTGCGTGTGCGCGTGCGTGCGTGCGTCTGCGTGTATGTCTGTGTGCGCGTGTCCTCCTTTCTCAATATCTTTTAATGCTTCTTTTGTTTCCTGATTGCGGATTTTCATCTCTGGATCCCTGACCTTTGACCCTGATATTGCAGAAGAAGAATGGTGCAATGGAAACTGATGATTTTAGGGCGTGTCTCATTTCTATGGGTTATGATCTGGTAGGTGTCACATCAACAGATCATTCGTCAATCCAGTCTGTGTAAAGCTGTGTCAGAAGTAATCTACTCAAGTAAATAATAATATTTTACACTTGGGTGAAGTGACTGTATGAGCAGGACTCACGGAGGGTGTTTCATCTGAGGATTTTTTTTAAACAATCTCAAAATATTTGATTTTTAAATATTTAGTGCTGAGCTAAAAAAAAAAAAAAAAAAAAATATATATATTTATTTGTAGTATTTTTTATTTGAGACATTCTGTTATTACATTATAGATATGTTATATTATATTCAGCTGTATCAGTAGAATTATTAATATTATTATTATTATTCATCCAGCCATTCATTTTCTGAACTGCTTAATCCTAATTCGGGTCATGGGGAGGCTGGCACCCATCTCAGCCGACTCTGCGTGAGAGCAGGGTACTCCCTGGACAGCTCACCAGGCCATCGCAGGGCCAACATTCACTCAATCATTCATACTCACACTCACACCTAGGGGCAATTTGGAACAGCCAGTTAACCTCCTGTGCATGTATATGGACTGTGGGAGGAAACCGGAGTACCCAGAGGAAACCCATGCAAGCACGGGGAGAACATGCAAACTCCACACAGAAACGCCCTGAACTCGAGAATCAAGACGACGACGACGACGACAACCCAGTTTCAATAAACAAATGATTTCATTATGTGAGAACACTCGCTTCACAGGTCTTGGGTTTGAATCTCGTGCTTGGGGCGTTTCTGTGTGGAGTTGGCATGTTCTCCCTGTGCCTGCGTGGGTTTCTTCCCGGGTACTCAGGTTTCCTTTTACAGTCCAAAACCATGCACGGTATGGTCTGTTCCAAATTTAACCTCGGGATGAGGGTGAGTGCAAATGGTTGTAGGAGTTTGTCGTCCTGTAATGGTCTGAGGAGCTGTCCAGGGTGTACCCTACCCTTGCCAGAGTTGGAGGAGATGGGTGGCAGCCTCCTCATAACCCTAATTATGATTTAAATGGCTTTGTGTGTGTGTGTGTGTGTGTGTGTGTGTGTGTGTGTGTGTGTGTGTGTGTATCTCAGGGCGAGGCGGAGTTTGCCCGGATCATGCTGCTGGTTGACCCGAATGCTACTGGAGTTGTGACGTTCCAGTCCTTCATTGACTTCATGACCAGAGAAACTGGAGACACGGACACTGCAGACCAGGTGGTCGCATCCTTCAGGATACTCGCTACGGACAAGGTAGGGTTGGGGTGGGGTGTTAGAAATTGTACTTGGTATATATTGAGGTCTGGACGTTGTTGCACTTAAAAGACACTTTTTCAATGTTATACTGTCCCATTTGAAAAAAATTACTGATCATGGTGTTTATGTAAAAATGATAAATGCTGTCAAACCATATCAAATTCATGTTGTAATATCTTAAAAAACATCCGTATTAGAATTCAGTAAGCCCCCGCCCATTCGCGGTTCACTGTTCGCGGCCCTGCATACTTGCAGATTTTGCTCTCAAAGGCTTTTTTCATAATGTTTTTGAATTAGCGCAGTGCTTCTCAATTATATTCTGTGACACTTCCTCTAGGAAGAAAAAAAAAACCATTTCATGCCCTGCACGCGACTATAAATAGCATTATTTGTCTATAAAATTATGAATACACCTCTGCATAACATTGCATCTTTATTAGCATTAAAAATAAAAAAGCATTAAATAATAAACACTTAATTCTAGTACAGTATGGCAAAAAAGCATGTTCCCTGGGGTCATATGCGCTCCCCCTGGCATCACACCATGCCCCAAACCCCCCCGGCGGGCACGCCCTACTATTTGAGAAGCACTGAATTAGAGACAGTCCCGGCAAATTATACATATGCATCATCACGACATCACTGGCTTGTGATTCAAATTTAGCCAATGGCTGAGAGCTTTTGTTTCTCCCTCCTGCTGATTGATTGCAGATGACGTGTACACCTCTTTTTTTCTCCTTCACGCACATGTCATCAATGTGATTGCTTGAATTGTCAATTCACGTTTTTTCGTGTGTTTTTAATGATTATTTAAGTGCTATGATGTCACTCAAACACCCTGCATCCCTTGCGCTTTGTTTATTCATAAATATTATCAGAGTACAAAATTAAAAAGTTTTGATTAATCATTTCTACACTTTACTGCATTATTACTGTATTAATGAGTCAGACTGGTGAGACAACGGGTTTAACAAGCAGAGTTTAGTGTATGTAATATCAAACATAGGGTTTTAAAACTGCGTTAATAATTCTCGGATTTTCTGGATCAGCTGGTAGGGGCGGAACATCACCACGGTGAATAACAGGGGCTTTCTGGAATCTACTTTTTCTCGATGATGTGAAAACTGAATAAGTCACATTTCACTTGTCTCACTGAAGATTCTGGAAAAATGTGAACTGGCGCGAGTTACCGACACTGTACAGTAAACTGAGAGAAATCGTTATCCTCTTGCTTCTCTTGGTCTCCGTGACACGGTGCACAAGCAGAATGAAAAATGCTGTCTTACACAATCCTGTCTGGAAATTCAATCCCCGAGTGAGACACGAGCCGCGGTCCTGTTTTATCCAGATACGATGTACCTGTCCGTATGAGGGGAGGGTGGAGGTAGTGTTTGTTCATCGCTATAATTATTATTAATTTTTTTATCATTTCAACAATTTCTCCTCCAGCCGTTCATCCTGATAGATGAGTTGAGACGGGAGCTTCCTCATGAGCAGGCGGAGTACTGCATCTCCAGGATGCCACCTTACACCGGACCCGGTGCTGTGCCTGGAGCCCTGGACTACACCGCCTTCTCCACCGCCCTCTATGGCGAGAGCGACCTTTAAATTTTCTCTCTCGCTCTCTCGCTCTCTCTCTCTCTCTCTCACATGCACACACAGATATCCTCGGCCAATGAAGACAAGCGGCACACCAATGCTGTTAATTACAAAAATATTTGTCATGAAATTCAGGCACAATTTTGGGATTGAAAAAAGCCTAAATAGATTCTCTTAGTGAGTCACAGCGCCACGGAAGAAAATATTTATCAATATAATTGAGATATATTTTATATATATATATATATATATATATATATATATATATATATATATATATATATATATATATACATATACATACATACATACACACACACACACACACACACACAAAAATTGCATTAACTGCATACACACAGCTATAATTTTACACTGTTTGGGGTTTATATGGAAAAATGTTTCGCATGCAGTCTATCAGAGGAGCGTGTGTATTATGGTGTGTGTGTGTGTGTGTGTGTGTGTGTGTGTGTGTGTGTGTGTGTGTTTGTCTGTGTGGGTGTGTGTGTGCGAGAAATGGAGAGATACGGTATTCAACTGAAGTACGTTGCTGCAAACACCAGAAAAGAAAAACGGATCACTATCACAGTATAACGTCACATTGAGATATTTCCTGCTTATAGCGAGGAACTTTATCACCGTGTTCAACAGCATCACGATTTTTTTCGTGTCTCAATCCAGCCGTTAACTTACATGTCCATATGATCCAAAATGCCAGAAATTGTCCTGTCTCGCAACAGTAAAAAAAAAAAAAAAAAAAAAAAAAAAAATCCTAGAGCCACAATTTGAGCTCCAAACTCTGATGGGTTCATCCTTGCCCCAGGCCCCGCCTCTGCGAGGAAGTTTAATATGGCTTATAACGCTTTAGCATAATTCTGCTGATCAGAGCTGATTGTTATGAGATTTTCTGCAAGTCTTCTTTGTAGTCGATTGAAACCAACTGATTTCCCCTCCCTCCATCTCTTCCTCTCTCCGCCTCTTTCTCTTTCCTACAGTGAATATTAGAATGTACAGTGTTGATCAGGTGTAGCGTTGTGTATTTCCAATGCGGGGCAGCACAGTAGCTTAGTAGTTAGCATGTCCATCTCACAGCAAGAAGGTCATGGGTTTAAGTCCTGGGCTTGGCGAGGGTACATGTTCTCACACTGCCTGAGTGGGTTTCCTCCGACAATCCAAAGACTTGAACTTTTGGTTAATTGGATACTCTGAGTTGCCCTTGAGTGTAAGTACGAGCATGAATGATTGTCTGAATGTCTGGCCTTGCAATCGTCTGGCAAGCTATTCACGGTGTACTCTTCCTTCACCCAGAGTGGCTGAGCTAGGTTTTCCACGTGACCCCCAGTAGGGATAAGCAACTTGGTACATGCGTGAGTAATTAAATCTAGCGCTTTCTTCTGGGTTCCTGCTGCCGTAGAAGGTTCCCTCTACAGGTTTGTCTATTCAGGGTGACTGTAGCAGCCCAACATGGTGGCTCTGGTAAAGAGGACCCACCCCTGAGGTACATCTAAGATTACACAAACGCGGTCATTGTGGTCACAGGAAAACATAATGCTAATAGATCCTCATAGCGCGTCTTTAAACGTGACAAATATATAATTACATGATAATAATAATCTGTTTTTCTTTTCCTGGCGTGGCAGTAGGACGGAGAGTGGACGTGCCCAATGTAAACCTGATTACAAAGCTATCTTTTTTTTTCTTCAATGATTGATTAATTTTCTTCAATGATTGTACTCAAACCTGAAGAATGTTGATAACGGTGTTATAAATGTGCTTCTGTAACCAGCTACAGGAAATGACTAACACGACCCTATTACTGCAGCGTTAAAGAATGTACCTGAACACGATCGGTGTGAAATAAAATTCGTTCAACAGTTCTGTCTTCTGTTTGATCAGATTTCTGCAGCAGTGTGTTTGATTTCACCCCATTTTAGTAAAATAATTTTTCTGGCTCAAACTGACCATCCATTAAAAAAAAAAAAAAAAATGCGGCATATTTACTGTGCATTGTAAAGAAATAAAAAATACAACTGCATGCAATTATTGACCAATCAGAACAGTTTAGTTTTTTAGATTAATTGAGAATAAAAAAAAAATCAATTCATTAGTTATTCATGAATTAAAATAAAATAGAATTTAAATATTCACATTTTTAATCAATACACTTTTCATATCAAGCAAATAGTTTAAAGTCAATACTTTTTAACCCAAATAAGTCACTATAAAGTATTTTTAATTAAACCTTTTATTTTTTTAATCAATTGAATTATTTTTCAATCAGTTAAATAAGTTCTGAATGTATGCTTTCTCAGATGATTGAGTTCTTTAAGTGTCAGTGTAATAACAGTATAATAATGCAGTGATATGCTCACATTGGGTCCTGATGACTCCGTCAGGGTTTATTTTGTGGTAATGTCTGTACATGAGGCCGTCCACAAGCATTACACTTCAAATCTCAAATCTATTCTGAAATAAAAATATTTAGAATTTAGTCGTGATGGTTGTGTGTGTGTGTGTGTATGTATGTATGTATCTATGTATGTGTATATATATATATATATATATATATATATATATATATATATATATATATATAGTGTGTGCACTAACTGGGTTATGAAAGGCCGGCCGTGTCTCTCACTGTCTATGGTGTGAGGTTCATGTAAAAGAATCATTGCTGACTTTTGACAAGAGGAGCTGCGAAGCCGTCAGTGTGTTTCTAATCGGGAGTCGAAGTCCCTTGAGGCGGTTCGTTCAAAGTAACGTTC
>CM045732.1:70438495-70448495 GCA_024760905.1 Plotosus lineatus
CTAATATTTTAATCTCAGCAATTATAGGAAAGTATTTTTTTAAATACCTGACTCTATAATGTATGCAACAACAACAACAACAACAACAACAACAACAACAATAACAACAACAATAACAATAACAAGAGGAGGAGGAAGAAGAAGAATGTAATATTTAATAAATAAGCATCTTTATTATAGTGTCTGTTACTTGGTTGCAGGTCACCTCAGGGGCGGAGACTGTCTCCGTCTCCTACGGGGCCGCACAGATGAATGTTTGACCGTCTCACCTGCAGGACACACAGAGGACGAGCGCAGGTCTGTGACTGAGGCTTCTGTAGATCACTGCTCATCTATTATTGTTCATTAATTAGCAATAAACGTGATTTAGAAAATGTTAAATAAATAAAACTGTTATTAAATCCCCGGAGGCAGTGCTGGGAACAAACAATACTCAACACCGTAGCATTCGTGATCAATAAGCGCGGTCGTGGGTTCTAGCATGTCCTCCTTACAGCAACAAGCTCCTAGGTTCACGTTCTGGGCTCAGCGAGGGCGAGCGATTGCCCCCAGGTGTGTGTGTGTGTGTGTGTGTGTGTGTGTGTGTGTGTGTGTGTTGTGGTTTGGAGAGCTGTTCGGCATTGAACTTGCCCTCAACGTGAGTGGGCTGAGACAGGCTCCAGCCTCCCCATGACCCCAGCAGCATTAAGCGGTTGGAAAAATAGACAACTAAAAATAAGAAATCCTTTCCGAAATGGCTGGATGGGTAATAAATATCTTCTTTCACATCAAAGAATCAAAAATGATATTTATTATCGAATTTCTGATCTTCTCTGGTGCTCCAAAGAACTGTTCGAGGATTTAAATCCAAAGTGGGTGTGGCCAAAACTAGTGCTGGTTTTTTATAGAACAATCAGCATTTTTAGAACAGGAATCTGAGTCTATTCATTCATTTGCTAATTCACATCATCATAATTAGGGCCACAGAGGGGCTGGCGCCCATCTCAGCCAACTTTGGGCGAAGGGAGGGTATACTCTGAACAGCTCGCCCGACCATTGCAGGGCAATACACATACAAGCATGCACACCTTGGTGCGATTTGGAACTGCCAACTAGTCTGCTGTGCATGTTTTTGAGGAAACCGGAGTCCCCGGGGGAAACCCACACAAGCACAGTAAGAACACACACAAACACTCTGAACTCGGGAATCGAACCCAGAACCTTCTTGCTGTGAGGCGAACGTACTAACCACTGCGCCACCGTGCTGCCCTAAGTTGAGGTATAATAAACTATATAATCATTTCATGTGGTATCATCTCACACTCAGCCTCGGTTTTCAGATCTGTTTATTTTGAAGCCGGACGCGTCTCGTCTCGAGCTCGGTCCCTGTGGAGGCTTGAGATGTTGCGTGTGTCGTAAGTACAGCAGATACATGACACACATTCTCTGAGTCGGCCATCAACAACGTTATGTTTTATTGTTGTTTAAACATTAATACTTAGAGACAGAGCTCTGTTAGATAATAATTTATTAATCCACACTGACATGAACATTTTTGGACCTGAGACCAGGAACTGTAAACCGTAAAGTAAACAAAATAAACAATCAACCACAATCAGCACAAAGCCTGTGTGGATAAATTACAAAATTGTGTGTGTGTCTGACTCTGTGTATGTGACTCTGTGTGTGTGTGTGTGTGTGTGTATATGTGTGTGTGTGTGTGTGTGTGTGTGTCTGACTCTGTGTGTGTGTGTGTGTGTGTGTGTAGCTGGAATGGGAGCCACATTCGTTGGGCAGAACCATTCCGTCTGTATCATGTGACCACAGGAAAATACTTGGGCCTGATCCCGGACCGTGGTTTGCTGCTGCTAGACCGAGAGAACGCTGACGTGAAATCCACCACTTTCCGTCTCTGCCCAACAAAGGTCATGTGACAACTAACTCGTGTTTTTCTCAGTAGATGCTGGTATGTGTGACACCCGTATAAAACCCCACCGAGTTCCAGGATTTAAAAAATGATGCTTTGATAATTGGAATTGAAAAATATTTCTGTAGAGCTCAGTTGTGTTGAAGATCCAGGTCCAGAACATCATGTTCTCCAACGATGCATAGTTTCTCTGTGGTGGGTCACAAGTGAACTTTGGACGCCGCCTTTTGCTGACTGACCTAACCTCGTTTAAAGCGGCCCGATGATGAAAAATAAATAGTTTAAACTCTTTTCCATTCAGATTACATTCCTAATATTAAACCGTGTTAAATAAAAGCTGCCTGAATCTCGTGTTGTTCAAAAGCAGACCTCAGAAGTGCTGAAACAATACTGTGACCATGCGAGAAGATTGTTCACCAGCATGAACCGTGCGGTATTCCCACAACCTTACTTTACATTTCACTCTTAAACATGACTCGAGTCTCGACGGACAGCGAGAATAAAAGCATTGCATTGGACCAACTTAACATCTGGTGTGGATTACAGCCTGTCAGGAGTGAGTGACATGATATCATGGACGTTTTATCAACTCCGCCGTCGCAACACAGGCAGCGGCGGCGGCGGTGGCGGCATGATTAGGACGTTTTGTGTGTAGTTACAGGTTCATATGTGTATTATACATCAAAAGGTTTTAAAATGAAGTACTGTAATGATCAGGGCTCAGAGATGGACATGCACATCGCAGTAGACATAAAATAAAGTGAAAATGAAGTCAGTGGGCTGTTCGGGGCAGAAATGTGTCTGGAACATGACTGAGTCACTCAGGTCAAGATCTTTCAAAATAGTCTACAATAATAATAATAATAATAATAATAATAATAATAATAATAACAACAACAACAACAACAACAACAACAACAATAATAATAATAATAATAATAACAACAATAATAATAATAGTAATAATAATAATAATAATAATAATAATAATAATAATAATAATAATAATCGTTATTGTTATTCCCAACTTTCCCGAACCTTGGATCAGCATCCTACCCCCGGAGCACCGCCGCTCTGCAGTGAACTTTAGACGTTAAAAACCGCTGGAGTTTGTATGTTTTTAAACATCTCAAGCCGAGACTGATCTCCATCCGGGTGTCTGTAGGACGCTGGTCAAGAATTCCTACCCAGTGTCCGGAAGAAAGACGGAATGGGAACGCCACAGATCAAATACGGAGACTCTGTTTGTTTAGTTCAGCATGTGGACTCCGGGCTAAGGCTCACCTACCGGACCAGCGACTCCAAGAGGAGGGCGGAGATGCGGCTGCGTAAACAGGTAAACAGAATGAAATGAGAAGCACAAAAACAATTCAACACAAGTTTTAAACAGATCAGGGAGGAGTTTTATATATAAAGGTTTATATCTCTCTTCTCAGGCCATCCTCCATTCAGAGGGTCACATGGATGACGGACTCACGCTGTCTCGCTCACAGACGGAGGAGTGTAAGGCTGCGAGCCTCATTCGAAGCTCATCTCTCCTGTTTACGTGCTTTATACGGTACTGACGATACATTTCAAGTCTTGTGTAGAAATAAAAGAATTACATTACTCATGTTACACACTGGGTGGAACGCTGGTTTAGTAGAAAGCACATCAAGAAGGTTCTGGGTTTTAGTCCTGGACTGGGGCGTTTCTCCATGCGCTCCTCGTGCTTGCATGGGTTTTCTCGGGGTGATCCGTTTTACACCAACTCTATAAACATTAACCGACACAATGTTCCGAATTTCCCATGAGTGTGAGAGTGTGAGAGTGTGTGAGAGTGTGTGAGTGTGTGTGAGTGTGTGAGTGTGTGAGTGTGTGTGTGTGTGTGTGTGAGAGAGAGAGAGAGAGAGAGAGAGAGAGAGAGAGAGTGTGTGTGGGTGTGTGTGTTGGCTTTGCAATGGTCTGATAATGGCCAATGCCCCTGATGTTAATATTAAATCAATAAATGTGACATATTTATTAATTATTCCTCTCCACACTTATTTATTTATTTTTTGTTAATTGAGCCAAGGTCGTTATGTTTTACCTTTGGTTTGTGTTTTTTTTTTGTTTGTTTTTTTGCGTGTGTTAGCACGATTATGTAAAAACTTTCACATGTATTTTTATAAAATGTCAGGGTTTTACATTTAAAAAGGCTCTGTTAGATTTTGAAGATGATTAGGATTAAATTCTGGATCCACTTTTTTTTTTTTTTTTTTTAATATTCTTTCATGTTGTCAGACATGACGACTGTTTTGGTAGTGTAGTATTGCAAAAGGCCCAGCAGGAGGTGCTGTGTACTTTCTGTTTCACATGCATGTTGATGTGGAGCATCATGCAGGCTGTATCAGCAACCTGTCTTCCACCTGCCACGCCCTTTGTGTGTAGATTTGGAATTTCTATGTCGCAGGAGTTGTTCCCTTCAGACTTCAAGAATGATTTTTAATTGTTCTTTATTTTTTTCTATAGGAGCTTAGATGAGCTCAATCACCATGGCAACACACCAGTCACAGATCTTCAGATAGAAACTCTGCATTTGAGTTTGTGTGATCTGATTGGTTATTTCCGACTGCCTGATGAACACTGGAGCCAAGAGACTCGACAGAGCAGCAGCAGAGCGCTAAAGAACCGACAGAACATGTTTCAGGAAGAGGTAATGTCTGCTGCAAAGCATCATGGGTGTTTGATTCATGAGTGCACCATACTGGTGACAGGTGTGGCTGGTGGTGTAGTGGCTAGGGTGCTGCACTCATAATCGGGAGGTTGTGAGTTTGAATCCTACTGAGACCCTCACTGTGCTAAGACTCCTGGGCAAGATCTCAACCACAAGTGTGCCTCTGTTCACCCAGCAGTATAAATGGGTACCAGTAACATATACTGGGAAGGGAACCTGCGATGGACTTGCGTCCCATCCAGGGGGGAGTTGAACTCCTGGTCGCTTCACGCTATGGAAACCGGGGATAAGCACCGGCCTGATGAGCCACTACGGCTCGGTGTGTAAAAAAACCCAACAGACTTTACCTCGTACTGGTTACAGGGTTACACACCCATGAGACATCTGCCTCATAATGAGAACATCCTTGGTTCGAGTCCCAGGCTCGACAAGAATGTTTCTGTGTGTAGTTTCCCTGCTCTCATGTCCGTGCGTGGGTTTCCTCTGGGTAAATCGGTTTCCTGCAGCGGTCCAAAAACATGCCCAGTCAGCGAATTAACTCTTCCAAGTTGTCCCGAGGTGGAAGTGTGAATTGTTTTGTGTGTGTGTGTGTGTGTGTGTGTGTGTGTGTGTGTCTATGCCACAGTCTGTGGAGCTCATCAGTCTTTCCCTCTCAGGGTGTAATGACTTTGGTCCTTGACTGCATCGATCACCTGCACGTGTACAGCAGTGCAGCTCATTTTGCTGAGGTTGCTGGGAAGGAGGCGGGAGATGCGTGGGAAGCGATTCTGAACTCCTGCTATGAGGTTCTGGGTAAAAAACCCATCCATTATAAAACTGTTCAACACAAACGTTTAATATTTGTGGTATTCTCCGGATAATGATAATGATGATTATTACTATTATTATTAGTACCTCAGATTTCAAAATAATACAAATAAATTAAAAAAACTTGATGTTATGATTTATTTATTTATTTACTTCTTTTCTTCCCCTGTAGCGGCTCTGATCCGGGACAATCAGAATAACTGCTCCCAGTTCTCCAGCTCTCTGGACTGGCTGATCAGCAGACTCGAGAGACTCGAAGCTTCCACTGGTGGGTTCTGATGATCTCACACACGTCACACACGGCCGGCTGAACTTTACACGATTACATCATTACATACTCATTTTATTATTCATAAATATTCATAACACACATTCAATAACATTTATTAAGCCCTATACCAACAACAAAACAATTAAACAACAAATGCGAATTTATTTCTATGTTTTTATATAATAATTTCTATGACAATGATTTTATTAAAACTTTTTAAATAATGAACAAAGAAAATTTTCCAATAAATTTTTATAAGTAATAATAGAACAAAGAGCACAATGGAAATGTTTTTAAAAAACAATCACATCAAAATTAGAAATATATGAATTATAAATAATTGTGAGGATGTTATAAATGTCATAAATGACTAATAAGCAGAAGCCTGCAATATATTATACTAACAACAACAACAACAACAACAACAACAACAACAACAACAACAGTCATTCATTTATTTTGTGAACCGCTTAATCGTACTTAGGGTCACTGGGAGGTCGTGCTAACAACAACCACCACCACCACAACAACAACATTATTGAAAGAAGCATTAAAAAAATCATTATACATTAATTAATGGGCAGCATTGTGGTTAGCATGTCTGTCTCACAGCAATAAGGTCCTGGGTTCGAGTCCCGGACATTGTGAGGGCGATTCTGTGTGGAGTTTGCATGCTCTCTCTGTTTCCACTCGTTTCCTCCCACAGTCCAAAAACATGCACAGTATGCTAATCGACTGTTCTGAGTCGCCCCGCGGTGTAAGCGTGAGTGTGAGTGATCTTGTGTGTTGTCCTGTGGCGGTCTGGTGAGCTGCTCGGGATGTACTGCGACCTTGCTCACAGTTGGCTGAAACAGGCTCCAGCCTTCACCTGGTCCCAATCTGATCAAGCAATACAGTAAATGATGAGTGACTGATGATATACTTGATAAAAGAGAGAGAGAGAAAGAGAGAGAGAGAGAGAGAGAGAGAGAGAGAGAGAGACAGGGGGGTAGTAATCCTGTTATATTTCCTGTTGATGAATATTTATATATTATGTGTGTGTATTTCGATGTTGATATGAGACTGTGTGATGTTTCCTCGGTGAGCTGCAGGAGTTGTTGAAGTGCTGCACTGTGTACTGATGGAAAGCCCAGAAGCTCTGAGTTTTATTAAAGAAGATCACATTCGCTCCATCATCACAATCTTAGACAGACACGGCCGCAACCACAAGGTACTCTAGTGTGTGCATACGTGCATGCGTCTGTGTGTGTGTGTGTGTGAGTGCATGTGTGTGTGTGAGTGCATGCATGTGTGTGTGTGTGTGTGTCTGCATGTGTGTGTGTGTGTTACAATACTGTATTTTATGTGTTGTAGTAGCTTAGTGATGCAGTAATGGATTTCTTCATTGTGTGTGTGTGTGTGTGTTTAGATCCTGGAGGTGTTGCGTTCATTGTGTGTGTGTCACGGTACAGCAGTGCGCTCCAATCAGCACCTGATCTGCAACTCACTGCTGCCAGAGAGAGACTTACTGCTGCAGAGCCGCTTGGTCAACCAAGTCACCAGGCACACACACACACACACACGCACACACTCACACACACACACCTTTTACCTGGGAGTTTTTTCCACATGAGGGTTTCTTACATGCAAACAAACAAATATATCTATCACTTACCAGGGCGACTTATATTTTTATTGCCACCTCGGTCAAGGGTCCAACAGTGGCAGCTTGGTGGAAATGGGACTTGAACTCCTGACCTTCTCAGTGCTCTTTCAAAGCTTTGAGCACTGAGCTCCACTGTCCCAAACGTACACGCAATTTCCTGCAGAACGAAAATTGTCGTGTCACAGTATTTTCCGCGTAGCTCACACAAAAGTTAACAAATAAACAAACGAACAAACAAACCTAATGCATTTTATACATCATCACTCATAATTATTTTTCATACTTTGTAATTTTTGTTTTTACATTTAAAGTTATCTTTCAGTCTTTACCTGATTTTGTTTGTTGTATGATTCATTTGCAATTTCAGGTTATAACACACCTTACCACGTCATTTATTTATCTTTAAGCTCGAGTTCTTTTTTCTTATCTTTGGTTCGGAGGTAACCGTGTATATTTTATCTCAGTGTTCGCCCAAACATCTACCTGTGCACGAGAGACGACTCCGCCCAGTACAGGAAGTGGTATTATGAGGTGTTGGTGGAGAGGGCCGAGCCTTTTGTGACTCCTGAACCGACGCATCTGAGAGTGGGTTGGGCCTGTAAAACAGGTTACCACCCCTCTCCGACAGGAGGCCACGGTTGGGGGTCAAATGGAGTTGGAGATGACCTTTGCTCATACGGATTCGACGGCTTGCACCTGTGGACAGGTGAGACGAAACTCGGCGCTTATCTTTATATACACTGTACAGAGTGGAATGAGAAAATTTTTTGGAATTTGTTAAGCCAAACTTGCTAATAATTTAATTTAAATTTTATATAATTTTATTCAAAATTTTCAAATTATATATAATAGATATGTATAATAGAGTAGGCCCTTGACTATTCGTGGTTTTGCTATTCGCGGACTGCTGAGTAACTCGCATGTGATTCAAATTCAGCCAATGGCTGTCCTCCTTCCTGCTGATTGGTTGAGATGATGTAACACCCCTTTTTCTTCATTCGTGCACAAGTTGTCAATGAACCTTTTTTTTAGTGTGTTTTAATTAGACTAAAAATTAGAGACTAAAAGATTAAAAGACTTGCCCAAGGGTCTTAGCACAGTGGGGGGGTCTCAGTGGGATTTGAACTCACAACCTCTCAATCATGAGCCTAGCACTCTAACACTTACACCACCAGCCCCACAACAGTACATGACCTAAGGTAATGTTTAAAATGTTTGTGTGTTATGTTTTATTTACTGTGGTGTAGCATGTTTATCATTTTGTTTTGTTTATTCAATTTATTACATTTCTTGTTCTTTTATTCCATTTTTGTTATGGTCTGTGTTTTGGGGGACTTTGATTTTGGAGCTGTGCCTCTAACTCGCTTCGGCTGAGGGGCGTGGCTGAGGTGCTCCGTGGCTCACACATGAATTCACTATTCTCATTTACTCCCAATAAACAAAAGCGCGCTCACCTCTGCGCCAGAGGATTAACTCACATCACATCACATCACATTACCTCTTCTTTGGTTTGTCACGCTCTCTAACTCTTCCACTCTAAAATTCTTTTTGTTTTTGTTTTGTACTCGCTCAGGCTGAGGGGCGTGGCTGAGCTGCTCAGACTTAATATAGTTAATATTTGAATTCAGTCATCTCATGCCTAATGCAATACGCTCCTCTAGTGGACATTTTTGAAAACTACAGTGCTGTATGTTTTTCAAAGAGAATGCATTGAAAGGTGTTTTTATATGTATGCTGTAGAATGTTTATATTTTAATATCAATAAATATCACAGTAAAAAAATACAATTTTTCTGAATCATTACTATATTTTACTACATTAATACTGAATTAACAAATAAGACTGTCTGTAGAGTGTGTTTAAGAAGCATATTTTAGTGCATGTAATAGGGAAAAGGGAAAGGAAAAGAAGAAGAGATTTTAGCGCATGTAATAGATACGTAGTATTTTATTTCCAGCTGCTCATTCGCGCATGTGACGTGATACATGGGGTTTTACTTTTTGGGTACAGAACTCGCTGATTATCTCGATACGTGGGAGGGCCCAGAACCGAATCCCTGCGAATGTCGAGGGCCTACTGTATATAATAAGTCGATATATGTTTGTGTTTTCTTTCCATTTTATTTATATTTCAAATTTTAGTGAAAAGATAAAAATACGTTTGTTTTCATTGATTCATTTTCTGAGTCCATAATTGTAAGTAGGATCGCAGGAGATTGGCGCTCATCAGCCGACTATGGGTGAGGGCGGGGTACACCCTGAACAGCTCGCCAGGCTATAGCAGAGCAGAAACACATGCAGCCATTCACACTCACACACACTCGCACACACTCACATTCACACACATACACACAAACACATACACACACACTCACATTCACACTCACACCTAAGGTCAATCTGGAACCACAGTCAGCCTAACGTGGTTGTTTTGTGACTGTGGGAGGAAACCAGAGTACCCAGAGGAAACCCACGGTGAGCACAAGCACAGGGAGAACATACACATGAGCTTGGCAATCGCACCGTCGTCCAATACACCATCGCACTCTCTTTGTCCTGTTATTATTTCCAATGTAATACTGTGCTGTATTTACTTTTAATAATTAATTATCCCTCAACAACACCATTTATTACTTTTATTTATATTTATATTTAATAATAATTTATTTATTAATTA
>CM045732.1:70455995-70480995 GCA_024760905.1 Plotosus lineatus
GCAGGGGGTAGGTAGTCTGCTGGGCTTTTGCACCCGAGTCTAGTGGCTCATCAGGCCGGTGCTTATCCCCTTTTTTCTCAGCAGGGGGCACTGTGTAGTTTTTTTGGGAGGGGGGGGGGTTGTTTGTTTGTTTGGGGTTTTTTGGCTTGGTGCAGGTTTGTGCTCTCCAAGTCTTTTTGGTATAAATTATTTTATACGTGCAGGGTAATTAGCTGGTCATGTTTTGGCTCACATTCTCATAAAGACTGCGGCCCCTCCCACCCAAAGTCTGATTTGATGGAATAAGAGTAATCACAGGTAACGAGGTGTGTAAGATGAGCGAGTGTGGGAACAATTCCGTGGCAGTACGAACTCGATATTCTGTTTTGTTTTCCAGCCCCGGGTCCTGACACGAACACTGTGAGCGGGGAGACGTTTCGCATATTCCGTGCGGAGCACACTTTTGCAGTGCATGATGGGAAGTGGTATTTTGAGTTTGAGGCAATCACTGCCGGAGAGATGAGAGTGGGCTGGGCTCGAGCAGGATGTCCTCCAGACATGGAGTTGTGGTCAGAAGAGCAGGCCTTCATGTTTCTTGGCTCAAAGGTATCACATTATAACAAGCACTTCAACTATTGCTCAGGTTTATGTCGAGACCACGATGATATGTTGAATGTGTAATTAAATTTTTTAGCATTTTGGGTATTTTTAGCACAACTGCTTTCCAGAGAATGATATTTTTGTTCGTCGGCGCTTTCAATAATAACTATGTGCCAGGTTGTTTCTATTACACTGCCTGTGTGTCTTGTTTGTGTAGGGTCAGTGGTGGCAGGGAAGCATCGTCCCGTTCGGTCGTGTTTGGATAAAGGGCGATGTGATTGGCTGTTTGTTGGATTTGACTCGGAGAACGATGATGATCACTTTAAATGGAGAGCAACAGCTGAACATTTATGGCTCGGAAATCGCTTCCAAAGGGTTCAGTGTGACTGGTGGTGAGTTTTTCTACAATATACTGTACAGTGGAGCACGCGGTCTGGTGATGGTGGTAATTACCCCACTCGGTTTTCTGGTTTCCTCCCACAGGCCAAAGACAAGTATATTTAGCTATTTGGATGTTCCAAATTGACCCTAGGTGTCAGTGTGAATGGTTCTATGTGTTGGCCCTGTGATGGTCTGGTGAGCTGAGCAGGGTTTGTCTGCCTTCCTTTTGGCTTTTTCCCTTTTCTCAGGAGTCGCCACAGTGGATCATCTGATTCGCATGTTTGATTTGGCAGAGGTTTTTAGGTCGGATGCCCTTCCTGTCACAACCCTTTTTAGCGCGGGACAGAAACACGCTGACGGCTTTGCAGCTCCTCTTTACCAAAGTCAGCAATGGTTCTTTTACATCAACCTCTCACCATAGACAGTGACAGACATGGCCCGCCTTTGATAACCCAGTTAGCCACACTGGGGGGGGGCGACAGTGACAACCTTGTGGAGAGTGGGACTCGAACCCCAAACCTTTGGATCAGCGATCCCGCGCCCTGTACCACTAGACCACCACTGCCCCCGTGAGCTGAGCAGGGTGTACCCGGCTTTTACCCAGTGGTGGCTTATATAGGCTCCAGTTTCCCCACGACCCTGTTCGAATTAAGTATTTTGACAATTGAGTGAGTGATATTCAAGTGTATCGTCGAATAAAATCAAGTGTAGAACGTGTGCGTTGGAAGAGTGTGTGCACGGAGCCGGCTGCTCAGCTGAAGGTCTGTTTAGTAATTCATTTGTCAAACTGCTTCATCTTATGTGGATGAGGGTGTGGATGGGGGGGATGGGGGTGAGGATGTGGATGGGGCGGATGGAGCTGGGGGTACGGATGGAGTAGATGGGGGTGGGGGTAGGCACAATTGCACCGAATCTGAGCAAAGGCAGCATACACCCTGAACAGCTTTTCCCTCCACCAGTCCACCAAAGTCATACTGGGTGGAAATCTCGATAAAATTCCTAAAAAATACAGACATAAAAAAATCTCTTTTTAGTGGAGATCTAGTTAGCATGGGACCTGCTGGACTGCTGAAGACCGAGTCCATTAGAATCTTTTTTAAATCCATCATCATCATCGTCATCATCATCTTCCGCTTAATCCGGGGTCTTCCGGGGGACACCGAGTCGTTCCCAGACCGGCCGAGACACATAATCCCTCCAGCGTGTTCTAGGTCAACCCCGTGGTCTCTTCCTGGTTGGACATGCTCGAAACACCACACCAGGGAGGCGTTCTCACCAGATACCTGAACCACCTCCTCAATCTCCTCTCAATGCGGCGGAGCCGCGGTTCTTCCATATAAAGTCTATTATAATACTGTACACATATTATTGCCCTTTATATTTCACATTGTTGTCATATAATACATGTGTTCATGCATCTTATTATTGATAAAGAGAAACCTGGCACTTGGCAGGTATAAAAACAATTTAAAATCCTGTACGAGTTTATTTTTAAATAATTACGTTTCCTTTGATCTTCTGGACCCAGGCTTTGTTCCGGTGTGTTGTCTGGGTGCGAATCAGGTGGGAAGACTGAATTTAGGCCAACAACTCGACTCCCTGAAATACTTCAGTGTGTGTGGGCTTCAGGAGGGCTACCAGCCTTTTGCCCTGAACATGAGCAAAGCTCCACCTCTATGGACGAGCTGGAGAGATCCCTCGTTCGTACGGATCCCTGAAGACCATCCTCGTTTACGGGTGAGTAAATTTGATTCGAAGGTTAAAGATAAGAATTTGTGAAATACAATTTGAAGAAATTCTTGGTTTATTTGTTGCAAGTTTTGAAACTCACCTATCACTACAGCATCTTGTGTGTGTGTGTGTTTGCCGTGGGCTGTACTGGTGAGCTGCTCAGGGTGTACCCCACCTTCACCTCAAGTTGGCTGAGATAGTAACATACAGTATATATATCGTACATTACTACCCTGCACTGCGATGGCCTAGCGAGCTGTCCAGAGTGTACTTTGCCCTTGCCCACAGTCTGCTGGGATAGGCACCAGCCTCCCCGTGGCCCTAGTCAAGATGAAGCAGTTCAGGCAATGAATGAATGAATGAATACTATAGTACTAGTACTACTCCCCGAAGCACATCTGTGTGTAAGAACTAATGATGTCACTTTATTTTACTCCCAGGTCAGTTACACTGATGGGACAGTTGTCCATGTCCCAACTCTGAAGGTCACCCAACATTCATTGGGGTTACCCGACAGTCTGAGCACCGATGTCGAGTTCTATCGCCTGAGCTTGCCCATACAGTGCGCCCACATATTCACCAAACCTCTAGAGGGCACACTACCTCCAGTTAGAAATGCACCATGCCGCATTGAGGAACCAGAAGAAGGACAAGTGGACTCTGATTTTGAATTGCTGATGAAGTCAGCTCACAGACACACAGAAAGTAGAGATGAACACAACAACCAAAAGGATCGAACCCAAGAAAAGCCCTCCAGACTTAAGCAAAGGTCAGTTCATCAGAAGTCTTAGAAAGGAGTGGCTTGGATCGGAATGGGACTTTGTAGGAAATTGTTCTGGCAGTTGAGCACACACACACACACACACACACACACACACACAGACTCACACACACACACACACACACACACACACACACACACACACACACACACACACACACACACACAGACTCACACACACACACACACACACACACACACACACACACACAGACTCACACACACACACACACACACACACACAGACTCACACACACACACACACACACACACACACACACACACACACACACACACACAAAGCAGCCATCGAAATTGCGGTGCAGCTGGCCCAGGGAGGGGTTAGGTGTCTTGCTCAGGGGCACTTCAACCATGAATGTGGAGGCAGGGAACGTGCAGCTCGCACCCCCACCGCCACACATTTCAGGAATTGAACCAGTGACCTTTCTATATCTCAAAGCTGCTTGTCTAACATTAGGCTGTGGAGAAGACCTTGTCCAGGGGTCGTATTAAAGTGGGTTCTAACAGGGATTCAAGCCCACAGCTTCTGGATCATGAGTCCTCCACTACAGCAAGATTTGGAACAGTCAATTGTGCATATTTTTGGACTGTGGGAGGAAACCGGACTACCCGGAGGAAACCCACACAAGCACAGGGAGAACAGGCAATCCTCATTTATTTTCTGAAGTGTTTAATCCTAATAAAAGTTGTGGGGAAGCTGGCACCCATTTCAGCCAACTTTGGGCAAGGGCAGAGTACACCCTGAACAGCTCACCAGGTCATTGCAGGGCAGAAATACACTGAGAGTGGGGCTTGAACCCCCAACCTTGGGATCAGTAATCCAGCACCCTACCATCAGGCCACCACTTTCCAACACACCATGAACAGTTCCTGGATAAAGAATTGGATCCAGATCATTTTCAAATTCTGTTCGACTATTTCTCATCTAAAGCTCCGCCTCTGGTACAGATGTCATCAAAATCCACACTGAACTTTTTGCCCAATTCTGCTAAAAAGCACACAACTGAACTGTGGGTAAAGCATGACCTCCTTCAGTGGTGGTAAACACTTTATACACCTTACAAATTGTGGCGGCAAATACCCAAATGAACCAAAAATGTGGGGGACATTGATTCAATTTCAAAGCTGCTTCATCCTAATTCTGGTTGTGTGGAGGCTGGCGTCCATCTCAGCCGACTCTGGGTGAAGACCCAGAACATCTCACCAGGCCTTTGCAGAGCCAGCACACAAACAATCATTCACACTCATACCTAGGGGCAAACTGGAGCCACCAATTAGCCTAATGTGCATGTCTTTGGACTGTGGGAGGAAACTGGAGTGCTCAGAGGAAACCCATGAAAGGACGAGGAGAACATGCAGATTCCACACAGAAACACTTAAGCCCATGACTTGAACCCTGGACCTTCTTGCTGTGAGGTGGACGTGCTAAACACTACTCCGGCATGCTTACCTTAAAATCATTAGCTCCTAACAAATGAAATGTACAGTAACTTTTGGAACACCCTGTATGAAACCAAAGTATTGACATGGTTCCAGCTGGAATTGGGAATGATCCATTGGGATGGTGATGATTTAGTGATTAGTAATTTGGTTTGGGCAGCATGTTCTCAGGCGGCCTGGTGGCATCATGGTTAGCATGTCCACCTCACAGCATGAAGGTCCTGGGTTTGAGTCCTGGTCTCAGTGAGGATGTGTGGAGCAGGTTCTTCCCCTGCTTGCATGGGCTTCCTCCAAATCTTATTAATCTTAGGATTAAACACTTTGACAAATGAAAGAATTAATTAATAGTTTGTTTCCAGATTTGTTGTTTGGCTCAGAATTTGGTGCTTTATAGGTTTCTTATGAAGAAGAAACCAGAATTGAACAAGGGTTCATCTTCAGCTCGGCTACTGGAGGAGGTGCTAGCAATCGAGAGAGACATCGATAATCAACTTGCCAACTGCACCAAGGTTCGAGACTAAAAAGCATTCACATATATTGCTCTAGTTCTGCGAGCTTGTAATTGAGTCCTTCTCTTGATCTTTATTTGTTTTTATTTCTTCTCTAGTACTACTATTCTGTGCGGATCCTACAAGGTCAGGATCCATCCTTTGTCTGGGTTGGATGGGTGACTTCAAACTTTCATTTTCATGAAAGAACCTTTGATCTGAACAGAGTGTGTAGTGTGACTGTCACACTTGGGGACCAATGCGGCAAAGTTCTTGAGAGGTTAATGACATCACCACTGTGTCCATAGTACCACCGAAAGGAAAGTTACAGGAATGATGTGGTGTGTTAAGTTCTGCAGCAGTGGCATGTGTGTCTGGTTGTTTTTCCCAACAGTGTCAAGTGCAGCTGCTGTTACATGGTGTGTGCTGCAGAGGGCAGTGGTCTCACCCACAGTCGCAGTAGTGTTCAACTGGAGATCGGCTGTCTGGTTGACATTGCAACTGGATTTCTTACCTTTGTGGCTAATGGAAAAGAAATGGGAATCTTTTATCAGGTTACAATTTTAGCATGAAATATAGGCATTGCAGGCCTATCACAATTATGCATTCCTCTAATTTGTACATGTACCAAATCACATAGGGTTTTTTCTTTACTTCTTTAGGTGGAACCAGGCACTAAACTCTTCCCAGCAGTTTTTGCCAAAGCTACTGGTTCTGATATCTTCCAGTTTGAGCTTGGAAAAATTAAGGTAGATGCATTTGAATTAGATTTTTTTTGTATTATAATTTAATCAGATCGAATTCAATTTTATTTGTATAGGACTTTAAACAATGCGTCTGGTGGTGTAATGCTTAGGGTGCTGGCCTCATGAACAAAAAGTTGTGGGTTCAAATCCCTGTTAAATTTCCATTGTGCAAAGACCATGCTGGGCAGGGTCTTAACTACAAGTGTGCCTCTGTCCACCCAGTAGTATAAATACTGGGAAGGAAACGTGTGATGGACTTGCATTCCCTCTAGTAGGAGTTGAATTCCTCATTGCCTCATGATAATGAGACTGGGATAAGCTCTAGCTGTGATGGGCCACGAGGCTCACGTCACCGGGGCTTGGTATTAGTACAAATTACCTCTTAATAACTATGTGTACTATTCCAAGGCAAAAAGATACAGGTTTCCAAAGGTACATATTAGCTTAGAGGATATGGTCACAGTAACTGTTTTATCCATAAAATTATAATAAAGTACTTTGTTCTGAGACTGTGGAAAGTTAATGTATTTCTGCCAAAACCACTGATATTTAGTATTATTCTATTAAAATTAAAACCAGTACTCTTCCTGTAGGGTGCACTACCATTGTCTGCTGGTTTGTTTCGGAGTGAGAGTAAAAACATAGAGCCTCAGCGTCATCCCAGGCTATATGTCCAGTCCCTGATACCTATGAGGTGGACAAGGCTTCCAGAAGATGCCCTGCAGGTAGAGATAATACAGCTTGAGGAAAGGCATGGCTGGAGGGCACAGAGCACCAAAAGTCTACAGGTCATGACCCTGCACATCCCAGAGGAGGACAGGTCAGAGGAGAAAAAGGCTATGTAGAAAACCTGAACATGTTTTCCAAAAATTCTGTGCCCTGATTTGTTGGTACATTTATTTGACTGGGGCACCAACTGGTGTCACATTGTGATTCTGTGAGTTTGGGTGACAAGGTCCTACAAACACCAAAGATTTGCATGGTGTTCCTCAAGGGTCAGTATCTGGGCCCTTTTTTATTTTCTGTGTATATGGTCAATCTCTCACTTACTATTACTACTAGTACTACTACAGATCAAGTAGAATGGTTTTCATATAAACTCCCATGTAACATACAACACTTGACATCCCTGAGGTACTAACTACACCATATTGTATTATTGTATAAAACGGAACTTTTTTGTTTGTTCTTTTTACCAGGTGCATAGACATTCTCGAACTGTCTGAACTGGATGACCTGCTCAAGTTCCATGAACACACTCTCCATCTCTATTCTTCCCTAAGTGCCCATGGGAACATACCTGTAAGCCATGCTTTGTGTAGCCATATTGACCAGTCACAGCTTCTGTTTGCATTGCGCTGCTGTCGAATGCCTGGGACACTGCGAGCGGGTTTCTATAACTTTTTAATGACGGCCCACCTTAGTGCCCATAGCAGTGCAAGACAGACCACCATCCATGAATACATTGTGCCCATGACTGATGCCATGAGGACTGTGAAAATTTTTGAAAATGAAGGAAAACAGTTTAGCCTCCCAGGCAGTAACATCAGCACCTCTCTGCGACCAAGAATGCACTTCAGCTCACCTTGTTTTGTTAGAGCTAGTGGCAGCAGTTTGGATAATAGGTCCAGTATATCTGAGGATGGTTCTTGTCAGCACAGTCCTGAATTTCCCCTGGATGTCCTGAAAGCTATAACAACAGCCATGTTGGAGGAGGCGGTGCACTTAGTTGGCAAGAATATAAGGGACCCTGTGGGAGGTAGCGTAGAGATATTGCTTGTCCCTCTTCTCCAACTCCTTCATACACTCCTCCTCATGGGTATATATCAAGACTCCGACCTATGGCGTGTGCTTTCTATCATCCTTCCGTCTGCTTACTTGACTGAAAATGAAAATGTCGGGGAAATGATAGATGAGGATGAAGAGAATGGATATAAGAAAAAGGGAGAAGAGAAAGAAGGAAAGGTCCTTGATGAACAAAGAACTTTGTTAAAGATGAAGCTACCGGAAGCAGTTAAACTACAGGTGGGTAAGAATTTAATAATAAACATGATATGAAGCATGTGGGGTCAGAGTGCTGTACTTATCAGCATGTTCAGAGGCGTTGGGTTGAAATCCTGGGTTTGGTGGGGGAGTTTCTGTGTGGAGTCTGTTTGTCTTCGTGTGTGTGGTTCTCTTCTGGGTTTTTCTGTTTCCTCCCACAGCACAAAGACATGCACATTAGGCTCAGTGTTTGTTCCAAATTGCCCCTAGGTGTAAGGGTGAATGTGAATGGTAGTTTGACTGGTGGCCATGCCTGCGATTGACTGGCGGGCTGTTGAGGGTGTTCCCAGCTTTCGCCTAATGTCAGCTGACATAGGCTTCGGCCTGTCAGCACCCCATGAAAGAATTGAATGTTTTCTCAAATGAATGAATGAATAATATCAGTTTGTTCATCTTGTGAGTGTTCAGTGGAGCTCAGGTAAAATAACGATACAATCACTGAATCGCTAAAAGTTCCTCAGAGTCTTCAAGTTATTCAGGATTTTAATTTATTTCTGCTTTTTTTGTCTCCATCTTCTCGCAGCTGTGCCACCTGCTGCAGTATCTGTGTGATTGTCAGCTGCGTCACAGGGTCGAGGCTATAGTGACCTTCTCTGCTGACCTTGTGGGTCGTCTTCAGGGCGACCAACGCGCTCGCTACACGGATGTCATGGAGGCACTCAACATGTCAGCTGCTCTTACTGCCCGCAAGACCAAGGAGTTTCGCTCTCCACCTCAAGAACAGGTAACCAGGCACTCGGTTCGATTCTCAACAAGTCAACCATCATTACATAACAATGACCAAATAACCTGAACTCCGAATACTGTCCAACTCCTGCAGATGAACATGTTGCTACATTTCCGGAACAGTGAGCAGGATTGTCCCTGCCCTGAAGAGATTAAAGAGCTGCTGTGGGATTTCCATCTGGACCTCAGGAGACATTGTGGTAACTGACTTATCACAGAAAGGTCACTGTGATGCAGCTGGTTAGGATTAGTTCAGTGATGCTCTGCTAGAACAAGCAGATGAAGGGAGCTGGGAATCTTTCTCTGTTCGGTTTGCAGAGGAAGTCGAGGTGTTGTTGATGTTGAGCTCTCCTGGCCAGCGATGTAGAGTTGTTTTTCCAGGAGAAGTCCTCAGTAATGTGAAGCCCCTGAAAACAGATTGCAGTTTTTTCAAGTTTTGTGGGTTTCCTGCAACACTGAAATGATTTTGGTGGGTTTGAAGGTTTTCATTAAACAATGCACTGCTCATTTCAGGATTTTCTGATTTTGGCTCCGTTTTTCCAGATCAGGTCACAAATTCTACCCAAAAATGCAGCCAAAAATATTTACAATGCAAATACTGAAACATGTTTGTTTTGTTTACTAGCTGGCAATCTACACAATAAAATAATATGAACCACTTGTCAGGTACCACATCTTCTTGTCCTTTCGGCTTTTCCCTTCAGGGGTCGCCACAGCGAATCATCTGCCTCCATCTCACCCTGTCCTCTGCATCTTTTTCTCTTACACCAACTGCCTTCATTGTCAAGTACCATATGCCCTTTTTTATTTTACAGGAGTTGAAACTGATGAAAACTCGAGTAGTGAAGTTGATGGTGAGAATCAGCCTATCAGGAACCGATTGAGAAACCTGATGGACAAAATGTCGCGTCTAAAGAGAAGGATGTCTGGTGTGATTGAAGAGGACATTGTGACTAAACCAGGTCGGAAATTTCAATCACAAGATGACTTTAACGGCATGGAATTATTATTAGGAAAGTTAAAAGCGTACAAGATCTGACTGATGTAAATATTCTGAATTACAATAGTCAGGGGATCACAGTTATTTTGAGCTATATAGACTATATTAATCCTGCTGGGGACATTTTGCATTGTATTTAACCCATTCAGAGTGAACACACACACACACATACACACACACACATACAAACACTTGGAGCAACACCACATTGCGAGCAGTTGGGTGTTTGGTGCCTTGCACTTCAGCCGTGAAGGTGGAGGAGGGAGAGGGTGTTGCTCACCTGCCGCCACATGTTATTCCTGCCGGTTCTGGAAGCAAACCATCGATGTTTTGGTCCCATAGCTGGTCATCAGACCATGGCTGCCCCATTAGTGGCTTCTATTTATTATGTGTTAAATGATGAAACCTTCTGTTCCTGTCGACTGTTTACTATTATATACAATTTCTGGCCATTTCCTCAGTCTACTACCATCTGCCTCCAGTTTCTTTTCAGTGGCTGATCTCAGACACTGTGATGCATTGGGCTCGTGAGGATTCTCTGGATGACCCTGTTCTGGTACGAGCCGTGTTTGGACTCCTGCACTGCCAGTATGCCGGCCTTGCTGGCAAAATGGCCACTGCATTGCAAAAAGCTTATTGCATCAATGAAAACTCGGTCGAGGATACCCTTGGGCTGCAGGAGGCACTGGGTCGGATTCGCTCACTACTCACAGTTAAAATGGGCATAGAGGAAGAAGAACTCATGATCCAAGGACTTGGGTAAGGGCGCTGATCTTAAAAAATGACTCCAGATTAGTGGACCAACTGTGAAGCTATAGGGTGGCCATGTTGGTGAGACCTCCTTGCTGCAACACTTCAGTATGGAGTAGTATGGTCGGAAGTCGACAGAGTTTGAAAAACCCAAAAGATTTTACTGATTAAGGTCAGAATATCATAAATTCATACAACTTCACCAGATGTCCCTCTGATACTTTGAATAGGGTCTGGGCTCTGCTTCCTGTTACTTAAAGCGATTGATTACCAGCCAATCATAAGTATCTGCAAGTTCATCATACAAGGGTGTGGATAGCAGTTCAGTTACTCAGTCCCTGAATATTCATGCGCAGCAGTTTGAAAGGATGCAGGTGACAGGCCTTGCATGTCTCACAGGAAGCATGCGATCTCACCCCTCATTGGTTAGTGGTGGTCATGTGGACCGGCGCAATACTTAACAAGAGAAAATTATCTATGACTAAATTAGAATACCCTGCAATGGCCTGGCGAACTGTCCAGGGTGTAGTCTGCCCTTGCCCAGAGTGGGCTGAGGTGGGTGGCAGCCTCCCTGTGATCCTAATTAGGATTAAGTGGTTCATAAAATAAATGATGAATAAATTAATAAATTTCATTTTCTGTAACCGCTTAATCTTAATTACGATCGCGGGGAGGCTGGCACCCATCCCAGCCGACTCCCGGCGAGGGCAGAGCATACCCTGGACTGCTCGCCAGGCCATCGCAGGGCGGAAACACGCCGCCGGCTTTGCAGCTACTCTTGTGGAAAGTCAGCAATGGTTCTTTTACATGAACCTCACACCAGGCATAGACAGTGAGAGACACGGCCAGCCTTTGATAACCCAGTTAGCTGCACTGGAGGGGGACAGTGACAACCTGGACGAGTGGGGCTTGAACCCCCAACCTTAAGATCAGTGATCCAGCGCCCTATGCCACTCGGCCACCACTGCCCATTTGAATGAATAAATGAGTTTAAAAAAATCTGGATCAGTGGAGATGCTTGGAAGCAGGTGAACCAGTAGTGCATTCTGGGAAGTGTAGTGTGAGGCAGACATCTTGGATGTGTATGTATGTGTGGCATCCATGCTGGAAAGGTCAGAGTCACCGCGTGTGTAGGGAACGAGTGAGATCATGACAGAGACCAAAAAAGACTTGTGATATGCAGGTTTAAATCTGCTCATGTGTTTGTAATCAATGCTCCTTTCTCTGCAGTGAAATCATGAAAAATAAAGTTTTCTATCAGCATCCGAACCTGATGCGTGCACTGGGTATGCACGAGACAGTCATGGAGGTGATGGTTAACGTCCTGGGCACCAGAGAGTCCAAGGTAGAGAAGCTGTGTGTTTTTATTCAGAGCCATGTTTCTTGTGTTTTTACAAAAAAAAAAATTCAAAACAAATAAATAACTCTCTACCTGAAAAGGAAATCCAGTTTCCAAAGATGGTGGCCCACTGCTGCCGTTTCCTGTGTTATTTTTGCCGAATCAGTCGCCACAACCAGAAAGCCATGTTTGAACATCTGAGCTACCTGTTGGACCACAGCAGAGTTGGACTTGGTATGATCACCAAACACCATGTTACTGATGATCCTTCATGAGCACATGGATTTAAATGTGTCTCTGTAATGTGTTTTAGGTTTTTTTTTTTTACATGACCTGCACCTTTACATTTGTATACCGTATTTTCTGGACTATATGTCCCTCCGGAGTACAAGTTGCATTGGCCAAAAATGCATAATAAAGAAGCGGTAACACCAAGAAAGTCCTCACGCAAAGTCATTTCTTTTCATCTCCGTGAGCACTACCTGGACATGGAGTTGCAACTGAGCTGTTGACACGCCCCTCCCTGAGACACGTTGTTCAAACTCCCATGTGCGAGCTCGTTCCTCTAGCTGTGGTCATCTAGCTTTTAGCCCGCGATTAGCCTTTTTTGTTTTCTTCATTGCTGTAATAATAATAATAGTAATCTGCGCTTTTCTCCAGTCCCTCACAAGTGTCTCGTTCACTCCAAACTTTCTTTCTGCTGCTTGATTACCATTTTCTGCTGCATATTTTAGCTTGCAGCTTGTAATCCACAGAATAGGATTTTCTTTTTGGGGGACATTTCTTCAGTGGTACAGGATGAGCACATACTGGTACCCAAGCCTAGAGTGCCCTCTTGTTGTTCATTTCTGTAACCGCTTCATCCTAATTAGGGTCGCGGGGAGGCTGGTGCCCATCCCAGCCAACTCAGGGCGAGGGCAGAGTACACCCTGGACAGCTCGCCAGGCCATCACAGGGCGGAAACACGCTGACGGCTTTGCAGCCTACTCTTGTCGAAAGTCAGCAATGGTTCTTTTACATGCCTCACACCATAGACAGTGAGAGACATGGCCGGCCTTTGATAACCCAGTTAGCTGCACTGGGAGGGACAGTGACAACCTTGTGGAGAGTGGGACTCGAACCCCCAACCTTTGGATCAGCAATCCGGCGCCTTATACCACTAGACCACCACTGCCCCCCTCTTGTGGTTGTGAATGTAAAAATAACAAACATGTGAAATTATTTTTGTTATTATTATGACAAACAGAATTATATGCAATAATTTTACATGCTGCTCTGGTGTATAAGTCACACCTTCAGCCAAAGTATGAAAAAACGTGCAACTTGTAGTCCGGAAAGTACGGTATTTATGGTATTTGGCAGGCGCTTCTATGCAGAGTGATATACATTTTAAAAATCTTTTTAAAGGTGTTTGTTCAAAGCCACAACAGTAGCAGCTGAGTGCTTCTCGGGTTTTAATAACTGACCTCCTGTTCAGTAATCCAGAGCCTGAACCCATAAGCCACTATTGTCCTTGTAGAACAGCTCCTGAAGATACTAACCACAATCTGGCTGAGAACGATAACAAAGTGAATCCTTGTGTGTACACATCAATTTCCTGGAAGGATTTGCCTAAATTTATTTGTGTGATTTATACCACATCATATCCATACAGTGGAGTTCAGGTGGCGTAGTGGTTACCATGTCTGCCCCACAACAAGGAGGTCCTGGATTCGATTCCCAGGTTTCGATTGCCATTTAATTCTGTGTGAAGGCTGGCAGCAGCCAAGTCTGGTTGAAGGTGGATTACACCCTCATTCACATATCATTTCATTTATGTTAAAAACATGCTTTGAAGCATGCAATTAGCATTCAGCGAACTCATTGCTCATATTACCACAAGCGCATAAGACATTGAAGAGGCGTGATCGCCATGTTGGTTCTCCCTAGTGACTGTCAAACTCATTCATTCATTATTTGAACCGCTTAATCCTAATTAGGGTCTGGGCAAGGGCAGGGTACACCCTAGACAGATCACCAGGTCATTGCAGGGCCAATACTCACAACAACAGCTCATACGACTGTTAAATTATCTGCCTGATATATCAACCTTGTGCAGCATGACTTCTCTGAGTGATTTTACATAAGGATAATATACAGGTATACAGGTCCTTTTAAAAAAATTTGCAAATTGTAATAAAGTTGATTATTTTCTGTAATGTACTGATAAAAATTAAACTTTCATATATTTTAGATTCATTGCACACCGACTGAAATATTTCAGGTCTTTTATTGTTTTAATTCTGATGATTTTGGCATACAGCTCATGAAAGCCCAAAATTCGTATCTCAAAAAATTAGCATATGATGTTGAGGTAGTGTAAACGAGCTATTAACCTAATCATCTGAATCAACCAATTAACTCTAAACACCTGCAAAAGATTCCTGAGGCTTTTAAAAACTCCCAGCCTGGTTCATTACTCAAAACCACAATCATGGGTAAGACTGCCGACCTGACTGCTGTCCAGAAGGACATCATTGACACCCTCAAGCAAGAGGGTAAGACACAGAAAGAAATCTCTGAGCGAATAGGCTGTTCCCAGAGTGCTCGATCAAGGCACCTCAGTGGGACGTCTGTGGGAAGGAAAAAGTGAAAAAAGGGTCGATTCCAGACCTTGGGGGACCTGTGGAAGCAGTGGACTGAGTCTGGAGTAGAAACATCCAGAGCCACCGTGTGCAGGAAATGGGCTACAGGTGCCGCATTCCCCAGGTCAAGCCACTTTTGAACCAGAAACAGCGGCAGAAGCGGCTGACCTGGGCTACAGAGAAGCAGCACTGGACTGTTGCTCAGTGGTCCAAACTACTTTTTTCGGATGAAAGCAAATTTTGCATGTCATTCGGAAATCAAGGTGCCAGAGTCTGGAGGAAGACTGGGGACAAGGACATGCCAAAATGCCTGAAGTCCAGTGTCAAGTCCCCACAGTCAGTGATGGTCTGGGGTGTCATGTCAGCTGCTGGTGTTGGTCCACTGTGTTTTATCAAGGGCAGGGTCAATGCAGCTCGCTATCAGGAGATTTTGGAGCACTTCATGCTTCCATCTGCTGAAAAGCTTTATGGAGATGAAGATTTCATTTTTCAGCACGACCTGGCACCTGCTCACAGTGCCAAAACCACTGCTAAATGGTTTACTGACCATGGTATTACTGGGCTCAATTGGCCTGCCAACTCTCCTGACCTGAAGCCCATAGAGAATCTGTGGGATATTGTGAAGAGAAAGTTGAGAGACACCAGAACAAACACTGTGGATGAGCTTAAGGCCGCTATCGAACCATCCTGGGCCTCTGTAACACCTCAGCAGTGCCACAGGCTGATTGGCTCCATGCCACGCCCGCATTGAAGCAGTCATTTCTGCAAAAGGATTCCCAACCAAGTATTGAGTGCAGAACTGAACATAATTATTTGAAGGTTGACTTTTTTGGTCTTAAAAACACTTTTTTTTTTATTGGTCAGATGAAATATGCTAATTTTTTGAGATAGGGATTTTTGGTTTTTCTTTACTTTTTTGCCAAAATGATCAATATTAAAATAATAAAAGGCTTGAACTACTTCAGTTGTGTGTAATGAATCTAAAATATATGAAAGTCTAATGTTTATCAGTACATTACAGAAAATAATGAACTCTATCACAATATGCTAATTTTTTGAGAAGGACCTGTATACAAAAAAACCCTCTAGGTGGGAATGTGAACGGTTGTGTGTGTTGCGTCGCGGTGGTCTGACAAGCTGGATATGGTGTACCCCGCCTTTCCACAGAGTCAGCTGAGCTTGGCCTCTCTCGACCCTGGTGGGACCGAATGATTATCAGATGCCCCCTCTGTTTCAGAATTGCTGGCCATCTTGTGTAGACCTTTAAAACTTATTCTGACTTCCAGGTTTTGACACTATAAAATATGTTGCAATACCTGCCACGCTAACCATTGTAAGTCCAAACAGCTAAGCGATCTTGCCTTACTTGTAATGACGGATGTTTACTCTGGATGTCTCCTCAGCATCGCCCTCTATGCGAGGCTCGACTCCTCTGGACGTGGCTGCGGCTTCTGTAATGGACAACTATGAGCTAGCATTAGCGCTAACAGAGCCAGACCTTGAGAAGGTCAGAATCACTGTTATTTACTGTATCCTGTGAAATGTTTCTTATTGGTCTCACTATTTATTGTGTAATAAGAACATTCGTTATGAAAAACTACAACCGTGAGATTCCTGGCATTATATAAGTAAACAAATTAAAACATCTTATCCTGCTATTCTGGTCTCCTCATATAGGTGGTGCAGTATTTGGCAGGCTGTGGCCTGCAGAGCTGCGCACTGCTGCTCACGAAAGGATACCCAGATATTGGCTGGAATCCTGTTGAAGGAGAACGATACCTGGACTTACTACGCTTTGCTGTATTCTGCAACGGTGAGACACCATTCATTCATTTATTTGCTGAATCGTTTAATTTTTTAACCATGGATGCACCCTGAACAGCTTGCCAGTTCACTGCTGGGACAGCACACGGTTGCAACCATTCATTCTCACATGTAGGGCCAATTTAGAATGGCCAGTTAGCGTAAATGTGCATATCCTTGAACTGTGAGAGGGAACAGGAGTTCCTGAAGGAAACCCACGCAAACACAGGGAGAACATGCAATCTCCACATAGAACTGCTCCTGCCGAACCTGGGACTCAAACCCAGGCCCTTCCTGTATTGAAGCGGACATGCTCATCATTAACAGATTATTACCCTCCACGAAGTCTCCACCTTACCCCGGTCTCACTATGGCCAGTAGGAAATTTTTTCTTGAAAAATCTTTGGTTGAGTTTCAGTGAGATGGTATATTTAGAAGGCCAAAATTTATGACCTGGTGGTTAATATTGGACCAGTACCCTATCAGGACATTGCAGTACCCTGGTCACTGTGGCCCCCAGTAGGCACCTGAGGTTGGTGTTATGAAAGGACTGTAAATCTCCCTGGTGTTTCTTGACCACGGTTATCACTGGGTTTTCTTTTCACTTCCTTTTATTCGTTCATTTCCTCGTTCATTTGGATCTCCTGTGTTGTTAGCTTAATGATCCGTTTTCATATTCCATGCTTCCTTTTAATGTTTGATATTGTTTGTCTTGCCAAAAGTTTTTAGAATGTGTGTTGTTTATTCTGTGCAAGTCTGAGTTGTGGCATATGAGCCTCTTTTTTTGGGTTTCAGTTTTATTAATAATAAATCATTTTTTTATTAAATAAATGGGTGCAAGCCAATGAGAATTTTGTACAAGGTTTAGTACTACTGCATAAAGTATAATGGAGATGTTATCCTTCAACAGGTGAAAGCGTGGAAGAGAACGCATACGTGGTTGTCCGGCTCCTGATTCGCCACCCTGAATGCTTTGGCCCCGCTCTCCGAGTAGAAGGAGGAAACGGTCTTTTAGCGACCATGGAGGAAGCCATCGAGATGTCAGAAGAGGAGGATGGAGAGTGTTTTTCCAAAGCCTACCAGTCCAGTTGCACACTGTTAGTCTTCCTTGTCTCTTTCTTCCTGATAAAGTTTTGTTTAATTTCCAAACAAACTGTTGTAGTTTCTCCCTCACACAGTGACATTCTTAACGATGAAGATGATGATGTCATCCACATGGGACACGCGATCATGACCTTTTACTCAGCGCTCATAGATCTACTGGGACGCTGTGCACCAGAGATGCATGTGAGTTGTTGTTAATAACAATAATAATAATAATAATAATAATAATAATAATAATAATAATAATAATAATGTAATGAATGTTTTTAAAAGCCTCCTAAAAATTAGAGTAATCAAATAAAATATAATTATATATGCGTGTGTATGTATAGTTAATAGAGGCCGGCAAAGGCGAGGCTGTACGTATAAGGGACATATTGAGGTCTCTGATCCCAGTGAAGGACATGGAAGGAGTCATCAGTGTTCCTATCCCACTCCCTTTTCTGGACAAGGGTACGCCATCAACTTTTTATCACCATGGAAACGGGTATAAAATCAGAATTAAAGACGATAGAGAGAATTAAATTTGCTACAGTCTGCTGCTATAATAACAAATAAATAAACCACAGCAAACCAAATTAGGGAGATGGGCTGTCCAGTTCTGTTTATTTATTCATTCAGTTTCTGAACCACTTAATCCTAATTAGGGTCACAGGGAAGGTGGCACCCACCTCAGACGACTCTGGGCAAAGGCAGAGTACACCCTGGACAGCTCACTAGGCCATCGCAGGGCAGAAACACATTGACTGCTATGCAAGTTCTCTGGACGAAAGTCTGCAATGGTTCTACATGAACCGCCACTACAGACAGTGAGAGACACTTCCGGCCTTTGATAACCAAGTTAGTGCACTGGGGGGGCCAGTTCGGTTTAAGACGTGTTATTATATAATATATTCATTAAAAAATTCTATATTATATATCAGAAAACTCCAGAAATAGAACTGGAATTGTTATGCCTGGAGTGTATGCGTTGGACCCAGAGATGCAGGAGACCAAAAGAATGTGCAACCGGTTTATTAAACACTAGGAACTGAAAATCACTGGAATACTAAGTCGAGGGAATTGGTCGAGCACGAAGCAAGAACCAGGGGTCAAAGAGAAAGCCGAGGAGCAGAGTCACAGGGAAAACAATCTTCTGACATCGGAGGGAAGCGCGCCTCTCCCATTTATAGCTGGCTGCTTGCTGATTGCAGATTGGGACCTGGTGCGCTCAGCTTGGAACTCGCCTACAGGCAACTGCCACACCCCTTGCCAGTGCCTGCAGTTGATTAAAGAGTTAGTTCCGCCAGCCAGCACAGACCATAACAGGAATGTCCTCCTCCCAAATTTGTTTTTTTAATTTGTTATTTATACTTATACAGCTATTAAAACTTTAAATAAACACACAATTATATATAAATCTAAATAATAATTATATTTGCATTCTGTTATAGTGATATCAACTGGAAACATAATTTTAAATATAAGTTATTATTATTATTTTCATTTAAAGTATAGCCTGCATGGTTCTGGACTGCAGTAGCTTCGTGGTTAAGGTGACGAATTACTGATCCGAACATAAGTGGGTCAATCCCCACTGTCACCACTGTTGGGCCCTTGAGCAAGGCCCTTAACCCTCAATTGCTCAGTTGAATAAAAATGATAATCATAAGTCCCTCTGGATAGAAGTGTCTGCTAAATGCTGGAAATGTATGAAACTTGGTGGTGCAAGATGACGAGCTCGGTGTAAAGGGACCCGCCACACATATCGATATAAAAATATTATTGTTCTGGAGAAGATATTTCTTCACGATATAATTACATTTTACAGACAGATCCTCCCAAATATTATAAACAGTACCCCTAATTCAAACAAACATATTTTCCCTGGAAGTGATGTGAACCTGTCAGGCAAGGTCGTCCATCACGAGCAAACAAGCGGCGAGTGAAATGCTGAAGGCCGTGAGGCGCTGCTCCTGTCCTCATCATCATTTGACTTTTTATGTCACAATTCCGTATGAGCAGTGTCTGGTTTTAGATGTAAAGGCTTGGAAACCGCGACGTGTACGTAGTTCTTCCTGGAGGTCACACCTATAGCAGGTGGGTTCAAGTGGTCTTTACAGACAACTGCATTGCGTCCAAATTCCAAAAGGAAACGTTTTCAGACTATGGCCCTTCATGCTCACACGACACATTTTCCTGGAGACACACAGCTCAGCACTGGCCCATAATGGGTTATCATAGACTGGTGTCTGTTGCACACAGCTCAGCCAATTGGAGAAAACAATTAATGCCTAGTAGCAGTTGCATGGAAGAACTTAGGCATACCTGACAGGAAGCAAGACCTGACTTTGCCTGGCGGAACCACTGATGTCATATGTGATTTTTTTAAAGGGCTAGTCATGCAAATTCACCAGAGATCCACTTTAAACCCATCCTTTCTGTTTTATCTCAGATGGCTGCGTGATGGAGCCGGACATGTCCAGATGCTTCTGTCCAGATCACAAAGCTTCCATGGTGTTGTTTCTGGACCGGGTTTATGGTATTCAGGAGCAAAGCTTTCTGCTTCACCTTTTAAAGAGAGGCTTCCTGCCGGATCTGCAAGCTGCAGTTAGCATGGACAATGTGAGGGCAACTGAAGTTTAAGTTTGCAAACATGATTTTCTTAATTATAATTCCTAGACCTGGAGAATAGAACTTTAATCCAGCTCATGGTTAGCATGTCCACCTCACAGCAAGAAGATCCCGGGTTCGAGTCCTGAGCTCCTGAGAGCGTTCCTGTGTGGAGTTTGCATGTTCTCCTGGTGTTTGTGTGGGTTTCATCGTTGTTCTCTGGTTTCCTTCCACAAATGAAAGACATGCAAAGTAGGCTGGTCCAAATTGACCCTAGGTGTGAATGGTTGTTTTGTGTATTGCCTTGTGATGCACTAGTTGAGTTGTAATTGAGTGAGTGGAGCCGGTGGTGTAGAGGTTAGAGTGTTGGGCTCACTGTGCTAAAACCCCTGGGCAAGGTCTCAACCACAAGTGTGCCTCTGTTCACCCAGCAGTATGAATGGGTACCAGTAAAAATATACTGGGAAGGTAACCTGTGATGGACTAGTGTCCCATCTCCTGGTCCTGGTGAACTCCTGATTGCTTCACGCTACGGAAACCAGGGATAAGCACCGGCTTGATGAGCCGCTAGGCTCGGGTGTAAAAACCCAAACAGTTAATCAATCAATCAAAAAATTGAGTTGTTCACTGTGTACCCTACCTTCACCCAGAATCGGTTGAAATAGGTTGCAGCCTCCCTTTGACCCTTTTAGGATTGAACAGTGAAATGAATATCATGCCTGATTAGATATTGATATGCATAATCAGTTAGAAACGAGTGTGGCACACTTTATAATATCAAAAATAAAAATATTTCTTTCTTTCATCTTTTTGTAGAGCACACTGGGTGGTACCGACATGGCGTTGGCCCTGAACCGTTACTTGTGCGGCTCAGTGCTGCCCTTGTTGGGCAAGTGCTCGTGGCTGCTCTGTGACCTTCCTCTCATTTGGACAGAAACAGTGGACGACTTCCTACAAGCTCTCTACTGTCTCTCTAAAGCCAGCAGCCTCACCAAAGCCCAGCATGATGCCATCCAGACCTGCCTGCTGTCTGTGTGTGGGTCAGTCCTACTGTCACCTCAGTTCTACGTCTGGAACCTGGAACTTCTTTTTTTTTTTTTTTAAACCTCTTTTACTATTTAGATTCGCTCTGGGGCGACACGGCAGAACAGTTGTTAGCACATCCACCTCGCAGCGAGAAGGTCCTGGGTTCGAGTCCCAGCTTGGGCATTTCCATGTGGAGTTTGCATGTTCTCCCCGTGCTTACGTGGGTTTCCTCCGGGTACACCAGTTTCCTCCTACAGTCCAAAAACATGTACCGTATTTTTATTGCTTGGGTCATGAATTTTCAGCGCGTGCTGCAAAAAGACGCTGACGTGAGAAAGTTTCAAACTTCTCTCAAAAATTTCACACATGTCGTGAGAAAGTTGCACATTTTTAATTTTTGCTCTCAATTTATTCATTTTTTGATCGCAAAGAAAGGCGATGAGTTGAAGACGTCCACGTGGAAAGTTTCACAGTTGCTGGCATCCACTATATTCCGTACGTTCTTTCATCATTTGTATTTTATTCACTGTTTTGCGGTAATAAGCTGCAAATAAAAATCAAACAAAAACTGGAAAAAACCTCGGAAGGTTTACGACAGGAGAGTCGTTGCTTTTCCCGCCAGACATTCCTCAACCGATCTCAAATTACTCACAATCAGTCACAAAATTGTTGCTTTACCGTGTGATTTCTGCATGATGTATACGTTTTTAAACCACAAAATATTCGCTTGCATGTGGAATCGCAAAACATCTTGAAGCAAATTTAAAAGTGCACCAAAAATCCCCGAAAAAATGAATTCAACCAATCAGTCGCTTGTCCAATTCCACCTCAAGTATGATCACCCCTGAGGGGGTCAGCAAAGGAGAGAGGGGGCAGGGGAGAGACTCATATATATATACATATATATATATATATATATATATATATATATATATATATATATATGAACATTATCATAAGATTTGTTTTTATGGTTTTTATGAATTATTCTCGATGATGTTTCTGCTTCACGCCAAAACAAATTTTAACACTTGTAAAATATTTTCTTGTTTCTGATTGGGGGAAATCAATCGGTGATTTCTTGATTATTACCATTGGATAATTCTGATGAGTATTGGTTCGCTCCAATATTTCTCCTTATAGACATTATATTCAGATAGCTGGGCTTTGCCCCATGGGAGACAGTTACACCTGCCGCCGTCCTGGTTGGTTATTCAGTTCAGGCCACATTGATTTTCATTCCATTCGCAGGCTCCGGGCCACCAGAACTCCACTTTCTCATCATTAGTTTGTTTTGTAAACAAGCGAGTAGCAATGAACAAGATGTGGTACAAAGTTCCGCCACACAGTAGCGCTGTCAGTAGGGTGTGTCATCTTGCTTGCTCTCTTAGGTTCCTCCTCTCTCTGTCCACCCAGGGAACACTCATGAGAAAAGGGCTCCCTGCTCTCAAAGCAATAACGTGCTTCCATCACCTTAATAATAATTCAAGCACCTTAAAATTTTGAGAATAAATAATCGAACAGTTGTAGAATTCAGTTATGAATGAATTATTCAGATCGCACAGGGTGTTAATTTCTGAATTATTCAGATCGCACAGGGTGTTATCCACCTTAAAACCCTCGAATAATTCTCTATGTCGTACTTCGTCTCATGTTCATTCATTTTCTAATCTGCTTAATTCTAATTCGGGCCGTTTACATTCACACTTACATCTTGCGGTGGTCTGGAGCAGCCACATAGCCTCCTGTGTACGTTTTTGGACTGTGGGACGAAACCGGCGTACCCGAAGGAAACCCGCACAAGCACAGGGAGGACACGCAGAAACACCCTGCGCCCGAGAATTGATACCAGGACCTTCTTGCTCTGAGGCGGACGTGTTAACCACGCCTCCATCACATTATTGCGTATTAATTTTACCCTCAGTGACCTTTAGCTGTGTGACGTCCCCTTTCTGAGTTTGACTCCTTCTGTGTGTCGGGTTTCACCGGTTCTGATCCGGAACCTCTACCTTGCACTTGTAGTTGTAACGAGGTGATGTATTTAGATCTGTACTGCACTTTATCTCAATATTATTGTGACTTCGGATCAGTTTGTGTGTTTTTGTGATGTTACAGAAAACTGAAGCCGTCGCTGCTGCAGCCGCTCCTGCGAAACCTCACCATTGACGTCCCACAACTCTCCGAAACCACCAAGACGCCGCTCAAGGTGTTTCATTGATCATCTTTCACTTTTTACAGTGGCTGACATGTCCGCCTCCCAGCGAGAAAGTCCTGGGCTCGATTCATCGGGGCATTTCTGTGTTGGGTTTGCCTGCTCTGACCGTGTATGAGTGGGTTTCCTCCGGGTACTCCAGTTTCCTCCCACGGTCCAAACACATTCACAGTACGCTGAGTGGCTGTTCTAAATCACCCTAGAGTGTGAATGGTTGCGACGGTTGGCCCTGCGATGGCCGGGAGAGCTCTTCAGGGTGCACCCCTCCCTCAAACAGAGTCAACTTAGATGGGTGTCGGCCTCCCCGTGACCCAAATTGGATGACGTGGCCTAGAAAATGAACGAATGAATCACTCTCCAACTTTTATTGTGGTGATTGATTGCTGCTCTTCCCTTTCAGCTCCTGACGGATCATTACGAGCAGAACTGGAAGTACTACTGCACGACTGGTGGACACGGTGGTTGTGGCTCCGCCTCAGAGGAGGAGCTTCAGCTCAGCAGAAAGCTGTTTTGGCAAGTTTTCAGAGCATTGACCAAAAAGGTTTGTTAAAGAAAGTGGAGAAAAGTCCAGCAGGATGTTATACACCAGAGAATCGTAACTTTCACTAAAATATATTGTGCATAACTGCGATGGCCTGCTGAGCCGTCCAGGGTGAACTCTGAGTCGGCTGAGATGGGCACCAGTCTCTCAGCAACCCTAATTAGGATTAAGGGTTCAGAGAATGAATGAATGAATAAATAAAAATTGTGTATAAGCGAACGAGAAAAAAGCAAGAAGGTCCTGGGTTCAATTCCCGGGCTCGGGGCTCGGGCCGCTTCTGTGTGGAACTCACACGTTCTCCCCGAGCTTGTGCTGGTTTCCTCCGGGTCCTTTGGTTTCCTCCCACAGTCCAAAAGCATGCACACGAGGCTGACTGGCTGTTCCTAATCACCTCTACAGGTGACTGTATGTGTCTTGGCCCTGTAATGGCCTGGAGAGTTGTTCAGGGTGTGCCCCGCCCTCACCCAGAGTCAGCTGAAATGGGCAGCAGTCTCCCCGCGACCCTAATTAGGATTAAATGGTTTAGGAAATGAATAAATGAATGATTTTAAACTCCACTGTTTATGCTCATCATGGTATTATGTATAATGTTATTTTTTTCTGCAGACGGATGATGCCGAGCTGCTCGAGCGCTCCACCGGATGTCTGGTTGCCGTATCTGGTGCCGTTCCTCCCGATCACATTGACCTCACCTGCACATCTGGCCTGGACACGCCCTACTTACTAAACTCAGAGGGGCACTTCTGTCCTCAACCTCTGGATATATCCAAGTATGAAGACAGGAGTTCCCCATCATGCTCTTTAGCACTTTAGTTTCGCTCGTCTCTCCTTTATATCTATAATTACACATTAATTACACATTACTTACAATACAGTGCACGTAGATCCTGATCATCACTGTGTGTGTGTGTGTGTGTGTGTGTGTGTGTGTGTGTGTGTGTTGGAGGTACAGTATGTAACAATCATATATTTCATTATTATTATTATTATTATTATTATTATTATTATAACTAATATTGTTATTTCTTCCCTCAGTGTAGCGGTGCCTGAGGGATTGGAATTTGTGGTGAATA
>CM045732.1:70488495-70505995 GCA_024760905.1 Plotosus lineatus
TTTATTAAGATTACTCATGAATATTTATGATTAGGGCAGTGGTGGTCTAGTGGTATAGGGCGCTGGATCGCTGATCCAAAGGTTGGGGGTTCGAGTCCCACTCTCCACAAGGTTGTCACTGTCCCCCCCCCAGTGCAGCTAACTGGGTTATCAAAGGCGGGCCATGTCTGTCACTGTCAATGGTGAGAGGTTCATGTAAAAGAACCATTGCTGACTTTCGTAAAGAGGAGCTGCAAAGTCGTCAGCGTGTTTCTGTCCCTTGCTAAAAAGGGTTGTGACAGGAAGGGCATCGACCTAAAAACCTCTGCCAAATCAAACGTGCGAATCAGATGATTCACTGTGGCGACTCCCGAGTAAAAGGGGAAAAGCCGAAAGGAAGACAGACTCATGAATATTGATGATCCAGGCAGTGGTGGCCCGCTGGTACGGTGCTGTATTACTGATCCCAAGGTCGGGGGTTCAAGCCCACTGTCACCGGGTTGTCACTGCTGTTTTCAAGTGCAGCTAACTGGGTTATCAAAGGGTGGCCATGTTACTCTCTCTCTCTCTCTCTCTCTCTCTCTCCCTCTACCTCACTCTCTCTTACTCTCCTTCCCTTTCTCTCTCCCTCTCTCCCTCTCTCTCTCTCTCTCTCTCTCTCTCTCTCTCTCTCTCTCTCTCGTTCTCTCACTCACCCCCCTCTCCTCTTTTAGGTTTTATTGCCTCTAATTGATCAGTATTTTAAAAGTCATCATCTCTACTTCCTGCCCAGTGTGATGCGTTCTCTCCACACCTCTCATGCTTCCGATAAAGAGAGAGCGATGGTGTCTCGGTAATAAAACTCTTTTATATTTCTCTGTCAGATATTTTTTGATCTTTATTCATTTTGTTTTGTTTTTCTTCTCAGTTTGTTCTGTAATCTCGCCTCTCTTGCCAGACGCAGGATTTCTCTTTTCGGTAAGACGCCAGCACAGAAGATTATTCTTACATTTCATGCTTGACTTCACTTCCTCTCGTCCTTTCTCTCTCGTGCTCGTGTGTTTTCCATTTTATTTTATTTTTGTAGTTGAACCCAAAATCATGATACGAATTGAGAGGAGTCGGTGATTAAACATTTATGGAAGGAGTCTCCAGTGTTAGGGGCCGTCATCAGGGTGGACAATCACACTCCGGGGTTTTTACGTAAATCATGCAGAGATAACTGCAGCAGGCGTCGGCTACATGCACTTCCTGTCGGCAGCTCACTTCCTGTCTGTCACTCAATGCTAAACGAACATAAAGATGGCAGTTTGTATCACGCAACAGTTAAAATAATAAAATATTTGCGTGACACGCTGGTCTAGTGATTAACCTGCCGGCCTAACAGCAAGAAGGTCCCGGGTTTGACCCATGCAAGCACAGCGAGAACATACAAATTCAAACAGAACCGCCTGAGCCCGGGAATCAAACCCAGAACCTTCTTGCCTACGAGGCGGACCACGGCGCCACTGTGCCACCGATAACGATATTAAACGAAAGATATTGAAAGAAAATGAAGTGTATAAGTACATGTGTGGAGCAATGCACTGAGAGTGTGTGTTTCCCTGCGACAGTACCCTTGCCTCACCCAGCGTCAGCTGAGATAGGCACTAGCCCCTCTGTGACCGTAGGAGGATTAATTGGGTCGGTGAATGAATGAGTCAGTGTATTTAAATCTTTTAAAATGTTTACTGTGTTTAATTGTGTTGAATTCAGAGATCAACGGATACACGTGGACAACGTGATATTTAAATGAAAGGGAGGCGGTGCAGTTTGCGGTGTGGTGGGGTCTCGGTTTTTTCTTGAGGATTTATTTTATTGTAATTTTCTCAGGTAAAGACGCTCGGAGTGTGGTGAGATGTCTGCAGATCCTGGCGCGTTCTCTGGATGTGACGTAGGTGACGCTTTAATGGTGACAAAATGTCTTTGTTAGAAAACTAGTTCCCGACGTGTGGTTTGGAGTCCACATGTGCGCTGCTGCGTTTACAATCATTCAATTTTATTCGCTGTTTCATCCTGGTCTCCTCGTTTACACCTGTATGCAGGTAGGTTTCTGTCTGTACAGAAAGGTGGATCCGGTTGATATCATCAGTCTGTAGGGACCTCCCACAATCCGAAGATATGCTAATTGGCAATTCCAAATTGCCCTGAGTTGGGAGTATGAGTGGTTGTTTGTGTTGAGGCTGGTGGGCTGTTCAGGATGTACCCCGACTTCACCCACAGTTGGCTGAGATAGGCTCCATCCTCCCTGTGATGCAAACCTAGCAGGATTAAATGTTTAGATTAATGAGTGATTAATTAAGAAAGACATTCTTGTGCATTTTGCTTTTGTTCACATCACATAACATTTTATTTGTCTGGTTCCAGTCCACTGTCTGAATGTCGAGGGTTCACGCCCCAGTACCAACAAGCTGCAGCTTAACCCTTTATTGCTCGGCTGTATAAAAATGATTGAATGTACATGGTTCACCTGGAGCCTGAAGGTGCTACCTGTGGAGATGGTGAGATGTCACATTCTAGTGACTCTGAGGATGAGACGCTGCAGAGATGAGTGTGATGGTAAATCCAAAAGCATTAACGCAGCTGACGTTTTGCTGACTCAACTTTCCTGTAGTTGGTCAGTTTAGGAACAAACAAAAAAATGCTTTCCGTGATTTCTGCACTTGATGTTTGTGCGACTCAGCACTGGACCGTAACGTGTTATGACGCACGGCCCAGCCGACCCAACAAGTTCATGTCAACACCAGGCCGGAACAGCCAATCAGTACAGTGACATGTCTCTGAGCACGTCCGGAGTCGTAACACTTGAATGTAGTCTAAAATTGGGCGTGAACTGATGTTGCTTGAACGAACCGCTGATGTTATAAGTTATCGTTTTAAATCGACACAAACACTAATTCACCACGGGGACGCTTTCACTTTACTCATTCATTTATTCATTCATTTTCTGAACCGCTTAATCCTAATTAGGGACGGGAGGAAGCTGGCACCCATCTCAGCCAACTCTGGGTAACGGCAGAGTACGCAATGGACCACTCATTAGGCCATCACAGGCCAAACTTTAAGTTTATTGTAAAATGCTAATGATGCGCGCAGTGACTCAAGGCGAGCAGGGATCAGTTATCATGATCTCATTTGTGGAAGAGTAGATGTTCTCTCTCGAGTCCTTCACAGAAAGAACCTGATGATGCTCATTAATAATTCATCCACAGTTAATGGTGCACTAGATTGTTTTACACAACTGTTGATTTCCGTTAAACATTTACACATTTTGTTCTGTGAGACTACGGAACTGAAATGGAATTAACTGGAGTATGAACCATATGATTTATATCATACACCCTGTATCTGAAGGCACAACATTTCTTAATGCGACAGAAATATTAATCAGATGATAACAACAACAACAACAACAACAACAACAACAACAACAACAGCAGCCCAAAAAACTCTGCGTTTGTTCGTTGCAGCATCATCATCATTACTCAGCACTGAGGATTATAAAACGATAGAACAAGTTTTAGCTGCAAGCCAGAACCACTACAGATTAGTTTTGGACCAGGGCGGCACAGGTTAGCACGTCCACCTCACCGAGGAAAGGACCCAGGTCCGAGTCCCGGCTTCGGCCCGAGTTTTTCTTGTCTAATGTTTTTGTGCTCTGGTCGTGCTTGGATTATGGGTTTCTTCAAAGTACTCCGGTTTCCTCCTACATCCAAAGACATGCACATTCGTCTAAATGGCTGTTTCAACTTGCCCCTAGGTGTGTGTGTGTGTGTGTGTGTGTGTGTGTGTGTGTGTGTGTGTGTGTGTGTGTGTGTGTGTGGGGGGGGGGTATTAATTTCTCAAAAAAAACATTGCCAGTGTCTGTATGATCAGTGTTTTGTTGGAAGATGAAGCTCCGCCCAAGTCTCAGGTTTTTAGTGACTTGTTCTCTTACATGCCATCCCAGCCAGCACTTGTATATTGGATCCACATGGGTAGTAAATGGACTAAAATGGGTCTGATATGGGATTAATAGTGACTTCATATTAGCTGTCCACATAAATTCATTTCCCATTTCCCACTCCAGTAGAACTTGTAACTTAGAGGCCCAACTGGGCTTGCTAAAGTGTTAAGATGACACAATTGAGATGTGCATTTTGGGCCCAAGGCCAATTAATGCCTATGTAGCATAGCCATAACCCAGGAGGGGCCCATTTACAAATATGGGATCCCATGGAAAATTCCATATGGGACCCATTTTCAGCTCACTTACTACCCACATGGGTCCCACATCCAAGTGCTGTTTGGGTTGTATTTGGGCCCCTTTAAACCCACCACGATGCTACCGCTAACATGCTTCACTCGGGCAGTACCATCCTCAGAAAAGGTGTGTATCAGGCAGTTTAACATGGTCCAACATGTTCGGTTAACACTTTTATTTAACCCACAGTGTAGTGATGAAGAAGGCGTCCGAGTGCGTGCGTTCAGCGCTGTGCTCATTCTTCGAGGATGCGGCGGTGGACTTGGCGTTGGCGGTGGACAGCTTGACACCGGCAGTCATACAGTTTCAAAGAGATGGAGAAGTATTGAATTACATCACCACTGCACTCCTCCCGGTCCTGACATCTCTGTTTCAACATACAGCACACTGCCGGAGCTCCGCCCTCCTTATAGGTACATCATGCTTGGTTTTACTGAGAATGTAAAAATGTATTTTTAAAAAAGGAATTCATAACAAAAGCTGTAACATAAGACTGTGTTTTCTCAATAATTCATGAATTCATTCATTTTCTCCACACAGAGACACCCGGACGTGCTAGCCACCGCACCCCCGCCTCCGAGATATTTATACGTGGTGCTTTTTTTATTTATTATAATCTATAACGTTTTTCAGGTGGGCCTCTGTGATGTTCTATAGGCTAGTAAAATTAATGAAGAGCCCACGACATGCTGTACAGTACAGTACAGTATAGGTTTTATTCTGATATCTTTCACTTAATTCAGACTGCGACGCAATAGCGCTTTTTTAAATTCGCGCCAGACACATTTAACTCCGATTTCCTTTTTCTCTGAAAGTGCTCCTGTAGAAATAATGAACACAGCATTATTCTCGTCCTTATCCACATCTACTTAATCCGCTTAATAATCATTCAAATTTTCAATTAAGCCGTTACCGATGAATGAAGATGAAGCAAAGTTTATCCCTTTAAGCCTATTTCGGCCTCTTTGCACCTCGCTGCGCATCACTATTAAATAAAATTGCAAATGGATCCATTCTGACAGCATCCGGGGAAATCCTCGCTAAGCTTCATCCCTTCACCGGAGCTGACCGCTGAGGCGAATCCCAGCCCGGGAGAGCGCAGAGATTTATTCAGCGCCGCTCGGCTCTATTTAAAGTATGGAAAGTGTCCGTGTGTTTGGGAATGAGATGGTGATCAGGGTGTCCGAGAGCGGGGAACAAACATTTCAAAGGCTCCGACACACACCTGATTTCTGTCGGACCGGATGCATCCCTGAGGTCTGATATAAACAGGATTTACATTTGATTCGGACAGAGCCAGGCTCTTGTGAAGCTCATTTTAGTTTGAACAAATGAAGGGCGGCACGGTGGCAATGTCCCGGGTCCGATTCTCGATTCTCCGGGCTCGAGGCGTTTCATGTTCTCTCTGTACTTGCATGGGTTTCCTCAGAGTACTCTGGTTTCCTTCCACAGTCCAAAAACATGCACAGTAGGCTGATTGGCAGTTCTATATCACCCCTATATGTGAGGGCGAATATGAATGGTTGTATGTGTATTGGCCCCGCAATGGCGCTGTCCCGGGCTTGGAGAGGGAATTTGTGTGTGTTGTTTACACGTTTTCCCATCCATGCCTGGGTTTCTTCCTGGTACTCTGGTTTCCTTCCACAGTCCTTCCCTCTCCAAGCCTGGGACCGGAACCCGGACCATCCGGCTGGGAGGTGGAGGGGCGAGACGCTGTGCCACTTTGCCACCCTGAACACTAACCTGATATTAGAATAACTTTTCCTATGATGTTTTTTTCAGTGGATGAAGTGCAGTCCTCGTGCTACAGGATCCTGTGCAGTCTGTACACGCTCGGTACCCGCAGCAGCACCTTCATGGAAAGGTAAACTCAGGGTGCATTGATTCTTCTTTTACAGAAACTTCTGAATATGATTGATTTATGAGGCTGATTATCAGGACTCTGCTTCAGCTTTATTATTATTATTATTTTTTTTTATACCCCATTTTTCTCCTTAATTTAGTCGTGTCCAATTCCCACCCATCAGGCTTCCCGATCACACGAGCACCACCGACCAGGGAGAGGAGAAAGCATACACGCAATCCCTCCATCACATGCATGTTAGCCATCCACCTCTTTTTGAACTGTGGTGCATATGTGTTTGGGGGCGGGTCTAACACGCTCGGAGGGAAAGCGCTATCCGCCTTCGTGTACGAATGAGCTCATCGACGTCTGTGGTCGGCTGGCGATCGCTGTGAGTGATGGGGAAGTGAGCGGATGCCGTCCCTCCCTCCCTCCCGTGAGAATTAGGCCAATTAGCTCCCATTGCTTTGTTTTCTTTAATAAAAACATATTTAAATGTGGGGGCATTGGTGATAGGTTTATGGCCAGATTACTGATTCCAAGGCCGGGGGTTCAAGCCCCACTATCACCAGGTTGTCACTGCATTTATTATGTTATTTCATATTTTTTAAATGAGTATGAAAGTGGATTCCTCCCTCCATCGCTCTTCTGATATCTGTCATGTTTATTATAGGCAGAGGCCTTTTGTAGGCGAGTGCCTCTCGGCCTTGTCAGCTGCCTTCCCTGTGTGTTTCCTCGAGATTTCTCTGGACTGCTTCAGTAATTCACAGAGAGACGGTACACAACACACGCACACACACACACCATTCACATTTTATCTCACTTACTCACCTCACTCAGTTACCAAACCGCTTCATTCTACTAATTGGGTCACGATCAATCCCGACTGAAAGCAGGACCTGAAAATTCCTGTGCATCAGTGGTTCCCATACAGCTTGATAAAGCTCGAGAAAATTTGGCCTGGTGAGCTGTTCAGGTTGTACCCTGCCTTTGTCTGGGGTCGGCTGAGATGGGGGCCAGCCTCCCCGCGATCCTAATTAGGAATAAGCATCACTGCTTGGAACATGAACTTGTTCAACGGATAATAAAACCGACAGGTCAGGTGATACAAATCAAGGTTGACCGTGGTTGGGAAACATGGCGGAGATTTTAACATTTATTTCCATAAGTTCAGGACTTAAAGAAGGCGTGTAATTTATCTGTTGCTTGGCTTGGACACCTATCAGTATCTATCAGGAGCAATGTATAAATCTTTAAATGAACTAGATTTATTATATATTTAGTTCGAATAGTTCCATTCGGTATTTTCAGGGAGTTAAACATTAGCTATAACTACTGACACCATATTTTTTTCTTCCAAAAGTAGGTGTGTCCATTACTGCTGAGGATTTATCCAGGCCCCTCCCATCCTTACAGGAAGTGGTGTCTGAAGTCGAAGATATGCTGCAGGCGGAGTCAGCAGCTCACCACGCCCTTCTGTCCCGTGTCATGGATGTAACTGTTCCTTTATTGTGTGCCTATGTGTGTCGATGGGGTGAAATGGACAGTCTGGAGTCAGAGGGGCAACAAGGGACACCGTGCTCCTCTCTAACATCCTCACACATCAATGCGCTGCTGGGACAAATCCTCAGCATAATCCACGTCCACCTGGGGAGACACGAGTGCACCTGGATGAAACGGATTGCAGGTAAATTCTGAAGAACGTTGATGTAAACACAGTTGGCAAATTGACTCGTTTTTGCACGTTTCTAAATTCACAAATTTCAGTGAACAACAGTATAATTCTTTAATTTCCAAAATCGTGGTGAGAAAATAAATGCATGTTTTGATTATTCGTTCAGAAAGTTTGAAAGGTTAGAATAATTTGCATATGTGTGTACAAATATAGACTGAATTCACTGAGGGTTGAGATGATGTCATTTTTTTCACACGTTGGCGAACTCTTATTTAATTCCTGGTGTTTAATAAAACGTTGGCGGCAGGGTTCGTCCAGCCGATGGTTCGTTATGCGGAGCCTGAGCTCCTGAGGAGTGACTTCCTGCCTCTGATGGAAAAGCTGAAGAACAGGGCGGAGTCAGTGCTGCAGGAGGAGGAGCGTATGAAGATGGAGCAGTGTGGAGATGTGGCAGAGCTGGAGTTGGCTGTGCAGGAGAAGTTTGCAGTGCTGGTGCAGGACATCTATGCTTTTTATCCCCTTCTTATCCCATTTATTGAGCATCACAGGTAACAGGCAGAGCAGTGAACGCCAACACCTGAACAACTCGAACTCTAATATTTCAGACGTCTGGGATTTTCTCTCCCCACCTATCTGCCTGCCTGTTTGCCTGTCTGTCTGTCTGTCCCGTTCCCTCCATGTTTATCTGTCTGCCTGTTTGTCTATCTATCCTGTTCCCTCCATGCTTATTTGTCTGTCTGTCTGTCTGCCTGTTTGTCATTCTATCTTTCCCGTTCCATCTGGTTTATTTATCTATCTATCTATCTATCTGTCTATCTATCTGTCTGTATGTGTCTTTCTGCCTGCCTGCCTGTATGACTGTCTGTCCCATTCCATCCATGTTTATTTATCTATCTATCTGTCTGTCTGCCTGCCTGTATGTCTGTCTGTCTCATCCCATCTATGTGTATCTATCTCTCTATCAGTGAAATGGACATTCTGTATTTTTGAGACTGTGTTCGTGGATATTAACACAAAGTTGCTTAATTTTAAGAGCGAAGTTCCCTGCAGCTTGTTTATGAACAGTACATTTGATGAGTGTGAGTACAGGATTTATATCAACTCCACCCCAGTCTCAGTATTGTTCTGTTTTCTGATCAGGATCCGGTGGATCAGGGAGATGAATGCTGATGCTGAGAGACTCTTCACTCTGGTCGCTGATGTTTTCACTTTCTGGGCAAAATCTCACGTGAGCTGCTTTTACAGTCAAACTGCTTCATGTGCTGAGATTTAAAATCACAAAATAAAAGAATTTATTGGGTTAAAAATCTTGATTAGAGCTGGGATTAGTACTGAGAGGTGTTGGTAACCTGCATGAAATCTCACTCGCGTATTAAACCCTGTGATCAGACAGCATGAGATTTTGAGCATCAGGGAGCGTTCACTAAATTCACACTTATATTTTACATAACTTCTTTATTCGCACACACACACACACACACACACACACACACACACACCAATTACAAGTTTAAATTACCTAAATCATACTGTTCTTTCACTGCTCGTGCTGTTTATGTCTGTGCTTATGGCCGCCATTTTGTTTTGATGATAGCCCCTCCCCCCTTCTCTCCTAATTTTAGTTGTATCTAATTCAAAGTTGGAATTCAGTGAAATGTTGCCTCCCTGTCACATACAACCATCACCAACCAGGGAGAGGCATAAGCCCCCCACCCCCACCCCCACCGACCCACACACACACACACACACACACAGACATGCAATGCTGCAATCTGGCTCTTTACGAGACTAACACGGCAATATCCGCTCCTTTGTGTGAATGACCTCACGTACACCCTTGGATTGGCTGGTGCTCACTGTGAGTGACAGGAGAGTGTCTGCCATCCCTTACTTCCATGAAAGCTTCCATAGACTCTGCTTGCAGATGGCTGTGACATTGAGCTTGTGATCTCTTGGCTGATAGTCAAGCAAAACCTGCCAATGCGCCACTCAGGAGCCAGTGTTTGATGATAGTTTTCAGTCCTGCCTCAGATCCTGGCGTCTGCAGTGCAGAGGTGATTGACGCTCATGTATATCAGTAAGCAACTGGTTTCAGAAAGACATTATGGCCAGTTCCACTTTATTTTCCAAGAGTATTTCAAATCTTATGTAAAGACGGTATTATTAAAATATTTCTGTTGCTTTCTGTATGTAATCTGTCAAAACTTTTGCTGTCTTTTCATGTGATTTACTGAAAATAATTGCTTTGATTTGCATCGAGTGAAAATACGAGTGGAAAAAAACAACTGCAGTATTTAGGTTTTGCATGCGTTGTTTAAAGATGTGCGGCAAGTTGTGATCTCAAAGAGACTGAATAATTCTGTGTCAGTGTGTTAATCCAGATTAAAGCCACTCAGACATGTTGGTAAAAAAAACAGTTCAAAACATTGTATTAGTGTAAAAAAGTGTTTGAATGTCGACATTTTCACAGGCGCTTCATTTGGCTGCGGTGAAGATGGGGAGGGGGTCTGTTCCACTGTAATGCCAAAAGTCACATGATTGCCTTGCAGCTTAGAACCAATTTGCATGTGAATGCATGACTTTTTTTTATATGTACAAGCAGTTAAAATTTTCAAGTTAAAATCTATGTATGTAAATGGAATCTCGTTTGAATTGTAGATGTGTCGAATTTCACTTGACTCAGAAGTTCGCTAGTTTAGTGGGGGTTTTTTCTTTTGAAATTTTTGGACCATTTTCTCCCATTAATTTCATCATATTCAATTTCTACCCATCCAAGTATTGCTGTCCCTATCACAGGACCACCACCGACCAGGGAGTAGTGTAAGCATGCACAGGCCCCCTCCATGACATACGATGCTGCCCCCAGCCTCTTTACAAACTGCCTGCGCCAGCAACCTATATATTGGGGCAACCTAGCATCGCGCTATTCACTCTCACGAATGAATGGATATGGCATCAACCTGGATTCAATCCAGTGATCTCCGTGCTCATAGTTATGCAACTTGACGATCGGCCCTGATTTGTTACTTTAATATCTATATACTGTTAGTATTGCCATTAAGTTGCACGATATAGAATGGGGGATTCACATTAAACAGATTTTAGCAGATTCCAACTCTGACTATGTAAGTAAAAACCACCTGATAATGAAAATATACATTTGCTCCTTTGTAATGAGAGTTTGGAAGGCTTTACTTTCATTTCAATTTAAGCAACATAAAAATGTTATTGTTCTCTTGTGAGAGATGTAGTGATGTTCTGGGTGGTAGTATTAAGTGTTTATAAGTGTTTGTTATATAAATCCTGACTTGAATGTAATCTGAGGGCAGTGGTAGCTCTCAGCAGGTTGTCACTGTCCCTCCAGTGCAGCTAACGGGGTTATCAAAGGTCGGCCATGTCTCTCAGGGTCTATGGAGGGTGGTTCATGTAAACGAACCATTGCATAGCTATCAGCGTGTTTTTGCCCTGTGATGGCCTGGCAAGCTGTCCAGGGTGTACTCTGCCCTCACTCACAGTTGGTTGAGATGGGCGCCAGCCTCCCCGCAATCCTAATTAGGATTAAGCAGTTCAGAAAATGAATGAATGAATGTAGTCTTATTGCTGTTTGTTGTTTTATGTTGTAGAACTTTAAGTGGGAGGAGCAAAACTTTGTTGTACAGAATGACATCAACAACATAAGCTACCTGGTCAACAGCAGGAGCAGCCAAATGATAAAGGTATATAATTAAAAAAAAAAAAAAATTCAGTGTACATTAGCATTAAATCGAGTCTCTAGAACCATACTGGAGGACCTGGGAATGGTTCGCAGTTTCTCCAAAAGAAACCCTCAGTAGAGTGTGATGTATAAACAGTCCTCCATCTAAAGGAGAAGACCACACGTGTTAAAGGTTAATCTGGTTGAAGGTTAATCTCACCCTCAGTCCTGCAGCGGCACCAAGTGTGTTCTACCCTGAGAATGATCAACGTCACCAGGGCTGCTATTTAAAGGAGAAGACAGCATGTGTTGAAGGTTAATCTCATTGAAGGTTAATCTCACCCTTGTTGAAGGTTAATCGGACCCCTCGTCCTGCAGCGGCACCAAGTGTGTTCATCCCCAAGGAAGATCAATGTGAACAGGACTGCAGGACCAGATAAAGGTGTTGAGCCAGACCCTGAAATCATGCGCTGAGTTTTCCTGGACATTTTCATTCTCCCCCTGTAGCTTGCTATGGTCCCTGTCTGCCTCACGTCCTCCATCATTATGCCTGTGTCCCAAAAAAATCAGCCACCACCCGCCTCAATGTCTATCAACCAATTGCCCTGACCTTGCTAATCATGGAGTACTTCGAGAGGATCCTCTGTAACTATATCGAGGATGCTATCTGGACAGCCTTCAGTTCGCCTCCAGGTACCACTGTGCGGAGGATGCTGTCTCGCTAGGACTCCACACAGCAATGACTCACCTGGAGCACCTGGATGCTTATGTCAGGATGGTATTTGTGGACTTCAGTTCAGCCTTCAACACTGTTTTCCTATAGAATCTGGTACTGAAGCTCTACAACTTGGGATTGTCGGCCACTTTGTGTTACTGGATCCGACGTCGGGTGATGAGGCTGTGTGCTCAGCCCTGCCCTCTTCAGCCTCTTTAAACATGACTGCTCTGCTGTGCTCTCAACAAACACACTTGTGAAGTTTGCCGACAACACCACTGTGGTAGGCCTCATATCAGACAATGATGAGACCCACTACAGAGAGGAGATCCAGTACCTGATAAACTGGTGCTCAACAAATAACCTCATTGTGGTTAAAATCCGTTTTTGGCCAAACTGGACCTGTTTGACTAAATATTTTAAATATTTTTTTATAAATATGGCATCACTTCAAAATCTCACATACACGTTCCATTGGGTTGAAAACCGGTAGGTGTGACGGTCATAATGCATATGTATGATTTATGTCATTTACATCCATATTAAAACCATTCTGGAATTTCTCATGTCCTTTGATGAGGGTAGGGTCATCTTAGAAGAGACCACGCCCACCAAACATTTTCCTATTGGACAAACTTCAATCCAATTCAATTTTATTTGTCTATCGCTTTTTACAATTCTCATTGTCGCAAAGCAGCTCGATAGTAAAATTCAATTAAAAAATAATTTAAAAATTCCTTATACAAACCATACACTTCCATGAGTAGCAAGCCTGTGGTCACAGTGGAAGGAGAATCTCCCTCAGTTCACACAAGGAAAGAACCTTGAGAGAAACCAGACACCAAAGGAAAACCCTTCCTCAGGGTGAAACCAGAAAAGACCAGCCAGCATCAGCACACCAGGACAGACTGCAGGACTAAGAATAGGACTAAGAATGTGAAAAGATCAGGAATACCATCGTCATCGGCATCTCAGAAGTAGCATGTGTACCCCGGCAAAAACGAGAGAGAGAGAGAGAGAGAGAGAGAGAGAGAGACCCTTTGTAAAAATGTTTGTATTGTTATGGTGAAGCTTCTATCTGAAGGAATGAGGAAATGGCCAAACCATGCCAGAGAAAGAACTGAAATTTTACTCGTCTCCTGACTGTCAACATTCAATAAATATATTTTAAAAAGTACTAAAAGTGTATATGGCAGCTTATAGGAAACAGTGCCAACTCGCAGTGAGAATGTGAAGTTGTGCATGTTCCCATTATACTTGTGTGGGTTTCCTCTGGGTACTGTGGTTTCTTCCAGCAGTCTAAACACATGACCATAAGCTACATGATTAATCAGCCCCACTCAGCTGACTCTGATATTTATGAAATGTTAGCTCGAGTATTGTTTGATATTTACAGGCCAACATTATATCAAATGCTAACAATGTGCAGAGAGTATGTGAGGAGGAGAGGAAGAAGGCGAAGAGGAGCAAAGACGAGCGTTACTCCACACACACCTCTCTCATCGGGGTGTGTCTGAAGAGGCTCCTCTCCATCGGTCTGAATCGATGCTGTCAGGGAGATCGAGACCTCATTGATCTCGCCAAGAGACGTTTTTCTGAGGTAGGTTCATGGCATGTTTCTGAAAAAAAAAAAAAAAAAAACCTGTCAAGTTTTACAATTTTTAAAACAAAAGTTCTGGTGACGTGTAGATTCTGATTGGTCAGAAGGTTTGTGAATTTAAATCTGACAGCAAGGCAAGTTTGAGCTTCCTGTAAGATTCCATCAATTAAATATTTATATTTAATTCAACAACCAGAAATCCATTAAACAGGATTATGTATTTGTTACTCATAAAATATTTATTTGTTGTTGGTGTACTCAGCAGAATGAAATGTAGATTGGACGACCTGGGTGACACGGTGGCGGAGTGCTTAGCACACCTGCCTCAGAGTGAGAAGGTCCTGGGTTCGAGTCCCGGGCTCAGTGAAAGTGTTCCTGTGTATAGTTTGCATGTTCTCCCCACGCTTGTATGGGTTTCCTCTGGGTACTCTGGTTTGTTCGCACAGATCACAGAGATGCACAGTACACCAATTGGCTGTTTCAGATTGCCCCTGGGTGTGAATGTTGCTCAGCATTGGATTAGTGAACTGTTCAGGGTATACCCCACTTTGATTTGGTTGAGATAGGAGCCAGCCTCCCTAGATAGGATTATAATTAGGATTAAGTGATACAGAAAATTAATAGTCCTAATTATGGTTGCAGGGAGGCTGGAGCCTATCTCAGCCAACTCGGGGCAAAAGTTGGGGTACTCCCTGAACAGCTTACCAGATTGCAGGGCAAACACACACACACACACACAACCAGGGGACAATGGGGGACGGCCAACCAGCCTACTGTGAATATCTTTGGACTTTGGAGGAAACTGGACAACCCTGAAGGAAACCCCCCAAACACACACACACACACACACACACACGAACAAACAGGTGAAGCATGCACACTCTCCATCGCAGTGTTAATACACTCATGTTTCTCCTGCAGAAAGATACGGAGGAGGAGGTCCGAGCGTTTATTTACAGTAATCTTCAGAAGGTAAAACTCCGACATCTCTGTTTTTACAGCTTTATTTCTATTTGTTATTGGTTTGTATCAAAACCGTTATTTTCCCAGAATGCACTGCATGTTAATCCATTTACATGTTAATATAGTTCAGGCTTTGGGCTTAGAAGTTGCTCTTTCTCTGTACATTTTATATTTTTAACATACTGTTCATTCATTAATTTTCTGAACTGCCTTATCCTAATTAGGGTTGCGGGGAGGCTGGTGCCCATCTCAGCCAACTCTGGGCGAGGGGCAGAGTACACCCTGGACAGCGGGGCAGAAACACAGCAATGTTTTTTTTTTTTTTTTTTTACATGAACCTCCACCATGGACAGTGAGGGACATGGCCGGCTTTTGATAACCCAGTTAGGACACCGGGGGGACAGTGACAACCTGGTGATAGTGGGATTTAAACCCCCCAACCTTGGGTCAGAGATCCAGCACCTTTTCCCCCAGGCCGCCACTGCCCAAATACTGTATATATTTATTTCTGTTATTTTTCTTGAGTATATTGATTTTTGTTCATACTGATTTGGTGTCGTCTGTGTTTTTGTATTCTTCAAGGATGAAAATAATATGAATAATAACATTCACAGTATTTGCAGACATTTTAACCACACTAACTTTATTTATTTATTTTTAAATAAGCAGTTGGGGGTTACACGCCTTGGGTAAAGGCCCAAGAGTGGCAGCTTGGTGGTACCAGGGCTTGAACCCCCAGATTAGCAACACAGTGCATTAATCACAGATCCACCCCTTTCATTCATTCATTCATTCATTCATTCATTTATTCAATTTCGGAACCACTTAATCCTAATTATGGTCATGTTGAGGATGGTGCCTATCTCAGCTGACTCTGGGTGATGGTAGAGGGACGGCTTGCCAGGCCATCGTGGGGTAGTAAAGTCAGTGATGGTTTTTTTACACAAACTTCTCAGCACAGACACTGAGAGACATGGCCGGCCTTTAATAACCCAGTTAGTGCACTGGAGGGACAGCGGTGACAACCCCATAATAATGGGGCTTGAACCCCTGACCTTGGCATTAGTAATTCAGCACCTTACCACTGTGACACCACTGTCCTGAACCACCAGCGATAATAATAATAATAATAATAATAATAATAATAATAATAATAATAATAATGATGATGATGGTGATGATGGTGATGATGATATGATCCTAAAGATTCCAAAACTCAGAAAGTGAAACCCCTCCCTCTTTCTCTCTGTCACGATTCTTTGCCTCTCATTCTCTTTCTCTCTCTCATTCTGTTTCTTTCCATCTCGTTCATGCTCGGTCTCACTCACTCTCTCTCCTCTCGATTTTTCTTTCTCACTTTCTTTCTCTCTCTCTTTCTCTTCCTTTTGTCCTCCTCCTCCTCCTCTTTCTATCTTATTCTATTCCTCTGTCTTTTCCTCTCTTTCTCCATCTACCCTCCTCTCTCCAGGATGTTCCTCACGCTTTCGTGGATGAAAGAGTTTTGTCTGTGGCCCGTGTGCTTTTTTACCTGGATCAGGTACATGGCTCGTGGTTCTTAGTGACAGAAACATTCACAGAAGATCAAACCCAGTCGTATTATCCACTCGTTCATTCTTTTAATTATTTGTTCTGAGAGGAGTGTGGTGATCATTATGTTATTGTAATTATTTATCGAGACATTCTGTGTGTGTGTGTGTGTGTGTGTGTGTGTGTGTGTGTGTGTGTGTGTGTGTCAGGTGGAATCGCCACAGGGCAGTAAAAGGGCCGTGTGGCACAAGTTGCTCTCTAAGCAGAGGAAGCGAGCCGTGGTGGCCTGCTTCAGGATGACTCCTTTATACAACCTGTCATGGTAACACACACACACACACACACACACACACACACACACACACACACACACACACACACACACTTCTGTTCAACCTGCAACTGTCAGACAGTAATACCTTGGAAATAAATACTACGGAAACTATTCCTCTGGGCAGTGGTGTTGTGGTGGTAAGGTGCTGGATCACTGATTTCAAGGTCGGGGGTTCAAGCCCCACTATTACCGGGTTGTCACTGTTGTCCCCCCAGTGCACTAACTGGGTTATCGAAGGCCAGCTGTGTCTCTCACCGTCTGTGCTGGAGATTCATGTAAAAGAACCATCGCTGACTTTTGTAAAGAGGAGCTGCATAGCCGCCTGCGTGTTTCTGCCCTGTGATGGCCCAGTGAGCTGTCCGTGGTGTACTCTAATTGTCCGGGATGTATCTCGCCTTCTCTCAGAGTTTGCTGACATGGGCACCAGCCTCCCTGCAACCCTGATTAGGATTAAGTGGTTTAGAAAATGAATGAAAGAATGAAAATTACTACTGACCATCATCAGTGTGGAACAAATCCGAAAAATACTTCTTACAATAAACTTTGTTTGGCAGCCATTATAATTCCTTGTGTTGTATACCTCGCTCTTCTGATCCTCGTCTGCTCCTCCTCTGCTACTCGTCTGTTCCTCGTCTGTGTTGATGCAGGCACCGGGCTGTGAATCTGTTCCTGCAGAGCTACAGGAGGATATGGGTCGAGACCGAAGATGATTTATATGAAGAGAAGATGATTGAACATTTAGCTGTGAGCACACACACACACACACACACACACACACACACACACACACACACACACACACACATACACACACAAACCCCCACACACACACACACACACACACACACATACACACACAAACCCACACACACACACACACACACACACACACACACACATACACACACA
>CM045732.1:70508495-70570995 GCA_024760905.1 Plotosus lineatus
AGTATGTGTGTGAGAGAGTGAGTGTGTGTGTGTGTGTGTGTGTGTGTGTGTGTGGGAGAGAGAGTGTAGGTTTGAGTAAGTGTGTGTATGTGTTTGTATGTGTGTGTGTGAGAGAGAGGAAGTGTGTGTGTGACAGAGAGTGTGTGTGTGTGACAGAAACAGCTTGTGTGTGAGAGAGAGCTTGTGTGTGTGAGTGAGAGTGTGTGAGTGAGAGTGTGTGAGTGAGTGTGAGAGAGAGAGTGTGTGAGAGAGAGAGAGTATGTGAGTGAGAGTGAGTGTGTGAGTGAGAGCGAGTGTGTGAGAGTGAATGTGTGAGAGTGTGTTTGTTATCTGTAACTGAATAAGTTTTATAGATTCTTCAGTAAATTTCTTTTCCTTTATCATTCTGCTTTTTTCTCCTCTGCTCATTTCACACCAAATTCAGATTCTGATTCCTCCTTCTTCTGTTCTTTCCTTTATTATCCTCATTCTTCTCTTCCTTATTTTCTTTACACTATGTCTATTCCCTTATTTCCTCCCTTCTTTCCTTTCATGTCCTTGACTCCTTTTTTTGCTTCCTTCATTTATTCCCTCCCTTCCTTGCATCCTTTCTTTCCTTACACTCCATTATCTGCCTTTGCTCCTTCTTTCCTTTCTCCTTTTATTCTTTCAATTATTAATTTTTTTCTTGCTTTCTATCGTTTGTTCCTTTTTAATTTTTAAATTATTTAAACTTTACTCTCACACTGAATTATTCGTTCCTGTATCTTTCAGTATGCTGGAAGAAGATTGTCTATACCTGGCCTACGCTCACATCATGGACAAGGTAACGACCACCTGTACTGACACATGTACCAAAACTACTGGCACATAAAAGCAAAGTACTGACAGAGATACAGGAACACAAGTACTGAGGGTGATACAGGAACACAAGTATTCTCCGACCTGTCTCCCTGATCACATTCGCTGTGGTTGTCCAGTCATCTGGAAGCAGTCCCCGACCACCCAAAGCCTGTTTCAACTCCTCCTTGAAGACAAAACGACACTCTTCCTTTTTCAGCTTCCACCACTTTGTCTTCTGCTCTGCCTTTGCCTTCTTCACCTTCCTCACCATCAGCGTGATCCTGCACACCACCATCCTCTGCTGTTTGGCAACACTCTCACCCACTACTACTTTGCAGTCACTGACTTCCTTCAAATTACATCGTCTACACAAGATGTAGTCGACCTGTGTGCTCCTACCTCCACTTTTATAAGTCCCCCTATGCTCCTGTTTCTTCTGGAAGAAAGTGTTCACCACAGCCATCTACATCCTTTTGGCAAAATCTACCAACATCTGTCCTTCTGTGTTCCTGTCCTGGATACCAAACCCGCCCATCACTTCCTCGTCCCCTCTGTTGCCTGCCCCAACATTCAAAGTCCCTACTCTCAGTCCTAGACTTGCTTCTTCTCTCCACGCCTCCCACCTCTCCTTCTTCCACCAGCACCTTGTTGGTTAACAGCACCCATGGCAGTCGTTGTTAACTTGGACCTCGACTGATCCGGTATGAATTTCGTTTTGACATTTGCATATTAATTTTGGCAAAAGTTGTATGCCGGATGCCCTTCCTGTCGCAACCCTCTAAATTTATCCGGGCTTGAGACCGGCGTGAGGGTGAACACCGGCTCATGGCTGCATTTACATTTACCAAGTACTGACTCTCTTTATAAACCCTTTATAAGTTCAGCTCAGTATTACAGGTTCTTTAAACTGAGGTGAGAGCAGCAGGACTGATGCGAGTGTAGAGTCATGTAACCGTCTGTAAGTTGGATCCATGGGTTTGATTCAGGGTTTGATGACCTCTAACATCATTAACAACAACATTAACGCTTCAGCGTTAATTCAGCGAGTGTTTTATTTCAATTCGTATCGTCATCTCTCGAAACCTCAGAACTTTAAGATGCTTTTAGTGCTGATGTGACAGATATACACGTGTTTCTTTAATCTCGATGCAGAGCTGCCGGGCTGAGGATGAGGATGCTCACGGGGAGGTAAAATCATTTGAGGTGAGTGATGAGGGGGATTAATAAGAACCCGTCCAACAAAAATCCAAACCAGTCTGTACGAACCATTTATAAGTCCATCAGCAAATCTGGAAATGTTTTACTGATTTTTGTTTTTAGGAGAAAGAGCTGGAGAAACAGAGACTTTTATATCAACAGGCCAGGCTACACAATCGGGGAGCTGCGGAGATGATTCTCCAAAGACTCAGTGCCAGCAGAGGTAAACACACACAAACACACACAAACACACACAAACACACACAAACACACACACACACGCTCACACACGCTCACACACGCTCACACACACACACACACACACACACACACACACACACACACACACACACACACACACAGAGATATGGGTGGATGCATGGGTAGCTAGACAGACAGAAAAACAGTTGGACAGATAGATGGATGGATATGGGTGGGCGGGAACAGATACATATAGTGGGATAGATAGTTAGTTAGTTAGCTCGCAGTTAGTTAGTTAGTTAGTTAGTTAGTTTTCCATACTGATTAATCCTACTACGATTGCTTGGAGGGTGGAGCTTATCTCAGCCAACACTGGGCAAAGGTGGGGTTCACTTTCAAAAGACCACCAGATCCTCGCAGAGTAACACATACAAGCATTCACACTCACACCTCAGGGCAATTTGAAAAATCAGTCAACCTAACTTGCATGTCTTTGGACTGTGGGAGGAAACCAGAGTTCCCCGAGGAAGCCCACACAAACTCCACACAGAAACACCATGCAAGGCCAATATCCGAATCCAGGACATCTGCTATGAGGCGCATGCGCTAATCGCTACACCACTGTAAGGCACAAATGAGATCCTTTTTCGTAAAATAATATTTTATATATATATATATATATATATATATATATATATATATATATATATATGATCCAGAAATTCTAATAAAATGCAAGCTGAAAGAAGTCTTGCTAAAAAAAGCTAAATTACTGTCAAGTTATTTCTTTCTGATATACATTGATTTTGAAGAATTTTTAAAACTAATTGTACATGTTTCTGTGAATATAAATAATAAACATTAGTGATTGGAATGAGATGAAAACTCATAGAGCGAATGATTCTATAAACGAAGGAAGGAATTAGAAATGTATTTAATTTATTTGTTTTTCTTATTCGTCTGTGTTCATCCTTCCATGCATCCGTTCATTCAGTAAATCATTACTGCTCTGATTCATTCACAAATTTATTCATCCACGACGACATAAATAATGGATGACATTCCGATTTCTTCTCAGATGTTCTCAGGTCTTTACTCGGGGTTTTTTGTTGTTTGTCTTGACTTTTAACAGTGCAGTCTTCACTCAGTAGTTAACACAACATCTCCTCAAGTCTCACTATATATTTGTTTTGTATTTAATACCAGGTGTTGTGGGAGCCTCCACGGAAGCCACTCTGATGCTTGGCATCGCCGTCCTAAATGGAGGGAATACAGTGGTACAGCAGGTACCTCCGTAATAATTCATTTCAAATTGAATTTGGGCTATTTTCATTTCAAAATAGCTATAATCTCATATTAACCAATTCTATTATAAAAGAATTACACTGTCACAAGCATAAATCTTATCTATATTTAATTACCCCCCCCCCCCCCCCCCCCCAGGGCAGCTAACTGGGTTATCAGACCATATCTTTCACTGTCTGTAGTGAGTGGCATCTAAAAAAACCATAGCCCAGCGTGTTTCTGCCCTGCAATGGCCTGGCAAGCTGTACAGGGTATACACATATATATATATATGTGTGTGTGTGTGTGTGTGTGTGTGTGTGTGTGTGTGTGTGTGTGTGTATATATATATATATATATATATATATATATATATATATATATATGTATATATGTATATGTATATATGTATATATATATGTATATATATACAAAAATAAAAGGACAGGACAAAGACTTTCTATTGAAACTCCATTTATCACTACAGATCTGTTTCAAGGGGTGGTGAAACCATCCTCTCTCTTCAGGTGATTATAGAAGAATTGATAAATGATAAATGGAGTTTCAATAGAAAGTCTTTGTCCTGTACTTTTATTTTTGTTTATTTGCTCTACCAAAAAGTATTGAGCACTCTCCTACGGAAGGATCTACTCAGAAAATCCTCTATGTATATATATATATATGTGTATATATATATATATATATATATATATATATATATATATATATATATATATATATGTATATATATATATGTATATATATATAAATATGTATGTATATATATATATATATATATATATATATATATATATATATATATATATATATATATATATATATATATATATATATATGTTTATGTATGCATATGTTCTAAGCTGTGCTGAACTGTTGTCATTTAAAGCCAAGCAAAGATCTAATTTTTAATGGTTATATTGTTGATATAGTTCAGCACAGCTTAGAACAGTACAGTGGTTGAGAAACAGGTTGTGGAAACCGGTTAGTTTAGGCCCCTTTGGAGCTCTAATTCAGATTTAAATTAATGCTCAAGACACCACAAAAAAACCTCATTATGTTTAAATCTATGATTTTTCCAGGTCAGTGACTTATGACTTATATGTTTGCATAAATATACTAGAATATTCTTATTGGATGAAACGTTATTATTATTTCGTAAATGTAGTTTTTTGTTATTTTTGGTGTGACATTTTGCTTATTAATTGTTTAATATGTTAATTGTTACACACATTAAAATAAACATAGTTTTGTATTATTAACTATTCCAAATGGGGAAAAAAGGAATTTAAAAGCTTTATGATCTATCCTCATTTTAATTTTGTGTGAAATATTATGGGAATGGTATCGAATTATGAAATATTATTTTATTATTGTAAAATTGAAGTGAAATGCGATCAAAGTGTACTGTTACATCTCTGGTTCTCATTTTATTTCCTCTGTTTTTAATTGTACTTGAGTTTTTATCCTTCTTGGTTCCTGGTAGAAAATGTTGGACTATCTGCGAGAGAAAAGAGACGTGGATTTCTTTCACAGCCTGGCGAGACTCATGCAGTCCTGCAGGTATCAGCTCTATTCCACTCTGTGAAAAAAATGGTGTGCTATCTCATTTCATTCACGCCACAAGTTGGAAAGCAGTGATCTTGAAACAGCTCATGTTATCTATAATTCACAACAAAACTGTAGCACAGCGACTTCCTTCATTCCCCTTGTGCCCTTGTGCAATCTTCTTAAAGTTGACTTGTACATCTCTCACACATACACACATATTTTATATATATATATATATACTGTATGTATATAAATAATATATATATTATGTTTATATAAAATCCTTTCATTTATTTTCTTAACCTCTTAATCGTAATTAGGGTCGCAGGAAGCTGGGGCCCATCTCAGCCCGATGTGGGCTACATGGTGCATACGGTGGAGAAGGGTTAGGGCGCTGACCTCTCCCCTCTAGTTAAAGGGTTGGATCTGTTTTGCCTCAAGTTTATCTTGTGGGAGATTGATGATGTTTATGGTTCCTTTTTGGATCGTATCAGGCCATGACAGAGGTTTGTGAAAGTTCTGTTCAGGAAGATGAAGCATATTCCATATGAGACCTGACCATGCTCTCATGTATCATGGCTTTGTGGTCTGGACTGAGAAAACAGGAAACTCCTCTAAGCAGGCCTGGGTGTCCTCCAGGGATCATCGTCTTCAAAATGTGGGTCCAAATATACTGGAAGTCTTAGTGTGTGGTGTTCGGGGTGTTCACCTCCTTTGTCCAGAGTTGGCTCAAATGGACTCCGGTCTCCTTGTGACCCTAGTAGGGTTAAGATGCTTCGAAAATGAATGCATGAAGGGAGAAACCTTTGGCTGTTGTATAATATTATGTTGTTGTTTTCTCATTTTATTTATTTGTTAGTTTATTTAAATACAGTCCTCAGATAAATAACGCATTCTCCTGCCATAAGCACATCAAGCTTCTCTCAGCCACACCCCCTGAAAGAGACGGCACAGTCACAGTAACAAACATGGCGTCGCCCATTCGCAGCGTTAGTATTGTGTTCATTCCAGAACGGAGGTCATTAATCTTAAGGAGCTGTATTATTTAAATTTAACAAGGTTAATCTAAGCTCTCAGGAGGACACCTGTAGCAGCGCTTTATCCCGGTGGTGAACGTGAGACTCGCATTAAGCCAGCTGAGTGTCCTGAGGGTAGAGACGGAGATTAGGTGGAAAAAACCACTCATGTATTACCAGCGAGTCACCTGACTATGATAGCCGTAATGCTGGTATTTGGACATAAAGTCCGGATCCCTGTAACTTACGATGTGTTGACACCGATATCTAGCGGTTGGAGTTCTTTGATTAATCCAACGGAATATTGTTAAGCTCTGAATTAGTTAACTTCACTTGGGGTTTGACGGCATCAGTGAGATGGAGTCGTGCGGCTTCGTCCACACTTAGGGAGCACCGGATGATAAGGCGCACTGCCAAATGTTTTTTTTTTTTTTTGAACGTTAAAGGCTTAACGTAAAAATACGGCAATTGAGTTTTTGTGATCAGTGATATGGACAATGTGGTGTTTTTTGTTTTGTTTTTTCCCCCTAAGTGTTTTAGACCTGAAGGCTTTCGAGAGGCAGATGAAAGCCGACGGTTTAGGAACAGCAGCCGAAGGCAGCGCAGGTACGTCTGGGACGCGGGTTATACAGTAAATCTGAGATTTGATAGGCTGTTATGAGAATGCAGGAGTGTAGGATGAAGTTTGGTGTCATCTGTCATATTTTGTCTGATATTATCTTCCTCCCTGTACGTGTCTATTAGGTGAGAAGGTTCTGGCAGATGAGGCGCTGACTTGTGATCTCTTCCGTTTCCTCCAGTTGCTGTGTGAAGGACATAATGCTGGTGATTATTCACACGACTGCACCGTCAGTCACCAACAGCACAAAATCTCCGTGATACCAATGACCACATTTATTTATGATGCAAATCAGAAGTATTACCAATGACCACAAGATCACGCCGAGTCAGCTAGTCCCGCCTTTTTCTCTCATTAAGGTCTTTTATCACCGGATATGAAGAAGGAATGAAACCAGTTTTGTCAAATTCTTGATGAAGCTTTTGAAAATTAAAAAAAAAATAAAAATGCAAATTTAGCATCTAGAATTATCAGAAGCTTTGGGACAGATATTTGAGATTTGATTTCCTGCTGTGATATTAAACCCTGAATTTATCACCTGTATGAATAGACTGCAGGTATCACAGACATTAACCCTCACCCACCCTTATTTATATTCATTTCTCATTGTTATTTTTACTTTAGTACTCAGTTGCTGAACCCGATAGTCCTACCTGGTTGTGGGAGGCTTGGGCCCATGTCATGCGGGTACACGCTGAACAGACCATTGCAGGGCCAACATACACACACACACACACACACACATATACACACACCTAGAGACAATTTGGAACAGACAGTTAACCTAACATGCATGTCTTTGGACTGTAGAAGGAAACTGGAGAACCCAGAGGAAACCCATGGAAAGCATCCGGACTCCACATTGAAATGCCTAAGGCTGGGGAATCGAACCCGCTGCCTTCCTACTTGTGCGAACACTTCGCCATTTCATGAGTCACATTTTATCTGCAGTATTGTCGGCTTCTTTTTGGCGTCACCTTAACTGCCTTTTAATATTTTTAAAATATTGTGTCTTCATCTATTGAGTTATTATTACACAGTTCATTTCAATATTTGGTTTTGTTGCTCAGTCACAGCATTTAGGGGCTTTATTTTTTTTCACATAAGTTTGTTGAGTATACAGTAATAGGCTGTCATTAAATAAATAAATAAATGAATAAATGTTTGAATCATTTTTAAAACAGTATTTCCAGTTATTGATTTATTTAGTATGCTGCCATGTATTAAGCGTACATAGTAATACATAATGTACAACAAGCCAATTATTATTGCATCCAAGACAGAATTTTGTCAGCAATTTAAAGATTATTTTTTTTCAAGTCCAAATAAAGTCCCAATGATATCGATGTCAAACTGACACTTATACAACAAAAGGTATTACTGCCAATCATTTATTAGCTAAACCGGCTTCCCTTCACTCTTCTCTGTAGCAGCATGAAAATGTGAGTGATGATGTCATAAAATCTAACAGCCAGTACCCATCGACTATGCAAATTCAGGCCATTAAATTCATGCTTATAATTCAAGGTGTAAATAAATATTAATTCAATTATTCTCTAAGTCGCTTAATCCTAATTAGGCTGGCGCCCATCTTAGCCGACTCTTGGGTCCAAACTGAACAGCTTGGCAGTCCATCACACACACACAACCATTGACACTCACACTTGGAGGCAATTTGGAACAGCTAGTTAACCTGCTGTGCATGTTTTTGGACTGTGGGGGGAGACCAGAGTACCTGGAAGAAACACCCTGAGACTCCCTGAGACTGGGACTCGAACCCAGGTTTTCTTTTTGTGAGGCTGACATGCTAAACACTGAGCGACCGCGAAAACCAAGGCGTAAATATCACTGTAGAAATCTGTAGAAATGAATAAAAGCAATTTATTTTCTTGTGGTTAATTTTATCTCATGTCCATTGTTACAGAGTTTCAAAATTATCTGAGGACACAGACAGGAAACAATACCACGGTGAACATCATCATCTCTACGGTGGACTTCCTGCTCCGACTGCAGGTAAATCAGCTCGGTAATCTAGAATAAAGAAATGGAGATATGGATGGATGAGCACCAATTCTCAGCGTACAGTCGAAGCCTCCATCCATCACTGTGTGTGGTGTTTAGGAGTCCATCAGCGACTTCTACTGGTATTACTCTGGGAGAGATGTGATTGATCAACACGGCCAACGTAACTTCTCGAAAGCCATCAGAGTGGCCAAACAGGTCTTCAACACCCTCACAGAGTACATCCAGGTGAGGAAACCTTCACACACACAGCTGGACCTCCTTCAAATAAAGTTTCTCGTGCATCTCGAAGAATATTTTTTGAAGAGTTTAAATGTGTCAAATACTACTGTTTGAAAAAGTAAAATCATAATAATCAATAATCATTCATTCATTCTCCACGCTGTTTAACTGCACCACCTATTGGACTCAGTAGACTCTGGGTGAAGGTGGAGTACACCCTGAACAGCTTGCCAATCTATTGCCACACACACACACACACATACATACACACACACACACATACACACACTCACTGAAATGTTCCTGGGTGAAACCCATGCAAACCTCACACAGAAATGCCCTCACCAAATTTGGGAATTGAACCTAGGACCTTCCTGTTGTGCCCCCTAAAGAAAGATCATGCATTGTATATATTACCTCCAAGTTTTGACCTTAACCCGATTGAAAGTGCTGCAGAAGACTTCATGGAGTGGTTCAGTTTTCCCTCATCAAGTCCAGATGTTATTGAGAAATGAACCATCTGAACCTTCAGTTTGTCTGAAGATCGCCATGGCGAGCCCGCACCGGAAAATATTACAATATGCACCGTTGTTGGTTGGGGCCTGCATGTTGCTTTATTTCACAATATGTAAATGTTTATATATAGTATTTAATATTAAAATTAATTTTAGGAGACATGAGCAGGTGCTATGGTGGCATCATGGCAAGCAAATCCACTTCCCAGCAAAAAGGATGTTGGTTCAAGTCCCGGGTGTTTGTGTGGCGTCTGCTCGCTGTCTCTGTACTTGAATGGGCTTCCGCTGCTTACTTTGTTTTCCTCTCACAGTCGAAAGACTCGCACATTACGCTCATTGGATATTCTCGATTGCCCCACGTGTGAGTGTGAATGCTCGTTTGTGTGTTGATCCTACGATGGTCTGGCGAGCCGTTCAGGGTGTACGCCTCCTTCGCCCAGAGTCGGTTGGGATTGGCCGCAGCCTCCTGGTGACCTATTAGAGATATAAACGGTTCAGGAAATGAGTTGAGGAGAATTTAAGAAGGTTGAATAAGAATCTGTGGTTATAAGCTACATTAGTGTTATGAGTGGTATCACGACACTATTGTACATCAGTGTGTTTATAACTTCAGAAAACTAAATTCACGTCTCTTCATAAATTAAAATGAATGAGGTATAAGTCGAGATGTTAAATCAGTGATCATCTGGAGTAGATTCATAACATTTATAACGATGCATAGTTTGTTTTGTTTTTTTTAAGGGTCCATGTACCGGGAACCAGCAGAGTTTGGCGCACAGTCGTCTGTGGGACGCGCTGGTCGGCTTTCTCCATGTTTTCGCCCACATGCAGAGGAAACTCTCTCAGGTCTGTATAAAGAACCAAAACTTCTTATCATTTATACATTTATTTCTTTTTCGAGCCGCTTTATCCTTTAATCGGGTTGTGGGGAGGCCATCTCAGCCGACACTAGGTGTACGCAGGGTGCACCCTATACATCTCACCAGCCTAGTGCAGGACAAACACACAGACACACACACACACACACACACACACACACACACACACACACACTCACACACACTCAAACCTGGGGGAGATGTGGAACAGCCAGTTATCCTCCTGTGCATATTTTCCGACTGAGGAAACCTGGAGGAAACCCACAGAAGCACAGGAAGAATCCACAGTGAAACAACTCTGGTAAGCCTGGGCCTCGAACCCAAGACCTTCTGACTGTGAGCTGAACGTGATGCTCACCACTACACAACCGTTCCGCCCCCACTGAATGGCGGCATGGTGGCGCAGTAGTTCCCACGTTCTCCTCACAGGAAGAGGGTCCCTGGTTCGATTCCTGGGCTCGGGCCGTTTCTGTGTAGAGTCTGATGTTGTCCCTGTGCTTGATTGTGTCCTCTGGCTTCTCTGGTGTCCTTCCATCGTTCAAAAACATCAGGGATAATAGGTTGTTCCGAATCACCCCTAGGTGTGCGTGTGAGGATGTGAGTGTAAGTGTGAATGCTTGCATGTGTGTTGGTCCTGCAATGGCCTGCTGAGCTGGTCAGAGTGTACCCTGTCATCGCCTAGAGTCGGCCGAGATGGGCGGCAGCCTCCCTGCGACCCTAATTAGGATTAAGCGGTTTAGAAAATGAGTGAATGAACGAATGTGAGACGGCAAAAAGCTGCTGTGTTCAGGACCTGTGTGAGAAATTGAAATAAATTAGAATTTTAAAATGATTGATGTGAAAATCCTGTGCAGGGAACTTTAGTATTCGTTTGACCAGATTTATTAAAAACTTAAAACCAGTGAGGAAGCTGACTGTGCTATTTCCAGGGTGCGTGAGGCGGCGCACGTCAGTCTCCGGTGATCTGGAATGTAACGTGCTTTTAATAAAAGTAAAGTAAAAATACTGAGAGCGGTGCCGGTGCTGTGCTGCGTTCAGGACTGGAGTCGGATCGAGCTGCTGAAGGAATTACTGGATCTGCTTAAAGACATGGTGGTGATGCTGCTGTCGATGCTCGAAGGTAAAACCTCAGTTTCACAAAAACATCCCTGACTGACAGTGACGTTCGGATCGAAGCCTGCGCTCTGATCGCGTGCACCGTAAATCTGTATTTAATGCTGTGACTCACTGGAACACGCGCCGGATGCCATTTAAGCACAGCGTGGCTCACGTGTACTAAGGAATCCATTTTAAAAATTATTAACGATTTAATCATGAGACTGGGGCCTATCTCAGCTCTCTGGGATAAAGTGGAGTACACCCTGAACAGCTCGCCGCTCTATCGTAGGAAAACATGGATACAAACAATTCTGAACTCGCACAGCCACACCTTGGGACATTATGCAAATATGCATGTCTGAGGGAAGAAATTGGTGTGGGCAGTGCTGACTCGGTAACCAGGGGGTTGGGTTACTGATCCGGAGCTCGGTGGGTCAATCCCACGATCACCGGGCTTGTCAGTGTTGTCCTCCCAGTGCAACTACTTGGGTTATTAAAGGCCGGCCATGTCTCTCACTGTCATGGTGGGAGGCATGTAAAAGAACCATTGTTGTTATTCATAAAGAGGAGGCCACTGGGTCACCATAAGCTTGCTTCTGCCCTGTGATGGCCTGGTGAGCTGTCCAGGGCACATTCTGCCCTCACCCAGAGTCACCCCCCCCCCCCCCCATTCGGATTAGCCATAAAGAACTCGCACAAGCACACGCTGATGTAGATTCCACATGGAAATGTTCCCACCATGCATGGGACTCGAACCTGGGACATTGTGGCTGTGATGCAGATGTTCTGCACTGGTTTAAATATGTTTTAGTACAACTGTCTCCTTTAAAGAAGTCTTTATTAACCGGTATATATTTTATCTGTTGGATGTTGTTTTCAGGAAACGTTGTGAATGGTACGATCGGCAAACAGATGGTGGACATGCTGGTGGAATCGTCCGGCAATGTTGAAATGATCCTCACCTTCTTTGACATGTTCCTGAAACTCAAAGACCTGGTATCTTCTGATACCTTCAAAGAATATGATCCTGATGGACAAGGGCTTATTTCCAAGAAGGACTTCCAGAAAGCCATGGAGAGCTACAATCGCTACACGGCCTCAGAGATGGAATTCCTCTTGTCTTGCGCAGAGACGAATGAGAACAAGCTCCTGGACTACCGTGTATTCGTGGCACGTTTTCACGAGCCGGCCAAAGACATCGGTTTCAACGTGGCCGTCCTTTTGACCAACCTGTCCGAGCACATGCCTCATGACAGGCGACTACGGACCTTTATGGAGCTAGCTGACAGTGTGCTCAGGTATTTCCAGCCTCATCTGGGCAGGATTGAGATCATGGGCAGCGGGAAACGGGTCGAGAGGGTCTACTTTGAAATCAGCGAGTCGAGCCGGACGCAGTGGGAGAAACCGCAGGTAATAAAAGATGTTAATATAATGTTATGGGACGCGGAGAACGTCCTTAAACTTTGAACATGTTAAAAAACAGGCGGACGTGGTGGAATCAGGATGCGGTAAGACCCAAATAAGGACGTAGTGACAACGCCTCTGATGGAGTAACGATGTAACTGAAACCTAGTGGAGACTTTGGTGATGTAGCGTCAGCATGACGTGGACTTGAGGAATGCAGATGTGGACATAAGGGAACTTGCAGAATGCATGAACGGATGCAATGAAAACTCGGTAAACGTGTGTTGCGATCTGATTGGATGTGGCAGACATGATTGCGGGCGGGGTAAGAAAATACATGGGGGACACTGAGAATCTGGAATGAGCGCAGTAGGGACTTTATATGAACTTGAAACCTTTTTTATTTTTGACCATTCTGACAGCCGATTAATCCTAATTAGGGTCATGAGAAGACTGGCACCCTTATCAGCCGACTCTGGGCAAGGGTGGGGTATATCCTTTACACCTCACCAGACCACCACAGGGCAACACACACACGCAAGCATTCACACACACTCACACGCAGGGGTGATTTGGAACAGCTGATCAGCCGACCGTATGTGTTTTTGGACTGTGGGAGGAAACCGGAGAACCCAAATGGAACCCACACAAGCACTGGGAGAGCATGCAAACTCCACACAGAAATGTTCAAGACTGGGACTTGAACCCAGGACCTTCTCGCTGACGTGCTAACTGTTGCGCCACTGGGCAGTCCATTGCAGGGCCAAAACAAACACAACCATTTACACTCGCACTTAAACCTGGGCCAATCTGAAACAGACAGTTAGCCCAATGTGCATATCTTTGGATTGTGGGAGGAAACCGGAGCACCCGGAGGAAAACCATGCACGCACGGGTAGAACATGCAAACTCCATAGAGAAATGTACTCGCGATGATGCTAAATACTGCGACACTGTCCCGCCCACTCGAGCAACGAATATGTCTAATTTGTGTAAAGTGGAAACCGTTGAGTAATTCGGGAATGCGTGGGTTCTTCCACGCGGAATCGGTCACGTTAAAAGCAGACGCTGAGCAGATCTTGACATTGTAATAATAATAATAATCTCTCTCTCTCTCTCTCTCTCTCTCTCTATTAAAATTGCCCTAGGTGAAGGAGAGCAAGCGCCAGTTCATCTTCGACATCGTTAACAAGGGAGGAGAGAAAGAAAAGATGGAGCTCTTCATGAATTTCTGTGAAGACACCATCTTTGAGATGCAGCTGGCCTCCCAGATCTCTGTCTCCGACCGGGGTGAGGATGTGCTGGGAACGGCGGATGATGGAGTAGATGAGAAGAAGAAGAAGAATGATAAGGATGAGGAAGAGAAAAACGCTGATGACCCTAAAGGAGAGCAGCGAGACTTATCTTTGTTTGTGATGATGAAGTGGCTTCTCCTGGGCCCAGTGTGTGGCTTACTGATGATAATATATCTTCTCTCCATACTGAACATAAAGAGACAGATAAAAAAAATGACCATCAAGGGGCTCGCTTTATCCGTCGTCTATTTCCTCCACAAGGTTCTATCAGCCATTTTTCATTCCATCCTCAGCATCGTCTGCTTTTTCCGACACCTTCTCTACCTTGTCTTTCTGAGTGGCTGTGTTGTTGAATTCGCCAAGGACGTCAAACTCTCTGATTTCTTCCGAGATCTGCGGGACCCGACCCTGGATGATGTCACCGGGGAAAACGAAGGGGTGACCCATCCAGTCTGGTGTCCCACACGGACCATATCTTCCCGGGGTGACCTTCAAGCAGTGACTCTGGACTTATCTGCTGTGTCCAGAAACCCTCAGCTACTTACTGACATATTTGGCCTTCAGTTAAAAAAAGAGGGAGGGCATTATATGCTACTTAGTCGAGATTCCAACGCCGGCGTCAATACGGTAACGTATCCTTTGAAATATCAGGTTTGTGCAGTGCATATACATCAAATGTTTTCCAACAATCTTTGTGAACATACACTGCAATCTATTATTAGTATAAATTGCTGTTTTTGTTTACCTTTGGAATCCTACACAGCCATAACTAGTGATTTTAATCATCTTCCTCAGCGAGTGACCTGCTCGCGATCGCATTATTCAAGCACCTTTGAATACACAAGCTAATTATACATATATCTTCTCGTCCTACTAGGGTCACTAGAGATATTCACCGACTCTGGGCAACGCCCACTTACACCATGAGCAGCTCGTCGGGCCAACACACACCCAACCGTTTACACTTACACTCACATGTAGGGGCAACCTGGAACAGCCAGTGAGCCTAATGTACATGTCTTTTTGGGTATTTTTGGGAAGAAACCCGAGTACCCAGAGGAAAACCATGGAAGCACGGGTAGAACATGCAAACTCCACACAAACGTTCTCACCAAGCACACGACCAGCTTCATCTGAGATAGGCTCCAGTCTCCCCGCGCCCCTAATTAGGATTAAGCGTTTTAGAAAATGAATAAATGTGACTTATTTACCAAAAGCTACATGTACTGTATGTCTCCTGTACTTTTGATGCAACAACTAAGCTCTGTGTGTGTGTGTGTGTGTGTGTGTGTGTGTGTTTGTGTGTGTGTGTGCGCGCACATGCACAAAATAGGCATCAGAGTCTGAAGAAGATTTGGAGGACGAGCAGGAAGAAGAGAAGCATTCAGAAGCTGAAAAAGCCGAGTAAGAATTGTTTTATATTCTATTGCTTAATAAATCTGAAATCCTAAAAGTCTCAGGACATTTTCTCCATTTTTTCTTACTTTGTTAATACAGTGGTCCCTCACCTTACAGTTGGGCCAGTGGTGCAGTGGTTAGGGTGCTGCGCTCATGACCGGGAGGTTGTGAGTTCGAATCCCACTGAGACCCTCACTGTGCTAAGACCCCTGGGCAAGGTCTCAACCACAAATGTGCCTCTGTTCACTCAGCAGTATAACTGGGTACCAGTAAAAATATACTGGGAAGGTAACCTGTGATGGATATCGTCCCATCCAGGAGGAGTTGCACTCCTGGTCGCGTCACGCTACAGAAACTGGGGATAACTAGGCTCAGGTGTAAAAACCCAACAGACTTTACCTACCTACCTACCTCACCTTACGAAATTAATCCGCTCCAGAGCCTTTTTTGTAACCTGGATTTTTCGTAAGTAGAACCGCATTTTAGATGTAGAGCGCATGATTCGTTCCAAGGCCTCCAATACTACCCTTTAAAAATGATAAAAGCATAGCTTTTAAGGTACTTACTTCGTGTTGACCATGTCTTCTTAGCAGAGTTATAATCTTACAAATGTTGATGCAAGGTTAAAAGCCTGAGCCAAAAAAATAAAGTTGCAATGAGCACACTCAAAAAACTCAAGAAACAAGCTGCTGCTCAAGGGAGCTGCTTCATCCCTCCTAGCCAAAGGGAGGCCAGCGGGGCAGGATGTTGGGAGATAGCCAATGGGAGGGAGTGCTTTCATAACGTGAACTTATTTTGTAGCCAGAGACAAAAAATTTAGGAAAATGTTTTTCGTAATCTGGAGTTTTTGTAAGTTGAGGTTCCACTGTATTTAGCATCTCAAATTCATCTTATCCAAAGGTTGGGGATTCAAGCCCCACTATCACCTGATTGTAACTGCCCCCCACTCCCCCAGTGTCCCTAACTGTGTTATCAAAGGCGAGCCATGCCTCTCACTGTCTATGGTGGGACATTCATGTTAAAGAACCATTGCTGACTTTTGTAAAGTGGAGATGCAAAGCCGTCAGCATGTTTCCACCCTGTGATGGCCTGGCGATCTGTCCAGGGTGTACTCTGCCCTCGCCCAGAGTCGGATGAGATGGGCTCCAGCCTTCTCACTACCCTAATTAGTTCATTTTCTGTAACCGCTTCATCCTAATTAGGGTCGCGGGGAGGCTGGTGCCCATCCCAGCCGACTCAGGGCGAGGGCAGAGTACACCCTGGACAGCTCGCCAGGCCATCGCAGGGCGGAAACACGCTGACGGCTTTGCAGCCTACTCTTGTCAAAAGTCAGCAATGGTTCTTTTACACGCCTCACACCATAGACAGTGAGAGACATGGCCGGCCTTTGATAACCCAGTCAGCTGCACTGGGGGTGTGTGTGTGTGTGTGTGACAACCCTGTGGAGAGTGGGACTTGAACCCCCAACCTTTGGATCAGCGATCCAGCGCCCTATACCACTAGACCACCACTGCCCTGGACCCTAATTAGGATTAAGTAAATGAGTAAGAGTGAGGTAGATATTGATCAGGAAGTGAAACGTTCTCCACGGATGTAGAGGACATGATCATACTTTGAATATGTTTAAACAAACCGAGTGAGGACGCGCTCGGATCAAGTCGACTCTGAGCGAGGGTGAAGTACACCCTAAACAGCTCACCAGGCAATTGCAGGGCACCACTCGACTCTGGGCAGACACACACTATCAGAGGGGCAAACATACACAACCATTCACACTCACAACTAGGGGTGACTTGAAGCAGCCAGTCAGCCCAGCAGGCATGTTTTTGGACTGTGTTAGGAAACCAGAATACAAGGAGGAAATCCTCGCAATTACAGGGACAGCATACGCACTCCACGCAGAAACACCTGAGCTGAGCTTGGGATTTAAATCCAGGATGATTCCACCACCTCACAATGTTTCACATCACGTGTCTAAAAATATTCACTGAGTAATGAAGGTTTTTGAAGGGTTCAATTTCTATAAAACATAATTGGACCACGTCGGCACGGTGGGGTAGTGATTACTACAGCCGCCTCCCGGTAAGACGGTAATGCTGGAAATGTTTACCTTCAGGTTCTCTGTTTTCCTGTCACAATTCAAAGACATGCAGCCGGATAATTGACTGTTCCGCATTGCCTTTAGTTGTGAGTGTGAATGGTTGTGGCTGTTGGCCTCTGTGATGGTATGTGTTTGCCCAGAGCCGACTGGGACGGGTGCCAGTCTCCGCAACCCTAAAGGAGAAAAAGGCTCAGAAATGTATTGAAGCAAACAAAACTTCATTTACCCATTCATTCATTTTCTGAACTGCTTATTCCAAATTAGGGACGTGGGGGAGGGGCCCATCGTAACCGACTACAGCCGAGGGCGAGGTACACCCTGGACAGGTTGCCAAACCATCGCATGGCCAACACTCACACAACCATCACACTCAATCTCACACCTAGGGGTGATTCGGAGCAGCCAATTACTTTTTTAAACTAATTTAAAAAAAATACTGTCCATTTGGACTGCGGGAGGAAGCCAGAGTCCTCGGAGGAAACCCACGCCAGAACAGGGAGAACATGCAAACTCCACACACAAATGCCCAGGCTGGGAATCGAACCCACGACCTTGCACCGAGGCGGATGTGCTAACCACTGCACCACTGTGCTTCCAGAAAACAAAACTTTAATCGTAAATATATTCAACTCGTCACTGTCACCAGGTAAGTCTTGTAATATTTAAAACAATTGACCACGTTCTAGATATTTTCACCTGGACGTCATTAAGAATCCGCTTCAAACCTCTGCCCCATTTCTCAGCCCTCTTCCTCCGGTACAGTGCCTCGTCATAAAATATTCAACAGTACATTCTACAGTGCGCTCACCCCAACCCAACCCCCAAAAAAAAAAAAAAAAAAAAAAAATTACTTCTCACCATCGTTCCAGTTTATAAATGAGAAAACTCATGGCAGAGTTTGTGCCAAAAGAATAAACGCTGTATCTTTCATAGAGATGAAGACAATGAGAAGAAGGACAAGAGGAAGGAAGACGAGCTGAAGCGCAGGTTCAGGAGGACGAGCTCGCACAAAGCAGCGGAGCCTGAGAGTCATGAACCGCTGATGTGGAAAATAATGGACTCTCAGAAGACTAAACTGCTTGTAAGGCAGAACTGGATATCTTTTTATTTATTTTTGCTGTCATTGTGTCTCCGCTCTTTGAGATTATTATTTTAAATTGTGTCTGCGTACAGGCTCGAACACCTCACCCACACCGTACCTGCATGTAGGTTATCCATATCACATGATTAGCGAGATTATTAAATACGGTATGTGGTTATCTTTCTATAAATTATCTACACATTATTTCTATATAGCTTAGCGTGAAGAAAACACGTTAGATTTTTTCCCCCAATGTAAACATGCTACGCTAATCGAATGGCACGGAATTAAGTACAAATGAAATTAGCAGGATTAGTCGCGGATCGATAAGGTGCAACCTGGAGATTACCGATTCGATTCCAGGTGCCACAGCCATGACCAGAGGTCTGTGGGAGCCAATTGGCTGTGCTTTCACGGGAAGTAGAGATGGCACACACTCGCCTTCCTGTCACTCACAGTGATCATCAGCCAATCACCGGCATCTGAGAGCTCATTCGTACAAAAGTGGACAGATAACTCATTCTCGAAGAGTGTGTTGGGTCGCCTCTGAATGCACATGTGCACCAGCTCGTAAAGAGGCGGGTGGTCATGGCGAGGGCATGTACATGCTTACACCCCTCTCTGGTTGGTGGTGGTTGTGTGATAGAGGAGGCGAAAATATTTTAAAGCCCTTTTTAATAAACAACCTTCAGATGTTGTAATCGTACGAATTTTCCAGACAAAAATGGGGAAAATAGGTCATTTCTGTGAATCAAGTTATACGATGGTCCTATAAAAGTAATATGATTGTGGCATACTATAAATATCATATGATATTCTGGTGATACTCAGTTGCCATACGATGTCCATACGACTGAAACTAACACCGGCGTAAAATATTGTGGGTCTAACTTATGGCAATCGTAGGGCTATTGTAAGAATATCGTGCGATTCTGAGTGTATCAAATTCACAGGTCTATGATGATAGTCGTAGGCCGTCGTAGAGTATCAACTTTTAGAATGACGTTTGAGACTGAATAGGTTAAAAAATCTAAGACGAGGAGCGATGCCGGAATTATCTGATGCACATCATGTGCATTTCATATGCCACACCCAACCCACGACTGTTCCTAGGAATTGACCCAATTTCCAGGTCAATTCCAGGTCACCTGTTATTTGAACAAATTACTCCGTTTTTAAAAATGACTGAAAGGTGAAAATGAAGCCATGTAAACAGCGTGAAGTTTATTATTAACTCCATGCCTATTTCTTTTTCTCCAAGAATTATTTTGCCAGGAATTTCTACAACATGCGAGTGTTGGCGCTGTGTGTGGCATTTGGCATCAACTTTATCCTTCTGTTCTACAAGGTAAAGCCTCAATCTATTAAATCCACAGGCTACGTTAACGCTGCATTACGCATCAAAATTTCACATGTAAATATGGGATTTATTTTTAGTGCTGATTAGTAAAGATATACACACATACAGTTAACCGAGTCCAAACATGTTACGCCTGACGATTCAGTTAACTGCAGTGAACAATTCAATTCAATTTGTACAGGAGTTTTTACAATTGAAATTGTCACAAAGCAGCTTTATAAAAAAAACAATCTAGTAAAGAATTTAAAGTTGTGATTTTAAACATTTCTCTGTAAACCCTACACATCTGCCTTAATGAGCAAACTAATGGCGACGGTGGAAGGAAAAACTTCCTCAGTAGACAGGATGAAGGAATCTTGAGAGGAACCAGAATTACAATTAAAACTGTTCCTCATTTGGGTGAAACTGGATAAAAAAATACAAACCATGTAGCAGAACCTCCACTATAGTTTAACATCAAGTCCAGTTGGCTATCTTATAACTGTAAAGAGAACCGTGGATCTAAATAATTTCAGTGAAATAGTTTATATCATCAGCAGTGAAAGGTCATCTTCACAGTTTCTGTGTGGACATTTAGATCCATATGGATCAACAAGAGGGCGGAGCTTCTAAGATTAGAACTCCAACCAGTAGTAGCACATCAGGACGAATCACAGGATTCAGAGAACACAAGGATCAGAATCACTGTGATTCTCAGAAGTAGCATCTGCACCTCAACAAAAACACACAAGCGAGAAAGAGAGAGAAACAGGGAGTTGTTGATGACTCGGGCTGTTGGGTAGAGCAGTGAAATGGTTCAAGAAGAGTTTAATATTTCAGGGTCCAACCAGATGAACACTACTCAGTGGTAGTTGTAATTCTCAGGTTAATATTTCAAAATTTCCATGTTACATTTTACACTGAAAACCCATAAGTTTAAAAACACTAACATCTGGAAGATGATGTGAATATCATTAATTATCTATGGTAAAGTAGACATACCAAGGACTGGGATGTTCATTCACGTATTCATTCATTTGCCGTACACACACACACACACACACACACACACACACACACACACACACACACACACACACACACACACACAACCTTTCACAATCAGACATCTAGTGGTAAATTGGAACAGCCAGGTAGCCTAATGTGCATGTCTCTGGGCTGTGGGAGAGAATTGAGGAACTCTGAGGAAACCCACACAAGCATTAGAAGTGCCTGCAAATGCTGCTCAGAAACACACTTTGCTGAGACCAGGAGTCTAGAGGTTGCCAGATACAGCATTCTAACACAATACCTTCCACAGGTTTAGAAAATTACAACATTTCCCTCTGAGCTGATACCTAATCCAACACCCTACGAACACTAACAACGGAAACATTGTCTGTTCATGAGTCAGGTTTCCTTTAATGAAGCTGAAGGTACGGCTGTGTCGGACCTCAGCGATGACCTTGATGCCTCTGAGACGATGTGTTTTATCCTGGGAGAAAGTGTTTATATGAAGCTGGGCCTCCAAACTCTGGCTGTATTCCACACTCTTATCTCCTTCTGCTCCATCATCGGCTACTACTGTCTCAAGGCAAGCGGCCGCCGTTCATTCGGGTTCAAAATGTTTTCCCGTTTCATTTTTTTCTGTATAAAGGAATTTTATGGAAGGAGTCTCCAATGTCAGAACTTTGTAACACCACACCCGGACCAACAATGTGATGATGTGCAGTCTCTTTTTAAGACTCACCACAGTGACGCGTGGTCATAATGAACCTTCCATCATTTACCGACAACTGATAACAAAATACTGATTTAGTGTCAAAACGTTATGATTTGGAATAGATTTCAGAGCACCTACGCATTCTTCAGGATGTAAAGGTAAATATCAGCACCATCACACTACATTTTGTATCTTCAGGTTCCTTTAGTGATATTTAAGCGAGAAAAGGAGTTGGCACGTAAGCTGGAGTTCAATGGCTTGTACGTGACACAGCAACCTGCTGAGGATGACATCAGGGGCCAGTGGGACCGACTGGTCATAAACACACCGTAAGAGCTTAAAACCTTCAGGATACACCATCACATACGGTAAACCTAACTCTATAGATGTAAAACTGGATACATTTATGCAGTTTTAATTATCTTTTTTTAGATCGTTTCCAAGTAATTATTGGGACAAATTTGTGAAGAGGAAGGTACAGCAGTAGTAGAAGTAATAATACTAATACTAATACTACTACTAATACTACTACTAATAATAATAATACAGGCTTGAATTAACTCTAGAAATATATGCTTTAAATAAGCATGAACACTGTGTGAGTTTACTCTTCATATATTTTTGCACAGTATTAACCTTTTCAGTTTGGTCTAATTTCCTGATATTTCTTCTTCTTCTTCTTCTTCTTCTTCTTCTTTTACTTTCGGCTGCTCCCTTCAGGGGTCGCCACAGCAAATCATCCGCCTCCATCTTACCCTGTCCTCTGCATCTTCTTTTCTGACTCCGACCTTCACCACATCCATGAATCTTCTCTTTGGTCTTCCTCTAGGCCTTCTGCCTGGTAGTTCCAACCTCAGCATCCTACTACCACTATACTCACTATCCCTCCTCTGTACATGTCCAAACCATCTCAATCTAGCCTCTCTGACTTGGTCTCCAAAACATCTGACATGGGCTGTCCCTCTGATATACTCATTTCTGATATTTATTTTCCAGATAATAAGTCATACAAGCTTACACATAAAATTCTGTCAAAAAAAAAAAAATCACTGTTTACAGTTTAGTAATACAGTAAAGGCATCCAGTAAAAAACTTGAACCAACAAATAAATTACCACAAATGCTACAGCAGCACAACTACCGTAAATACTGTAATAAAGAAGCCTATCTCATCACTATTCATCTAATATACAAATTCTAACATGTGTACATATGTAACACACACACACACACACACACACACACACACACAAAACATTTAACCGAGACTAATAATCTAGTTGTGTCTTATAGTCTGGAAAATACGGGACTCAATAAAATGATCAAATCTTGCGCATATTGGTTTTGGGTTTTAGCTGGTTAAAGTTGTACAGCTGCATTATTTTACTTTCTTTGTGGCAGGTGATGGCCAAGTACAGCGAGATGTATGGTTCGGAGAGGACCAGTGAACTGCTGGGTTTGGATAAAACGATGCTGGATTTCAGCTACAAAGGCCGGAACAGAAGAAGACCTGCCCGAGAACTGTACTCGCTTATTATTTTATACTATATACACAAAATATATGAAGAGTATTATTATTATAATCATATGTGGATCATATAGTGCACCCATAACTCAGATTAGATCATTTGGACCAGTGCATAAGTTCTTGTGCATAATAATTGCTCAGGTGTACCTTAAATATCTTACACTTATTACTTAGTATTTCATGATTATACATCAGATCCTATACATTGAGTATCTTTACTCTCATAAGTATCTTGTAATTGAGTTCCTATCTCATTACTTGAGTGTATCACGATTATGACTTTTTCATGCCTTAGGTATCTCATACTTACTATCTCAAAATTATCCCTTTCTATCTCATAAATTGAGTATCTCACATATGAATTAGTATATTGTAATGTTAGGAGAGGGCAGTGGTGGTCTAGTGGATAGGGTGCAGGAGCACTGATCCTAAGGTTGGGGGTTCAAGTCCCTACAAGGTTGTCACTGTCCCCCCAGTGCAGCTAACTGGGTTATCAACGGCGGGCCATGTCTCTCACTGTCTATGGTAAGAGGCATATAAAAGAACCATTGCTGACTTTCGTAAAGAGTAGGCTGCAAAGCCGTCAGCGTGTTTCTACGACCTGGAGAGGGATGGGCTCCGCCAGGCCAAATCGGCCCAAATCTCACCATGAAGGCGCCCCAACGACATTCTCGGATGTTAAGGGATAAGTTAAGTGAAGTGACTGTTAAGATATTAGTTGGTATCACATACGTCTCTCATGAATTGTGTCATAAGTATCTCATACTTATTATCTCGTAATCATGAAATATTATTTTATGAAATGAGTATCCCATCCATATGACGTAGTCTTAGTATTTTGTAGTTGAATTGGTATCTCATTATTTGAATTTCTCATAACCTTCTCATGGCTTAAGTATCTCATAATTATGACTTTCTATCTCATAAATGGAAATAACTTATCATCTCATAGTTATAAATATTATTAAAGATGTCTTTTCCATGACCTAATAACTAATTTTTATGACTTAATAATTATCTCATATTTATAACATATTATCTCATATTCGTATGTGACTACGTTAGAATTATACGAAACACTCTGTGCTATGTAAAAATAAGTTTCTGTTTATTCAAGACGCAGAACCCAAGTGGTGCTTCCATACCTGTATGTTCCAGGTAATGTCAGGATTTGATGTTAAATTTCTTATCAGACTTATGGACTGTACTGTTGTTGTTATTTTAGACTGAACTCCATTGATATGAAATATCAGATTTGGAAACTGGGCGTGGTGTTCACTGATAACGTGAGTCGATTTTGTATCTTTCTGTGTTTAAAGAAATGTTTGCTGTACAATCTACAAATTTATTAATAATTTTTTATATATATATATATTATATATTTACAAAATCCCTCAGTCATTCCTCTACCTCACCTGGTACATAGTCTTGTCCATCTTGGGCCACTACAATAATTTCTTTTTTGCGGCTCACCTCTTGGACGTCGCCATGGGATTTAAAACATTGCGTACCATCCTGTCATCTGTCACACACAATGGAAAACAGGTAAATACATAATCACACAAACAAACAAACAAATAAAATCCTATCTGTCCACAGTACTGTTTTAATGCACTTACTGAATAATTATGGGGCGGCACAGTGGTTAGCATGTTTCCCTAACAGTCAGGTCCTGGGTTCGAATCCCAGGCTCGGTAAGGGTTTCCTCCCACATTACAATGACATGCACACAAGACTAACTGGCCCTGTGATGGCTTGGCATCCAGGATGTACCCCATCATCACCCAGAGTCAGCCTCCCTGTGATCCTAATTAGGATTAAGCAGCTTAGAGAATTAATGAGTGATTATACAAAATATATAAATCGTAACATAAGAAGGTAAATGTCATTGTAAGATGATGTGTATGCAGGATGTTGGATTTGACTAGTGTGTGTGTGTGTGTGTGTGTGTGTGTGTGTGTGTTGTAGTTGGTTCTGACTGTGGGTCTGCTGGCTGTGGTTGTGTATCTCTACACCGTCGTGGCCTTCAACTTCTTCCGGAAGTTCTACGATAAAAGTGAAGATGGTCAACCTCTGGACATGAAGTGTGCCGACATGCTCACTGTAAAAACAGCCCCCCCCCCCCATCCCACACACACCCACACCCACACACACACACACACACACACACACACACACACACACACACACACACACACACACACACACATACCACAAGCAAATAGTTACTAAGCAGGAAACTAAAACTAAACTAAACAGGAAACCTCTACACGGCACACTCCCTGATGATGATTGGTCAATCCTGCCTTGTATTACTCTCACTCACTTAGTTGGAGGACTGCTTAATCCCACTACTGGGGGGAGGCTGGAGCCTACCTCGGCTGGATAAGAGTGTGGTACACCCTGAATGGCTCACCAGGCCATCACAGGGTCAACACACACACACACACACACACACACACACACACACACAACCATTTATACTCGCACTTACACTTAGGGACCAACACAATTTCCAGTGAGCCTACTGTACTTGCTTTTGGACTGTGGGAGGAAACCGGTGTGCCCGGGGGAAATCCACTCAAGCACGGGGAGAACATGCAAAGTCCACACAGAAACACCCCGAGCTTGGAAATCAAACACAGGACCTTCTTGATGTGAGGTGGAAACCATGTACCCCAAAATGTTAAATATTGCTTTGATATATTTTGTTCTAAACCATGGGCATCAAACTCAAGGCCCATGATCCAAATCTGGCCCGCCAACCTCTATGATGTGGCTCGTAAAAGCTTTTAAAGATTATGATTATCATGTGTTCTTTATATCAATCATGACACATTGCAATGGTTTGTTGGTGTGTCTGTCTGTCTTCCTTTCAGCTTTTTCCCTTTTACTCGGGAGTCGCCACAGCAAATCATTTGATTCGCACGTTTGATTTGGCAGAGGTTTTTACGTCGGATGCCCTTCCTGTCACAACCCTTTTAGCAAGGGACAGAAACACGCTGACGACTTTGCAGCTCCTCTTTACGAATGTCAGCAATGGTTCTTTTACATCAACCTCTCACCATAGACAGGTTTGTTGGCGTGTAATAATAAAAAAAAGGAATCGCTGAGGACCAATCAGAGTAACGAATTTAAATGATTAATGATCATTTATTTATTTATCTTCTACACCACTTAATCCTAATTAATTACTGTGATCAAACAAAGTGTACAAGACGGTGTTGAGGCCAGCGATGTTGTATGGTTTAGAAACAGTGGCACTGAGGAAAAGACAGGGGGCAGAGCTGGAGGTAGCAGAGATGAAAATGTTGAGGTTCTCTTTGGGAGTAACGAGGATGGATAGGATCAGGAATGAGGACATCAGAGGGACAGCACATGTTGGAGGTATTGGAGAGAAAGTCAGAGAGGCTTCTGCCTAGAGGAAGACTAAAGAGGATATTTATGGATGTGGTGAAGGAGGACATGAAGGTAGTTGGTGTAAGAGTAGAAGATTCCGAGGACAGGGTGAGATGGAGGCAGATGATTCGCTGTGGCGACCCCTGAAGGGAACAGCCGAAAGGAAAAGAAGAAGAATTCAAACAAAACAAAACAGAAGCACTCAGCAAGACTCGTTCAGAATTTAGTACATACTTTAGTACAAATGTAATTAAGCCACGCCCTTTTAAAGGTGTTTTAGTATAAACTACACAGAAACCAAAAGCCAAAAGAAAAAAAAAATACAACTGCCGAACAACGTCCACTGAGCTGGAGGCAACCAATTGGTCATTAGCCATCATTGCTCAAGCTCATCAAGCTCGTTGTACTGAAATAACATTTAGATCTAGTTACTGCTGCTGCTCGTGATGAGTTTATGTTTAGTTTTACAATAACTACAGTCGAGCTTATCGTCTGGGAGTCGCATTATTTAGTATTAAAGTTGAATTTGGATTTCTTGGATTGAATATAAGTGAGAAATTCCCTGCATTACGGACCAAACGCAACATAAAAGTAATAAAAACACACCAAACTCTTCTGGATATCACGAAACGTTAAAGGAATTCACATCAAAGCATGATGATCAAGGTGTGTGTGTGTGTGTGTGTGTGTGTGTGTGTGTGTGATCAGTGTTACATGTTCCACATGTACGTGGGTGTCCGTGCTGGCGGGGGGATCGGTGATGAGATTGAAGACCCCGCGGGAGACGAGTCCGAATTCTACCGCGTCGTCTTTGACATCACCTTCTTCTTCTTTGTCATCGTCATCCTGTTAGCCATCATTCAGGGTAAGAACAGAGAACCGGCAGTGCAACTCATCTTGAGTTCCATAAGCACATCATATACAGAGGTGGCTTTTAAAGTTAGAATTTGGCCAAAAAAAGTTTTTGGACTGCATTTATGGACAGGCAGATAACGTTACTGGTAATATCTTTATATTTAACAACACGAGCCCAAGATGGCTTCCTCCATGGTCCTGCAGGAGTCCGGCAGTGACTAGAGCCAGACTTGTTGTTAACACTGTGTGTGTGTGTGTGTGTGTGTGTGTGTGTGTGTGTGTGTGTGTGTGTGGGGGGTTCTAACGAGGATTTGAACCCATGACCACCATTGGCTCCATACAGACACATTAAGAGTTTGTTTGTAAAAACAAGTCCAATTGTTTTAATAATGAGAATATTTTTTAAAATAGCTTTACAGGTACAGAAGTCTTCTTTGCCTAAATACCATCAGAAGCTCTGACCTACATTTACAACATAATTTCTCAATAATGAATTACAGAAGATATTCAGCTATTTAACTTCTTTATATTATTTGATTTGAGAGACCTCACATTGCCAGTGTATCATTGTATCCTGTTGTTGACATTGTTATGTTTTCAAATAACCTGACCTACTTTCTAGTACAGTGGTACTTCACTTTATGAAAGTCTCACCAAACGAAAAATTCAGGTCATGAAAAGCATTTTCCTAAAATTTTTGTCTCTGGATACGAAACAAGTTCACGTTACTAAAGCGCCATCTTAAAAATTAAAATGCACCAGTCAAACATTCAAACAATGCACGAGCTGCTCTCCCATCAATGACGTTCAAGCATCCCGCCCCGCTGGCCTCACATTGGCTAGGAGGGATGACACAGCTCCATCTTATTGGCTATCTCCCAAAATCCTGCCCTGCTGGCCTCCCATTGGCTAGGAGGGATGACGCAGCTCCCTCCCATTGGCTATTATGGAGCTGCATCTACCATGATGCTTTTCGCGTAAAGGACAGAGTTATTACTGTTGTTTCAGGTTTTATTTCTTGACTCAGGCTTTTAAACTTCCATGAACATTTGTAAGATTATAACTCTGCTCAGAAGACTGGGGCAGCAGCTTAAGCATTGAGGTCCAGACATCCCTCTTCCCAGCCACTTCCTCTAACTCTTCCAGCGGGACGCTGAGGTGTTCCCAGACTGGTCATGAGATGTAATCCCTCTAGCATGTTATAGGTCGCCCCCGGGGTCTCTTGCCGGTTGGACATGCCCAAAACACCACACCAGGAAGGCGTTCGGGAGGCATTCTAACCAGATGCCCGAGCCACCCCAACTGGTTTCTCTCAATGCGGAGGAGCAGCGGTTCTACTCCGAGCGCTCCCCAGATGGTTGGGCTGAGCCCCCCCACGAAGGAAGCTCATTTCAGCTGCTTGTATTTGTGATCTTGTTCTGTCGGTCACTACCCAAATCCCGTGACCATAGGTGAGGGTTGGAATAAAGATTGACTTAGAAATTGAGAGCTTTGCTTTGTGGCTCAGCTCCATCTTCACCACGACGGACCGGTACAGGCTCCTTTTTACAGCAGAGGCTGCAGCGATCCGCCTGTTGAATTATATTAGTGGGTTGAGTCCTACTGAAGGACCAGGCACCAAACGCACAGCCACCACTGCAATATTCAAATGAAGTATATTGTTGAATCCAGCACTAGCAGATTACATCCACACACTCAAAAGTACTTAAGGGCATTTTTAAAAAATGATCAATTTATATAAATATATTTATACTAATAAATTATGCTCTTTGTGGTCAAAGACGGGAATTTACAAATAAGAAATGTCACATTTTGATCCTTCAGTGCTGAATTGGAGTCATAGTTGGTACTAGAATGAAATTAAATGAAAGTGTTCAGACTTATATATATATATATATATATATGTATGTGTGTGTGTGTGTGTGTTTCTGAGTTTCTGACTTTTTACAGTCGATGGGAAATTTTAAGTGACTTGGTGACACTGTGTTGATGTGAACTTGTGGTCAGGTCTGATCATCGATGCATTCGGAGAGCTGAGAGACCAGCAGGAGCAGGTGAAAGAGGACATGGAGGTGAGGCCTTCTGGGAAAGGAAAGGAGCTCAACATGATACATTTATAAAATTACAATTTTTGTTTTTGTCTTCCTGCAGACAAAGTGTTTTATCTGCGGCATTGGGAGCGAATATTTTGACGCTGTGCCTCATGGGTTTGAGTCTCACACGCTACAGGAACACAATCTGGCCAACTACCTGTAAGATAATAATAATAATAATAATAATAATAATAATAATAATAATAGTAATAATAATAATAATAATAATAATAGTACTAATAATAATAATAATAATAATAATAATAATAATAATAGTAATAATAATAATAATAATAATAATAATAATAGTAATAATAATAATAATAATAATAATAATAGTAATAATAGTAATAATAGTAATAATAATAGTAAAAGTGGTAGTAGTGTGGCACACAAGTTCACACATCCACCTTCCAGTAAGAAGGTCCTGGGTTCGATTCCCAGGCTCAGGGTTTTCTGTGTGGACTTTGCATGTTCTCCTTGGGTTTAATGGGGGTTTCCTCTGGGTGCTCCAGTTTTCTCTCACAGTCCAAAAATATACACATTAGGCTCATTAGTTGTTTCAAGGCACCCTTATGTGTGAGTGTGAATGGTTGTGTGTGTTGACCCTGCTATTGCCTGGAGAGCTGTTCAGGGAGTATGCCACCCACTATCATTGCCCCGTGGCTGAAATGGGCTCCAGCCTCCATAAAATAGGATTAAGTGTCTTAGAAAATGAATAAAGTAATAATAAATAACAATACAATGGGTGACAGAGTGATTAACACATCCACCTTACAGCAGGTTGGTCCCAAGTTCATGTCCTGAATTCTGGGTGAAGGCGGAGTACACCCTGAGCACCTTGCTAGTCCTGAACACACACACACACACACACACACACACACACACACACACACACACACACACACACACACACACACACACACTCCTAGGAGCAATCTGGAACAGTAAATTGGAGTACACAGGTAAAAACCAGACAAGCATGTGAAGATCGGGCAAAATCCACACAGAACGACCCTTGCTGGGCTTCCTGCGTGGCGCACTGACAAGGTGCATGACTATTAACCCAGAGATTGCAAGTACAAATCTGATTTAATGCTACAGCTGTCTGTAGTCGGGAGTCCATGGGAGCTAATTAGTCGAGCATACACGGCATACATGTCATTAACAGCCAATTGCCAACCAATCACGTGCATCTGGGAGCTCATACGAGGGGGCGGACAGTGCTTTCCCTCATTGTCAGACTGCCCCAAAATACGCATGCGTTGCAGTTTGTAAAGAGGCAGGTGGCTAACATTGCATGTTACAGAGGGGGCATGTATGTGCTTTTACCCCTCCCTGGTCAGTGGTGGTTGTGTGATACGGAAAGCAATACCTGATGGGTTGGAACTGGATACGAATAAATTAGGAAGAAACTGGGGGAAGAATCCAAAAAAAACCAACAAAAAAACAGACCATTGCTTTCATTTCATGAAATGTGACATGGGGTTTTTGATCTCAGTGCCTCAATTCTGAACAATCGTATAAATAATGTTATCAATTTATACGGGTGTAATTTATACAATGGTGTTTTGAAGGCATTTTATACAGTATTATTCCTCATAGCTAAAAATAAAAGTAAGAAATGGCCCCACAGCCGAGAGAAATAAATGACACTATGAATTTTTGCCTGCAGGTTCTTTGTGCAGTACCTCATCAATAAAGATGTGACGGAACACACGGGGCAGGTAATTACAGTCGAGGTTTATTAGAGAGGAAGGAAGAATTAAACAACCTTCTCAGTAGTTCTGTCTGTGCTCCAGCACAACCCAAACCTGGTCAGCAAACAAGCATCAAGTTTAATATGTCAGTGAAATAAACTCTGTGATGAATGTAAAGCATCAAAATAACTGAAGTACGAATCACATGACTTCGTCTCACCACCCCCGTGCTGTTGTGGAATATAACTGTGATATTGTATGGTGTCCTGACTCTCTGTCTTCTCCCGGAACAGGAGTCCTATGTGTGGAAGATGTACCAGGAGCGCTGCTGGGAGTTCTTCCCGGTCGGAGACTGTTTCCGAAAACAGTACGAGGATCAACTCGGTTAAAAATAAAAAGGTGAAACGCTTTCTCAGTCGTCCTAATTTTCAACAAATGCTTTGTGCTTTATTAGCTCCAGAACGGACGACTGTTATGCGCTTTATGATGGCGGCGATCTTTTCTCTAGTGTGCCGCGTTCAGCCTGGCAAAATGTTGCTGCCCATTTTTTAACAGGCTGGTTACCCCGGTCCGGGAGGTGCGAGAGTCGCTTCACTGGCTCCCAGTTCAACTGAGAATAGATTTCAGGGTTTACTGATGGTTTTTAAAGTGATTCCTCAGTTTACTTGATGATTCTGATGTACTGAATTAATCCCGAAAGGAAAATGATTGCCTCTGCATTTAACCCATCAAAAGTGAGCAAATACACACACTCACACACAAACAGTGAGCACACACACACACACACACACACACACACACACACACACACACACACACAAACAGTGAGCACACATACACGGGCACACACACACACACACACACACACACACACACACACACACACACACACACTCACACACACGGACAGTGAGCACACGCACACAAACAGTGAGCACACACACACACACACACAGTAAGCACACACACACACACACACACACACACACAAACAGTGAGCACACATACACACGTGCACACACACACACACACACACACACACAAACAGTGAGCACACATACACACGTGCACACACACACACACACACACACACGAACAGTGAGCACACATACACACGTGCACACACACACACAAACAGTGAGCACACACACACACACACACACACACACACACACACACACACACACACATACACACACACATGGACAGTGAGCACACGCACACAAACAGTGAGCACACACACACACACACACACACACACAGTGAGCACACACACACACACACACATACAGTGAGCACACACACACACACACACACACTGAGTGCACGCACACACACACACAGACAGTGAGCACACACACACGAACAGTGAGCACACACACACACACACACACACACACACACACACACACACACACACAAACAGTGAGCACATTCACTCACACACACACACACACACACAGTGAGCACACACACACAGTAAGCACATACACACACACACACACAGTGAGCACACACACACACACATATACACACACACACACACACACAGTGAGCACACACACACACAAACAGTGCGCACACACACACACACACACACACACACACACTCACAAACAGTGAGCACATTCACTCACACCCACACACACACACACAGTGAGCACACACAGTAAGCACATACACCCACATATACACACACACACACACACACACACACACAAACAAACAGTGAGCACACACACACACACACACACACACACACACACACACACACACACACAGATAAACAATGAGCACACACACACACACACACACACACATTGGGGCCCCCAGAGAGCAGTTTGGGGGTTAGGTGCCTTGCTCGAGGGCACTTCAGCCTTTTTTGTGAAGCAGGTGAAGGTGCAGCTCACTCCCCTCACTACCTCACACATTTCCTGCTTGTTCGAAAATCGAACCAACAACCTTTCAGTCCCAAGGCCGCTTCTCTAACCTTTAGGATACGGTGGCCAACATATTAAATGTACCATATTTATCTGAGATTTAACTCTACGTAAAACATTTGAGGGTCGGCACAACGCACAGTTGCACCAACCTCCTCACAACTCTAGTTGGATTAAGCGGAAGGATCATGGCGGTCTGAAATTTTTATATTCTACACTGCTGTGACGTTCTGCTGACTTTTCTTTTTAATGTTAATTGTATTATTGATTCTTGTCTTTACTTCAGTTTTTGTTTGATTTACTGATTGCCTCGTCTGTAAAGCGCCTCCTGGATGTTGTATACAGTGCTGTATAAATAAAAGTCGAATGACTGATTCATTCATTTACTGAACCGCTTTATCCTAATTAGTGTCATGGTTAGGCCTGCGCCCATCTCAGCTGACTCTGGGCGAGGGCAGAGTACACCCTGGACAGCTCGCCAATTAATAACTACAGCAATTAAAATATTAAGACATTAAGGACGTGTTCCTGTTTTGTAATGAGATTAATTCATATTGTTTTCCCCATGAAACAGGAAACTGTTGTATGCTGCATATTTCTGACCCTGATCCGATTGAATTGGATGACGTGCTGAAGAAGACCAGGCTTGTAGAGGACTTCACTGATTTATGATATAATGGTCAATGGAAATGATGATGTCGTCTTTTATAACAAATGCAGAATTTACACACACACACACACACACACACCACACACACACATACACACACACACACACACACACACACACACACCCAGCAGGCAACGGACATGAGACTGTTTATGTTTTAAATCAATAAAAATGTTTGATGTTGCAACTTGAATCATGTCTGGTCCCTGATTGGTCTGTGATTTATCCAATTAGAATGAAATTATGGGCTATTAATTGTTCTGAGAAAATTTCAGCCATCACACACGTATCAAGTCTATTTTTTTGGTTTTCTCCAATCCAGATTCTTCAACAAGGGTATCGTTCATCTCACATCACAGAGACGCCTGAGCTAGTAAATATACAGTACAGTAGGCCCTTGACTATTCGCGGTTTTGCACTTGCGTTTGTGCATATTCGCGGATCGCAGAGCAACTGTCATGTGATTCAAATTCATCGGTTCCTCATTCACGCACAAGTTGTCGATGAGCCTTTTTTCAGTGTTTTAATTACCAGTTAAGTTCTATGATGCCACTCAAATGTCTGCTAAGCGCCAGAAAAAGGGTAATAACGTTGGATGTCTCTTCTGAAGAAATAAGACTTTCTTCGGAAGAAACGACAGTTTCCTAAGTGCCTGAAGAGGAATAATCATCTGAACTGTTGTCAAGCACTGTAGTCAGTTTTCAATTATAATTCCAGTATAGTACCTAAGTTAATGTTTAGAATGTTTGTGTGTGTGATTTTATGTACTGTGGTGTAGCATGTTTCTCATTGTGTTTTGTTTATCCAATTTATTACATTTCATGCTCTTTTTGTCATAGTCTGTGTTTTTGGGGAACTTTGATTTTGGCGGCTGTGCCTCTAACTCTGTTTTCTCTCCGCTTCGGCTGAGGGGCGTGGCTAAGCTGCTTGGTGGCTCACACCTGAATTCACTCTTCTCATCTACTCCCAATAAACTCATCACGGCCCTGCTTCTTTGTACTGTGGTCTCTAACTCTGTTTTCTACCCACTCCGGCTGAGGGGCGTGGCTGAGCTGCTCGGGCTGAATGCAGTTCACACCTGAATTCAGTCCTCTCATCTACTCACTATAAACACAAACTGCATGTTCACCTCAGTTAAAGCATGCTGCTTAAGTGCTTCCCCTATGAATAATGAATCCACTCTGCCATCTCACACTACCTCTTGCATTCTGGGTCCGGTTGAAAACTCATTACATTATTATGTCACACTTAAGTTCTTTATGTACAGTACAATTATACATGGCAACAGCAAACTATATTTTCAGTGGAACTTTAGTGGGGGGTGGGGGTGGGGTGGGTGTCTGGGGGTGGGGTCCAGGGTGGAGCCTGTTTGCTATCTACAGTTGGTCAACATATCATCTAGCATAGACTAATTGGAGTATAATTATTTGTAAACACTTAAAACAGCCAATCAATGGTGAGGTGCTCCACTGAAAATAGTAGGCACTTGAAGCAAGTTCACGTGATTGTACTTGAGAACAAGTGCGGCTTATCCGGACTTCTGGGCTTTCAAGTGAGCAAGTGGGTCGTTGAATACTTGTTTAGTACTCAGCCTTCAGTCCGGATAAGCCGCGCTTTGTCTCGAGCACAAGCAAGTGGACGATTCACAGAAATGACCAATTTGAGATAAAAACCACGGAATTCCGTGGATCCGTGGAAAATTGCCATCTTCTTCTTTTCCTTTCGGCTGTTCCCTTCAGAGGTTGCCACAGAAAATATTCTGCCTTCTTCTCACCCTATCCTTTGCATCATCTTCTCTTACACCAACTGCCTTCTCTTTGGTCTTCCTCTAGGCCTTATGCCTGGTAGTTCCAACCTCAGCATCCTACTGCCAATATACTCCCAATCCCTCCTCTGTCTCTCTCTCTCTCTCTCTCTCTCTCTCTGTCTCTCTCTCTCTCTCTCCCCCCATCTCATTCTCTCTCTGTCAAGCTGATCCTTGATGCAGTCCTACCTCCACCTTGAACTCTTCTGTCACACCAACAGCACACCTCACCACTGTCTTTCATCTCTCATACATGTCCTGCACCACGTATGTACAATAAATGTGAGGTGCTCCAGCGAATATAGGCGCTTGTCGCAAGTGACGCATGGTGCTTATGAGACAAAGCGCAGCTTATTCGAACTTCCAATCTTTCAAGTGAGCAAGTTGAATACTTATTAATACTTGTTAAATACTGTATTAATGAGTAAGACTGTCTGTAGAATATGTTTAAGAAGCATATTTTACCGCATTTAATAGATACATGGGGTTTTACTTCCGGGTACAGAACTTGCGGATTATCTTGATTCGCAGGAAGGGCCGGAATCGAACCCCTGCGAATAATGAGGACCTACTGAATATCGTTATTTTATTTTCGCCAAGTGCCTTATCCTGTTCAGGGTCCTGGTGCACGGTGGAGTGTCAGGATACACCAGGCGATCCAACAGCACCAGTTAAACCCTTTTCACATGCAACCTGTCAGTTTTTTTTTGTTGTTGTATGACTTTAGCGGCGTACAACAGAAGGGACAGACATAGATTTTGGTTCAGTGGATTTAAAGGCTGCGTAGGTATGTTCATGCATAAAATATGTGTTGTACGTCTGTTGTGCGGAAAATAGGACACATCGACACATCTATAAGTTAAAACGTATAATGCTGATACAAACGTGATATGGTTGAATGAGTTTCTTCAGGGTCCTCCTGCTAGACTAAAGCAGATACAAAAACAGTAACCCCCGCGCAGCACCCCAATCTATAAGCTATCATCCAGTAACCAGACCAAAATTGCTATATGTAATTAAAAAAAAGTTATTCCTGTTTTTCCTTGGTGGAAAAAATAACCAAAATAATCATAAGCACAATTTTAAAATTTGATGTAAATCTTGTGTAATTTAAGTTATTATTATTTTAATAGAGCAGCAGCGAGGGTGCAGGCGTATGATGTGTCTGTGTGGAGTTTGCGTTGGATTACACTGGGTGGGGAAATGGCGAAGGTTAGTAAGTACAAATAATGTGTGAACAAATTCATTTGATGCTCACAAGGGGGAGACATTTCATTATATATGATGCATATGTACACACTCACTATCAGAGTTACGACGTACGCATGTTACAACCACCCGTGCTTACGACCACGTTTAGCAGATACCTATTATGAGTTTACTGTATGTCTGGCAGTGCAGCACGTAAGATAGTTGTGGCAGCACAGCATCCCAGCATCTCACACTCAGAGCATTCTACCACGACACTCATGGAATTGGTACCGTCGCAGGAACATCTCTTTAACAGTACATTTTTACATTGATTTACTGTACACCGTTACCAGGGTCCCCAAGAGGAAGTTCGAGTCATCAGATGGCAAGTCTACCAAGAAAGCAAGTCAGAGACAACGATGAAAGTGATAAAGCAGTATGAAGGAGGAAAAAAAAGTGAAGATCTCCAGCTCTCCCACTCCACGGTGTCACAATTATGAAGAACAAGGACCGCATTAAGGAAGCGGTGAAAGCAGCAGCCCCAATTATGTCAACTATCATCACAAACAGCGTGAAGGACCGATTGCAGAGATGGAAATTTGCGATACACGTGGTTGGAAGATAATTGGCAAAGAAATATGAAAGTGATGTTGCAAGCAGTGCAAAGTAGGACTACAAGTTTATTTCGCACGTTGAAAAAAACGTGCAGATGAAGAATACCCTTCACATGAATTCATAGCAAGTGCTGGTGGTTTCAGTTATGTTGTGTTAAATATCCAACTTACAACCAATTGAACTTACGACTGGTTGGTTGGACCTGATCTAGGTCGTAACTCGGATAGTGACTGTTATTATTATCTCTAAGTTATAATGAAACCTAAATTTTTAGGCAGATTTTTCAGGGAAATTAATGCATCTGTCTCTATAATCCATTTCTTCCTGATGCCAGGACCTTGCAGTCTAGAAGTTCTCCTCTAGTGATAAGTCTGTACATTATATTTTCTTAAAGCAACAACATTTAAAGTTCTTACAAACACCATTTTCCCCTCAGGGTTTTTTACTGCGACTAAATCAACACGGCTTTTGCTCATGTTGTGTTTCTGTTGTCATTTTTTTCTTTCTGTCCCTTTCTTTGTTTTTTACATTTTTAAATATTTTTTGCCGTAAAACTCATCCAGTTCTCTGTACATTCCCTCGGTTCTGTCATCATCTCAGGCCCCTCCTCCTCCAAAATGGAGGATTCTGCATGGAACCTGAAGGTCTCTGACCTCAATCTGCTGCACTGGGTTCTCTCTCTCTCTGTCTTGCTCACTCTCTCGTTCTCCTTCTCTCTGTCTGTCTCTCCTTATCTCTCTCCATCTCTCTCTTCCCCCTTCTTGATCTTTCTGCCCCCTGTCTCTTTCTCTCTCTGTTATCCTGAGCATGAAATTAAATGGGGTCTGCATGACCTCCCGATTTGCTCAAGCCGTTAAACCGTGTTTGTGTATGTGTCTGAGAGCGCGAGAGAGAACGCGAGACAGAGAGAGAGCTGACATAAACCTTATTATCGAGACAAGGAACCGAATTAACTTCATCCACACACAGAGAGCGAGAGAGAGAGAGAGAGAGGATGAATAGAAGAAACAGAGACCCAGAGGTAACATTCAGTATCTATTAAAAAAAAAAATCTTCTTAAGGATGAAAACCCTGAAGACTCATGTCTGATTTACTACTAATGAGGAAAACCACCACTGTGACTTTATATCCAGAGCACTGAATACAGCATGACCTCACTTCCTGTCTCTGAAATGGAACTTTTCCATCACATCAATCATAATCACTTGTCCTGTACTTGGATTACATGTGGTTTGGAGGCCAGAGGAAGATGAACGAGGGTCTGTGAGGAACCTTAATAGCCGCCTGTGTCTGGGAGAGAACGAGGTGATGGATGTACTCACGCTGTGGGTGTTTTTTTCTGATGTGGTTCTGCAGGTTTGTTCGCTGTGCATGCTGGGTTCGTTCAGATCAGAACTAATGAAGTGTCATGTTTAGTTCATTTTCAGGTTTCATTTCAAACTTATCGATGTTACATGTTCTACGTTCTAAATATATATATATATATATATATATATATATATATGAAAAGAGCTTGATTGAGAGCTTTCAGGGGTTTGTTTTGCAGCTCATTGATTGGTCCTTATATAACCTACAACTGAGGTAGAACCTAATAAGCTGTAAACTGAGAATGTGATAACCTGTTGTTGATCTATACGTAACCACATACATGGTGTGCATCGGAACAAAAACCTCATCCTGTATAAGTTCAACAAGAGCGACTTCGTATAGAGAGTAGAGACGAGAGGTTAGGAGAGGAGACGAGAGCAGAGGAGAGGAGAGGAGAGGAGAGAGGACACTCGAGAGTTCCCACTGTAAGGCGGCGTCTAAGCTTGAATATTGTCAGAAGAACTACAGAGCACATTGTGAAAATATTAACTAAACAGATTCTGGTTTTCAGGATAATCAGGAACTCTGCACAGGCCAGTAATCCCGGTTTGTAACACAGGCCTCTGGAGTGGGTAACTTTCTCATGTTGGGTGTTCGGTCCCGGTGCTAAAAGAGCTGAGAAGGGTTTCTGTGAGCTGTAATACTGCGGCAATGTTGCCACAGTGAATCATCTGATTCGCACATTTGATTTGGCATAGGTTTTTACACTGGATGCCCTTCCTGTCACAACCCTTTAGCAAGGGACAGAAGCATGCGGACGGCTTTGCAGCTCCTCTTTACAAAAGTCAGCAATGGTTCTTTTACATGAACCTCTCACCATAGACAGTGAGAGACATGGCCCGTCTTTGATAACCCAGTTAGCTGCACTGGGTATATATATATATATATATATATATATATATATATATATATATATATATATATATATATATATATATATATACACATATACATATATATATACACATATACATATATACACATACAGGGATCCCTCACTTTCCACGGTTAATTGGGACTGAGATCCACCCACGACCATCAAGTTCCACAAAGTAGGATCAACACCCACCGCTGAAGTATACGTACATGTATGTGTATCTAACATCAATAAATACATATTCAATGCTAAAAGTGCTTATAATAACAAATTAACCATTAAAAAAATAATGCAGAAGAAATAAATAAAATATAAATACACACACTCAGATGCACACCTCACATAATGTAAGTAGTTTTGATCGGAGGTTTTGGGTTGTTTTTTGTTTTGTGTTTGTTTAGGGTTTTTTTTTTTTTTTTGCATAATCAGCCTTGTTTGGCAGCATTTTCCTTCACTTTTCCCCCTATTCTTCCTTAGTTTTTTTAATTCGATGAATATTAAAAAAACAAAAATGCAATGCACTGAATGCATATGAATTGAAACGTGAAGTAACAAGGGTTCCCTGTGTGTGTGTGTGTGTGTGTGTGTGTGTGTGTGTATATTATATATATTCGGCGAAGTAGGATCAACCCACGCTGACTGACGTATACATATATGTATATATGTATATAATATCAATAAAAACATAAAAAGTTAAGGATATTTGGAAATGTTCTAGATATTTTTTGCCGTTCCTGAATTGGCCTTAATTTCAGTATTTTATATATATTTATATATATATATATATATATATATATATATATATATATATATATATATATATATATATATATATATATATATAATATATATGCGGGGCAGTGGTGGTCTAATTGTATAGGGCGCTGGATCGCTGATCCAAAGGTTGGGGGTTCAAGTCCCACTCTCCACAAGGTTGTCACTGTCCCCCCCAGTGCAGCTAACTGGGTTATCAAAGGCGGGCCATGTCTCTCACTGTCTATGGTGAGAGGTTGAAAGAAAAAGAGGTAAAAGAACCATTGCTGACTTTCGTAAAGAGCAGCTGCAAAGTCGTCAGCGTGTTTCTGTCCCTTGCTAAAAGGGTTGTGACAGGAAGGGCATCCAACGTAAAAACCAAATCAAACGTGCGAATCAGATGATTCACTGTGGCGACTCCCGAGTGAAAGGGAAAAAGCCGAAAGGAAGACAGACAGACAGACAGACATATATATATATATATATATATATATATATATATATACACACACATACACACACACACTCATTACTGATCCCAAAGGAAGGGATTGAAGCCCCACTATCACTGGGTCACTGCCCCCCCCTCCAGTGCACTAACTGTCTCTCACTGTTGTGGCGGTTCATGTAAAAAAACCATTGCTGACTTGCATCAAGAGGAGCCGCATTGCCTACAGTGTGTTTCTGCCCTGTGATGGCCTGGCGAGCCATTCAGGATGTACTCTGCCTTTACACAGACTTGGCTGAGATGGGTGCCAGCCTCCCCGTGACCCTGATTAGGAGTAAGTGGTTCATAAAATTACTGAATGGTTTCCTGTGCCTATGTGGGGTTTCTCCAGGAACTCTGGTTTCCTCCCACTGTCCAAGAACATGCACAGTAGACGAATTGGCTGATCCAAATCACACCCCGCTCTTGCCCAGAGTCAAACAAGACCATTTATTCCCATTACTTGTGCCAAACAAGAGCCTTCCAATAAGCAGGGAGTACTGTGAGCAGTGAGGGTCACAGGGAGCATGGAGGCTATCTCAGCTGATTCTGGGCGTGTGCAGGGTACAGCCTGGAGTGCTCATCAAGCCATCACAACACCTATAAACACACACCCATTCAAATTCACATCTCGGGGCAATTTGGAACAGCCAATCAGCCTGCAGTGCATGTTTTTGGACTGTGGGAGGAAACCGGAGCACCCAGAGTAAACCCGCCCAGGCACACGGACAACAGACAAACTCCCGAGCATTGGAATTAAACCTGCGAGCTTCTTGCTGAGTTGAATGTGCTACCCACTGCACCAATGTGCCGCCTCCCTCAACTCTTTTTTTTTAAGCATGATTCATTCCAACGTTTGATGGCCCAGTATCTGAAACTTCTTGTCCCTGCATCATCGATGTCCTCGCTGTTCACACTGTCCTCGCTGTTGAACAGACGGTGTGCTATGGATTGAGGTTTGTGGCCAGTGTACACTGCTTGTATTCCATCAGCGATGCTGAACATCTGGCTGTATGTTCAGCAGAACATCTGGCTGTATGTTCAGCACACCCTGCGGTGGTACTTGCTGTTACAGCTGAAGTGCTGGTTCTAATAAAGTCATTCTTTAAACCATTCACACTTTTATCGACATGACTTATAGAGAAGCTTTACATACATTACAGTTGTAGAAATCTCACCTATGTGTCAGCTGTAATTAAACAGTTCTGATGGTTCTTAAGGTCAGCAGTGGCGGTACAGTGGTGGAGTACTGAATACTAAGATCGGTGGTTCAAGCCCCACTATCACCAGGTTGTCACTGCTGTCCCCCCAGTGCACTTACTGGGTTATCAAAGTGTCAAAGTGGGCCGTGTCTCTCACTGTCTGTAGTGGAGGTTCATGTAAAAGAACCATTGCTGACTTTCATAAAGAGGAGCGGCATAGCCATCAGCGTGTTTCCGCCCTGTGATGGCCTGGTGAGCTGTCCAGGGTGTACTCTGCCTTCACCTGGAGTCAGCTGGGATGGGTGCCAGCCTCCCCGTAGACCCTAGTTAGGATTAAGCGATTACAGAAAATGAATGAATTAGTTTGTCAGGTAAAATAAACAACATACAACAAGAAGGTTCGGTTATAACGAATTGGAAATGCATTGGTAACGAGCCTCTGTGGTTTTGGAATTTGCTGCAGTTGTCGTGTTAACATTTGATCATTTTTATATAATACTGGGCGGCACGGTGGCGTAATGGTTTGCACGTCCGCCTCACAGCAAGGTCTGGGTTCGATTCCCGGCCTGGGCGTTTCTGTGTGGAGTTTGCATGTTCTCCCTGTGCTTGCGTGGGTTTCCTCCGGGTGCTCTGGTTTCCTCCCACAATCCAAAGACATGTGCAGTAGGTTAATTGGCCGTTCTAAATTGCCCGTAGGTTCGCATCGTGCAGAAGGCAATGGCAAACCACTGCACTAATCCTGCCAAGAAAACCTCCATGAAGATGATAACCAGTGCGTTATCCTTCATGGTGGGGCGCCAATGGTCATCTTACGACTCTGGCACTAGATAGATAGATAGATGTAATACTGAACGTCTGAAGGTTAAGGGCCTTGCATAAGGGCCAACAGTGGCAGCATGGCGGTACTTTGGCTTGAACCCCATCCTTCAGTTCAGTAAACCACAGCCTTGACCACCAAGCCCACTGCTCACTGTCTCCAAACCCTCACAGCCAGAAATGATGATTGATTAATGATCAGTTAATCCACAGAAAGATCCAGAACTCGTGTAATGATTCCAAAACTGTGCTTGCCTTTGAACACGCCCCTTTTACACAACCGTGCACCGACTCGAACGAAATAACAGGAATTGAAATTAGACTTCATCATGATTGTCTCAGTGCTGTTTAGCACCAGAGCACCACAGGCCTCAGAGGAGCAGAGTGAAGTTCTGATTAGAGCACGGTTACAGATGGATGAGAGGCGGGGTTATTAGTGGATATTAGCGTTCATGCAGTTTCGTTCTGCTTCTTCCTTGCGTGAATGGGAAGCTGCATGGTGTGAGCGTGAGACCGTCCATGTGCTCAGAATTACTCCGCCTCCTCTCGTAAACAGTAGAACCCCACTGAGATCCATCCGGCACTGCGGCAGCAGCATCTTCACCTTGTGCGTCCATCCGACCAGAAAGGAGGTCATTTGCTTTCTGTTCATCCATCTATCTATCCATCCAGAAAAGTAGCCTTTTGTTTATTTCACCATTTACACAGCAGTTTAAACAAGCAGGTGTTTATAAAGCTCTCGATATTTTCAGGCAGCCACCCATCCACCATTAGCTATTTGACAATTTCAATCTGTGCAGTGTGGCAGCGTGCTGACCAACTTACAGCCAGAGGTATTAATGACTTGGTGTAGACCAATCAATTGTTGTGTGCTGAGAATATATCTTTGTATACTTATATCTGCATGAAATTTGGCACAGGTACTCCTTAGTACGGGGTGTGTGTGTGTGTGTGTGTGTGTGTGTGGGGGCAGTGCTTCGCCTCCTGAGAGCAAGAAGGTTCTGGGTTCGATTTTCAGGCATTTTCTGTAGAGTTTGCATGTTCTCCCTGTGCTTACATGGGTTTCCTCCAGGTACTCTGGTTTCCTCACACAGTCCAAAAACATCTGATTGGCTGTTCCGAATCACCCCTAGGTGTGAGTGTGAAAGGTTGTGTGTGTTGGCTGAGCTGGGCATTAGCCTCTCCACAGCTCTGGTTACTGTGGACCTTGTTGCTGTGATGTGATTGTGCTGACCACTACACCAACGTGCCGCCATCAACACAACTTGTAACTGCAACTATATCTCATATTACTGTCTGCGGTCCTGATCCATAACATCAGAGGAAAAAATTACGAATATTGTTAATTATGCGTAATGTCGTTTTAAATTCAGTGCATGTTTCATTCATATTCACAAACTCATTACGATACAAAGCCTACATACATGTAAATGTAACCCAGTGAAAAGAGTGAAGATGCGCACAGATAAAATACCAACATGTTAATAATGCTTATTACAGACATCAATCATAAGGCTGTTAAAAAAATCCTCCAGTGCCAGTCAAATTCTGTTAGCCCATTTATATTTGCATGAACGAGACCTGAAATTAGCAATTAGCGTCTATTCCCCTTGATCTGTAATGCAGTGCATGGTAATTAATTACGGGACTCATCAACCAGTCAGCTCTAAGACGAGACTATCTCAGGCATCATTATGTTCTAGCTGGCTGATCACACCAGAAGATATCCACGTGCTAATGAGTAAAAAAATTCAGCTATTGAGGACAGAAAGAGAAACGGGTCGGGTGTCTCTTGTCCACGTGTTTCCAGCAAGCAGCAAATACAGTAGGCCCTTGACTATTCACGATTTTACACTCACGGTTTGAGTATTCGCGGACTGCCGAGCAACTTTCACGTCATTCAAATTCAGCCAATGGCTGTCCTCCTTCTTTCTGATTGGTTGAGATAATGTAACGCCCCTTTTTCCTCATGCGTGCACAAGCCTTTTTTCAGTGTGTTTTAATTACCAGTTTAGTTCTATGATGTCATTCAAACGCCTGCTAAGCACCATAAAAAGGTAATGACGTTGGATATCTCTTCTGAAGAAATAAGACTTTCTCTGGAAGAAATGACAGTTTTCTCTGAAGTGCCTGAAGAGGAATAATGATCTGAACTGTTGTAAAACACTCCACTATTAAAGTCTTTTTCAATTATTATTCCAGTACATGACCTAAGGTAATGTTTAGCATGTTTGTGTGTTATATTTTATTTACTGTGGTGTAGCATGTTTCTCATTTTGTTTTGTTTATCCAATTTATTACATTTCTTGTTCTTTTATGCCCTTTTTGTTACGGTTTGGGGGACTTTGATTTTGGCGCTGTGCCTCTAACTAACTGTTTACTCTCTGCTTTGGCTGAGGGTCGTGGCTGAGGTGCTCCGTGGCTCACACCTGAATTCACTATTCTCATTTACTCCCAATAAACAAAAGCACGCTCACCTCTGCGCCAGAGGATTAACTCACATCACATCACATTACCTCTTCTTTGGTTTGTAAGGCTCTCTAACTTGCTCACTCTAAAACTCTGTTTTCTACTCGCTCCGGCTGAGGGGCATGGATGAGCTGCTCGGACTTAATGCAGTTAATACCTGAATTCAGTCATCTCATGCCTAATGCAATACGCTCCTCTAGTGGGAATTTTTGAGAACTGCAGTGCTTTATGTTTCAAGGAGAATGCATTGAAAGGTGTTTTTATATGTATGCTGTATAATGTTTAGATTTTATTATCAATCAATATCACAGTAAAAAAAAAAAGAGTTTTTCTTAATCATTGCCACATTTTGCTACATTAATACTGTATTAAAGAGTAAGACTGTCTATAGAATGTATTTAAGAAGCATATTTTAGCGAATGTAATAGATACATAGTATTTTACTTCCGGCTGCTCATTTGCGCATGTAACATGATACATGGGGTTTTACTTCTGGGTACAGAACTCCCGGATTATCTTCATTCGCGGGAGGGGCCAGAACCGAACCCCCGTGAATATCGAGGGCCTACTGTAATCTGAAAGACAGAACAGGCAGCAACGGGCTATAAGTGAAAATGATAAAAAAAAACATGATCATCTCATTTGGCCCTGAGTTCAGACATCATGCAGAAATTATCTGAAAGGTTTTAAATCATCTCCATTAATCGCCAGCATGTCCTGGAACCTGTATGAGGAGGAATGAGGACGGAGACGGAGGACGGAGGACAGAGGACGGAGACGGAGTGGTGGAGAGTTGGTGGTTGTGATGCTGGAACAGAAGAGAGATGTTTCACCTCATTTTACAATAGAGACCAATGTCAATGACATGGTACTGAAGTGATTAGCACCTCTGCCTCACATCAGAAAGGTCCTGGGTTTGATTCCCAGTTTGGTTGTTTCATTGTGGAGTTTGCATGTGAGTATCTTCAACTACTTGGCGGTTCCAAATCTTCCCTAGGTAATGAGTGCTGGCTCTGCGATGGCCCGTTGGCATGTCCACGGTGTACTCTGCCTTCTCCCAGAGTCGGCTGAGATGGATGCCAGTCTCCTTGCAACTCTAATTAGGATTAAGCAGTTCAGAAAATGAATGAAAATTTATTTTAGAAAAATTTGGGCAGCATATCCACTTCACAGCAAGAAGGCACTAGGTTCGATTCCCGGGCTCAGGGTGTTTCTTTGTGCAGTTTGCATGTTCCCCTCGGGCTTGCGTGGGTTTCCTTTGGGAACTCCGGTTTCCTCCCACATATTAGGTTGTCTGTTTCAAATCACCTCTAGGTGCGTGGTGGCCATGTGATTGAATGGCTAGTTGTTCAGGGTGTACTCTGCCTTCACACCAAGGTTTGGTGCGATGGGCTCCAGCCTCCCATGATCTAAAAGGAATAAATGATTTCTGCCAATGAATGTTTGACTTTTCCTTAAAACGTCACTTCAGTCAGTATTTTGTCTGTAAATTCACGTTGAAGGTAAAGTTCTGAGCTCAGTGATGGAATGAGTGGTGTGTTCACCAGGACTGAGAAGCCCGCAGATCTTTTACATGATTCTGTGTGTTGGTGAGAACTGAACACGGATAGAAAGGTGTTTCCTGATACTTAGACCCATGCGCTGATGCACTTACAAAGCACTATCAGTACATGCAGACTTCCTGTCCCACTGCAGATGAAAAGCTGGGTTTTAGCTGTTAGTAGATACGATTTGTTAGGGATAATCCCAGCTGGGTCTACGAAGGAAAATGGGATCTTTTTATGTCAGACAGATAAGCCGGATCTATCAGTCCATTTTCAAACAGATAGAGAGAATGAAGGCGAGAACCATCACAGATCTCTGGATAACAGTGGAGATGTCACTTCATCACCTCTCCTCGTTATACACCTGTAAACACAGACTGCCGGAACTGAAGCCATTTTTAAAGTGTAATTATAATTCAAACAAGAGCAGGGCGGTAGGGTAGAGGCTATAATATCTGTCGCACAGCAACTATGCTGACGGCCATACAGCTCCTCTTTACGAAAGTCAACAACGGTTCTTTTATGTGAACCTCCCACCACAGGCAGTGAGAGACACGGCCGACCTTTGACAACTCAGTTAGTGGAACTGGGGGGACAACAGGGACAGCTGGCGATAATGGGACTTGAATCCCTGTCCATCGGATAAGTAGTCCAGCATTGTACCCCCAGGGTCACCATTGCTCCTATATTATTATTATTATTATTATTATTATTATTAGTCTTTAAAATTAACATTTGCTTTGAAAAATTTCCTCCTATTTTGTATGTGTAGTACAGAATGTTCCCCCTCTTCCTCTATAATAATAATAATAATAATAATAATAATAATAATAATAATCCTCTACGTTTCCTTTCAGCTGTTCCCTTTAGGGGTCGCCACAGCCACAGAGCACACATCCTCTGCATCTTCTACTTTTACTCCAACGACCTTCATGTCCTCCTTCACCACATCCATAAATCTCTTCTTTGGTCTTCCTCTAGACCTTCTGCCTGGTAGTTCCAACCTCAGCATCCTACTACCAATATACTCACTATCCCTCCCCAGTACATGTCCAAACCATCTCAATCTAGCCTCTCTGGCTTTGTCTCCAAAACATGTGCTGTCCCTCTGATGGACTCATTCCTGATCCTATCCACCCTCGTTACTCCCAAAGAGAACCTCAACATTTTCATCTCTGCATTTTCATCCTGTCTTTTCCTCAGCGCCACTGTTTCTAAACCATATAACATTGCTGGCCTCAACACCATCTTGTACACTTTTCCTTTCAATAATAATAATAATAATAATAATAATAATAATAATAATAATACCATGTCAGCAACATGTTCAAATATTTCTATAAATACAATTCTGAAACGGGTGTTATTGCTGTTAATTGAGTTGAAAGGTTCATTTCATCAGATGTACAAAAAAGGACCGTTCTGTGGCCTGAGCACAAGTCGTACCTCAACATCACAGCACAGATTTGCACCTGAATGTTTGTGTGTTGGTGGTGTAGTGGTTAGCATGTCTGCCTCACAGCAAGAAGGTCCTGGGTTCAATTCCCAGCATGGAGTTAATAGTGGAACAGATATAATTCTATAAAAACCTGGAATAGTGAAATTTAAAAATTGATGGTTTTAATGGGATTTTTATGTAGTGATTAAAAGTACTTTTGGCACCTGAACATACTTTCGTCCCTCCATGGACCCTGGTGGCCATGTGATAGGGAAGGTAATACTTGATGGGTGGCAATTCGACACAAATAAATTAGGGAGAAAATGGGAAGAAATCCAAAATATAAATAAATAATTATATTGCCATTCATCACTTGGTTTTCCAGGGTGTGTGTGTGTGTGTGTGTGTGTGTGTGTGTGTGTGTGTGTGTGTGTTATATATGTACCTTTTTGGAAACTTCTTTTTTTAGCTATTGCTTCTTGTTCCTGAGGAGCAGCTCGAAGCAGCAGTTTGGATCATTAGATGCTCCCAGTTGAATGATAAAATCCGTGATTCTGACCCAGGAGAAGATAATGAGCGTCTCCCTGCTAGGAAGATCTCGACATGTTTGAGAGCTTGATGGCGAGCGTGCGTGTTCTGCCCTGCTGGGAACCTGGAGCCGGCCAGCTTTCCTCCTCGGGTTCGCTGTGAAGGTAAAGCGAGCCGCTCGGTGTCCAGAACGTCCCTTCAGAACATTACATTTAACACGTGACTGAACCCGGCGCCCTTGGACTCGGGAGTGGATGCGCGGTTAGACATGCAGCCAGAACTCGGAGAGGAGATTTCTTTTTAATTACGGAATTCCTGACGTTTCCGTCCGGGACATGCGGTCCTGATGCGCGCGTGTGTGCGTGTGTTTCCTGAGCACGTAGGAGGAGTAGACATTGTACACCGTAGCTCCGATTCTGTGGAGTTTGTTTTGCACCATTTTTAAATCTTGTCCTTAAATTTAATTAATTCTTAAATTCCCTGTAATTAATCCACAGAGTCTCACAGAAATGTGCCTTTGTTTAATTCAAATAAATAAAAGCCTAGTCAACGACCTGGCCATAAACTGTAGGTTTAAATCAGGGGTGAACAAACTTTTACAGCACGTGAGCTACTTGCAAAATGATCAAAATCATCTCCCAACTATAAAGTTGTAAAACATTTATTTACTGATAAATATATTGAATTCTTTCCATGAAGCATCGATGTTAGTGTCCCTTGCATCACAGCAGGAGCCACATTCCTGAAAACACCTCAGTACATCCGGGCATTCCCTGCTCTGAGGACCCGCTCCAGACCCGCTCTGACTGGAATTTCCTGCTCTTCATGACTGAGGGACTTCACCCGGAAAAGAGCTGTGGGGGCTGTCTTTGTTTTCGAAGTTATCGAGGCAAATGCACTTTGAAAATGACACTAAAAAAAAACAAACGCCATCTTCCATTCTATATGAAAGCTCCCCACTCATTTTATACCCTTAAATTAACAAGACATGAATTCGAGGCTAACTTACAAACTTGCGAGAACACCGTTATGTGCACATGCGCAGTGAGACCGGTGTCAGGAAAGGTCAGATTGGTCAGACCGACTGTCAATCAAGTGACAAATTTCATAGTGAATACAGTATACTGTACAGTGGTACCTCACCTTACGAAATAAATCCATTCCAGAGCCTTTTTCTTAACCTGAATTTTTCGTAAATTGAATCGTATTTTACATGTAAAACACGTGATTCGTTCCAAGGCTCCGAGTACTACCCCGAAACCCTTTAAAAATTATCAAAGCATACCTTTTAAGACCTCCTTCTGCTTCAATATTCTACCGATGGTAGACGGGTTTGGCAAGATTCCTGTGTGATATCACTCGAGCCCGTTTCTTCTTCTCACTCGCACCGGAAATCACACACGTGTGTGTGTGTGTGTGTGTGTGTGTGTGTGTGTGTGTGTGTTGACCATGTCTTCTTAGCAAAGTTATAGTCTTACAAATGTTTATAGAAGGTTAAAGGCCTGAGTCAAGAAATAAAGCATGAAACAACAGTAACTCTGTCCTTTACACGAAAAGCATCATGGTAGATGCAGCTCCATAATAGCCAAAGGGACAGAGCTGCATCATCCCCCCTAGCCAATGACAGGCCATTGGGGCGGGATGTTGGGAGATAGGCAATGGGAGGGAGCTGTGTCATCCTTCCTAGCCAATTGGAGGCCAGCAGGGCAGGATGTTTAAACGTCATTGATGGGAGAGTAGCACATGCATTGTTTGAATGTTTGAATGGTGCGTTTTAAAGTTTGAATGGCGCGTTTGAATTTTTAAGATGACGCTTTCGTAACATGAACTTGTTTCATATCCAGAGACAAAAATTTTAGGAAAATGCCTTTCGTGACCTGAATTTTTTGTTTGGTGAGACTTTCGTAATGTGAGGTAGCACTGTATTAGACTGAGGTCGAGGATTTAATGCCATGCGACCCACCCAGACTACCTTTGCGATAGACCTGGAGATGGCGATCGACGTATTGGGCGCCCCTGTGTTATTTATTCCAGTTTAGATTCCGGGGTTTTAAAAATCGACTTTAGTTGTGAAATAAACTTACTTCAGTTGATGTCTTTAGTAGGTGGAACGGTGGCATAGTGCTTGGCGCATCCACCTCACAGCAACAAGGTCCTGGGTTCGATTCCTAGGCTCGGTGAAGGTGTCTCTGTGTGGAGTTTGCGTGTTCGCCTGCATGGGTTTTTCTCCGAATACTCGGGTTTTCTCCAACAGTCCAAAAACATGTACAGTACATTATGCTGATTGACGGTTCCACATGTCCCTCTAAGTGAGAGCGTGAACGCTGTGTATGTGTTGCACTGCAATGGTTTGCTGAGCTGTTCAGGGTGTACCCCGCCCTCGCCCAAAGTCTGCTGAAATGGGCGCGACAGCCTCCCTGTGACCATAATTAGGATTGAGCGGCTTAGAATATAAAGATGCACTGAAGGGTCCTGGGTCCGTGTCCTCGGCTTGGCTGTGTAGAGTTTGAATGTTCTCTCTCTGCTTATGTGGGTTTCTTTCAGGTACTCTGGGTTTCTTCCCCAGTCCAAAGACGTGCACAATAGGCGAACTGGCTGTTCCGAATCGTTCATAGGTGTGAATGTGAATCGTTTTGTGTGTGTATTGTGATGGTTCAGTAAGCTGTTCAGGGTGTATGCTGCCTTTGTCTCACATTTTGGCTGAGATAGGCTCCAGCTTCCCCGGGCCAAGAAAGGATCATTTGTTTACTTATGTTATTGTCATATATACTAAAACAATTATTTGCCTCAGGCTGTGAACGTTCCTCAGCTGAAGAGTCTTTCCGACGTTCATGATACAATAATATCCACACCGCCGTCTGTCACATAACTCTTAGAGTTGAAAAGGGTTCTGAACCTGAACCATACTGAATGATGACAAGTAAAGATTCAACACTCCTAATGGACCACTGAAGTAGCCGAGGCCCAGACCATTTCTGTGTGAGGTTTGCATGTTCTCCCTGTGCTTGCGTGGGTTTTCCCGGGGTACTCCAATTTCCTCCTACAGTCTAAAGACAAGTCAAGCTGTTCCAAATTGCCCCATTGTCTGAGTGTCCGTATAAAAGGTTGTGTGTATATTGTCCCTGTGATAGACTGTATAGGGTGGACTGACCCCTCGCCCAGAATTGGCTGAGATTCTGGTTCCAAGCTCGTGGCCGCACGAGGAGAATGAAGCAGCTCAGCACACGAATGCATTAATGAAGTGGGTGGCGCAGTAGGCATGAGCATGTTTAATCTGCAGCACAAACGCCGCATGTAGACCACTTTAAATCACACAGAAACCTCCTCAGGCGTAACGACTCCCTCACTCACGGTGGAATGAAACGTTCTCGAGTATTAATCAGCCGTCATTCAATCTTAATCAGCAGATATGTAAAATAGGATGGACTTACCTCTTATAGGAGGCACTGGGATCTTCAGCGGGGGGTTAAAATCCGCAGGATCCACTGATGCCCTGCGCACCTCTGATTTCCTCCAGTCTGTTGATTTTAATCCTTCATTAGAAATTTCATTAAAGTGCTGCATGGTGATCTTTGTACATCCAAATCCCTCAAATGTGATGAAAATGTGAGTCTAGTATTCATCACACTTTGTGAAATTCAATATTTTAGTGCACGGTGAATTATTCAGCATCTCTCTGCAGTATCCTGCCATTCACTTCATGCAAACTGTTTTTGGGTGGACAGCGGACGCTGATAACTGAAACTCAACTCTAATCAAATGCCACTGAGGGTTCAGTGGGCTATTCTGGGCTTCTTTAGGTGTCTCTTGGGTTCTTAGGGCTTCTGTGTTTTTTCCAAGGTTCTCTGAGCTTTTATTGACATCCATGGGATTCTACAGGCTTCTAATGGCTTCTAAAGGATTTCCAAAGTTCTATAGGCGTATAGACTTTAATTTAATTTCTAGGTTTAGACTTACCTTTTTTTTTTTAAGATGACATGGATAGGATGCTCTGGGCTTTGATCGACTTCCATAAACTTCTTTGGCTTAATCTTGGCTTATTTTTCTCGATTTCCGAGGTATATACTGTATATACCGGAATATGAACTTCGGTTGGCTCCTATAGGCTCTATAGACTCTATAGCAGGGGTCACCAACCTTTTTGAAACTGAGAGCTACTTCATGGGTACCAATTAATGCGAAGGGCTACTAGGTCGATACACACCTCTGAAATTACAAATTTGCTCAATTTACATTTAATTAGATTTAATTAGATGTTATTATTAATAATTAATGATATTCATCTATGTGAAGATATTGACTTGATTTAAAAATATATTCAAAAAAATTATATGCAGCTCAATGGAGAGTGGCGCTGTCCTAAAAATGGGCCTGTCCTAAAAATAGCAGTGAACAGGTCCGCGGGCAACTTATATTGTCCTTGCGGGCTACCTGGTGCCCACGGGCACCACGTTGGTGATCCCTGCTCTATAGGCTTTTCTCGGGGGTTGTTTGCTAATATGGGCATCTGTATGTTTCTATAGGCTGTTATAGGCTTCTGTGGTCTTCTCTAGATATTTCCTGATTTTCTATATAATGTGTTTGGATTTTCTAAGCGTCAAGTTTCAAAATAATAAAAGCATGTATGAAACATGATGATTGATAGGTACATGGAAGGAAGAAGGAAATAAGCGCTGGGCGGATGGGGTTGAGTAGCTCTGTGGTGATGTTCTGTATGTTCAGAGTGTAGAATTGTTCTGTGTTTAGAGGAATTGTGTAACGATGTAGTGCATGGCAGAGTGACAGCGCAGTACATCACACGGCCCTGACGCTCGACTGAGATGCCTGATTGAATTTGATTAATAATTCGAATCACATTAAAGTGACTGGCAGATGGTGACAGGGTTATTTTTAACCTACGGTTTACTGGGAAGTGACTCAGAGAAGATTTCCTTCTTTCCTCTTTTGCTTTCTCCTTTCATCTTATTTACTTTGTGGCCTGATTAGCAAAATGACAAGATGGCAGGTTTTCTTTTAAATGATGAAAACAAGAAAACGTTCTCCGACGAGCAGAGAGATCAAAAGAAACGCCCGAGCCGTTCAGATCGCCGGCTCAAGGGCGGGTCAATATGACGATTTCATATAAATTATTAAAAGCAGACTGTTTGCCTTCCATCGTGTTTGTTCTTTTATAAATAACGAATGTACAAGTATTTTGTATTAAAGTAACTTTTTTTCCAGCTCATTAATATCAGAAACCGAAAAGCAGGTTGAGATGGTTAAAAAAAAATAAATAAAAAAAAGATAAAAACACAGAAGCCGGACTGTGAGCTTGTGGTGAAACATCTGGCACTTCTGATCACCACCAGGGATCAGGTCACCGTCCCTTCATCTCACAGCTGGTCCTCACGCCAAGTTATGTCCATCCCCCAGCCAAAGCTGCCGTCCATTACAGTGCAAGGGTCACAAATGCTCACATCCGGATCAAAGTAATAAAGATCCACCTGAACAAATCACATACTGATGTTAGAAGGTATTAGATTAGAGTTTTATTTGATAAATCAGTAAAATGGCCCCAGTTTATTATTCATTTGATTTTTTTTTTCAGCACTGACAACCGTTGACAGTGGGGCTTAGACCCCTGACCTCAGTAATCCAGCACCCAGCGGTATTTATACTGTATGAAGTGTTTGAGAGACATGAAACTGCAATATTTGCTGAACTGCTTAATGCTATTGGAGTCATGAGGAGACGATCTTGGTCGATATTGGGCGGAGGCAGGTTACGACCTGAACGGCTTGCCAGACCACAGCAGTTCCAACACATTTACGTTTATAGCATTTGGCGGACGCTCTTATTCAGAGCAACATAGAATTACAGTATAGTTTTTTATACTCGCACATATTATTTTGCTCAAGGGCCCAACAGTAATGACAGTGGGGATTGAACCACTGACCTTTGGATTAGTAACCCATCACATTAACTACTAAGCCACCACAGCCCAACACACACACACGCACACGCACGCACTGCACTGCACTGCACTGCACTGCACCAAGCACTGGGAGAACATGCAGACTCCACACAGAAACACCCCAACCCAAATGTGGACCTCAAGCCCAGGATCTTCTTGCTGTGAGGCTGATGTTTTAAACACTGTGCCCCCCTGCCGCCCCAATCTGATTATCTTGGTCATGGGTTTATAACAATACAAATGAGACTCTGACATGTTCGTTGTTGCTCCTTGTACTCGGTTGTGCTTTCGCTTTTCTCTCCTTTCTCTTTTATCGGTATTGAAATGTAAAACCTGCATTTGAGCTACGATACAATGCCTGCCTTGGCTGTGCAATCAGAACTACATTAAGATTCAGTACTGCTGGGCTCCCCAGGGATGCCATGGTAAAGTGTAGCACTATGACACAAGAGTTCAGGAGTTCAAGCCCCTGGGATGCACACAACCGTCCGTAGCCAGACGCCAATTAAAGCTAATTGGCTGTGTTTTTTCGAGAAGGATGGATAATACACCCCAGGGGTCTCTGACCCTGCTCCTGGAGAGCTACCGCCCTGAAGACTTTGACTCTATGCACACCTGACCATCTGATTGGTACCTTAAGAAGTTTTTAATCAGCTTAAAGAGGTTTGTTAGAGGTTGGCCGGAGATAAAAGCTACAGGAAAATAGATCCTGAGGAACGGGTTTGGTCCCCCTGGTATAAACTCTGTTTCTATCACCGATAAGTGAAACCAGTGTATCATAGGCATCCGTGCACTCATACATATGAGAGAATGACGTGTGTTTGGATTACTAATGCAGTGATCCACATTAATTCATAAGTCACCTCCTATTCACTGCATTTGTTGAGAGAGAGAGAGAGAGAGAGAGAGAGTTGGCCCATTGATAGACTGGCAAGATGTTCAACTTGCACCCCACCTTCACCCAGAGTTGACTGGAATGATCAGAACAACCCTAAGTCATGTACTGTATGTAGAAGGTGGCGGAGAGCTCCTCTAAAATTGTTCACACTTGCTAGGTGTCAAATGCTTTAATATAAGGAACCTTACAGCATAACGATCCTGGTGTGATGTATAAGGAGGGTTATACTGTACATCAAATAACGGTCCTGCCCAGTGGTGCTTTTGGGTTGCTTTTGAGTTCTCTAATTCCGTTTCCTGTCTCAAAACATGCCTGAATAGTTTACTCTATTCCCAGCTTACATCCAATGTTCTTGGGATAACACTGACCTGGATAAAATGCTCAATAAACAATTTCCAAAGAGCACAATTGACCTTTATGATGATAACTGATACACACACAAACACACACACACACACACACACACACACACACACACACACACACACACACACACACTGCATCACTCTTCTTCACTTCTGATGTATAGAACTCGCTGCAGCCTGAACAAGCTTATACATAAGCTATACATAAATATCTGAAGTTAGGGCTCGTATTTTTTTGACAGAGCAGTTACACAATGCGAGAGAGCTGGCTGGTGGTTTGGCGCTGGCCCAGTGAATAGCTGGGATTCAATTGGGAGGAGGTTGTATTCTTTTTATTCTAAACAGTTTTTCAGGCATCATTACACCTCTCAAGAGTGCACTCCAGTCCTCTTACGTTTATTTTGAAGATGACAAGCCTCAGCGTACAAACGGCAGCTCAGTGAGACAGATAAGGTCTTTTGCTGTGTAAACTCCACTCTGCGCTTGCTATGGGACCTGTTTGAAAGCACTTGCTTGTTTATAAGATGCGATAAATGTAGGCTCTGGGTACAGTGACTTACCTAATGGCCTGTGATGGGAACATTCTCTCTCTCTCACTTTATCTCTGTTGGAAACTTATACCGCTGTCTGTGTTGTCTCTCCTTGTCGTGGTTGTGGCCTTTAGTATTTTCACACATTGCTGAAACACCTTGTGTCTCGTTCTGATGGTTTATACAGTGCCATGAAAAAGTTTTTTTTTGTTTTTTTTCTGTATATTTTCTCTACTCAGATTATCTGATAGATAATTGTAGAAAATCTGTAGGGGAGTCAGAGGAAACTGACTGGCCAGATGAAACCCATGCAACTGCAGGAAGAACATTCAAACTCCAGACCGAGACGCTGGAGCCAGGAAATCAAACCCTGGACCTTGTTGCTCTGAGGCCGATGAGCTGACCACCACGCCACCGTGCCCCTCTAAATATTTATTTATTCATTCATGATTTTCTGAACCGGTTAATCCTAATTAGGGTCACAGGTAGGATTATGGCCATCTCTGCCGACTCTGGGTGAGTACACCCTGGACAGCTCACCAGGCCATCATAGGGCAGAAACACGCTGACGGCTATGCAGCTCCTCTTTATGAAAGTCAGCAATGGTTCTTTTATATGAACCTGTCATCATGGACAGTGAGAGACATGTCCAGCCTATGATAACCCAATTTGTGCACTGGGGGGACAGCAAGCACTACCCAACATTTAAGGGTTATAAATAAACAAAATGAATACACTCAGGAAAGGGGGGCATATAATTTTTCACAACATTTAATGTGACGTTATGAAAAGTTTCTTCATAAACAGTAACAAGGAATGAAGTTGTTCTTGAGTTGCTGTATATCACGACTTTCACACGGCCCTGTCTCTGGTTGGGGTTTTATTTTTTACAGCTCACGATTCCAGGTGGATTTGCAATTCTAAAGTACCAAGTGATTGTGTGTGTGTGTGTGTGTGTGTGTGTGTGTGTGTGTGTGTGTGTGTGTGCGTGTGCGTGTGTGATGCCTTAGATCAGACTGGCATCCCATTCAAGTTGTATTCCTGCCTCAAACACAGTGTTCTGAGGTTAAAATTCAGACCCACCTCTATTCTGACCGGGATATAGCCCAGTGATCCTCCATTAACTTAACTTATATAACTCAAATAACAATAAAAATGACAAAAAAGTGTCAGCATACTATGCACATCCTTTCACAAGAGCACTCAGTAACTCAAACCTCCACCGAGTTAAACCCCAACCATAATACAAAGCACTGTACCCATCCTGCTGGGCCTTCTGTAATCATACACCCCCAAAATGTCTTCCAGTGTCAAAACGTCCTACAATGGGAAGCTCATTTCCAAAATCAAATTGAGTCATCCTGGTCCTTGTCTAAAGGTCTTACTTTCAGCACAATTTGAACCCCAAACAAAGGTAAAACGTTATACTGCAGTACCTTGACTTAAAAATGTAATCCTTTCCGAGGGCAAGCTCGTAAACCAAAACATTTGTTAAATGAAACAATTATTCCTTTAAAAAAATAACAGAAAACCAATTAATCCATTCAAACCCCCTCCCAAACTCATATCCCTGACATGAACATGTATATTTCACCGAATATATTAAGACCCAGTGCATTGACTGGGTTATGGAAGGCCGGCCATGTCTCTCACTGCCTGTGGTGTGAGGTTCATGTAAAAGAACCATTGCTGACTTTCAACAAGAGGAGCTGCAAGGCCGTCAGCATGTTTCTGCCCTGCGATGGCCTGGCGAGCTGTTCAGGGTTTACTGCACTCGCTCGGAGTCGGCTGGGATGGGCGCCAGCTTCCCCGCAACCCCAATTAGGATTAAGCGAATGATGATGATGATATATTAAAGATAAACATGTACAAACAATACATATTTCATAATAATAATAATACATGTACATTCACATTAATAATAATTAATAATAAATAATAATAAAACAAGAATACTCAATAAGTCAACTGACCCTTCTGATCATCAACTGCCTCGAAGATGTCACGTGGGCAGGCACGAGGTGGTGTGTCACAGAGGAGGACAGTGAGGAAAGGCTTGTGTTGAGCTCCCTCAAGGCCAAATAGTGGGGTGCCCCCCCCCCCCCCCCCGGCAGTGGTGCTCTCATTGTTGCACTATGGTGTTGGGACAAAGCGCTAAGCAAACCATAATAAGTGCAGTAAAAACGCACAGGATGCTGAGGGGGGTTGTGGGTGTGTGTGTGTGTGTGTGTGTGGGGGGTGTGTGTGTGTGTGTGTGTGTGGGGGGGTGTTACGATCATGTAAATATATAGGGGGCATCACAGATAATACAGAAGCACTGCACAAGGTGTTCCCGGAGTGTGGAGGAATACACGCAGAAGAATACGAGGCTAATCGGCCCGGAAAAGCCGTTTCCCCAGCAGAACTTGTAAATCAAAATTTTGGTGTTTGGATGGGGCAGATTTTTGGTGGATCGAAGCTCATATCATGGAAAATTCGTTATAAAAGACACTCGTAAGTCAAGCTACCACTGTATTCCCATTTGTCTGTACTACACAGTTTGGGTGGCATGGTGGCATAGAGGTGTAGCATGACCAAGAAGGTTGTGGGTCCGATTGCTGTGCTCAGATGTTTCTGTGTGGAGTTTCTCTTCGGGCCTACATGGTTTTCCTCCAAAGCTTCGTTTTCCTCCTACGGTCCAAAGACATGCACACGAAGCTGACTGGCTGTTCCCAATTGCACCCAGTCGTGGCTGTGTGTGAGTCTGCCCTGTAATTTATTGTTGCACTGTTCAAGGTGTACTCCTGCCTTTGCCCAGTGTCGGCTGAGGCAGGCACCAGCCTCCTCAATAAATTAGTGAGAGAGTGTGTTCTTCACAGTTAAATTAATTTCTTTTTTTTTTTTTTTAACCATGACATAGACAGAACAGAGAGAGGACGAAGAGGGGAGGATAAGTGACCTTTCAGCGATATGTAACGATAATAGTGCTGAGTAATACCTTTATTTATGGGAATAAAGTAAATGCCTGTGTTCGATCCAGCCTCCTGTGTGTGTGAGGACATTCAGGACGTATAGTTTTACTCAAGGATATTAATGACAGGTCCATTTATCAATACTATACACAGAAACATTTCTTTTTTAACCCCCCCCCCGCAACTGTGCAGTACATGCAGTTCTATCTCATTAAAGATAACACTGTCAGCAGCAGCTCACCTCAGTTTTACTGTATATTTTTGTGCTCAGTGATGAGTTTCAGGTCTCACTTCTGAGAATATCACACATCTGAGAGAAGTCACACTTACAGTATAACCATGTTCACAGTCCAGAGACTGTTGCTGTTATTATATTTGAACACGAATGAAATGAAGGTCTAACTCAGTCTACACTGCGAAGGCGAGGTACACCCTGAACAGCTCACCGTACCATCAAAGGGCAACACAGGGTGAACATGCAAACTCCATACCTTAGGACGCAAACCCAGGACCTTCTTACTGTGAGGTGGACATGCAAATCACTATGCCACTGCACCACCACTTGATCAAATTAACGAGAAATAAAACAGTATTTGAAGACTTATTGGGATGCCGAGGGTTTGACCGTTCAGTGTCAACGGTAATTTCTTATTCGAGAGTTTATATTTGGTTTCCTGTTTGATGCAATATTAGCTCGAGTGGTTAGTTATGTGGTTAGTTAGTAATGTTATGTTAAGGTACAATAAACAATAAGCAAATATTTAAAAAAAAATTTCAATTGGGACACATCCTGAGGCTGGTGGCGTAGTGACGTAGTGATTCGCAAGTCTGCCTCGCAGCAAGGAGGCCTGGGTTCGATTCCCAGTCTCGGGGGTTTCCACAGTTCAAAAACATACACAGCAGGCTAATTGGCTGTTCCAAATCACCTCTAGGTGTGAGTGTGAATGTTAAAGATTGTGTGTGTGTGTTGCCGAGCAAACGCCTGGTGAGCTGTTCAGGGTGACATAATTAGCAAGTAGGGACAGCTGTGACCTAATGGTTAAACAAGTGGGTTTTGGACCAAAAGGTCACTGAGTCCATTCCTGGACCAGCAGGAAGATTGTGTGATGGCGGGCCCTTCCCTTCCTCCTCTTCCTCCACCTTCATTGCTGAAAGGCCCTTGAGCAAAGCATCTGACCCCAAATGCTCTCTGGATGCCACAATGTGGCCACCCACTGCTCTAGTGCTGGTTGACCAGTGAGGAGATGGTTGTTCAGTGAGAGCATGGTTGAGCAGTGAGGGCGTGGTTGAATAGTGAGAGTATGGTTGAGCAGGAAGGGCATGATTAAGCAGTAATGGAGTGATTGCATATTGAGGATGTGGCTGAGCAGTGAGGGCTTGGATGAGCAGTGAGGGAGTGATTGAGCAGTAAGGGTGTGGTTGACCAGTGAGGGCATGGTTAAGCAGTGAAGGTGTGATTGAGCAGATTGAGAGAAGCTGGAGACCAGAGAGAGAGAGAGAGAGAGAGAGAGAGACCTGAATGTGATAAGTTGATGCGCTTGTGTTGCAGTGTGGATGGGTAGTTTAAAATGAACTGCTATTGGTTATGCTGACAGCATACTCTGTGTATATATGCAATATGTTTAGCAATACAGACTATTATTTATATATTTGCAGGCATTTATTTTAATTGCGGCGGCACGGTGGAGTAGTGGTTAGCACGTCCGCCTCACAGCAAGAAGGCCCGAGTTCGATTCCCGGCCTGGGCGTTTCTGTGTGGAGTTTGCATGTTCTCTCCGTGCTTGTGCGGGTTTCCTCCGGGTGCTCCAGTTTCCTCCCGCAATCCAAAAGACGTGCACTGTAGGTTAATTGGCCGTTCTAAATTGACCGTAGATTCTCTCCTGCAACGGCACCGGAACCCAGTCGTATCGGCACTTGCCTTTCCATTGGATCCTTCCGGTGGCGCCGGTAACAGCCTCATTACTCCCTACCTGGGCTCTGCGCACTGGGGAGTATCACCAGCCGGGATACCAGCCAGAGCGCAGCCATAGTCCTTCGAGACTGACGGAGGCCTACCACCACCATTTTAATTGAAAAAACCTGCGCTTTTACCAAGTGGGTCGTTAGCGGTATGCTAAACTACAGGCGTTAGCAGCTTAGCAGTTATTTTTTCCTGGATGTGAAGTCAAGCCATTGGTCAGGGTTAACATCTCTTCTAGAGACAGTTAGGTGTCACATTCGAGTGACTCTGAAGACGAGACGCTGCAGAGACGAGCGTGACGGTGAATCCGAAATGCTTTACGCAGCTGAAGTTTTGCCGACTCGACTTTCCTGTTTTCTGTGATCTCTGCGGTTGTCGATTGTGAAGCTCAGCACTCGACCGTAACGTGTTATGCTGCACATGGTCAGTGATGCAGTCGAGCCAAACCAGTGACTTCGTGTCACTATCAGGATGGAACAGCCAATCAGGAAGACAACATCTCTGAGCACAACTAGAGTTGTTACACTCACATGCACTTTGAAAACGGGCGTGGACTGATGTATCCAGAAGGAACCGCTGCTATGTAATCTTTTTCAATAGATAGTTACACTAATTCATTACAGGGACACTTTAAAACCCTCAAATGGACACTCAAACAGGGACGAAGTGCATAAACTGATTGACATGTTTATCTGCCTTCAGTCTCTACAGCAGCAGGCCCGTTAGTGAACATGACGCAGAGGATCTGAGACGCCTGCGTTTAATAAAATGAAAACATATGGG
>CM045732.1:70575995-70583495 GCA_024760905.1 Plotosus lineatus
CATGTAGCACCATACATCACTTGCGACAAGCGCCTACATTCGGTAGAGCGCCTCACATTTCTATGTATTTAGTCAGTCTTATTTTGATGCTTCAGAAAGCCCCTGTTATTCGCGAGGGTTACTACCTAAAAATCCGTGAGTTATTGATGCGGTTTTAAAACCCTATGTATGATATTCCATGCACTAAAATCTGCTTGTTAAACACATTCTCGCACCAGTCTTACTCATTAATGCAGTAATAATGCAGGAAAATGTAGTAATGATCAATAAAAACTTTTTAATTTTGTACTGTGATAATATTTATGAATAAACAAAGCACTGAGGCTCCTTACCAGAAGCTAGAGAAGATGCAGGGTGTTTGAGTGACATCATAGCACTTAAATAATCATTAAAAACACATGAAAAAAAAGTCAATTCACAATTCAAGCAATCACGTTGATGACATGTGCGTGAACGAGAAAAAAAGAGGTGTACACATCATCTGCAACCAATCAGCAGGAGGGAGAAACAAAAGATCGCAGCCATTGGCTAAATTTGAATCATGTGCCACTAATTTCCATGGCTGCTGCTAATCCGCGAGTATACGGGGCCGCAATCGGTGAACCGCGAATGGGTCGAAGGCCTACTGTATACATAATTATGATTATGATTATATATATGATGATTTCATGATCATAGCAGGGCAGAGCGGTGGTGTAGTGGTTTGAACGTCCGCCTCACAGCAAGAAGGTCCTTGGTTCGATTCTCAGCTCGGATGTTTCTATGTGGAGTTTGCATGCCCTCACCGTGCTTGTGTGGGTTTCCTCCGGGTTCTCTGGTTTCCTCCCACAGTGCAAAAACATGCACAGTAGGTTAATTGGCTATTCCAAAGCACCTCTAGGTGTGAGTGTGAATGGTTATGTGAGTGTTGGCCCCGCAACACCCTGGAAAGCTGTCCAGGGTGTACCTCAATTGGAGTCGGCCGAGATGGGCACCAGCCTCCTCACAAGCCTAATTAGGATTAAGCGGTTCAGAAAATGAATGGATAGCAAACCTAAGGATATAATAAATTATAAAATATTACCAAATACTGTACATGGCAACAAAAGCAAACGTGCAGACAATAAATAATTTAAAAAGGTGACGAGGAACAACTGGGGTGATTCAGTGGGATAAACAGAATGAGTGACCTATATACACCGTGTGATTAGTCTAAATGGGAAACAGGTGTGTGTGTGCAATTATCTGGGAGGTGAGCTGTGATGGCTGGGACCTGATTTATAACGATACACAGACAGGTTTAAATCCGGGTACATCACCCCTTGTGCAGAATTTTATAATTAATTACTTGGCATGAAATTGAGTACTGTATATATTTCTTGATTGAGACTCGTTTAGGTGGAGACTCCCCCAGGTGAAAATTGCTTTGGGTGAAAACCATGTTAGCTGGACGCTGCTTCACCAGGGAGACTGTAAAAATATATATATATCTCATTCGCACATGTAATATGATACATGGGGTTTTACTTCCCGGTACGGAACTCGCGGATTATCTTCATTCGCGTGAGGGGCCGGAACCAAACCCCCGTGAACAATAAGGGCCTACAGTATATATAAATACAGTGGTACATTGACTTACGAATTTAATCTGTTCCGAGGGCGAGATTGTAAATCAAAAAGTTTGTTAGATGAAACAATTATTCCCATAAGAAATAACAAAAAACCAATGAATCCGTTCCAAACCCTCTCTCAAACTCATATAACCTGACAAAACACATATATTTGACCAAATATGTTAAAGATCAACATGTACAAACAGTAAATATTTCATAATAATAATAATAATAATAATAATAATAATAATAATACATGCACATTAACATTAATAATAATAATTAATAATAAATAATAAAACAAGAATAAACAATAACTCAACTAACCCTTCCTATCATCGACTGTGGTGAAGATGTCACGTGGATGCGAAGATGTCAGGTGGGTAGGCATGAGGTGGTGCGTTACAGGGGAGCAAGAAGGGGAGGAGAATTTTGTGCATGTGCACAGTACAAATGCCAGCAAGGAAAGACTCATGGTGAGCTTCCACAAAGCCATTGCTTCTCAAATAGTGGGGTGCGCCCCCTTGGATGGCACGGTGGGATGCCAGTTAGGCACATATGACCGTGGGGAACATGCCTTTTTGCCATACTGTACTAGAATTAAGTGTAATTGCCCATACTCTACAGTAGGTGGCAGTGGCACTCTTGCTGTGTTCCCCTGTGTGGGGGGGTGTGAAATGTTTTTTTTTTCCTATAAGTGGCATCACAGAAAATAATTGCGAAGCACTGCACCAGGTGTTTGCAGAGCGTGGAGGAATACACAAGGAAAAATATGAGGTTAATCGTCCCGGAAAAGCTATTTCCCTAGTAAACTTTGTAAGGCAAAATTTTGCTGGTTGGGTGGGGAAGATTTTTGAATCGAACCTCGTATCATAAAATTTGTTATTAACGGCACACACACGGATCAGTGGGCTGTCACGCACATTGGGAACACTCAGAGCACAGTTGGGGCTTAGGTGCTTTTCTCAAGGGCACTTCAGCCATTCATGTGGAGGACAGGATGCAGCTGACTCCCCCACCAACAGACAATTTTCCTGCTGGTTCGGGAATCAAACCAGCAACCTTCCGGTCCCAAATCCACTTCTCTAACCTTTAGGCTACCCAATTATTTTCCATTCGATGCCACTGTGAGCTAGGTTGTCATTTTCTGAACTTCTGGGACAGAAGCATGTTGTATAGTCGCCAATTTATTTCCATCTAGGATAGACATGTTTTAGTGGATTTTAATTAGGAAACCTTGGTGGCAAAATTTTTGGCATTAATACCTACAGTTACACTGACTGTTTATGGATCCAAATCCTTTTACACGTGGGACTGACCATAGGAAACTCAAACAAACACAGATGAACAGCTTGTGGGTGTCTGATTGCGTTCCAAATCTCAGGAACACTTTTACATCCAGAACATCTGCCAGTGTTTCTCTCTGCGCTGTCTGGAGACGATGCCTGAGTCAGAGAGATAGCGCCAGAAAAACCGGAGTATTAGTCTGCAGAACAGAAAAGTGAATTCCGTTTGTTTGTCTTTTGTGGAATGTTTTTTGTATTCAATTGGACACATTTTTATTAAGTGTACACTGAGGCACAATGTGCACAATCTTCACTACTGGAGAAAATTGTGATGAGTGTGGAGGATCTCGCTGGTCTTATCAAAAAGATTTTACCACAATTTTTATGCTGTCGGCGACATGGCTGCATAGTGATCAGCATGTCCGCCTCACAGTAAGAAGGTCCTGGGTTCGATTCCCAGCTCAGGTGTTTATGTGTGAAGTTTGCATGTTCTCCATGTATTTTTGTGGGTTTCCTCCAAATTCTCCGGTTTTCCTCCCACAGTCCAAGAACATGCTTTTTTTTTTTTTTTACACCCGAGCCCAATGGCTCATCAGGCCGATGCTTATCCCCGGTTTCTGTAGTCTGAAGCGACCAGAAGTTCAACTCCTCCTGGATGGGACGCTAGTCCATCGCAGGTTACCTTCCCAGTATATTTTACTGGAACCCATTTAAGCTGCTGGGTGAACTGAGGCACACTTGTGGTTGAGACCTTGCCCAGGGGTCTTAGCACAGCGGAGGTGTAACTGGGATTCGATCACACAAACTCCTGATTATGAACAAAGAACTACGCAGGTTAATTGGTTGTTCCAAATCATCCCTAGGTGTGACAGTGAGCATGAACGTTTGTGTGAGTGTAGACCCTGCGATGGCTTTGCAAGCTGTCCAGGGTGTACTCTGCTCTCGCCCCGAGTCAGCTGAGACGGGTTCCAGCCTCTCCATGACCTTAATTATGATTAAGTGGCTCAGTAAATTCATTATTTACTGCAGTACAACATACCGTAGCAGAATGAAATACTCCATCCTGATTGGTCGGAAGGTGTTCCATTATTTTCTTCGATAGGGATGTTGGGTGTTTTCATGTCAGCGGCAGTTTGTTAAGACTTTGAGACGTATTCGAATACAATATGGGTGTTCAAATAATTTGTTGCCACCAAAGACATGAGGTTTTCAGACGACTGTCTGTCTGGGCCATTGTGTGGAATGCAATATCGTAAGTGAGCCACAATGAATTTTCTTAAAACTTTGCACAAAATCTTCAATCTGACAATAAAATAAACTGATTGTTTTTAAACTGATCTGATTGCGAAGTCAAAGGTCAAGGTTACCGCATATCTTAAGAAAACTCTGTGTTAGTTTCTGCAGACTTCGCACAAATTTTCATCTTAAATCAAGTATGAACTAAATAGATTTTGAAGGACATAAATCAAACTTCAAGGTCACTGTGGCCTTACCACACTGAGGCCTATAGCCGCCAGGTGACAGTTCTAGTACCTTCATGCTACGTTAAAATCCAGTCGATTTAACTGATAACGGAAATCTCACGGATTTTAAGACTTTAATGCGTCCATAGCTACGATACTTTTCTTTTTCACTTTCCCATTTGACCACCCACTTAATCCTGTAGGCTCGCAGTGGGGCTGGTGCCTATCTCATCCAACACTGCATGAATACCCTGAACAGTTTGCCAGTGCAACACACAACACTCAAACTTACACCTAGAGGCAATTTGTAACATCAAATTAGCCTAATACCCATTTCTTTGCACTATGGGAAGAAACCCAATCGTGGCCCCGGGTTATTTTTTAACATAACTGGGTGTTTCCCGATAAGGCCAAATCAAAAGAGTGCTTTATTATATGTGAAGAGGGTCTGAACTCTGGTGGGGCACCACACGTGCAATGCATGGTTCCTGATGGACGTTGGGCAGTCCCTGTAGGTTCTTCACTCTGCTAAGTGCAGTCAAATAAGGCAGAGGTTCCCAAACCTGGTCCTATAGCAACCCGTGTCGTGCATTTGAATAAGGAAAACACTGAAATATACAAGGCAGGGCTTCCACTCGGACCTGACTTGGGAACATCGTAACTAAAGCATGTGTTTGGTGATTGATTTCATTCATTTTCTGAACAGCTTAATCCTATTTGGGTAGCGGGGAAGGTGGCACCCATCTCAGCTGACTCCGGGCGAGGGCAGAGTACACCCTGGTCAGCTCGTCGCTGGCGGCTATGCAGCTTCCCTTTACGAAAGTCAGCAATGGTTCGTTTACATGAACCTCCACCACAGACAGTGAGAGACACGGCCGGCCTTTGATAACCCAGCTAGTGCACTGCGGGGGACAGTGAAAACCCGGTGATAGTGGGGCTTGAACCCCTGACTTTAGGATTAGTAATCCAGCACCCTACCACCAGGCCACCACTGACCTTGACGGATTCGCTCTAATTTATTTACACGTCGGTAAACACTTGTGGTCCTGCAGCTATAACCACATCCAAAACCATCCCAACGAGGCGAATGGATTAAAACGGCGTCTCGGCTGGTCCACACAGAGTCGGCTTCATCTGATACTGCCGAAGTTCAACAACATCAACCATTTATTCCTCCAATGCAATTATAGGTAAGTTTAATGTTGTGGAATGTCTGTGAAACACATTAGTGCCTGTAATTACTTCGACTGTGAAAGCTGTACAGCCACTTCCTTTACAGCCTCGGTTTTCTCTCGCGCTCTCCCTGTCTCTCTCTCGATCTCGGTCTTTCTCTCTCTCTCTCTCTCTCTCTCTCTCTGTCTCTCTACCGCTCTCTGTCACTATCTCTCTCTGTTGAAGACCATAGTTTAGTTAAATGATAACTTCAGAGTTGCAATCTTAAAAACGGATGTCAGATTTAAAAAATCAAGAGCTCTGTAATGTATATAATAATGTGATTATATCTGAACACCAAAGCATGACATCTGGAATGTGTGTGTGTGTGTGTGTGTGTGTGTTTGGGTGTGTGTGTGTTTGGGTGTGTGTTGGTGTGTGTGTGTGTGTGTGTGTGTGTGTGTGTGTGTGTGTGTGTTTGGAGTTTTTTCCCACCATCTGTTAAATCTATTCCACCGACTTTTAATAATCAAAATATTTCACTCCTCTAAATGTGCCGCTATTAACGCCATTAAAATGTTTTATAAACGTTGTTAGGCGCTCGCTGTGGAACTCCTGACTGAAACTGCTAATTAGCAGCTGGTTAATAAGGCCTATCATATTCCGCGTGTAATGTGGTTTTGTGATGAGTCACAGATTGGTTTGTGGGTTTTTTGTGCTTAAAAGGGAAATGAACTGACACAGAATCAGCCAACTCCTCGTGTCTTGTCATGCAACACCGACTGAGGGAAAGAAATCTGCTCATTCGATCGTTGCTTTTTTCTAATGAGATATTTTCCAACGCTGGCTGGGATAATCTCGTTATTAAGCAAGAAAAGTGCGCCAGATAAAATGATGCCTAACTAAACTATTGAAAGCAATGGCTTATGGGAAATAGAAAGAAACGGGAGGTGAAAATCGACGCATATGTACATGAGAGAGAAATGAGCAGGTGGATGTAGGAATGGTTGAATATAGAAGTGGATGTACGGACAAATGGATGGCTTGATGGACATATAAGTGGATGTAGAAGTCTATTGATGGATGAAGGGATATATTTATGGATGAATTAATAAGTAGATATAGAAGGATGGAGGGACAAATAAATATGACATCATAAAAATAACTGGTGTGATGGATGGATGGATAAATAAGCAAACGTGTACATCCAGGGATGTAGGGATGAGGACATTAAGGAGATGGAAGAAGAAGTGGTTGTAGATGGATGGAGGGATGAATAAATGATGAAGTATGAATGTGCTTTCTGGTTGAATAGATGAATGAAAATAATAATAATTAGTTAAATTAATTTTCAATACGTTTTCCTTCATTCATTTTCTAAGTCGCTTAATCCTAATTAGGGTCACGGGGAGGCTGGCGTCCACCTCAGCTGACTCTGGGCAGGGGCAGGGTACACCCCAGACAGCTCACTAGGCCATCACAGTCACACAACCGTTTTGCCAATTAACCTCCTGTGCATGTTTTTTGGAGGAAACCGGAAAACCCGGAGGAAACCCAGGCAAGCAATAAATGATCATATTATAATAATACACTGTTCTTATAATATCATTTATTTATTGTTCAAATAAATTAACTAATTGTATAATAATACAACCAGAAACCGTTACCATGTTAACAGCTTCACACACATACACACACACACACACACACACACACACACACACACACACACATTTCTAATAGTGATTTCTTTGTGGTCAATATATAATTATCCTGAGTGTGGACCCAATATCCCCCCTGTACCTCGCTCCAATCTGGGAAACCTCCGAGACCATGTGTCGTGGACCTAGGACTAAAGTGCACTGGAATCAAAGCAGCTGACATTTATGAGTTAAGATTGAATTTCAGTCCTGTCCAAAATCGAAAAACAACAAAAGATTGAATTTTAATCTTTTCTTTAAAAAACATTTTCGTTCATAATATTTGCAAAACAATGGTGTAGTGGTT
>CM045732.1:70585995-70600995 GCA_024760905.1 Plotosus lineatus
TGTGTGTGTGTGTGTGTGTGTGTGTGTGTGTGTGTGTGTGTGTGTGTGTGAAGCATGACTTCTGAGTCAGAAGTGCAAATGAGATAAGCGCATGTCAAGAGTGCCCTATTTTTAACTTTTTTTTTTTTTTTAGATTAAAGTCTATGCTCAAATAGAATGTGCTCTGAATTTGTTCGTTTATAAATCACCCTGATTGGTTGTCTTTCTGTGTTTCTTTGTTCTGGTGTAACTTGAACAATTCTTATTAAACGTTTGCAGGAAAGCACGCTGTGTATCATTGAAAATCAATCCAAATCGGCTCATTTCCCAATTTCCAGCGCAAGGGGAGCTGCAGTGCTTCTCCTACCCACCTCACAGCCACGAGGGTCCCGTGTTTGAGTCCTGAGCTCAGTGGCGGCATTTCTGGGTGGGGTTTGCATGTTCTTCCCGTGCATGCGTGAGTTTCCTGTGGGTACTCTGGTTTCCTCGAACAGTCCGTAGACATGCACATCAGCCTAACTGGTGGTTCCAAATTGCCCATAAGTGTGAGTGCAAATAATTGTGTGTGTGTTGCCATGAGAAAGACTGTAGAACTGTTCAGGGTGTCGTCTGGTTTTATATTTAAACTCTTACAATGGAGAATATATTTTAGCTTTTTGCAAAGAAATTTCCAGTGCAAGCACACATAACACACACAACCTGCTTGTGTAGATAACGCCTTCGCAAGGGAAGAGAATGAAACAGCAACTTGGACTGACTGGTTAGAAGAAGACTCATCTCGTGATAAAGAAGCCCCAGTACAGGCAGTAAAAGATACAAAATAGGTAAATGCCTCAGACTGGTAAGAGGGAGAGTTGTTTTGTGACAAAAAGGCTCCATGATGAACAATAAAATCTCCAGAATCGGTAAAAGCCTGAGATTGTTCATAGAAAGTCTCGTCTCAACAAAGAACCCCTGCATGGACAGTAGAAGCCTCAGAATGGGAAAAATGCTCGGTTTGAGCAAAGAAAGCCTCATCTTATATAAAAAGGTCCTTGCATTGTTAAGAGTGAAGTCCCAGCTTGGGCAGATGAAGCCCTTTTGTGTGCAATGCAAACCCCGACACTGTCAGCAGAGGAGGCAGCACGGGCAGAAAAAGTCTAAAAATGAGCAAAAGCCTCTTCTTAAGGCGGAAGAGGTCCAGGCATGGGCAGTAAGAGGCTTTAGTCTGGGCACAGGGAGTCCTGAAATAGGCAAAAGAAGCTCCAGAAGGGGTGAAATCCCCAGCTTGAGCAGAGTCGGCACTGACATTGTAAAAACATGGTCTTCCAATAAACAAAAGGTAAAATCTGTTGGGCTTTCCACCCGAGCCCAGCGGCTCACCGGGGCGGTGCTTATCCTCGGTTTCTGTAACTTGAAGCAACCAGGTGCTCAACTTCTCCTGGATGGGACACTAGTCCGTCACATGTTACCTTCCCAGTACTGTATTTATTTTATTTTATTTATTTATTTATTTTTTTTACTGGTGCCCATTTATAAAATGTGGTCGGTGGCGTAGTGGTTAGGGTGCTGTGCTCATGATTGGAAGGTTGTGTGTTCAAATCCCAGTTAGACCCCCACTGCGCTAAGACCCCTGGGCAAGGTCTTAATCATGAGTGTGCCTCTGTCCCCTCAGCAGTATAAATGGGTACCAGTAAAATGTACTGGGAAAGTAACCTGCGATGAACTCACGTCCCATCCAGGAGGAGTTGAACTCCCGGTTGCTTCACGCTACGGAAAGCGAGGACAAGCACCGGCCTGATGAGCCGCTAGGCTCGGGGGTAAAAAGCCCATTTATACTGCCGGGTGAACAAAGGTGTACTTGTGGTTAAGACTTTGCCCAGGGATCATAGCACAATAAGGATCTAACTGGGATTCGAACAAACAACCTTCCGATCATGAACCCCCCCCCAACCCCCCATCTTATTATCAATCAAAGTTTCTGTTTAGGGAATTACAGGGGAAACAGAGCAAGCCCCATGAAGTAGCCACTCATGAACAGCACAAGCCTGTACACGGGCAAAGAACGGGCTTAATATGACCTGAAGAAGCCTCGCAGAAGCTCAGAAAAGGACAGAATATTGTGAGGACCTAATCCATCATCATTTTGATGTGTAGTGTGTAGGGTTATATTCTCTGATTTAATTCCTCCCTTCATAGAGACACAGGGGGTGAGATGGGGAGAGAGACAGAGGGAGAGACACAGAGAGAAAGACACACAGAGAAAGACACACACACACACAGAGACACACGCAGAGAGACACACACAGAGAGCCAGAGAGCCAGACAGAGAGAGAGAGAGAGAGAGAGAGAGAGAGAGACACATATAGAGAGAGAGACTGAGAGAGACACACATAGAGAGAGAGAGAGAGAGACACATATGGAGAGAGGGAGAGACTGAGAGAGACACACATAGAGAGAGAGACAGAGAGAGAGAGACACACATATGGAGAGAGGGAGAGACTGAGAGAGACACACATAGAGAGAGAGACAGAGAGAGAGAGACACACATATGGAGAGAGGGAGAGACTGAGAGAGACACACATAGAGAGAGAGACAGAGAGAGAGACACACACATATGGAGAGAGGGAGAGACTGAGAGAGACACACATAGAGAGAGAGACAGAGAGAGAGAGACACACATATGGAGAGAGGGAGAGACTGAGAGAGACACACATAGAGAGAGAGACAGAGAGAGAGAGACACACATATGGAGAGAGGGAGAGAGTGAGAGAGACACACATAGAGAGAGAGACAGAGAGAGAGAGACACACATAGAGAGAGAGACAGAGAGAGAGAGACACACATATGGAGAGAGGGAGAGACTGAGAGAGACACACATAGAGAGAGAGATGGGAAAACAAGTGTTTGAGTTAAGACAATGTTGAATTTCCTGCGATATAATTTGGTAAATTATTTGTTGTTGCCATAAGTGGTGGAGAATTTCAAGTGCACACCGGATGAACGCAGGCGCGTGGTGGGTGAAGGACACCGGAAATGGCTTATAGTTGGGTACAATTTTATAATCGGGAGGAAGAATGTCGTGAACAGCCCACTGCGCGACTTCAGACACGACTCGTAACGCGCCAACCTGATTGGTTTAGGAGTTTATGACGCACCAGCAGATGGCAATCCAGTCTTTTGAGCGGATGCGCGCGCGCTGCCGAGCTGCTGCTGCTGCTGTTAATTACACCTCTGAGAGGAAAAATGGACTTTGTGCTATTCGGACTCCTCTCCTTTAATTCTTACTGATCACCTGCAGGTTCTTTTAATGGTCTGGCGATCAGAAATATGGATTTCTTCAGATATGATCAACTCACTGAGAGATTTGGTCTGGTGCGCGTCGGTGAATTCCATTGGTGCGTTAATTAGTTCCCTGGACAGCGCGCGTGTGCGAGCGCGCCGTGCACGTCTCTCCAGATGGGAACGCGCGTCTCCGGCTGACTGAAAGAATGATTTCCTCCCGGCTGTGCGGGACTCATCGTGACTGGCTCAGGCCTCTCCAGCTCTGGAACTCTTCCCGACCAGCTCGTAAAGGTAAGTGATGATAAACATTATTCACTAAAAAGTGTTAGCTTCTGAGAAACAAACGCGTTTTATTTGGGCAAATATTACGAAACTTTACATTCGGAAAGGTTATACACCAAAACAAATACGTTTTAGATACCGAAATGTGTTTTGTATGAGAAATAAAAACACGTATTGAGTGAATGTGTCTTTTTAGACTTTATTTATTGTTTATTTATGCTAGCTAATGCTCTGTGTTGGTGTCGGGTGCAGTTTCTGAATTCCTGTCAGCTCATACGGGTATTTTTATGTTTAAAAAGTTAAAAGCGCGCGTGCGTTTTTCTGATTGGCTCGACATGACATGATGTTGCCGTGTAGACACGCGCGCTCGTGACTTGATGTACCTGCGCGCGTGACTGACACCCTGAGGGTGTAAAACATGCACAACAAAACTCGACTTTTCCTCTAAATATTTGTGATATTTTACTCGGAATAAAAACCCGAGAATGTACGAGTGCGTGTTTACAGGTGTATATACTTTTTTATTCTTGAATGTGTGGCTTGTTTTCTTATAGTATATTTTTATTTTGCAACACACCCAGACATGCAAATGACACTGGCGGGGCTGGACAATATATCACTGGCTGATTATTATTGAGATCTTTTTAGTTTTAGTATTAATGATGGAAGGATGAGCAAATTATGTATTGTAAAGAAATGGTAATCATTTTAATCCAGTTATAAATACGACTATAAATGATGTTTGATTAGAATGTTTTGTTATATACAGTACTGTTGTTGTGTTTTGATTTCTTGTGCTGGTGTCTGTTAGATTGGTTTGATTTATTGATTTCAATGGTGTGTGTGGTCTGTTTAAAATATTGGTATAAGACACACATTGTCTGGTTTTCCTAACTTCCGGGTACAATACAGGGACTTGGATTAATTTTCTGGAGAAATATTCGATCACACACTGTAACCACTACAGTGAGTATATTGGTAGTAGGATGCTGAGGTTGGAACTACCAGGCAGAAGGCCCAGAGGAAGACCAAAGAGAAGATTTATGGATGTGGTGAAGGAAGACATGAAGGTCATTGGAGTAAGTGAAGATGCAGAGGACAGGGCGAGATGGAGGCGGATGGTTTGCTGTGGCGACCCCTGAAGGGAACAGCCGAAAGGAAAAGAAGACGACACTGTAACCACTACCTGTCTTACCCTAAGCTCACTCCACCCTCAATACATTTTCACCATGAGCTACACAGTGGTACCTTGACTTACGAAATTAATCCGTTCTGAGGGTTAGCTCGTAAGATGAAAATGTTAATTAGATAAAACAAAAATTCCCATCAGAAATAATAGAAAACCAGTTAATCCATACCAACCCCCTCCCAAACTCATAACCTGATGCAAACGCACATATCTGACCTAATATTTTCAAGATAAACATGTAAAAACAAATATTTCATAATAATAATACATGTACATTAACCTGGTGGTAAAGGGCACTGGATTGCTGATCCTAATGTTGAAGGTTCGAGTCCCAATCTCCACAAGGTTGTCACTGTCTCCCACCCCTCCAGTGCAGCTAACTGGGTTATCAAAGGCCAGCCGTGTCTCTCACTGTCTATGGTGAGAGGTTCATGTAAAAGAACCATTGCTGACTTTTGTAAAGAGGAGCTGCAGAGCCGTCAGCGTGTTTCTGTCCCTTGCTAAAGGGTTGTCAGGAAGGGCATCCAATGTAAAAACCTCTGCCAAATCAAACATGATAATTCGCTGTGGCGACCCCTGAAAAAGGGAAAAAGCTGAAAGGAAAAGATTGATATTAATGATTATTAACAATAATAATAAAACAAGAATAAACAATAAGTCAACTACCTTTTTCATCATCTACTGCGGCAAAAATGTCAGGTGGGTGCGAAGATGTCACGTGGGCAGGCATGAGGTACTGCGTAATAGAAGGAGGAGAATTTTGTACATGTGCATGCAATGAATGCCAACGAGGAAAGGCTTGTGGTGAGCTCCCACAAGGCCAGTGCTTCTGAAATAGTGGGGTGCAGTGTGATGCCTGGGGGGCACATGTGACCCTGGGGGACATGTTTTTTTTTTTTTTTTTTTTTTGGCCATACTGTACTAGAATTAAGTACAATTGTGCATCCTCTACAGTAGGTGTCAGTGGTGCTCTCACTGTGTTCCCTATGGTGTAGGGAAAAAGCACAAGAGCAAATGATATGCAGTGCAGTAAACACTATTTATAGTTGCGCTGGCGGGGAATTTTTTTTTTCTTCTCCCCTATAGGGGGCATCACAGAAAATAATTGAGAAGCATTGCACAAGGTGTTCTCGGAGCATGGGGGAATGCACTTTGAAGAATACGAAATTAATCGGCCCGGAGAAGTCATTTTCCCAGCAGAACTCGTAAAATTTTGGTGGTTGGATGAGGCAGATTTTTGGTGGGACCGAAGCTCGTATCATGGAAAATTCATTATAAAAGACACTCGTAAGTCAAGGTACTGCTGTATTATGAAGACTTGTTTTTTGTTCCCATAAGGAGGAGTCCCCAAATGTTACTGTGAAGAGATTTAGGTCCAGTCATTGATGAATAGCTGGAACACACACACACACACACACACACACTGGGTGATGAAAGAGAGGGAGACACCTGGTGATGGAAGATGACTTATCTGCATGGATCCTCCGGCGGACTGTGAGAAAGACAGGGAGTGAGAATAAACAGAGACTGAAATGGGGAGAAAGATAGCTGGGGAATAAGAGACAGGCAGAAGGAAACAATTGGAACATGATGGCTACAGAAATGAAAGATTCAAAGTTGACATATTTTATATTTTTTGTGCCATATCGCCATCTTTCTTTTTTCTTTCTAATTTTTCGCTGTCATTCTCTCTCTCATTCATTGTTTCTGCCATTCTTTTTCTCTCTATCTGTCTCGCATACCTCCACCTGCCTCTCTCTGTATGTGCTTGTTCCCTCCATACTGTACTGTTTAACACCGTTCAGCCATTTTGCTTGTGTGACTTATCAGTGAAGAAATGATGCCCCTCAAAAGTTTTATTACCCAGAGTGCATCATCAATGACATCTTTTCATATCCCATCCCATATCATGTGTCAAATCAGATGAAAATCAAAGATATTATCACACATCTGCTCAGATCCCATCTTATATTTTATCAGGTCCTATCTTCTCACCTCATTCCATATTGTCACATATCTTCTCATATCTCCTGCCATACGATGTCATGCCTTCTCACCATGTCGTCAAATGTTACATCCCATCACATATCTCATCTCATTACTACATCTCATCACATCCCATGTTGTCACTCATATCGTCATAGCTTCTACCCCATCCCATATCCTATCTCGTATCATGTCAGATCTTCATACCATCTCCTCACATCATTAGGAATATCCTACTATCATTCAATTATATCTCGTCTCATGTCTTCATTCATCTCGTATAGCTCCCCATATTTCATATCGGAGCTCATTTTTGTCTTACCACCTAATCCCAGCTCTGACTATCTCGGATTCTATCTCGGATTGTACTCTATCTCCTTTCATCCTGTTTTATTTCACATCACATCTTTCAATATCTTGTACGGTATCTCTCCTCTTATCATGTTTCTTTCCGTGTCTCATCTTGTATCTCCTCTCGTCTCATTTAGCCAAATGTTATCTCGTTTCATATCTCATTTCTCATCTCTTGTACAATCCTGTCTCCTTTCATCTCCTATCTTCTTTCACATCTATCATCGTGTATCTTCTCTCATGTCTCCTCTTGTATTTCATTTTGTATCATGAATTACAGTGAGCTTACTATTTATATATATATATATATATATATATATAATCAGAAAAAATAAACAATTTCGTGGTATCGAGAGCATCATGTTCTCTCTGACGAGATTGTTACACTGTACACTGGAACAAAAAAGCGCATTGAATTTGTTTCAAGTTGACGCATCTGAAACATCTAATCGAATTGAGTTACATTAACCCAGACTGTTTCGGTGGACCCGACATGATGTGGTCATGTATTTTTATAGCTTTGCATTAAATCAAACTCTACACTCTCAGCTAAACTCTGGTTCAAACTCGCCAGTGGTCTGAAACAGCCACATTACTTCTGCACTAAGATTAAATTGGGATCTTGTTCACTGTAACGAGTACCAGTTTTAACAAGATTATAAAATGTTTAAATCTGGTTTCGGTCATCAAGAGCTGCAGCATTTTAAACCCCTGTAGGGACACTCGGAGCTCATGCCACACCAAACAACAACAAAGATGGAGCGATTAGAGACGGGGATTCATCTTTTTTTTTTTTTTTTTAAACCGCTTAATCCTAATTATAGTTGTGGGAAGGGTGGTGCCCATCTCTGGGCGAGGGCAAGGTATACCCTGGACAGCTTGCCAGTCCATCGCAGAGAGACCAAGCTTGATGACCAAAAAGGTTAAGTGTTAATTTTATTTCCATCTCTGACCCATTTTATCCTTTATCAGGGTGAGACGGGTGAAACTTATTCTAGCCAACACTGGATGAAGGCAGGGTACATCCTGAACAGCTCACTAGAACACTGCAGGGCCAACACACACAACCATTCACTTTCACAGCTCAGGGCAATTATTTATTGATTCATTTTTTTTTTTTTAAGCCACTTAATCCTAATTAGGATCACAGGGAAGCTGGTGCACAGCCGACTCTGTGCGCGGGTGGGGTTACACCCTGGATCACTTCCCGGTCATCACGGAGCCAACCATTCACAATCATACCTAGAGCAATTTGGAACAGCAAGTTGGCCTACGGGGCATATTTTTGGACTGTGGGAAGAAACTGGAGTACCCGGAGGAAACCCATGCAAATGCAGGAAGAACATACAACCTCACTGGACATCAAGCTTGAACCCAAGACCTTATTGCTGTGAGGTGGAAGTGCTAACCATCATGCCATCGTACCTACAGAAAGTGTTCATAGGTTTTTATTTTTTATACCTAACCTTGTAAATCCATCTCACTCAGACCCAGTTCACTCCCTCACTCCCCACCTTCACTGCTGTCGCTCGGATAAATTTACTAAATAAGTTAAAGTCCTGTTATCGCTCGGTTACTTTTGTCCCTGTAGCCAGCCTGCCGTTACTCAGAGGTTTATTTAAAGAAGCCACATAGTGTAAACTACAAATTTAACCATAGTGAGGTTTACATTCCATACAGAGTGCACATTTGCCCTGAAACTGAGGTTTAAATTGTTTTGTTTATTGAAATAATAATGTTAATATAATCCTCAGATGGAGACTAACTCCACTCACCCCACCCCCGTGTAGATTAACTTCCCATAACAGCATGACGAAGTGTCATGTTCCTCACATCACACATGCTGAGTCAGTATGAGGTGTTAGTCATGAGGAGATGATCGCAGTCACTGCTGTGATGGAAGAGCAAATGTGTTTGGGTGTAGATTTTTTTAAAAGAAAATATTTATTTGTCACGTCGCTGTGTATTTGTTGCTGATAACTGATTACATTCCCACGTAGTCACGGATCACAGATTAGAAACAAGAAATCAGTCACAGCTGACATTTCATTCCTTTTTTTAATCTCTCTCTCTCTCTCTCTCTCTCTCTCGCGGGCGACACACACACACACACCTCTTTAACTGCCAGTCACACTTATTAGGTGTCATCAGGCTGGTTTGATTTGTAAATTAGTGGCTACTGAAGCGTTTTAAGAGCATCACTGATTGGAGCTTTGTTTTGAATCGCACTCCGACATAATGAGTAATAAGGTGTCTGTATTGTAAAAATGGATTCTTTCCTGTTCTTTATTTATTTGTTTAAGAAAATAAAACCTTCAGTCTTGCATTGCCAATTAATTCCCAGTAGACCACGGTAGTAAGTTTCCCAGGTAATTCTGTTGTAATATGTTACAACAATATGAGTCCAGGCACTACCTTGCTTTCTTGAAAGGGTGGCTTCCCTTTATGGAAGGAAGTTGGTCACGTTGAACTTAATTTGGAGGTCAAGCACCTTTCAACCGTTGCAACCGTAACTGTGAGGCCTACCGGATGTTCTGTAACTATTTTGACCACGATAAACGTGTTCACCGATCAGCAGCTGCCACGTAGGCATCGCAGTTACTGCCAGTAGTTATGATGACTGCGACTTATGCAACGCGGGTGCTCATGCTTCAGACAAATCATATTCTCTCCACCCATGTTTTTGCATGAGACCACCTTCAAAGTCTTCCTGAATGGTCAAGGAGTGGTTGCAGTAATAACCTTTGCTTCAAAGCCTTCTGTAAGACTGAAAGAGGGGTAGGATTGTGTAATTTTTATTTTTTACTGCATTTCTGCACTTGATTGATGCCAAACCAAATACATTTAGGTAATTTTTTTCTTGTGCCAAAATAATGTGCTGGTATATAGACTTTGGGAAGACACACTTGCGTTCTCATTTTCCTGTAGATTTTTCCCCCTTGTTGAAATGAATGGAGTTTGAGAATCAAAGCGTCCTTCATCGGTCACACCTCATCGCTTCATCATCAGAGAGCCACCAAACTTCATAGGAGACCTCAGAACTACACACTCAACATCTCCATGAAATCAGCTCTGACTCATACTCCTCTTTTCTCACTCTTCATCCAATCTATTTTTTTTCTTCCATTGGCAATAATGCGTTTTTGGCCTTATAGAAATCCATGAAGTTTTGAAATGAAAGTGGTTCTGTTCGCACACACTTCATCAGAGAGCCACCAAACACCATATTTCATTGCTCAGACCAGCTCACCCAACACACACCGCCATCTTTTGTTCATCTTAATTTTGCACCATATAAAAATCACATTTAATTGTGGACATTCATGTTGCATTTAAAAATACAAGCGTCACATGATGTATCTTTGAATAACATGTTTTAATTGGCCACTCTGTGACATAAGGCTATCGAGAATCTTGTACTTGGGGTTTAGGATGATCGATTATTGTCTTGTCCATTATCTTTACTCCCCAGTAAACACATACTGATCAAAAGTATATGGACACCCGACTGTCACTACACGCATGACCTTGAACATTCCACTCTAAAAGCAAGATAGACCTGGGCTCCATTTATAGCCTTAACAGCCTCTACTCTGCTGGGAAAACTCTGTGCAAGATTTTCGAAAATGGCAAAGGAGATTTGTGTCCAATCAGTTACAAGAGCATGAGGTCAGGTCAAGCACTGATGGTGGATGGAACAAAAAAAGAGAAAAAACTGCACTGGCTTAAAATTGACTTTCCCTCAAGTTCTACTACAACAAACCTATCAAAGCATGTCTGCAAGAAGCTCGTTTCCTCAGTCTGTCAGATTCAGAATCGCCATCAGACTTCCGGATACTGAAGCATGATTAATCTGTCCAGAAGACCTTTCCACTGCTCTGGAGTCCAGTATTGCTGCCTTACAGCAATCCAGCCCATGTTTGGCATTGAGTGTTTGGTTTTGTGTGCTGCTTTTCAGAGCTGTTGGGTCTTTCCTGAAGCTCCTGATGAACGGTTCTTGTGTTGCTGTTGTTTCTGGTGGCAGTTTGATGTGACAAATGATAGGTGATAGTTTTATTTATTTATTTCTTTTACTCGCCTTAAACACTCTGCAGTCCTCCTGTGATTTGCCTGGAATGCTGCTTCATAACTGAGCCGCAGTTGCTCCGAGCTGTCGCTTCAAATAAATAATGGCACAAGCAGCTAACGGGACAGAACTGGAACAGACTTACTTGTGGAATTTTTGGCGTACTGTGGTCAGGTTCATGTTTATTGCTAATGCCTGCTAGAAAAATGATGGCTGTGTGCTTGATTTTAATCACCTATCGACAGTGGGTGTGTCAGACGCCTTGAACCAAATTATCAGGAGGGTTGTACTTAATATTGCGTATTTATATTATGACATGACTAAGATAAATCTGGCAGGTTTCTAAACTATAAATTTATCTTTATAAAAAACAAAACAATAACTGCTTGCACTGATGTGTTTATATAAAAAAAAGCATCTCCATTAGTTGAGAGAGCTATTAGTCAGCTAATGATTTATTGATAAATGACAGGCAAAGTAGGAAAACGGTAAATGGATACAATTTCTGAGGATTATGTAGTTATGACTTGAGTGTAAACATCTTCTGAGATGTGTTACCAAGACATCACTGAATAATGCAGTAACACAAATGATATGAGGTTGGATATTTAGAGCAGTGGTTCTTAACCTTGTTGGTGGTACTGAACCCCACCAGTTTCATATGCTTATTCACCGAACCCTCCTTTATTGAAAAATAAAATATGATTTTTTTTTCAAATTCAAGACAGATGTTTTTACTGGGGCACCGAAATGAACTGTACATTTAATAGTGGGAGTTGATCCTACTTCGCAAATCATGCAGCTAGGACGCTGACTAGCATCATGTTCTGATATATTTGTGAATCCATGTTGTACATATTCGTACAACCACTTTCTTTTTTTGATCAATATAGGTTAAAACATTAAGAAAGAAATCACAAGGCATACCATCACAACAGTCACAAGTCGACTACTGAGCGCACTAAATTTCCTGCAGCACAGATTGGCCAAGCAATGTAGCATGATCACCTGCAGTCAATGATGGGCAAACGGGGCGTGTCGTCATGAATATGAGTCGGGCGTGCGTCTTGACCTCCGCCAAACTCCTGCGACTGACTCACCGAACCCAGGTTAAGAACCACTGATTTAGAGGATTTCTCGTGTGTGTGTCTTTCACATGTATTTTTAGGGTAAAAAGTATTTGCAGAGTATAATAGTGTGTTTTAATTAAATGTATCTTGGGTTTTGATTCGATTGTCTTTTTTTTAACCTTTATATGCTGTTCTAAAATGAACTATTAAGGTATCCTGTTTGTTATGCAATATCTAACGTGTGTGTGCTTTGTTGGAGTAAATCCTTCAGAATGATGATACAGGATTTGGCTGGAGTCCAGAAAATTGATGTTTGTGTCCTTTTTCGTCCTTGTCGATTTGATGGAGAGAGCCTGATTGGATGACCTTCAGAGACGCCTCACAGGCTTTGCTTCGCTTGTATTGCTATGTAAGCACTCCAGATTGTTCCTCTGATAACATCTGACAAGTCAGTGATTAGAAATGTGATCCGATTCACAGCTAAATTCAACAACAAGGGTTTCATGCGGATCTAGTGGTTAGAGGTTTATCTGTGCCTTCAATTGAATAATGAATTTATTGAATTTAAGAACCACCCGATTAGCGTGTATTACACAGGAATAGTGCAGTCTGATTAGTTTGCTGTTGTGGGGCGGGGTGTTTTGAAATGTTATTCTGAGTGGATCATGCTTGAATCACAACGATTGGTTGCTGTTATGATGTGCAATTTACTTACTTTTCATCATATAATATCTACAAAACTGAGTTTATTAGAATGTGTGTACAAACACCCCACTTAAACATTACACAGTCCTACAAAGTTGGATATTAAAAGCCTCGTGGTTCTGACTGAACTGAATAGGTCAGAAAGTTTAAACAAGCTTTCGAGTGGTGCATCGACAAGATGTGTGATTATCTATCTGCAGATCGCAAGTTTGGATCCAGGATGATGGGAGTCCATGGGAGCTAATTGGCCGATGCTTATCCGTCTCGACGATCACCAGCCAATCCATGGGTGAATCATGCATCATAGAAATATGGTGCTTTCCCTATGAGTCCATGCAAAGTGGTCTTTGCAAAAGAGGTGTGTGGCAGCATCGCATGCCATAGAGGAGGCCATGCTTAAGTTTATGCCCCTCACTGCTTGGTGGTGGTCATAAGTGATGGAAAGGCAATACATGATGGATGCGACAACCAGATCAGGTGATGCAACTAAATTAGGGGGAACAAAAAAAACCCCATTTGCTCACATCCACATTGCCTTCCATGAAACTATCCGGAATGACTTGCATTGTTTTCATATTCATTAAAGCAGAAGAGGGTTATGGACCTTGCTCAAGAAGAAGCTTGGTGGTACTGAGCCTTGAATCTAGAGCACTAATTCCTGAGTCATTAGTACTATTATCTTTTAAAGTAGATCTTCAATGCAGTGACGAACAACATTCACACACTAGTTGAACTAAACCGTATGAACTTGCACTGGGCCATAGAATAACCGGAGAAGATGAAACTTCACACAAACACCTCGGATGGTTGTGAAGAAGATTAGAGAAGCAACTTTATTGTCAACAGATGCTTGTGTGACTGCTGCTCTGCTCACAGCAATTTCACATACTTGTGAGTATAGTCAGTTTTCAGGAAACAGAACGGCGGCAGAGCAAGAGTCATGCTAAAAGAGACCATTCCCAATTTCAGGGTGTTGTGTGGATTGGTTTTCTGTGACGACTACTGCTGTCTGATTTCATTCATTTTCGGAACCACTTAATCCTAATTAGGGTTGCGGGAAGGCTGGCGCTCATCTCGGCCAACTCTGGGCTAGGGCACAGTACACCGCGGACAGCTCGCCAGGCCATCGCAGGGCAGAAACATGCTGACGGCTATACAGCTCCTCTTGACAAAAGTCAGCAATGGTTCTTTTACATGCCTCGCACTGCTGTCTGATTTCACACCATCCATTTATTTCTACTTGTAAGACCTTCCTTGCTGCATGGAGTTGATTTGTGTTCGAATGGCAGCAACAATAATTGATCACTGAAGCTGAGGTGAGGATACAAACGACATGGCTAATTATTTCCTTCCCAAACTCTTAATGAGGAAAATGTAATGAACCTGACAGAGTCTGCGTAAACACATTGAACTTTCAGACACCTGGTAAACATAGATTGTCTTCCTATCACTGTCTAGTTGTCTTGCTTATCTACAAGAAGTTTTCACGATAAGATTTTTCTGTGACCTATGTTAATTATATCTCTCCTTGGCTCATTTTCACATTTCTTGGCTAGTGGCTTAATTTTGTTAAGAACGTATCAGCAGACTGGGGATGCTAATCTGTCTGGCATGATCCCACCCCATCATCTGTCTGAATTACCTTTCATTAAACAGTTCTGTGGCACATCCAATCCTAGTATAATACACACACCCACACACTCAGTCACACATTCCGCATAATATTGTGATGCCATGATGTCCGATAATGCTGATTTGGATTATTTTTAGACCTGGCAATCCTTTTCATATATATATTTTTTCTTTTTTCTTTCTTTTTATAGCAGCGCTGCACAAATTTTGGAATAAACTTGAACACGTCACCGCACAAAAACAGGATCTTTCTTTTCTCTCTAAAAACCATTAGCATGTGTTTTGAACGACCGGGATTTCTCACAAAGTCTCTTTCTCGACTCACACAAACTTATAAATGGAGTTTGCTCATCTGTTTTCAATTCACTATTTTAATTCTTTACTGTGTGGTTTGGATATGTACAGAGGAGGGATAGTGAGTATATTGGTAGTAGGATGCTGAGGTTGACACTACCAGGCAGAAGGCCCAAAGGAAG
>CM045732.1:70605995-70615995 GCA_024760905.1 Plotosus lineatus
CCTGAAACGGTTCTTTGCTTGCTTCAAGCAATGTGACAGAGAGGCACCCACGATCCCACTCAGCTGTAGCGGCAACAGATCAGAGCCACTCTGTGCGGAGTCAGTACGAGGAAAGCTGCTGCCCCAGATGAAGTAACAGGAAGGGAACTTAAAGCATGTGCAGATAAACTAGTGGACGTTTTCAGCACCATCTGTAACCTCATACTACTGCAAAGTACAGTGAGTCGTCGACTTATGACCGCGTTTGGTTCTGGCAGACCGGTCGTAACTCGATCTGGTCGTATGTCGACTTTCCATCCAAATACACTCACGCCAAACAAAAACAGATAAATGAATAAAACTCACGCATATAAATCTATATCTCTTTTCAATTCCACGTCCCTGTGACACGCAGCGGAGAGCTTTCTGTATTCCACTGTTTGGGAGGGGTCCCATAGCTTCAAATTCCAATTTTATTGGATTATAACAACAGCCACAGACTGCGCATGTTGTTTGAGTAAAGAGATAAATTTCCCTCGTTTTGATCGGCTCATTTCTACGAAGCCAAGCACAGCTGGCAAACAAACACAAAAGGTCAGACATGGAAAAACTTCAACCCGCAGAGCAGCTGATTGCCAAAACTTGGGACGCGCTTCCTGTCATATAAACACTGCAGCGTGTGAGTCCAAATAAAATTAGAGTTTCAAGGTATCGGACCCGCCCACACAGAAAGGATTGGCTCTCAGCTTCACGCCACAGTGACGTGGCATTGAAAGTAGATGAATAAATTTGCTCTGAGCAGTTAGAAAGTGAAGCTGCATCATCTCCTGCTTGGCCTTTTAAGATGCTGTCGCTGCTGGCAGCCCAAACAACTGTTGTGCGCAACACTCGCACTGCACTGCCATGAATCATGCTTCACCACTTTTGCGGTCGTAAAGTCGATCAGAGGTAACTCGCATAGGTCGTAAGTCGACGACTCGCTGTACGTTTCCCACCTGCCTCAAAACAGCCACCACCATTCCAGTGCTTAAGAAAAGCACAGCAGGCTGCCTAAACGACTACCGTCCAGTTGCCCTGACCCCATCATCACCAAATGTTTGGAGAGAGAGAGAGGCTTGTCTCACATCAAGGCTGCCATTCCTGCTGATCTCGATCCACATCAGTTTGCATCCAGAGCAAACTGGTCAACCGAGGAATTCATCAATACAGCCGTCCACACAGGTCTGGCAAACCTGGACAGCAGCAGCAACAAGCACATGTGGATGCTGTTCGGAGACTTTTGGCTCCACTTTTCCCACAGTACAACCACTTGAATTGGTTAAGAAGTTTGGCAATCTGGTCCTTGGGAACTCGCTGTGTAGCTGGATAGTGAACTTTCTCAGAAACAAACTTCAGAAAAGGGGAACACATTTTCTGTACTTTCATCCAAACACCACAGGGGTGTGTTCTTAGCACCTCCTCTTCTCTCTCTCCACACAGCACTGTTCCGCCAGTCACACCAGCAACACCGTCATAGCTTTGATTATGGATAACAATGAGTCAGCCTACAAGAAGCAGGTGCTGCATCTGTGGCGATGGTGTAACAACAACAATCTGGAACAACACACACCCGAAACCAAGGAGATGATGAACTTCAGGAGATCGACACAAACTGAGCACTCTGCTCTCCACACAGATGGAGAGGAGGTGGAAAGGGTGGAATGCTTAATGTTTTTTGAGTCTACATGACTTGCTAACTTCACTTGGACCGCAGACATATCTCACCAGGTGGGGAAAGCACAACAAAGGATGTCCTTCCTCAGGAAGCTCCAACAAGCCCATATACCCCGACTGATGAACTTTACTGCTCCGCCATCGAGAGCCTCCTGACCTACTGCTGTACAGCGTGGTTCTTGCAGTGGCTAGTGGAGGTGGCAGAGTGGGTAATTGGAACTTCACTACCAACCTCGGTGACATTTACACTGACTGCCTTCAGAGGAGAGTCAGTATACACTCCACACACCTCTGGACAATGCCCTCTTCTCCTCTCCCATCTCGAGGGGAAAAAGGTACAGGACACTAAAAACACTAATGGACATGGAACAGCTTTTACCCCACAAGCTGTTAGACGTGTTACCACCACTACACCAGACACTGACTTAGTACATAATTCAGATCATCTCCCTGCGCTATGCAATACTACCTCTAAATATAATACTCGTATTCTGAACAGGTGTTGAACATCGTAAAGTTTTAGCACCAGGCACCATCGAATTAAAAGCTCTACCTTGTACGTGGTGTATATCTGCACCAGCGACGTATCGTTCACCCTTCTGAATATGTGACTCGATATATAGGTGTACATGAGATTATATGTATATTCAGGGATCCCTTTCCGTGGTTAATAACGAGATCCCCACGCGACCACCAAATTCCCCCCCCCCCCCCCCCAGAGAGACGTATATGTGTATACAATATCAATAAATACATATTCAATGCCATAAATGCTTATGCATTATTTTTAATGTGTTTGTTATTATAAGATGTAAATAAAATATAAATACACGCACATACAGAAACGCAGAAGCGCGTCCACGTGCTCAGATGCGCAGCTCACAAAAATTTAACTAGTGTTGATGGGAGGTTTTAGGGGTTTTTTGTTTTTGCATAATTCACCTAGTTTTTGCAGCATTTTCCTAAACTTTTCCCACATTCTTCCTTAATTTCCTTATTTTTTTAATTCGATGAATATTAAAAAAAAAAAAAAACGCGATGCACTGAAGCCACATGAATTGAAGCACAAAGTAGCGAGGGATCCCTGTACGTATAGATATCAGTGTATGTAGGCATGTGCAGTTCCTTGGTTGTCATACACGTTTAAATAGTGTTACCTCGGTACTCGAATGCTTTAGAGGTCGAACAAATTGGAATTCGACCAAAAAAAGTAATTCTTTTTTTTAGCGCGAGAAAAAACAAGACTGAGAGGGAGGGGAAATGCACATTTTCTGGAAATTGTTGCTACTATGTATCACCCTGATAAAGCTAGTGCTGTTCTGGGGGGAGTCCGGAAATTGTTGCTACTACTGGTCCTTCTCAAAAAATTAGCATATTGTGATAAAGTTCATTATTTTCTGAAATGTACTGCTAAAAATTAAACTTTCATATATTTTAGATTCATTGCACTCCAACTGAAATATTTCAGGGCCTTTGTTTTAATACTGATGATTTTGGCATACAACTCATGAAAACAAAAATCCCTATGCCAAAAATTTAGCATATTTCATCCGACCAATAAAAAGTGTTTGTAATACAAAAAAGTCAACCTTCAAATAATTATGTTCAGTTGTGCACTCAATACTTGGTCGGGAATCCTTTTGCAGAAATGACTGCTTCAATGCGGCGTGGCATGGAGCCAATCGGCCTGTGGCACTGCTGAGGTGTTACGGAGGCCCAGGATGCTTCGATAGCGGCCTTAAGCTCATCCACAGTGTTGGGTCTGGTGTCTCTCAACTTTCTCTTCACAATATCCCACAGATTCTCTATGGGCTTCAGGTCAGGAGAGTTGGCAGGCCAATTGAGCCCAGTAATACCATGGTCAGTAAACCATTTAGCAGTGGTTTTGGCACTGTGAGCAGGTGCCAGGTCGTGCTGAAAAATGAAATCTTCATCTCCATAAAGCTTTTCAGCAGATGGAAGCATGAAGTGCTCCAAAATCTCCTGATAGCTAGCTGCATTGACCCCGCCCTTGATAAAACACAGTGGACCAACACCAGCAGCTGACATGGCACCCCAGACCATCACTGACTGTGGGTACTTGACACTGGACTTCAGGCATTTTGGCATGTCCTTGTCCCCAGTCTTCCTCCAGACTCTGGCACCGCGATTTCCGAATGACATGCAAAATTTGCTTTCGTCCAAAAAAAGTACTTTGGACCACTGAGCAACAGTCCAGTGCTGCTTCTCTGTAGCCCAGGTCAGGCGCTTCTGCCGCTGTTTCTGGTTCAAAAGTGGCTTGACCTGGGGAATGCGGTACCTGTAGCCCAGTTCACTGCTTCCACAGGTCCCCCAAGGTCTGGAATCGGCCCTTCTCTACAATCTTCCTCAGGGTCCGGTCACCTCTTCTGGTTGTGCAGCGTTTTCTGCCACACTTTTTCCTTCCCACAGACGTCCCACTGAGGTGCTTTGATACAGTACTCTGGGAACAGCCTATTCGCTCAGAGATTTCTTTTGGTGTCTTACCTTCTTTGATTGAGGGTGTCCATGATGGCCTTCTGGACAGCAGTCAGGTCGGCAGTCTTACTCATTAATGCGGTTTTGAGTAATGAACCATCCTGGGAGTTTTTAAAAGCCTCAGGAATCTTGGCTCTAACTATCTCGCTGGGGAGGGGCGTGGCTGTCACACGTGGGTGGAGTGCGAAGCACACACACCTGATTCCACTTAGCAATCACTGGGCTTCTCTAACTATGACTACGATTTCCCCATGCTCTAGAGCCTTCCATGTGAGTAATAAAGCTGCTCTGTTTCTATCGTGCTCTGTCTCCTGCATTTTTGGGTTTGGCTAAATGTTCCTGGCGTCACAGAATCTTCTAGGCCTTTTGTGACACCAGGAACATTCAACCGAACCCAAGAATGCATTAGACAGGATATGATGAAAACAAATTAGCTTTATTGTTGACGGGGAAGGTACTAGGGCACGGGGAAATCGTAGTCACTGTTAGAGAAGCCCGGTGATTGCCAAGTGGAATCAGGTGTGTGTGTGTGTGTGCTTAGCACTCCACTCGCGTGTAACAGCCATGCCCCTCTCCAGAGAGAGAGTTCGTCACCAAAATCAGAGTTTCTAACAACACAGACCATAACATAGTATACTGTATTAAATCATTTTTTCACTTAATTTACGGACCTATGGTATGCGTTACGGTACCGTTAAGTGCTGTTGAAAAGACAACAGAACGGATGAAGACCATTTACATCATTTGTAATGGGAAAAGCAGATTCGGACTTAGACCAGCCGTCGAGAACAAATTATGGTCGAGTACCGAGGTACCACTGTACTGCAAAATAAAGAGCTGCTAAACTGATTTTTATTGTTCTTGCAACAGTGAGGATAAACATCTCTTTATCTTGTCTAACTTTTTGTAAATTAATCCGCAGAGAATCAAATAAACCATATAGAAACTAAAGCATGTTACAAACTGAAGTTAATGTTCAAAATTCAAGTTGAAAGTCATGCGAACTTCATTGACGGGATTGAGTAGGATTCAGACAGACTCGGGTTTATCAGACCATTCTGTCCATCAGACGGAGCTCTCAGACACAAACGTTCCACATGAGAACCTGCCCGCCTGAAAGCAGGATGATTGTGTAAAGTCTCTTTTTTTTGGTCGATGTTGAAGGTAATGCTGATCTCTGTGAAACGGTAATGGTGAGTATATTATGGTATGTTTTTGGGAACAGATTATCAACACCTGAGGATTGTGGGCTGTAGCAGCCTGCAACATCCATTTCATCATTAATTCATTCTGGCATGGCAATCATCACTGAAACCAATCAAGCCTGTTCACACGGCTTTTTACTTCAGCCTGCAGCAGCACTTTTATACAAGTGATTTGGCACAAGCAGCGATTGTTTCTCATACAAACCAAAACTGCTTTTTATCTTTTCCAGCCCTACTTTACTTTTCATATTTCACATCATTCTTATATGAATGCAAGCATACAGAAGCTTATTAGCAAGACTTTTCAGTCCATATTTTGTTATTCTGTCTGAACATCTATTGCAGTCACGTGACACACGTTTGTAACTCGACAAAGTCAAGTCCAGTCATCAGTACTGTAAAAATTCAACTTGACCCTTGAAGGCCCAAATTATTTTTTGCAGTTTAAAAAAAAAAAAAATTATCCCTAGTTTTTCATAATCAAAAATGCCTAAGGAAACACCCTGAACACATTTTCAACAAAATTATAATTACTCCATAATAATAACAAACAAATGATGGCACACTCAAATTCGTGAACACAATCCTGCGCACTCAAGGTCGTATCACAGCTGAATGAGGCGCGTAGGATCAAGCTGTATTGCATCAGGCGATGCAACAAGTATAGAATGCGTCTTGTGGTTATTAGCATTTTTTGAAAGAGACCCATATGGTGCTGCTGGGCGTTAAAGTGTTAAATCAGTCAAGACTGCGCGTAAAGCTGTGAAGGGTTGGGAACAGCATGGCTTTAATGATAATTTATTAAAGTGTGTGTTGGCCCTGCAATGGATTAGCAAACTGCTCAGGCTAAAATCCATCTTGGTTAAGAGAGGCTCCTGTCTTCCTGCAATCCTAGTAGAATCACAGTCTTGGAAATAAATGATTGAGTAACTAAATGTTGTAGATGGGTGTGGAGGAATGAATTCATTTAATTTCAGGGTTTTTGTGATGATTGGTTTGGTTTTGAATGGTGATTGGTTGTCTTGTGGTGATTGACTGGGTTTTGAATGTTGATCGGCTGGGATTACTGTGGTGATTGGTTGTCGTCTCCCCCACCCCTCCCTTAATTTTTCTTCCCTAATTTAATCATATCCAATTCCCACTTGTGAAGTATTGCCTTCCTTATCACACCCACCACCATTGAGGGCCGTAAACATGCTGGTATTCCCTTTGTGACGTGATGCTGCCGCCTGTCTTTTTGCAAAATGCTGCCAATGCGCATTTACGGCGGCCTCACACACTAGGTGGGAAAGTGATATCCACCCGTTGTACTACTGTGAGTAAAAGGATAGTGAGCATATGCTATCTCTCTCTTTGGTGAGAGCTCGGCCAATTGGCTTCCATAGCCTGTCAGATTTGAATTTGCAATCTCTGGGTTGATGGTCACACACCCCATCAATGCGCCGATAAGGAGGTGGTTGGTTTGTGTTGATTGGTCGTGTTTTGAGTTGCTCTTTCCAGAGCTTCTAACAATCACTTTATTCAATGTGCACCAAACCACATATGCATGCACTCGTGTGCGCACACATACACACGCATAGAAATACCGCTTCCAGCTCTCTCTCCACTCACCACGATGCCTCTAAATGGAAGCACATTAAATTACACCAGTAATTAACCACAGTTTGATTCGTTCACTCACCTGCTGGTTTTACCTGATTCGGCTCCACCTGCAGATGCTGCTCAAACATGCCCTCACGGCTACAGTCGGCTTTTAAATGGTAATCATTTGGGTTTTGTGTTGCTTGGATTTTGAGTGGAGATTGAACGGATTTTTTTTTGTGCACTGATCTACTTACCATGCTGCTATTGAATATGAATCTTATTAGTGTTTGTCAAAAAAAACCCTTAAAGTTTTTTATTAATTTAAACTGAAGATGAAAGAAATTTGAAATGACATTCTTACATTTTGAATAATTAATCATCTCTAATTACCCCCCCCCCCCATTTTCCAGCTGCGTGGACACTGAAGGGGAGACTATGATCATATTTTTTACATTCTCCTTGCAGCGTTTTTTTTTAAAAGGCTCTTGCACCCACAGCTTGTGATGTGATGTCATGGATCATGTGATCAGGCTGTACATTACCTTTCTGCAGTTTGAAAAAAGCAGAAAAAAAACAAGAAGCAAATTGAGGGTGAATCCTTTTAATATTAAAATTATAATTGTGAAATAATGTGAGGAATTCTCTTCTACTCATAACAGTGCAGGTATGTGTGAGATCACCGAGAAATGGCTGAGCTTGTGCGAACTGTAAAGATTTCATGTTTTTACTTTTGAAATATAATCTAAAAATGGCAGTACAGGTTATTGTATTTAAGATTTTAAAAGTAAATAAGGTGTGGACGGTTTGTTCTGATTTTGTTTACTGAATATTATTGTCCATGAAGTCTGGCAACTGTATCAGCTTTTCATTCGTCTGCTTAATTTAACACTGCACAGTGTGGCTTGGAGTTAGCATGTCCATCTTACTGTAGGAAGGTTCTGAGTGTGAGTCCCGGGCCTGGTGAGGGTGTCTCTGTGTAGAGTTTGGATGTTCCTCCAATTGTTCGAGTGGATTTCCTCAGGGAACCCTGGTTTATTCCCACAGTTAAGATGCACGTAGCATCATCAGGAGGGGGCGTGTGCTTGCTTACACTCCTCCCTGGTTGGTGGAGGTCATGTGTGATAGCAAGACGATACTTGAGAGGTGAGAATTGGCGATGACTAAATTAGGAGGCAAACTGTGGGGAAATGCCCCATAAAGCAAGAGCGAGCATATTTTAGCGTATGTAATATCATACATAGGGTTTTAAAACCGCATCAATAAAATTGCGGATTTTCAGAATCCGTGGGTGGAACGCAAACCCCGTGGGCTTAGTGTAATATGAATTTATCAAACTATCACAAAGATCTTTATACGCTCCCAAGGTGGTTCTCTCAAATGGTTCTACGAAGGAATATTCTGAAAAATGGGAAAATATTTTGTTGTGAGAGGAGAAACCGAGGTTTAATCACGTATCAACACTTGGTGTAAACAGACCGTTCGTGATCATGTTTGGTCTCCATATTGAACTGTGTCCATCCATTTCTTTCGCCTGTTCGAGGTTGGTTCATAGAGTGAACATTTCTAGGATTCCCAGACATAGCTTTTCTGAATGCCACTCTCCGGCATCTCCTGCGTGATCCCGGTGCAGATGGAATCTGGACCTCCTCTCACTTGGACATGTCTGGAAAAGCTCTAAAGAGAGGCAGCCAGGATTTATCCTCACCAGATGCCCGAACCACCTCAACGGACTTTGTTCAATGCCTCTGAGCAGCAGCTCTACCCAGAGTTCCACACGGATGTTTAATCTGAGCCCTGACAGAGCTCTGTGGTAATTTGCTGCAGGATGTTTGCTTTTCAGATAGGTGAAACCATATTTCATAAGAATACATGGACTGAAGCACAATGGTGGGTGGTGGGAGTGGGGGCATTGTGATCCGGGGCTGTTTCTCACAAAATAGGACTGGAGGAAACATATCATTGGAAAAAATCCTGAATGAAGAAATGTAACAGGACAGAGAATCAAAGAAGGATTTAATCTTACCTGCAGGAAGCTGTGTCTGTGGAGAAGATGGATGTTTACCAAGACATCCACCTTAAACATACATCAAGATGCCTCTGTAAGACTCGGCATAGCAGTCACCTGGCTTAAAGCCCAGTGAAAAATATATGGTCGATTTTAAATTCGGTGTTTTGTTTTAGGGACCGGAGTGATTTTGAGGAATTTGGAGAGGATTTTCCAGAAGGTCTAAATTTCAATCGCAATCCTGTAAAAGCCCCTGATTATTTTGGGGAGAAGCTGTAATTGCCCACAATAATTTTGCCACGTTATTAATCCATGCAAAGTATCCCAACAATGTGGAAGCTGTGTTGTCTACTGTTCACATCACCCTCCCTCCGCTCAGAGTTTAATTTCCTTCTCGGGCCCATCAGGATTTCTAATTTCGGTGTCCTGACTAATACCTGACCCAATCAACCACCCCCCTGGACCTTAAATTGACTTTTAATACTGACTACTGGATAATCTGACAGGTTCTGCCTCTGTGTCATCCCGATGCACACACTTCCATTTCTGTTTATGCAAATTTCATCCCTGCCTCCTTATTTTTAACCTCGCTATCTTTCACGACCCCGATGATGAGTGCAGCTCACGATTTCATCCTTGTGCTGTTCTGGAAACCACCCCTCCTTCTCTTTGCTAGAACCTAAAGATAGCAGAGATGGTAAATACCATTGTGTGCTCCATGGCTGATTCTAAACTTATAACGAGGAAATATTTGCAGATGTAATTAGCTGATGAGAATTCTGAGAGAGGAAAAGCAGACAGAAACTTAACCTCAGAGTGCTCCCCCCCCGTTTAATCAGCCTTATCAGAGCCTGAGATTTGAGTGACTTTACTGAAAGGTATCGGACGACACGTCAAATAATTATCTTGGAGATGTTTTAAGGTAGATGCTTCCAGACTGGTCTCTGAATCGTAATGAAGAAATCAAGTTAGTTTGAAGGGTGAGAAATGGGTGGTACTCCAGTCTGGAAAAATGCAT
>CM045732.1:70620995-70810995 GCA_024760905.1 Plotosus lineatus
ACTGCTCTGGATTGTTGAGCCTAAGTACTTAAAAGCCTCCATCTTCCTTATCTCTGCTCCCTGTACCCTCACCGTTCCTCTTGGGTCCTTGTCATTCATACACATGTATTCTGTCTTACTGAGGCTAACCTTCTTTCCCCTCCGTTTCAAAGAAGACCTCGACCTCTCTAGATTTTACTGCACTTGTTCTCTGCTCTCATTACAGATTACAATGTCATCTGCAAACATCATAGTCCATGGGGAATCTTGTCTAACCTCGTCTGTCAGCCTGTGCATCACCATAGTATACAAGAAGGGGCTCAGAGCAGACCCTTGATGCAGTCTCACCTCCACCTTGCACTCGTCGGTCACACCTACAACACACTTCACCACTCTCTTACATCTCTCATACATGTCCTGCGCCACTCTAACATACTTCTCTGCTACTCCAGACTTCCTCATGCAATACCACAGTTCCTCTCTCAGCACCCTGTCACATGCTTTCTCCAGCTCCACAAAGGCACAATGCAGCTCCTTCTGACCTTCTCTGTACTTCTCTATTAACATCCTCAAGGCAAACACTGCATCTGTGGTGCTCTTTCTTGGCATGAAACCAAACTGTTGCTCACAAATGCTGACCTCTGCCCTTCCACTATTCTTTCCCATAACTTCATCATATGGCTCATCTTTATCCCTCTGTAGTTGCCACAAGTCTGCATGTCTCCCTTGTTCTTAAAAATGGGCACCATCACACTTCTCCATTCCTCTGGCATCCTCTCACTCTCTAAGACCTTGTTGAATGTTCTTGTCAGGAAATCTACTGCTGCCTCTCCTAGACACTTCCATACCTCCACCGGTATGTCATCAGGACCAACTGCCTTTCCATTCTTCATCCTCTTCAATGCCCTCCTCACTTCACCCTTACTAATCTTTGCTACTTCCTGGTCCTCAACGGTCACCCCTTCTACTCTTTTTTTCGCTCTCATTTTCCTCATTCATCAGCTCTTCAAAGTACTCTTTCCATCTTCCCAGCACACTTCTGTCATCAGTCAATGCATTTCTTTCTCTGTACTTAGTCACACTAACTTGCTGCACGTCCTTCCCATCTCTGTTTCTCTCCTTCCAGATGACACACCAAGTATTCTCCTACCTGTCTCCCTGATCACATTAGCTGTAGTTGTCCAGTCATCTGGAAGCACTTCCCGACCACCCAAAGCCTGTTTCAACTCCTTCTTGAAGACAATATGACACTCTCTTCCTTTTTCAGCTTCCACCACTTTGTCTTCTGCTCTGCCTTTGCCTTCTTCACCTTCCTCACAATCAGTGTCATCCTGCACATTACCATCCTATGCTGTTTGACAACAATCTCACCCTTTTCTCTTCCCATCCACACCCTGAAAAAAAACAGCTTACACCCCGCTCTTAAGCTTCTAGCCTTGCTACCTTACCACCTTGTCTCCTGAACACACAGTATGTCCACCTTCCTCCTCTGCATTATGTCAGCCAGCTCTCTACCTTTTCCTGTCATAGTTCCAACATTCAAAGTCCCTACTTTCGGTCCTAGACATGCCTTTCCTATTCTCGCTCTGCCTACGGACACGCCTCCCGCCTCTCCTTCTGTTGGTCTTCAACCAACAGTAGTCCAATTTCCACCAGCACCCTGTTGGTTAACAGCACTGATGGCGGTCGTTGTTAACCCAGGCCTCGACTGATCCGGTAGAAATTCTTTCTTGTGATTCGCATATTTTATTTGGCATTTGTTTTACGTCGGATGCCCTTCTTGACGCAACCCTCTGCATTTATCCGGGCTTGGGACCGGCATGAGGGAGAGACTCTTGTTTGTGCCCCCCCCCTTCACGGCTCACGGTATATGTATAATATGTATGTATGTATGTTGATATCAACATATCAACTTTTAATATTACACTCAACAACTATTAGCTTCGTCACGCTCCGTGCTGTTGCTGGCGGTTTATAATCAACTTGTTTGAAAGTGTCAGAAAACGTGTTGCTCAATTTGAAACACATTAATTAATTAATTTATTTTCACGTTGGGACCTTTTAATCGTAACATATAACAGGTTTTTTTTTTTTTGACTCATCATTGTCCCCTTCCATCATGCTTTCTGCCTTTGTTGTTAAGACAGTACCGGCCAATGAGAATCGCCGTTTCACCGAACTGGTGAAATTGACCAATCACGAGGCGCGATTGATACTTATTTCGCTTCAGTCACTTTTTAGTATGATGGGGGACACAACACATCCCGTCGGTATAGTTTTATTTTTTGCATCTGTGAATGCTCGCTCGGGGTTTTTATGTAAAATTTTGGCCCAACCGACCGTGTTACCGCCAACAAAGATATTTTTAATGCTGGCCTCACATGGTTTTTCTGATTTTTTCCAAAGGAGGTTATTTATTGGAATTAGAGACTCTTCTTATTGCTCACCCTACACTCTGCATCAGCGCAAACTTTAATACTTAATATATTATAAATAAATGTTCTCATACCAGTACCTGATGATACCAGCACCACGGGTCTAATGACCATACATTAAACATGTCTGTATTGGTTTTTGATAACTATGTAGATCTGTAATTTCATATAGATTTGAATCAGCAAGTGACAACCTTTTATAAGTCATGTGATTGATCGTCATGGTTACATTGCTGCATCAGTTAGACTATGTTAGTCATAACTTGTGAATCCAGCCAACATGCTATGCATTCAGTGATCTAAGTGAGAGGCATGTTCAAAGTACACTGGTCATTCTATTCAACGCATCAGTAACCTACAAATAACGTGTCTGAACGGTCGCATAACTTGCGGCCTACATATGCAGAACGTATGAGTCATATACAGGGATACCTTAAAGATTTTGTGCCTGTGCAAGTCTTTTCCATGACCTCGCCGTACTACGACTTATACCAGTATGCACTGAAGTTATTCAATGTACACCAGCGAATTCGCTAAATTTCTCGTTCATCAGCATGCACTCGCTAAACCGTCAGCATTTGATAGGAATGAATGTAACTTTATTCTGCAATAATGTTCCATCTTGGGGAATCCCCCAAGCCTTCAAGGAATAAGTGCAATTTCGGCATGACATCACTGGCATGATGACTGGCATTCGGCATGGATGATTAGTATCGGCTGATTGAATACCATGTCCTGCACATGTGACCTTTAGGATGTGACTCACGATTGATTACACACATGATTATGCCCCAATTTAAGGAAATTCCTGAGGAGATCACATGTTACAAGGTTAATGTCCATTGACTGGATCAGCAAAACATTTTCTCGCCAAACCCGTCACGGCTAATGAGGTGGAAAGTTAACGATGGTTATGTAGCGCGAGAGGAAGAGGCCTGAGGATCTGCAGTGTGTGTTATTGGACGGCAGCATGATTACACCACCTGGAAATCCAGTTTCAAAACGGAACGGTCACATCCACTCTGTTCTGGTTTGCGTGTCTCGATCGTTCCCTCATTCTCACTGATCCCATCTCTCAGTATTGTCTGGCACAGTGCTTAATAAATTCATTGTCTGATGTGTCGGTGCTTGTACAGGAGTTAATGAGCCATTGATTCTTATTTCAGACCTCGAGACTGTCAAATATTGAAGCGTTAGAACTTGAGTTTCTCATGTTCTGTGCCTTCCCACTCCACTCCTCCTGTGTTTTTGACTGATATGGAGAGGAGGGTGGGCTGGGAAGTTTCTTTCTCATCACTGTGACCATCACACATGCGGGCACTTAGAGCATTGTGGAATCGTGGATAAAGTGTCGTTTAGCCTCTTGATTCATGAGCCAATGCATTAGTGTGACGTGTAAACTTTTCTTGGTTTTAAAGTTGATTTTGCGAATGGAACCGTTTAATTGCTTTGTTTCATTTTTCAATGTTTATGAATATTTCAAAACCTCGACTGCATTAATTATTGTATAAATGGGTGCCCCCTCAAAAAAAAACCTTTTAATTATTTATTTATTCATAAGTATAAAAGGACAATAGTATTTTAATCGAATGTAGCCGTGAGGGGTTGGCACGAACCAGTGTCTCTCCCTCACACCGGTCCCAAGCCTGGATAAATTCAGTGGGTTGCGACAGGAAGGGCATCCGGTGTAAAACTTCTGCCAAAATTCTCATGCAAATTTTCAAAATGAAATTAATACCGGATCAGTTGAGGCCCGGGTTAACAACGACCGCCATCAGTGCTGTTAACCAACAGGGTGCTGGTGGAAATTGGACTACTGTTGGTCGAAAAAAGAGAGGCGGGAGGCGTGTCCGTAGGCGGAGAGAGAAGAGGAAAGGCGTGAGCCTAGGACTGAGAGTAGGGACTTTGAATGTTGAAACTATGAAAGAAAAAGCTTGACAGTTCGCTGACATGATGCAGAGGAGGAAGGTGGACATACTGTGTGTTCAGGAGACCAGGTGGAAAGGTAGCAAGGCTACAAGCTTAGGAGCAGGATTTAAGCTGTTTTTTCATGGTGTGGATGGGATGAGAAATGGAGTAGGAGTCATCTTGAAGGAGGGGTCAATTTCTAACTTGAGGGCGTGATGGTCAGTGTTGTTAGTGCTTATGCCCCATAGACAGGATGTGAGCGAGAAGAGAGGGAGAGATTCTGGAGTGAGTTAGATGACGTGATGCAGAGTACCCCCAGAGGTGGAAGATTGATCATTGGGGCAGACTTCAATGGACATGTTTGTGCAGGCAACAGAGGGGACGAGGAAGTGATGGGCAGGTTTGGTATCCAGGACAGGAACACAGAAGAACAGATGTTGATCGATTTTGCAAAAAGGATGGAAAGGCTGTGGTGAATACTTTCTTCCAGAAGAGACAGGAGCATGGGGTGACTTATGAAAGCGGCGGTAGGCGCACACAGGTAGACTACATCTTGTGTAGGCGATGTAATTTGAAGGAAGTCAGTGACTGCAAAGTAGTAGTGGGTGAGAGTGTTGCCAAACAGCATAGGATGGTGGTGTGCAGGATGATGCTGACCGTGAGGAAGGTGAAGTAAGCAAAGGCAGAGCAGAAGACAAAGTGGTGGAAGCTGAAAAAGGAAGAGTATCGGGTTGTCTTCAAGGAGGAGTTTAAACAGGCTTTGGGGTCAGGAAGTGCTTCCAGATGACTGGACAACCACAGCAAATGTGATCAGGGAGACAGGTAGGAGAGTACTTGGTGTGTTCTCTGGAAGGACATTAGATAAGGAGACTTGGTGGTGGAATGAGGAAGTGCAGGAGTGTGTACAAAGGAAGACGTTAGCTAAGAAGTGGGGCACAGAGTGGACCGAAGAGAGTAAACAGGAGTACAGGGAGACACAGCGTAAGGCGAAGGTAGCGGTGTCGACAGCCAAACAGAAGGCGTATAATGACTTGTATGCTAGGCTGGACAGTAAAGAGGGAAAACATGATTCATGCAGGTTGGCACGGCAGAGAAATAGAGATGGGAAAGATGTGCAGCACGTTAAAGTGATTGATTAAGGACAGAGAGGGAAATGTATTGACTGATGACAGAAGTGTGCTGGGAAGATGGAAAGAGTACTTTGAAGAGCTGATAAATGAGGAAAATGAGCGAGAAAAAAAGAGTAGAAGAGGTGACTGTTGATGACCAGGAAGTAGCAAAGATTAGTAAGGGTGAAGTGAGGAGGGCATTGAAGAGGATGAAGAGTGGAAAGGCAGTTGGTCCTGATGACATACCGGTGGAGGTATGGAAGTGTCTAGGAGAGGTAGCAGTAGATTTCCTGACCAGAACATTCAACAAGTTCTTAGAAAGTGAGCAGATGCCAGAGGAATGGAGAAGTGTGCTTGTGCCCATTTTTAAGAACAAGGGAGACGTGCAGAGTTGTGGCAACAACAGAGGGATAAAGTTGATGAGCCATACGATGACGTTATGGGAAAGAATAGTGGAAGCTAGACTAAGGGCAGAGGTCAGCATTTGTGAACGACAGTTTGGTTTCATGCCAAGAAATCACCACAGATGCAGTGTTTGCTTTGAGGATGTTAATAGAGAACTACAGAGAAGGTCAGAAGGAGCTGCATTGTGCCTTTTGTGGATCTGGAGAAAGCATATGACAGGGTGCCAAGAGAGGAACTGTGGTATTGCATGAGGAAGTCTGGAGTGGCAGAGAAGTATGTTAGAGTGGTGCAGGACATGTATGAGAGATGTAAGAGCGTGGTGAGGTATGCTGTCCGTGTGACAGGAGAGTTCAAGGTGGAGGTGGGACTGCATCAAGGATCTGCTCTGAGCCCCTTCTTGTTTGCTGTGGTGATGGACAGGCTGACAGACGAGGTTAGACAAGAATCTCCATGGATGATGTTTGCAGATGACATTGTGATCTGTAGTGAGAGCAGAGAACAAGTGCAGGAAAATCTAAAGAGGTGGAGGTATGCCCTGGAAAGGAGGGGAATGAAGCTGAGCTTCAGTAAGACAGAATACATGTGTGTGAACGACAAGGACCCAAGAGGAAGGGTGAGGTTACAGGGGGCAGAGATAAAGAAGGTGGAGGATTTTAAGTACTTAGGCTCAACAATCCAGAGCAATGGAGAGTGTGGAAAAGAGGTGAAGCAGCGTGTGCAGGCATGTTGGAATGGTTGGAGAAAAGTGTCCGGTGTGATGTGATAGAAGGGTATCGGCAAGAATGAAGGGAAAAGTGTACAAGACGGTGATGAGGCCAGTGATGTATGGTTTATAAACAGTGGCCCTGGGGAAAAGACGGGAGGCAGAGCTGGAGGTAACGGAGATGAAAATGTTGAGGTTCTCTTTAGGAGTAACGAGGGTGGATAGGATCAGGAATGAGTACATCAGAGGGACAGCACATGTAAGATGTTTTGGAGACAAAGTCAGAGAGGCTAGATTGGACATATACAGAGGAGGGATAGAGAGTATATTTGTAGTCGGATGCTGAGGTTGGAACTACCTGGTAGAAGGCCTACAGGGTTGACCAAAGAGAAGATTTATGGATGTGGTGAAGGAGGACATGAAGGTAGTTGGAGTAAGAGTAGAAGATGCAGAGGATAGGGTGAGGTGGAGTCAGATCATTTGCTGTTGCGACCCTTGAAGGGAACAGCTGAAAGGAAGAGTATTTTAATCATGATAATTTCTGGAACAGTTTATTATCTAACGGAAGACACAGGGAATTTTGACCTTTATTTTCAAGTTTCTATTGAAGACAAGATTACCACTCCTGTTTGTGGAGGATCTGCATCCACTGGTTAGATTAAAATTTTTGTCTCGGGGGGGAAAAAAAATTATTTCATTGACTATTACCATGACCACTGTTTATAATGAGAAATGTTTGTGTATGTGTGTTGAGTTTCATGGTGTTAGCTTTCGTATTCAGGTTTGTGTGAACTCACATGACCCAGATCAGTATGACAGTAAATCTCAGCCTTTCCATTCGGTTTGTTTAACTCCAACACCGCCATTAAATCATTCGTGTACTGCACTGAAGTGAAGGGACTCACTTGGGCACGTGGTCTCCCGCCATACACAAACACTTTTTTGCTTTTGACCTTCACCCATATTATTTTCCACTTGGTTCTCACTGTCCAAAGTCACTAATGAGGTGTCTTTTTTTTTTTTTTTTTTTTTTTTTTTTTTTGCTATGACTACAATTATGTTGATCAACATGAAAAATAGCTCCAGTTAACTGGTTTTGCCCTAAGATGAATCCCTTGTCTCAGTGGAAATGAAAAACTTTTAATTTTTTTAACTTTAGAAATTCAATCAGGAATAGGATTTGTTTTTCTTGGTGTAAAAATTATCTTTAGAGTGCGAGCTGAGAGATGACAAGATCAACTCTTTGCATGGAAGTTAATTATCACCCTGCATGGCTCTTTAATGGAGTTTATGATAATAATAATAATAATAATGATGATGATGATAATAATACTAGCACAAAAGAGCAGATTTGTGAGATAAAATGAAACTTTCCTGTATGACGGATGAGAACAATGAGCTGGACATTGCACATACAGGGGCGTGGACCGGAGCCTAGGTTTGTTGTCGGATTTAACATCACCTTCCACTGTTTCCACATTGATCACAAAGTGTAGGAAATGTTTTTTGCATACCAGCACAAAAAACTTTGCAACCAGACTTTAACGATGCTCGAGTTAATGACGTGTGATGATTTAATGAGGGGAGCATTCATCATTCCTACAGTGTTGGATACCGCTCTCCAGCTGTGTAACCACGCCATCATCGTCACCATTATATTCACCACCATTTTATTCATATTCAGATTGATTTATTTTTTTTCTTTCTCTCTCTTCATGAGTAGAAACTGGCAGATTTCAAGTACTAGCGTTTCTGTGCTTTATCATGGAAAGATTTATTGTGATTATTAATGCAGATTAAATAAAGATTGGTGTTAATCACAAGGTTCTCTGCCCCGCTGTCACTTCAGAGGCAGGAAATTAAATGCTGCTGATTAACTGAGTGTGAGGTCAGTACAAGGAAATTCCAGACCTAGACTTTGATGCAGTGACTGAGCAACAGGGAGGTCTGGAAGTTCCTGTACCGACTGGACTCAGAGTTAATAAGGGATTTATGCAAACACCCCCCTTCCCGACAAAAAAGGAAAAAAATCAATAAAATGGAGTAGTCTGGAGTTGATGGTTACATCTGATAGTGAGAATTCCACCGATTGTAAGGTGCAGTTACTCGATGCTTACCACAAGTAACTAAAAGCTGTAAAATGCTTATGTTCATCAGCGAGCTCTCACTTAACTTTCGAAAAAAAAACAAAACTTGCAAATGGACCGAAATGGACACGGCATCTTTTTTGCCCAAACATGGAAAAATGTCTGAGCTGCTAAGTCCAGAATGTCCACATTATTTTTTTAAGTGCCGAGGTAACCGTAATGCCTATTCATCCTGAGGTCTTTTTATGGAGTTTTTGCACATTTTTTTTTTCTGTTCCGTGTAACCTTTAAACTTTTTCTAACTCCTCCTGACTGTTGCTGTTCATCTCCCATCATTTGCGAGTTACTTTGTCTTTCTTCAGGCTCCTCAGGAATTCGCCCTCTGAATGCTGTCTATCGCTCGTGTTAAAAAGCTACCGACACTGAATCCAAGGGAAAAGATTCTCTATTTGAAGTTCGTGTTTTGATATTATATTGTTGCTACACAATGGAGGAAAATAAACTTTTTTTTATGGTATTGACATGATGCAGAGGATCATTTGCACATGTGGGTTGGTTTCCTGACTGGATTTGTTGCAGTAGGAATTCTGTTTTGGAGAAGTCCGAAGATTCAATATGTGATTCTGTCAAAGGTGATGACCTAGGGCTCACTGTGATTGTGCCAAAGTACAGGTTTTATCATGTGTGGAAGAAGTCCATGCTTGATGCCACATGCATAGTAATGTGATTGCTTCAAATTGTCATATTTATCTGTATGAATGAGATTGTGTTTTTGGTCATGTGCTCATTTCTACCAGCCTTTGGATAAGGAAGAAGTCGTTAGATTTACATCTGATCTGAATCAGACTTTGGATCGAGGAATTTAAGGCTTCGTTAACATTGAGAAATAGGATTACAACAGGTCCTGCAGGGGTTGCTGTTTGGTTTTTTTTTTTTTTTTTTCCCCCCTTTTTTTAATTTTAATTTGTTTATTTTTTTCTGCTTCGAATCGTGCTTGAAGGTTTCCACTCTATTAGTGCTCCTGTACTTCCTGTTTCTACTTGAAGTGATGCTGAAGGAGCTTATTATGGGTTTTCATTCATTTTCTAAGCTATTTAATCCTATTTATGGTTGTGGGAAGACTGGTGTCCATCTCAGCCGACTCCGGGCGAGGGCAAGGTACACCCCGGACAGGTCACCAGGCCATCGCAGGGAAAACGCACACAACTATTCACACTCACACCTATGGGTGATATTTAACAGCCAGTCAGCCTACTGTGAACGTTTTTAGATTTTGGAGGAAACCCATGTAATCACGGGGAGAACATGCAAAATCCACACAGAAAAACCTGGGACCTTCTTCCTTTGAGGCGGACGTGCTAAGGAAGGGTGTCAAACTCAAGCCACTAAGGGCCGTGTGGCTGCAGGTTTTTGTTTCAGCCAAGCAGCAGCTCACCTGTTCATTTAATCAACTGATCCGAGTCTTGAGCCAGTTGATTGGTCAGTGTCTGTACAGAGCGCTGCTTGGTTGAAACAAAAACATGCAGCTATACTGCCCTTTGGGGGATGAGTTTGACACCCCTGTGCTAAGGGTTATTTATTTTTTTTAAATGTGGGTTATAAAAGTACTCACCTGTGTGGCTTGTCATGTTTTTGTGTGCACAACAAGAAGAAAATGGTAATGTGTATCCTTTGTTCCATTTTTGCAAATGATTGCATGTACAGATGTGACTGTGTTCATTCATTGTTCAAAAGAAAACCTGAAACATGAACCACAATGATCAACAGCCCCGCCTTCAAATGACAACTTGAGTATTTGGACCAAATGTAATGATGCTATGACTGTTTTCTTCCAGATCGGTAAAGAAATGAGGAGCCTGTCTTCTTCTTCTTTTTCCTTTCGGCCTTTCCCTTCAAGGGTCGCCAGAGCGAATCATCTGCCTCCATCTCACCCAATCCTCTGCATCTTCTTCTCTTACACCAACTGCCTTCATGTCCTCCTTCACCACGTCCATGAATCGTCTCTTTGATCTTCCTCTAGGCCTTCTGCCTGGTAGTTCCAACCTCAGCATCCTACTACCAATATACTCACTATCCCTCCTCTGTACATGTCCAAACCATCTCAATCTGGCCTCTCTGACTTTGTCTCCAAAACGTCTGACATGTGCTGTCCCTCTGATGTGCTCATTCCTGATCCTATCCATCCTCGTTACTCCCAAAGACAACCTCAACATTTTCATCTCTGCTACTTCCAGCTCTGCCTCCTGTCTTTTCCTCAGTGCCACTGTTTCTAAACCATACAACATCGCTGACCTCAACACCGTCTTGTACATTTTCCCTTTCATTCTTGCCGATACCTTCCCACCGGGAATAGTGTGATATAAATCACACCGGACACTTTTCTCCAACCATTCCAACAGCCTGCACACGCTTCTTCGCCTCTTTTCCACACTCTCCATTGCTCTGGATTGTTGAGTCTAATTACTTAAAATCCTCTACCTTCCTTATTTCTGCTCCCTGTAACCTCACCATTCCTCTTGGGTCCTTGGCATTCATACACATGTATTGTCTTACTGAGGCTAACCTTCATTCCCCTCCTTTCCAGGGCATACCTCCACCTCTTTAGATTTTCCTCCACTTGTTCTCTGCTCTCACTGCAGATCACAATGTCATCTGCAAACATCATAGTCCATGGGGAATCTTGTCTAACCTCGTCTGTCAGCCTGTCCATCACCATAGCAAACAAGAAGGGGCTCAGAGATGACCCTTGATACAGCCCCACCTCCACCTTCAACTCTTCTGTCACACCGACAGCACACCTCACCACTCTCTTACATCTCTCATACATGTCCTGCACCACTCTAACATACTTCTCTGCCACTCCAGAGTTTCTCATGCAATACCACAGTTCCTCTCTCGGCACCCTGTCATATGCTTTCTCCAGATCCGCAAAGGCACAATGCAGCTCCTTCTGACCTTCTCTGTACTTCTCTATTAACATCCTCAAGGCAAACACTGCATATGTGGTGCTCTTTCTTGGTATGAAACCAAACTGTTGTTCACAAATGCTGACCTCTGCCCTTAGTCTAGCTTCCACAATTCTTTCCCATAACTTCATCGTATGGCTCATTTACTATATCCCTCTGTAGTTGCCACAACTCTGCACGTCTCCCTTGTTCTTAAAAAATGGGCACCATCACACTTCTCCATTCCTATGGCATCCTCTCACTCTCTAAGACCTTGTTGAATGTTCTTGTCAGAAAATCTTCCATACGCCACCGGTATTTCATCAGGACCAACTGCCTTTCCACTCTTCATCCTCTTCAATGCCCTCCTCACTTCACCCTTACTAATCTTTGCTACTTCCTGGTCCTCGACGGTCACCTCTTCTACTCTTTTTTTTTTTTTTTTTTTTCTTCTCTCTCTCATTTTCCTCATTCATCAGCTCTTCAAAGTACTCTTTCCATCTTCCCAGCACACTTCTATCATCAGTCAATACATTTCCCACTCTGTTCTTAATCACTCTGACTTGCTGCTTGTCCTTCCCATCTCTATTTCTCTGCTTTGCCAACTTGTATAAGTCATTTTCTCCCTCTTTACTTTCCAACTAAGCATACAAGTCATCATATGCCCTCTGTTTGGCCTTTGACACAGCTACCTTCGCCTTATGCTGTGTTTCCTGGGACTCCTGTTTACTCTCTTCGGTCCTCTCAATGTCCCACTACTTCTTAGCTAACCTCTTCCTTTGTACATACTCCTGCACTTCCTCATTCCACCACCAAGTCTCCTTATCTCCTGTCCTTCCAGGGGACACACCAAGTATTCTCCTACCTGTCTCCCTGATCACATTAGCTGTAGTTGTCCAGTCATCTGGAGGCACTTCCTGACCACCCAAAGCCTGTTTCAACTCCTCCTTGAAGACAACGCGACACTCTTCCTTTTTCAGCTTCCACCACTTTGTCTTCTGTTCTGCCTTTGCCTTCTTCACCTTCCTCACCATCAGCGTCATCCTGCACACCACCATCCTATGCTGTTTGGCAACACCCTCACCCACTACTACTTTGCAGTCACTGACTTCCTTCAAATTACATCACACAAGATGTAGTCTACTTGTGTGCTCCTTTCTCTGCTTTTATAAGTCACCCTATGCTCCTGTCTCTTCTGGAAGAAAGTATTTACCACAGCCATTTCTATCCTTTTTGCAAAATCTACCAACATCTGTCCTTCTGCGTTCTCGTCCTGGATACCAAACCTGCCCATCACTTCCTCGTCCCTTCTGTTTCCTGCACCAACATGTCCATTGAAGTCTGCCCCAATGACCACTCTTTCATCTTTGGGGGTACTCTGCATCACTTCATCTAACTCGCTCCAGAATCTCTCCTCTTCTAGCTCACATTGTGCCTGTGGGGCAATTAGCACTAACAACATTGACCATCACGCCTTCAATTTCTCACTTGAGACTCATCACTCTGTCTGACACTCTTTTCACTTTTAGAACATTCCTGACAAACTCCTACTCCATTTCCCAGCCACACCATGAAAAACAGTTTAAACCCTGCTCCTAAGCTTGTAGCCTTGCTACCTTTGCACCTGGTCTCCTGAACACACAGTATGTCCACTTTCCTCCTCTGCATCATGTCAGCCAGCTCACAACCTTTTCCTGCCATAGTTCCAACATTCAAAGTCCCTACCTCGACTCATGCCTTTCCTCTTCTCTCCCTGCCTACCGATACGTCTCCCGCCTCTCCTTCTTCGACGTCTTCGACCAACAGTAGTCCAATTTCCACCAGCACCCTTTTGGTTAACAGCACTGATTGCGGTCGCTGTTAACCCGGGCCTCGACCGATCTGGTATGAAATTCTTTCTTGTGATTCGATTGTTTTATTTGGCATTTGTTTTACGCCGGATGCCCTTCCTGACACAACCCTCTGCATTTATCCGTTCTTGGGACTGGTGTAAAGAGAAACACTGGTTTGTGCCCCGGTGGTTTTCTCTCTCTCGGTCTCTCTCCATAATCATCTGTACAACTGTCATGTTTGAACTCTTGGTTCCTCTCAAGCACAGCACAGCGGATCTGATCATATTTACAGAGAGTTTCACTCTTATCCAGTTCAGAGTCAATTTGTTTCTTCTTTGAAAGTTTTTGGAATTCAGAAATCCATTGTTCTGCTCTCTTCCCAGACCTTCATGTCAGCCACGCCCCTCTGCTGGAGCCTCGTATTAAGTGTACGTCAGGATAATGTTTAATGATATTTAATACTTATATTTATGATATCTCTTTCTCTAGATTTTATTCCATTTCTATTTGTTCTTCAGTTTCATTTCACTTTCAACCTTGGACAGCTGATGGTTTTGATGGGAGATTTTCGGTTGTTTTGTGTTCGTTTAGGGTTTTTTTTTTTTCATAATTGGCCTTGTTTTTCTGACATATTTCGTAACCCCCCCCCCCTCTTCCGTAGTTTCCTTATTTTTTAATTAGATGAATATTTATTTATTTATTTATTTATTTTTTAAATCCACTATGCACTGAAGCCGCATGAATTGAAGTGCGAAGTAGCGAGGGATCCCTGTATGTGATATGAATTAATTGGTTTGGTGTTTTTTTTTAATTTTTAATTTTTTATTAATTTATTTTTTTCTATTTGTTAATTTAAAGTTAAGCAGACTGTGAGCACAAGTCCAGGATGCTTCCTCACCATTTCATCTTCATTCTGTTTAAATGCACTGAGGGATGTATTCGGATCAGACGTGGCTTTCTGGTAATAAAGATCATTTCATCATTATTGTATTCACATGGTTCACACTTTTATCAAAAGCCGGCAAAAAGGAAGGTTCTCTTTATGAATGATTGCCGCTCAAACATCAGATCAGACACCACAAATCAAACGTCTGCTCTCGCAGTGACGGACGTGAGCAACATTATCAGCCTGAATGTTTTAAACGCTCGCAGAGTCTGCGCTGTGACAAATGGCAAGAAAATCTCCCGAATGATAAAATCTGTCTAAAGTTCACGGCGTGATTTATACGGTCACGAGCTCTGTTTAAAGGCCTTTCCTCTCAAATACAGCGTGAAAATCAGAATATTTATGTTTTTTGTTTTTAAAGCCATTTTAGAGCTTTACTGTCGTTTCCTCTATTCCACGTTATGAAAACTTTGAGCCAATCAGCGTCAGGACTCGCACTTAATTTATCATGAATGATTTTACCTTTTAATAACGATTGAAGTTTTTATTCTCTTCTCTTCTGGATATGGAAGACACTTTTTTTCTCATCTGATAAAAACACCAACAAAACATGTAAAATTTCTGACGATATTGATGTGATATTGATCCTCGTTTCCATGAATATTCTGTTAAATTCGCTGAGTTAATATTATGTGTAAAAGACAATTAGTATTTTTATATTTATTTATATATATATATATATATATATATATATATATATAATATAGGGCATTTTGTCTTTGTCCTGTGTGTGTCCCTCCATCCACAAATCCTTATGGCCTCGCTAGCTTTGGACTCACAAAACTAATTTTGTCCAAAATGATCCAGGTTCTGACACTATAGGTCAAATGTCACATGAACACTTCTTAGAAAAATCTTCACACTCCTCAGGCCGAAGGTCTATGTGGATTTCGACCAAATTTTCACCAATCATTCATTACTCAATGTCTATGAACTGGGACGAACTTTATGGACGAAGGTCAAGGATTAGGTTCACAGTTGAAGCTAGCACTAAAAAGGGTTAACGTGGAGGCTCACCAAGTACCCCTGTCTTTCTTTATATATGTGAGCCACTCCACCGAAAGTAGGCTCCTGTATCCAAAAATGAGATTTTTACACAGTCAGATAGAGGAGGCCCAAAGCTGCAAAACGCAGCTAAAAGTTTGTCAATACCTTGACAACTGAGCGAGCTATGCCATTTCTTGTGTCAGCATTCAACTAAAAATTTCAAAAGACGTTTTGGAGAAAAATGTGCACAAAGGTTGCACTTCTTCCAAGATCATTAGTCCTTAGCAAACAAACATTTTTATGCACCTCAGCCATATAAACTTTTAGAAAACGTCTAGGAAAAGTTTTAGGAGGAGATGATGAGAGAAATCCTCATTTTAATCGGACACTTTTTTAACCTATCAGTCACCGTGGTAACACCCCAAAATTCACAAAAAAAAACGACTTTTTTTTTTTCATTTCTGTTTATTCAGTATGTATCTTTTCGACCATTTATATATAGGTTCAAATGATACAGATTGAAAAAAAAAATCACTGTCGGGTTCAAACAATCACACTGAAATTAAGAAAACTATATATATAAGAAAACTGTATAACAAAACTTTCTGATCTCTTTATACAAGTAAGCTTCATCAACTCTGCTCTCAGCATTATCATCTTCATCTATATCCTGCTCAGCAGATAAGATCACATCTTCACAAACACCACTCATCACACTTTTATTAACGGATGCCTCTTCATCAACATCAAAATCTGCATCAACACAGGTGGCATAGTATTTTTATAAAACATTTTTTAAAACCTTTTTTTTATTTTATTTTATTTTTTTTTACATTATTTGAATTAATTTGAACAAACGCACCTTTTGGCCTTTATTGCTCAGGCTGCTGCTCCTCGCATCCTGAGTGCGGATTAAGCGGAAGCAGATGAGCTGAAATAAACTGACTCTTACAGACACGAGGAAACCATGAATTTTGCACAGCCTGAGCTCAGCATTACACTCAGGCCCTGCTGTACCACAGGGCCACCACCAGGACTGTTAAATCAACTGATTTGCCCTTAACTTTAGTGTTTCGACAAAATCTTCACATTCTTCACTCGGTCAGACTTTTACAAACTCAATAATCTACTTTTCATTCATTTTTTGAACCGCTTAATAGTAGGGTCACAGGGAGGCTGGCACCCATCTCGGCCAACTCCGGGCGAGGGTGGGTACACCCCCCGGACAGCTCGCCAGGCCATCGCAGGGCCAACACCCACACAACCATTCATACTCACACTTGGGGAGATTTGTAACAGCCAACTGTGCATGTTTCTGGACTGTGGGAGGAAACCAGATCACCCAGAGGAAACCTGCATGGGGGGCATGCAAACTGCACACAGAAACAACCCAAGCTGGGAACCAAACCCAGCGCATTCTTGCTGTGAGGCGGACATGCTGACCACTGCACCACCCCGTCGCCATAATCTGTTTTTTGAAAGTTAATTTATTTTTTTTTCTTTCTGGTTGTCAACTGATTTCTTTTTCCTTCATTCAACTATGAGGGGGAATTGTAGACATGGACCTTGTTGTCCCAGATACCCAGGCTAGTCATGCATCCTTGTCAGTGTTCTGCTATTCCTCTGTTCCGATTGCAGGTACATTTTTAGGGCCCTTTCTTTACTCCTAAATTTACATTTCTGAGGTCCAAACAAATAAAGCACTGAAGAATAAGGAGGAGCGACAGGTCTGCACATGCACATGGCGTCCTTATAAGCAGCCAAACCGATCGTATCATCTCATCTCGTACTGACTGCTTCATCTGACCAGCACCTTATAAGTTCATATTCCAGCTGGTTATTCAGTAAGAGGGCGAAGTTATTAAAGTGCGTTGCCCTTCCATGGATGAAGCTCAACAAAGCCTCGTCTTATGCGCGCAATCTGACTTCAATAACTTTCATAAACCGCTGGGAAATGCTGCGGCGTATCCCATAATGCTTTTAGGGAAATCTGAGGGATCCAGCAAGTGCTGTAAATGTGTTTGGATAACCATGACAATCTCTTTCTCAAGTCTGGAACTCTGTGTGTGTGATTAGAATTAAATGACAGCAAGGACATTTTTGTCTTCTGTAAAACCGTGTTATTAACTGCTTTTATTTCACTCACTCAGTTTCCAAGCCGCTGAATCCTCCTAGGGTCACGGGGAGGCTTAAGACTGTCTCAGCTGACACTGTTAAAAGTCGGGGTACACCCTGAACATCTTGCTAGACCATTGCAGGGCCGACACATACAACCATTCACACGATCACTTATGCCTGTCGCGATTTGGAGCAGGCAACCAGCCTAATGTGCATGTTGTTGGACTGTGGGAGGAAACTGGAATACTCCGAGGAAACCCATACAAACACATGTAGAACATGTAAACTCTTCACAGAAACAATCTTGCCAAGTCTAGGATTCGAACCTAGGACCTTCTTGCTGTGAGGTGAATGTGTTAATCACTACAACACCATTAACCCCCCCACACCTCGTTATATTGAACCTTCTCTTAAAGTTAATAGAATTTATAACACTGACATCATCGTTTACTTTCAGACAACCCAAACACTTAATCCCATTACCACCCAGTAATTTACACAAAATAATAAACAGACAGAAGTAGGTGAATAAATTATTCTCCAGTGAGCCTGATTCTTCTGCTCTCTGAGTCTTGTGATCTGTACTGATGTGCTGATGTTGGCTGGAGTTCTCATCTTGGAAACCCCTCCCACCTGTTGATGAAGATCTAGATGGACCTAGATCTGCACTAACAGACTGGGGACGTGAATTTTTGCTGCTGGTGATATTAACTCTCCTCCCACACTTATTTAGGATTTACAGTTGGAGAACCGAAAGGAAAAGTGTACAAGACGGTGTTGAGGCCAGCGATGTTGTATGGTTTAGAAACAGTGGCCCTGGGGAAAAGACAGGAGGCAGAGCTGGAGGTAGCAGAGATGAAAATGTTGAGGTTCTCTTTGGGAGTAACGAGGATGGATAGGATTAGGAATGAGCACATCAGAGGGACAGCACATGTAAGACGTTTTGGATACAAAGTCAGAGAGGCTAGATTGAGATGGTTTGGACATGTACAGAGGAGGGATAGTGAGTATATTGGTCGTAGGATGCTGAGGTTGGAACTACCAGGCGGAAGGTCTAGAGGAAGACCAAAGAGACGATTCATGGATGTGGTGAAGGAGGACATGAAGGCAGTTGGTGTAAGAGAAAAAGATGCAGAGGACAGGGTGAGATGGAGACAGATGATTCGCTCTGGTGACCCCTGAAGGGAAAAGCCGAAAGGCCAAGAAGTAGTAGTAGTAGTTGGAGAACCGACTGGACGACATTTCGGACTATAATGAATTTCTCGTATGTGTTTTGTATCTTTATGACTCCACCCAAAATCAGGATGGGTTTCCCTTTTGGTCCTGGTTCCTCTCAAGGTTTCTTCCTCGCTTCAGCTTTACTATGGGCAACACTCATTAGGGATGTTTAGGGTTTGTAGGAAATACTGTTTTACTCTATAAAGCTGGTTTGCGACAACGTCAACTGTAAAATACAAATAAAACTGAATTGAAATTATTTGATGCTTACTACAGTACTTCTGACATATCTTATTAAACTGGATTCATATCGAATGATGTCTGTTATATTTAAATCAGCCAGGAAATGGTTTCAGTTCAGGGTTTCCTGCATGAGATGATGAAGACTGAAGTCCTCTTGGAGTGTCTTTACTATGAAGAGAACTTTTCTGCAATATGCAAACTAACCTCCTCCGAATAGGAAACACATCTCACCCCTGGTTAAGATTTATTCTTTCGCTTTTCATAAATTTAGTTTTTTTTCTTCTTTTAAATAATAAGGGACCACAACTGGGTAAAAAGAGGGGAATCCAACCTTTAATTCAAGTGCATTTGTTCAGTGAATCTAAAATTAAGAAAGAAATGTGTTACTCATAACCTGTGTTGCAATTATTATCCCCCTGATGTTCATACTTTGTACAACCACCTTTTACCTCTGAAACAGCACCTGATCTATGTTTCACAAGGTGGGAGAAAACAGAAAGATGATCTTGGATTATTTGATAAATCTTCATGCAGATCAGAATAAATACTCTGAGTGTTTACATTTTCTTTTTGCACACTCACTGATCTGTTTGTTTTTTTCATCATCTTTCATGATTTTCTTCACCTTTCTTCGAACCTGCCACATCACGACACGCCCTGATCGATTCATCACACAAACTCACTATGGTTTGGTCGTAACACTCCACATGCTCATGCAGAATACAAAGAAAAGAAAAGAGCAGATGTGTGTGTGTGTGTGTGTGTGTGTGTGTTTGAAATGTAGTATAAACCCAGTATCAGTGTGTGACTCACAGCAGCTTTATATTTGTATTCTGTTTTAAAGAATTTGAACCCATTGTGGGTGGGTGAGAGGGAGGGGAAGTGAGAGATACTGGATGTTTATGCTCTGAAAATAGTGGATGTTTATCTGGATCCCAATTCAAAGAGAAATTGTATTTCTGGGATTTGGATGGTTGATAATTCTCACGTTTTAAAAGTGTTGTATGTGGACAGCCTCTTCCGTAGCCCTTCACACTCACCCTCTAAAAGTATAAGTTGTAAAAAAAATAAATAAATAAAATAAAAAATTGAATGAAGGTATAAGTAGGTGGAACAGGGCAGCAGAAAAACACAACATGGTGAGAAGCTTCTCACAGTGACTTCACTCTCTGACATCAGGGTGGATTTAATGAAATAAAACAAATATAAGTAGTGTGGCTTTTCCATTTTACTGTTTTGCACTCGTCTTGTATTCCGCAGCCTAGCAGCTTTAGTAAATAAAAGCTAAATGGTCCATGTGTGGTGATGACGTCAATGAACCAGGGTGTAAAATATAATGTGATATGAACAGAGGCCACAAGGAGGGGGTGAGCTGAATCATCACAACTGGGCTTGGATCAGTTAAACAGACCTTGCGAAAGCTCCCTTCGCCTCCTACTAACGGTTTATAAACGGTTGGTTTAGCAGTTAAGATTTAAGGAAGGAGTCTCCAGTGTTCGTGCTTTAACAATCAGAGATGAGGCTGTTGAGGGCCGTGTGACAGGACACACTTAAGAATTGAGTATTACATTTTACTTTAAGATTGGTTCTGTAAATTTTTAATGAAATAAAATTCCTTTTATTATTTAAGGATTATTGAAATATAGAAGTAATATAAAGGTAGTTTTCTCTCTCTCTCTTCTTATTTATTGCTTTGACGCTCTGGTTCTCTTCTCAACAGTTCTTTTTCTCGCTTGTTCTGTCTTCAGCATGAATAATGACTTCCCTGAAAAAAAATACATTGAGATCAGAAGAACGCAATGATATGATAATATCATCTTTGTGAATCGAAACTGAGAGAGAGAGAGAGAGAGAGAGCGAAGGATGCACAGTGATGACCCTCTCAGATAACTGTTTCCTTTGGTGACTTCCAACATTAATGAGTTTAGTAAAAATAATAACAATAAAGAGTCACGTAAAGGCTTAGCTGTCCCCATCTGCTCGAGCCTTCCACTGCACACGTGCTGTTTAGAGCAAGGCAAAGGAAGTCAAGCAAGGCACAGGGATTATTTAAGGGAATAATAACGAGTTGTATCATCTCGGGTTCTCAAAAAGTCAAAAAAGCTTCAGGGAAAATCTGTCTGGAAAAGAAATAAAAATGGTGTAAATGGCTCAGAGCTTCTATATAAGGACAAAGCAGTCTCCCAGTCCCTGCAGCCATGGCCACTGACATAGGCAGACTTGGGCTGTGTGTGTGTTACGTGGACCAATATAATTTATAATTTGTAATTATATCACCGGTCTTTGAGTTTCGCTCTGACTTTTGACTCCAGAACGTGTTACTTTGTCCCGGGTATCGTTTGCCTTTTAGGCTGTAAATTTAATCTAAAGTTTTGTTGGTTGTGTTGTGATTGAGGACACATTGGGCCAGTTGACTGCTAAGCTGTTCACGTTGTATCCTGCCTACCCCCAGTGTTGGCTGAGATGGGCTTCAGCCTTCTCGCGACCACAGTAATGGTTAATGGTTCAGCTAAGGAGTGAGTGTTCTGGACTCGTGTCCTATTTAAGGACTTTCTGCTTCATTCCCTGGATAGTATACCAGGGGAAAATTATTTCTTCTTTCCCATCTTCCTCCTTATGGGAAGAAAGGAAAAAGGTGACGAAAGCAAAAAAGAACTTCCATCCTCACTTCCTTCCATCTTCATCTTTCTCTCTTTCTTCGCCTCCCCTTCATTACTTCCAGCTCTAACCGTTAACTTCTTTCATTCCGTATCCGACTTTATTCCTTCTTTCACTTCACAATGATCTTCCTTCACCTTCCTTTTTTTGTTGGTTTATCCCTTTCTCTTCTTTATCTTTTTCTTCACCTCTTTCACTTCCCTTTCCTTCTCCCCCTCTTTACCCTCTTTAGGCCAGCCTTAAAAATATCTTTGTTGTCGGTAACACGGCCAATTAGGCCGAAACTGTAGATGAAAACCTCGCCTAAGCATTCACTTACACAAACAATAAAACTATACCGGCGGGTTGTGTCATGTCCCCTATCATACACCGTACTAAAACATGACCAAAGCGAAATCAGTATCGACCGCTCCTCGTGATTGGTTAATTTCACCAGTTCGGTGAAATGGCGATTCTCATTGGCCAGTACTGTCTTAACAACAAAGGTGGAACGCATGATGGAGGGGACAATGATGAGGAAAATAAAACGGTTCTGTCACTATTAAAGGTCCCAACGTGAAAATAAGAAATAAATTAATGCGTTTCAAAGTGAGCATCACGTTTTCTGACATTTTCAAATAAATACAAGTTAATTATAAACCGCCAGTAACAGCACGGAGCGTGACGAAGGTATTTGTTAGTTGTTGACGGCAATATTAAAAGTTGGTATGTTGAAGAAACCTTGATACTCTGACTACAATATTAAAAGAATAAACTTTGATATTCAGTATGTTGATTAAAATATAAGAATTTTATTTCATTCTATTGTGTTTACATCATCACATTCATAATGATGTTTGAAAAATATTTCCCCGTCAATCCCGGGTGGCCTGCACAGGCAAAAAAAAAAATTGCTCCCTTCCGGATGAATCTTTTTATTTATTTTTTTAATTTATTTTTATTTATTTATTTATTTATTTATTTTAATCGCGTTATTGCCAACAGAGAATTTTTAAGCCTGGCCTTATTTTCCTCACTGACCCTTTCTCACTTACACGATTCACTCACACTCTTTACTTCCTTCACTTTCTTCCTTCTTCTTTGCCTTCGTCACCTTTTTCCTTTCTTCCTATAAGATTTAATTCTTTACCTCGTTTCCTTTACATTCATCCTTTACCCCCAACCCCTCGGTTAACTGGGTGTTATCTGTGGTTATAATACCAATTTTCATTGTTTTAATAAAAACCCAACAATTTCTTTACCCTTTCTAAGCTTGACTTAATATCTACATTTTAATTTCTGTCTCAAATCACACCCACCTTTTATTTTAACACGAAACCCTGTTCAGTCAATACACATCAAGTGCTCGTCTGTAAATTAATCAAGAAATAGATCAAGAACAAAATGCTTCCGACGCGGCAGACGCTTTCCTTGTACAGTAGTTCAGGAGCAAAGACCTCGATTCTCCTCCGACCCTGAAACGGCCGTGTCCGATCACGCGGTTTCCTCAAACCCATTGTCCCTCCGTGTACTAAACTCCGATTGCATCACAGACTGCCGGAAAACGGATGGTTTCTTGCTGCTTTTAACGACGACTTGTAGACATTAAAGGTTATTTTAGAAAGTGTTTCTCACTCGTGAGATGGATGTGAAAAAATGATGTCAGGAGTAAAACAGAACTGGCACCGCCGGCGCGCTTTCCGCTCTTAGGTGATTGCGCTGTTGCTCCAGACAAGTCTCAGTAGCCACCGCAGACCAATTCCCTGTGAAATCTGCTCACTGGAGAAGTTTGTGCCAATTCAAAGTAAAAAGCCCAGCGGCGTAAACAGAAAACGCCAGAAGAAAACACAGAGAAAGCTGTAAACAAGGAGGCTTCAAGTGGAAAGTTTTCTCTCAGAGAATTTATTTTCAGCTCAAAAGATTTGTTGTTTGGTTTTCCTCTCGGACTGAAGGAGACTCTTGTGTGTGTGTGTGTGTGTGTGTGCAGGCTTCTGAACAGGATGCTCTCGACATTCTTACAATCTTTTTGCACGAGTTTTTCTCTGAACCCTCCACTCAGATGATGATCACTCACTTCTCGGCTCCATAGTCTGCGCTGTATGGTCAGTAACGCTGTTTACACACACACACACACACACACACACACACACACTATGCCCAGTTTGTGCGTCATGCCTCCCCTCAGCTGTATTTATTCTATATTTACACCCATTATTTTCATAATTTTTTAAAAAACATTTTAGGACTTTTTTTTTTATTTTTATCACGGGTATTAAAATGTCCAAGAGTTTGACTTCACCATCCCTACACTGGTCTTTTAAACCAACTCAGCACTTCCTACTTTCAGTAGTTTACTCATGACAACATTTCCAGTCCTGTACTTCTTACCCATCTCACAGCGAGAAAGTTTCCTTTTCCTGTCCTCTCTGACTGACGTAACCACACAATAACACCGTCCTCTGATACCTTTGATTCGAACAGCCAGGCCCCGAAGCATCCGACAAACTGTGATCATTGAGGTTTGTTTGGTTGCCACCATTATCCTGACCACAACCAGGCACATTTTATGGTCAAAAGTGAAGGCCAGAACAAAATCCGAAGTTTAAAGAGATCGAGTGCTGAGAGACACGTAGCTACAATAAAATATTAATGAAAAAAAAATAAGGGTCTGGCCAGTAGGGTAGTAGTTCGGGTGCTGGGCTCATGATCAGGAGGTTGTGAGTTCAAATCCCAGTTAGACCCCCACTGTGCTAAGTGGTCGACATCAGGTTGGTGCTGCATAATTAGTGGAGTTCACAGAAGGGAGGGATGGTATACTCTCATCTTATCATATACTGTCATTCCTAACGATCACCAGCCAATCATCGACACTTATGGGCTCATTTATAAAAGTGTTTTCCCTTCAAGCGTGTTATAACACCCTGAATGTGCATGAATTTGATTGACCTTCAAATGTAAAACTCCATGATTCGTTGCCGAGTTGTTGAGGTATCCAGGACCCCCCATTTTCTCCCTCGTTTTTAGTTGTATCCAATTCCCACCCATCAGGTGTCACCTTCTCTAGCACACGACCAACACTGACCATGGAGCGGTGAAAGCATGCACACGCCCCCTCCATGACATGCAATTCTAACCATGCACCTCTTTTCGAACTACGGCGCTTTGGGGACGGTCTAACACACCCTAAGGGAAAGTGGTCTCTGTCCCCTCATACCAATGAGCTCTTGGATGCCCATTATTGGCTGGCAATGGAGGGATTTCTACAAAGTTTTAACCAAATGTGAGTCTCAAATCAATGACTAGCTGATTAAATTTTGGCCTTAAATGTGGATCTGAACCAAGGACAGTTTTAAGTATTTTTTTTAAACATTGGGTGATGGTGCAACGAGCTAGAAATCAACCCAGAATGTGCTTGGAGAAAAAAAATACAAAGGTCAGAAATAGTTGTAAAACAGGCCACAAAGGGCAGCCACCTTGATCTGGCACTAGGACACTTGTAACCAGGACCTTGCTGCTTGGTGGAGGTATGCACTCTAAGTGTATTTTTATTTATATTTATTTTTGCCACACTCTGTGTCAAGTACAGTATATTAATGATGCTGGTGTTTTTCTGTACTGCTAATATATATATATTTTTAAATACTTGATGTTCAGTGTCTTTATAGTGTATATAGTAAAAGAAGTCTCATTAAAAAAAAAAAAAATCTGTAATTGTTTTTGTAAATTTTTATCATGCACTGTGTCACTCATCTGGCCCTTTACTTTACTTTACACACTTACGTACATCAGTTCCTGCTCGCAGCCATCCTCCAGTCCTCTCTCAGGGAGGTGGGTATTTACTCAGCCTTTACATATTTCAGACATATGTGCATAATGATGACCCCCCCCCCCCCTTTCAAATCGCACATCCACCAATCTTCAGATCATTCATTGTTTGTTAAAAAGAAAAAAAAAAACCTTCCAGGATTCGATGTTTACGTGTTGACATGTCCCAGAAGCATCAAGTGAGCAGAGTCGATTTGACTGGAGCAGAATCACAGATTAAGCTTTTTTTTCTTTCTTTCATGTTTTCATGTGGAGTTTGTATGAATGTTCTACTCTATTTGAATGTGAAGTGTCAAGCTTTCCTTCATATTAATCACGTGATGATGGGTTCAAATGGTCTTTCTGCCCTGTTCAATTGTGCAGTTATTAAAGCTAATTAAAAAAAAAACTAATTAAAGCATCACCACACACAGCGGCTGAAATTAACATTTGCATTCATCAGAAATGACTTCTCGCTAACAGGAATACGAACATTGTGTGTGTGTGTGTGTGTGTGTGTGTGTGTGTTCTGGAGAAGCGATCTGGATGAAAACATGACCGAGGCTGAAGTGACTTTGGTTTTGAGATTAAGAAACTCATTAAGGAATTTTTTCTTTTTTTATCAATAAGCTGTCATGCTAGAAATGAGTGCATTTGTTTCAGAAGCCTCCTTTTTCCATAACCCGACCCCCGTCCATCACACCCATCTGTCATCATTTCTACATCTGCTTTATAAGCTCTTGATTCCATACTTGAGCTTATTATATAGAAAGTATGTGCTGCATAATAATGTGGGTGCTTCATCATCAAATACAACTTTATATTCGGGGATAGATAATAAACCTTTTTATTAAATCAAGTTCACATTACTGCATCGAGAAAAATAACTGATCTCAAGTCAGGAGAGCTTACAGGACCATCTTATGCTTGTTGGATGAAATAAAAACAATAAAGATGATGTTGAGGATATTTTAGAGCAAAGTACTGTATATAGTGATGAACTAATCTGACGGTGGCTGTAAAAGCTCGACATGATTCCAGTATCTAGATATAAAGCAATTTATATGCTTGAGTACATACTTTACATCATAGCAAGTCGGGTGTGTGTTTGAACCTGCCTCTTGGAGTGTGTGTGTGTGTGTGTGTGTGTGTGTGCGTGCGTAGGGTGTTTCTTTTGGATACTCTGGGTTTTCTCCAAGGGGACCAAGACATGAACTTTAGGTCAGCTTGTCACTCTTAATTGCTCCGAGGTATATTTCTGCCATCTCAGTGATAGCAAGAGATGGTGTCAAGTGTGGCTGGCTAATGTGGTCAGATGTGATTGCCCTCGCTAGTTCAGTTCTACTGGAACGCTGAGGTGTGTTAAGTAAATTGTTTCCTCTTTATTTAAGATCAGCTCTTTAAAGGTTAAATTGGTTGAACTTCAATGTGATTCCTGTTGATGTCCGTTAAGCAGCACCCTGAGGATCCTAGGCAGCCCAGATACTGTTCTCCAGTCAACAGGATGTGCATGCCGAACAAACAAGAATTCTGGAAGTCCCTATCAGTTCTCCAACCAACTTTTATTACTGACTTTGTCCACTTTTGCAACTGGCACTATCACATTGTCTCATATCTCACAAGGTAAGCAGCGTATTTAATTTTTTTTTTTTTTTTGTAGGTCGAGCAACAAGGCGTATTTTGTCTCAAATGAAAGTGTTATGACATACACAGCATATGCGTGCGTGTGGTTTTGAGTCCGTGACGTGTCTTGGGTTAGTATAGGGTTCTGTAATGGTGTAATGAGGTGCAGGCTCAGCGTAAAATGTGGCGCAACCATTCTCTTACCATTGCTTTTCGTTATCACGAGTGATGTGTTTGCATGAGTACGATGTTCACAGGGGGTCGGGTGCTCTGTTTTCCTGGTCATTTGTGATACTCCACTGCCTCCTACCGCACGGCCTCAGCAATCCATCAGTTGTGCCAACAGTCATGGAGCACCCTTCCGACACTTTCCGAACCAGTGTTGGGGGGGGGGGGGGGGGGATTATAACCAAGTAGTTCTGCCTGGAGGTCACGGCGTTCGCAGGTCGAGGTTAAGTGGTCTTCTCTGAATAATGAATTGTGTGTGAAAGGAAAGGTTTTCAGAGTATGATATGTGCCGATATGGTGATCTGTTTTTAGCGATTTATGCGCTTTTCTGTGCAGCCATACGCTTTGCACTCCATCATTTTCCTTATGACGCTCATCTCTGGTCTCCCAGTGCAGCTAAGTGGGTTATCAAAGGTGGGCCATGTCTCGCACTGTCTATGGCGAGAGGCATGTAAAAGAACCATTGCTGACTTTTGTAAAGAGTAGCTGCAAAGTCGTTAGTGTGTTTCTGTCCCTTGCTAAAAGGGTTGTGACAGGAAGGGCATCCGACGTAAAAACCTCTGCCAAATCAAATGTGCGAATCAGATGATTCGCTGTGGCGACTCTTGAGAACGGGAAAAAGCCAAAAAGAAGACTCAGCTCACCTCTGGTCCATCAGGTGTTAGCTTAGAATGGTGTTTGCGGCATGCAGCCCAGCTAGTAGAACAGAACAATTAATTTTAACCACTACCAGGTCAGGAATAGCCAAAGAAGAAGGCAACTTGTCACTGTGCTGCCTCGTAGTAATAGAAGTAAGGACGCTCTCATGCAGACTTGAGAAGCAGCAAGGATGCACGTTTGCCTTACTGAAATTTGTGATGTCAAACGTGATCATTTTAAAGAGCTAGTAATACACATTTCTCACAGGTACACTTTAAACTGTGTTTGTAGTTTGTTTTGTTTCAATAAATTTTCCTTGTTGGGTCATATAGCTTCATCAATTGGTCCTCAGCTGACCCTCGCAGATTTGTCTCAATTTTTACATACTTCTAGAGCATTATATATGATGGAAAAATCCAAAATTTCAAGGAGTAGTTGCAAATAGTTCCAAAGTTATGACCATTTGAAAGAGGTAGTGGGTTCCATAAAATTATGACCAAAAATGAAGTTTTTGGCTATTTTTAGGCTTCTATAACTTCTGAACAACAAAGGCAAGAGGTTCGAAATTCTCAATCATTTCACCAGAATCCATAGTGCTAAGAAATGTTAAAATATTTACTTAAAATTTATAAACTACAACGTTGAGATTCATTGCGAACTTCTAAAATTCTACTTTTGCCATTTACACAAAAACTAATCATCATATTCATTAGAAACTTTGTGCTGTATCTTGGCTACCTATGGAATGGATCTGCATAAAATTAAGCTTCCATGTTATGTTATGCATAATATATGAACAGCTGAAAATCCAAAATATCTATCCGACCTTCACATTCAAAGGTTAATATGAGCGTGTGGGGTCTAGCATCACAAATTAAGTCACCATGTCATATTATCGGAATTGCCGTAAAATTTTGACACTATGTACAACTTGCTTTTATAAATCCTCCCTTGTTAAATGTTCAAATTAAATAAGCACGTTTTCTCCCACTGTATTTGATCCATATAACAATATTAAGTGATTTGATGTTCAGTTATATGTATTGCAGAGTGAAGAACATATTACGTACTTACAACTTTTAAAGAGTAGTTTTTAGAGTTGGTTCAGTTTTGTCTTGTTGAGGAAAACATCTGTCTGTTCAGGTGATACTTCCACCTCGTTTCCCAGGTGGCAGTAATTGTCATAATTATCAGATGATGCTGCAACAAATCTGCCCCTGTTTCTTCAGACACCGGTTCATTCACTCTAACAACAGTTGATGTATTTTCACCAGAGATTCTGCTAATTCTGAGTTCGCTGGAGTTAACTGGAATAAAACTCGAGTGGCTTCTTGTGTCAGATTTTACTCATTGGGCTTATGGACACAACAGTAACCTCAAGTCTGACTGTTTGTCTTTACCACGAGAAACTTTATCTTGAAAAATATGAAGTGAAAACTGAGCAGACAGACATTCTGCTCGACTTCATGAAACCAAAAGGCCCTGCCGGATCATTGGACCAGGCTTAAAAAATTCTTTGTTGCCAATAACACGATAAAGAAAGATTCACCTAAGAGGGAGTAATTTTTTTTGTTGTTGTTGCCTGTGCAGGCCACCCGGGATTGGCAGGGAAATATTTTTCATACGTCATGCTATATTATGTATGTGATGTTGTAAACATAGTAGAATTAAATAAATATCTTATATTTGAAATCAACATACCGAATATCAAAGTTTATTCTTTTAATATTGTAATCAATAGAGTATCAAGGTTTCAACATACAGTAGGCCCCCGTTATTTGTGGGGGTTCAGTTCCGGCCCTTCCCACGGATCAAGAAAATCCGTGAGTTCTTTACCCAGAAGTAAAACCCTATGTATCATATTACATGCGTGAATTATAAACACGGAAGTAAAACCCCATGTATGATATTTCATGCTCTAAAATAGGCTTCTTAAACACATTCTATAGCCAGTCTTACTCATTAATACAGTAATAATGTAGTAATGAGTAAATAAAACTTTTTAATTTTGTACTGTGATATTTATTGAGGATGTATATAATATATTATATAATATGTCACAAAAGTGTGATGTAATGAACTTTCAGCTGGACTCAGAATGCAGGAAACAGTGTGAGATGGCACAGAGTCGATTTATTATTCAAAGGGGAAGCACTTAAGCAGGGCGCAAACACAGCACTGTAGTTCTGGCGCAGACGTGAGCATGCAGCTTGTGTTTATAAGGGGTAGATGAGTGGAGTGAATTCAGGTGTGCGCTGCTGCAATCAGACCCAGCAGGTCAGCCACGCCCCTCAGCTGGAGCAGGGAGAAAATAGTTAGAGAACAGAGCCGCCAAAATCAAAGTCCCCCAAAAACAGACCATAACAAAAAGAAAATAAAAGGACATGAAGTGTGATAAATTGGATACCAAAAAGATAAACATGCTACACTACAGTACATAAAATCTCACACACAAGCATTCTAAACATTAACTTAAGTACTGTATTGGAATAATAATTGAAAAAGACTTTAATACTACAGTGCTTTGCAACATCCAACGTCATTACCTTTTTCTGGCGCTGAGGCTCCTTACCAGAAACCAGAGAAGATGCATGGCATTTAGGTGGCATCATAGATCTTAACTGCTAATTAAAACACTAAAAAAATGCAGATTGACAACTTGTGTGCAAATGAGAAAAAGGGACGTACACATCATCTCAACCACTCAGTAGGAGAGAGAAACAAAAGATCTCAGCCATTGGCGAAATTTGAATCATGTGCCAGTTACTTCCAGGTTTGTCGGCAATCCGTGAGTATGTAGGGGCATGAGTGCAAAACTGCAAATGATCAAAGGCCTACTGTATCAACTTTTAATATTCCCGTCAACAACTAACAAATACCATCGTCATGCTCCGTGCTGTTGCTGGCAGTTTATAATTAACTTGCATTTGTTCGAAAATGTTAGCAAACGTGTTGCTCAGTTTGAAACGCATTAATTTATTTTTTATTTTCACGTTTGGCTCTTTTAATAGTGAGAGAACAGGTTTTTTCCTCATCATTGTCCCCTTCCATCATGCTTTCCGCCTTTGTTGTTAAGACGATACTGGCCAATGAGAATCGCTGTTTCATCGAACTTGTGAAATTGACCAATCACGAGGCGTGGTTGATACTGATTTTGTACTTTTTAGTACGGAGTATGATAGGCGAGACACATGTTTTTCAAAACAAACGGCTGGTATATTTTTATTTTTTGTGTCTGTGAATGCTCAGGTGGGGTTTTTATCGACAATTTCGGCCCAACCGGCCGTGTTACCGCGAACAAAAATATATTTAAGGCTGGCCCTGTTTTGGCCCAAAAAGGAAGGACCTGTGCTGTTTCTTTATAATTCCTACGAATCCTGATACGCCGTACATATGCAAGCCTGAAACGCCACTGTGTGATGAGGGTACTAGGACACAGCTTAATCTTGTTTATTCTTACTATTAATGTTTATAAACCATATTCCGTATGATAGATGATCCTCCAGGTTCTTTGTGCGTGTAGGAAATAAGCAGAAAATTTCTTATTGCCCCTTTTAAGAGGAAGATCTTCAACGTTAAGTGATAATAGCTGGTTTTCTGATTATTTACCAGTGGTGCTCAACATTTAAAGAGAATCCAGTCCAGGACAAGTGGAGACATTGCAGCAGGGAAGATCTTATCACAAGCAAAGCTCGGTTTCCGATCACAATTCGTGACAGAAGGCTGTTCGAATAGCGATTTGTTCAAATTCCGAATCTATTTTTCACATTACAAATAATGTAAACGGTTTTAATCCATTCCAAAATGCGAGAAAACTATCTTTTTTAAACATGTTATTTCATAATGTCATTTATATATCAAATTGTATATTAAATGTTAAACAACTGGGCAAACTCACCGTTCTTGAACTTCTCAGCACCATCTTTATCAGAACTTGCTGCTTTCCCGTGACGAATCATGTTGTGAATCTCACTTCTCTTGAAATTGTCGAACCAACCTCGACTTGCCTTAAAGTCGAACCCTTCAGTATTTGTGCTCGGGTCTTTTTTCACCAAATCATTGTATACTTCTCATGCTTTGTAACAAATAACCACCTCGCTCACACTATTTCCCGCTAACTGCTGCTTGTTTATGTATATAAGCAATAATTTTTCCACCTCCTCCAGTATATCTCCTTGGCGTCTCTCGTTTGTTTCGCGTTCGACTTCCGAATTTTGTTCGACTTCTGGTACAATTCAATACCGATTTGTTCGATGTCTAAAGCGTTCAAAAACCGATGTTTGCTTGTACTAGTTGGTCAAAGGTCAGCGTGGGTGATGGAGACTTAATGTTCAAAAGTAATTAATTAATTCTGCGGCATGCTTGTTTGGTGTTTGGCAGTGTTTGGCACGTCCACCTCACAGAAAGAAGGTCCTGGGCTCGATTCCCAGTTCGGGCGTCTCTGTGTGGCGTTTGCATGTTCTCCCTGTGCTTGCGTGGGTTTCCTCAAACAATCCAAAAACATACACAGCAGGTTAACTGGCTGTTCCAAATCATCCCCTAAATGTGAGTACGAGTATGAATGGTTGTGTGAGTGTTGGCCTTGCGATGGCCTGGTGAACTGTCCAAGGTGTACACTGCCCTTGCCCGGAGACAGATGGGCGCCAGCCTCCCTGTGACCCTCATTAGGATTAAGCGGTTCAGAAAAGGAATGAATTCTTGTTATTTATGCACTGATTACGTGCCGGTTATCATCGGATTGTCCCTGAAACAGAACATCGGCGGGGGTTTTCACATTCACTGATACTCCAGGTGAATATTTTAGTCTGTTACTACACGGTAACATCAGAAAAATAAAACTAGCAGAACGGAACTGACAGATTTTTGGTTCGTGCATCGTTCTTTCCCTTTCTTCAAAGGATTTTGTCTGTCTCAACCCCCCAGGACCTGATCTGATCTGTCACTCACAGAGTCATATTTGTTCTTCCAGCTCTTTAAAGTGTCATTTCACTCACGGCTTCCTGTCTATGATTCCCAGACCCTTCTGTGACTGAGTGGCAGATGCTTCTCGTGCCTACAAAATGAGTGTGAACAATTCAACCATGCGCCATCTGAGACCATTGTGAAAGCATGAGAGAGAGGGAGAGAGAGAGAGTGCTGTCCATACAGGAGACAGACGTGAGTAAGGGACGAGCTTCTGAAGAGGGAGAAGTGTGACGGCGAGCATGAACGCGAGCAGGGCTTTAATTGGAAGCTTGCTCAGGCTGTAGGGAGTTGGACACGTCAAAAGTGAAGAAGAGTGATTTTGTGTGTGTGTGTGTGTGTGTGTGTGTGTGTACAACTCATTGCTTCCTGGAAAATTCTGTGACTTCTTCACGTGCTGCTTCTCCTCTTATGGGATTTGTTTCTTTTCCCCACAAAATCATGACTGATGCCATGAAGCTGCTCTGAATATTCTAGACTGGGATTGGCGGTACAGTAGCAGCTCTCATTTCTTCGAGTTTTATATACGTTATAATGTAGACGATCCTCATGAAGCAGAGAAGGTAGAGTTTTATTTTTGTTTTATAAATATGCATGGAGCTGTTGTATTATTTATTAGAATTGCTTATAGAAATAATCCCCGGCTGTAATTATGGATAATCGGGAATCAATTCCGTCAGTGTCTGATTATTCTCGCACCGCTCTGAGATCGCTCTGGTAGCTCTAGAAGAGTGCGTCCCAAATTATACAACTCGTTTTATGCAGCGTTCGACGCGTCGTCGTCTGTCTTTACAGCTCATTATTATCAGCTCCTCTGCAATCCCAGGACTTTTTAATCAAACTTTGACCGAATTTCATTCCCGTCATACTGTTTTGCACTTCCTGGTTTTATTTGAGTATTAAATTCAAGTTTTTACGTACTTTGTCTTTATTCCAAAAGGGTCTCGCTGTCGTTAATGCACAATTCCTCCTGCATCTTTTGAAAGAATTTTTATTAAACTTTAACATCTTCAGAACAGAATGATGTACATTTGCTGAACTTCGTGCTCCTATTAGGAGTGCGTAGAGGCTGAAGACTATCTCAGCCATTAAATGCACTGCACACCATGCCAGTATGGCACACACGCTCACAGTCACACATTTAACACATCCAAGGTGAGCACATACACTCGGAATAGAAGGCTGCCGCATTGTGGGGGGTTGGATGCCTTGCCATGCAGGTGGAGGAAGGGAAGGTGCAGCTCACGCCGCAAACTGCCACACATTTTCCCTGCTGATTCAGGAATCGAACCAGCGACCTTAAGGGCCCAACCGTGCTCAGCTACGGATGCCCATAATGGTGTTCTTAAAGCACTATGCCAAGACCAGGGTTGTAACCAGTGACCCAGTAGTTCTTCAGCCTCACGCTCTCGAAGCCGAGCTGGTTCTGTGCTGGTTGGTGGAATGTTGTTCGTGAACTGTACGCAAAGAAAATAAATTGATTTGATAAGTGTAAATTATAATTTATGGTTATTTAAAGTGGCTGCCGGCTCAGCTCTGAGGTTCATTATAAAATAAGCGCACCATATGTCAATCTGAGCAGAAAAAAATAGTGCTGAATTTTATTCGGCGCCACTGAAGGTCTCATAGCAGTAGAAAGTTCCGCGCATCACCACAGTCGACTCGGTGAGGAAGTGTAACGAAAAGTGAAGGAACTTATCTTTTAATTTCATGGCTCTGGCTCTCGGTTCAGTGCTCGGTCCCTTCCATTTCCATCACATTTCAATGGCAGCATTACACTTCGGCCCTTCTCTGGTTCCAAGAACTAGTTTTCTGAAGACAGACGAGAGACTAGCGCCCTTCTTTCAGCCGTATGTCCTGAACTGTGAAGCAGATCCGAGATCCAAATGGCAAGTGGTCTGTTTTTGGTAAATGTTACTGACGCTTCAAAAATACACACACAGCTACAAAAATATTATTCTGAAAGGCTTGAAGACGGTCAGCGGTACCAGGAAAGAAAGTTGGATGCAGTCTCAGCCTCAGTCCATCCACCCACGGGCCACAGCGACTGGTCTGTCCAAAGGATACTCATCAACCAGCAGATCTGTCAATCAAATCACCCTTTTCTGGCACAGTAGGCAGTTCCTGGCTACAAGACGGGTATATGACATGAGCCTGGATGCGACCCGATACTTACATTAACTTTGCAAAGCAGACTGAGAGACTTTTTAGATCCCACATAAAGCATCGGGCAAAATTTTTAGTCACTGAAAATGTTATTATTTTTTCCATTTCGTAAAGGTAGTATCTCGCGGACGAACTTTAGGTTTTGTTTGGGTTTGTAAAAGGCTGCTGATTCAAATTCAAACAGTTTTCTTGTCTTAGAAAGTCAGCATTTGCAAGCTATTGTTGCAGTGGTGGCCCAGTGGAAAGGTGCTGGATTATCAATCCCAAGAGTTCAAGCCCCACTATCACTGGGTTGTCACTGTCCTCCCAACGCACTAAGTGGGTTATCAAAGGCAGGCCGTGTCTCTGGCTGTCTGTGCTGGGAGGTTCATGTAAAAGAACCATTGCTGACTTTTATAGAGATTCCATACAGAAGCGCCCCAAGCTCAGAGAGAATCAAACCAACAATCTTTTTGCTGCGAGGTGGATGCACTAACCGCTGCACCACCGTGCCACCCATAAGTGAATTTTTAAATGTATTTCTTATTTTTTATTTTTTTATTAAATAATACTGTACTCCTACAGAGGAAGAATTTCTTATAAAGTTGTTTGGAGTGTGGAGACTGCGAGCAGGATCACATAGTGTTTGTGTTTGTGGAGATAGCACTCAGGAATCAATAAAGTCTGAAGTTAGTAGAGATTTTTATTTATTTATTTACTTATTTATTTATTTATTTATTTCCCCCTGATGTACAACAGGTTTTGTCCGGCAGACTGGACCCGCTGGACGGTCAGGTGGCTGTACAGATGGGTTTCTCTCCTGATGTTTTGATGCAGCTGATGCCTTTTTTCTTCCATCTGGCAAAATCAGAGTCCTGTAATCATTTCGTCCGTTTCCTTTCAATCATTTGTATCTTTTTTTTTTTTTTTTTGCATCTGTGCTCAGAATCAGAAGGAGGAGAGGGGATTCGTGTTTGATCACATGTGTACGCTGTGTGAAATCTCTTTTCTATTCCTCCCATGAACCTCTTCGCACCTTTCTATTATAATATTATATTGCATTTCTCATCCCAAGCTGGCCGCTCATTCCCCGGTGGTCCTCCGCTACTGTGGGATTTTTGGCGCCTCACAGTTTCATCAGATATTTAGTTATTAATTCAAAGCGGTTTGGTGATGTTTCTGGCTGGAGTTTCTTCCCCGAGGCGCTTCGTTTGATCCGCTGTGATACGTCGGAGAAGAATCCAAAGGTTTCTGGGAAATTTACTCGGTCTGCTTCAGCTAAAGTCAGAGTGGTGGTAACGGTGAGATCCCGAAGTGTCAGGAACATTTTGTACGTCTTAACCACTTGTACTTTTCTCTTTTTCAAGTATCTGGCGAATGGCGAAGCGTGATCATTTTGTGGAATTAGAAATGGAAATAAATATCAAGCATCTCCATCTCAATGCTGCTGTCAGCTTCCCGACTCACACCGTGTCTGACCTTCTATAAAAAAAAGCATCTGCTCAATGTGAAGACGCGGTTGAAGAGAGGGCTGTGCAGAAATGAGCATGGCGGGATAATTCTGTGTAGGATGATGTGGTGTTGGTGATCTATGCAGGGCTGGGTGATGTTCGTTCATTCATTTTCTGATTTAGGGTCGTGAGAAGGCTAATGCTCATATCAGCCGACTCTGGTTGAGGGCACAGTACACCCTGGACGGCTCACCAGGCCATCGCACGGCAGAAACATGCTGATAACCATACAGCTCCTCTTTACGAAGGTCTGCAACGGCTCTCTTTCGTGGACCTCCAGCACAGACAGTGAGAGACACGGCCTATGATAACTCATTTAGTACACTGGGGGGACAGCAGTGACGGCCGTTAACAGTGGGGCTTGAACCCCGAACCTTAGGATCGATAATCCAGCACCTTGCCACCAGGCCACCACTGCCCAGCTTTGATATGTTTAATTATAATATTGTGATGTGATTAATCATATGGATGCTGCAAATATTGGGATTTTGAATAAATAGTTTTGTTTTTTGATGATTTTGCCGAGCTGTAGCTTCAGGCATTATTATACTTCCCAAACCAGCAGCATGAACAAATTGTAGAGCCTGTAATGAATGTTAATATTGATTAATATCAATAAGCCACCATTTAATTTGATTATATCTTTCCACTTCACTCAGAACAGAATCTTTAACCAGCGATCTGATTTAATATCACCAGGCATGTCGAGATTGACTGAGATGGAAACAGGAAGTTAAAATGAGGTTTTCGCACAGCCTCGGGGTCAAAGATCACATGATTAAAAACAAAGATGAACTTTTTAAAAATTAACTTTTTTTTGGCTTGGCCTGAGTGATTTAGTTTTTAATTAATTCATTCATTATTTTATTAATTTTAGAAAGTTTATATTCATTTTTATCATTCATTAATTTTATTCGACGTCTGTCTATAACTCAACCAGTTGAGCTTTGTTTTCATGTGATCCAGACTGACCGCTGAAGAAACGACGAACCAGCGAGTGTACACGGATTAAAAACTATCCGCATTTTTTTACCCTTCCCCTAATTTTCATCGTATCCAATTCCCACCACAAAATCCCAAGTCCCAGTGTTGCCATCACACACGAAAACCACCAATAAGAAAGGGAGGCCATGCACAGTCCCTCTCCGGGATATATGATGCCTTCACCCACCTTTTTACGAGCTGTTGCGCATTCCTATTTGTAGGCGGCCTGACACACTCGGACGCAAAGCGCTCTCATGCGCTCCCTCCTGTGAGGGCTCGGCCACGTGGCTCCCATGCGCTCCCGGTCTACGGACGGCTGCGGCAACAAACTGGATTCACATTTGTGATCTCCATGCCGATCGTCAAGCACATTGTCAATGCGCCACTCAGGAACCTAACAGCAAGTTTTGGCTCCCCACAGAAATGCATCGTGTGCTGACCCCGTCCTATCACAGCCAGCTTTGCAGTTTCAGCAGAATGTAGTCTGGTAGCCTTTGCGGGTTCAAGCCAGATGAACTTGCCTTGGCATCTCTTGGGCATCTGTGACACTCTTTCCAGTTTCCTGGGTGTCTTTTCTTGGATCACCTGTGGAAGGTACTTTTTTCTTGTCTACCTGGAATACCACACAATACCTGTCATATCGGAGATGAATAGATTTGTTTATTTATTTAAAAAAAATTGATACAGAAAGCAAGGTTCTTTTTACTAGGGGCAGTTTCTTGTTTTCGTAGGCATCATCTGTTAGTGTTTGCACTGGAAAAACTCTGAACAAATCCCTGCTTATTATCTCTCTACTGTTAGTGGCTTTGCTGCCAACCCCACAACAGTAACATTGCTGCTAGTGCCGAGTTTTCTGCTGGCCTGGAGGATCTCACCCATCTCTTTAGCCTCACTAGTTTATTTGCATCGCTCTCACTTTTAATCACATCAGCAAAATCCATTGGCTGCTTTCTAAAAAAAAAAAAAAAAAAAAGGGACACAGCCCCCCCCCCCCCCCCACCATTAATTATTTGCTGGTGGTGCAGTATTTGGCAAGTTCGTCTCATAGCAAGAAGGTGCTGGGTTTGATTCCTGAGCCGAGCGACAGATTTTCTTTGTGGAGTTTAAATATTTTCCTCGTGCTCACGTGGCTTTTCTTCAAGTACTCCTGGTTTCTTCCCACACTCCCAAAATATGCAGAGTAGGCTGATTTGACATTTCCAAATCACCCCTGGGTGTGAGAGTGAATGGTTGTATATGTGTTGGTCCTGCAGTGGCCTGGTAAGCTGTACGAGGTGAGCCCTGCTGAGATGGGTACCAGCCTTTGCATGACTCTATTTAGGATTATGCGGCTTAGAAAAAAATTAAAGAATGAATCAATAATCACTTGCTTGCGCATCATTTTGAGCACGGCAGAAGACATTCACCCACTCATTCTCTCTCTCTCTCTCTCTCTCTCTCTCAATCACCATGTTTTATAAACCTTCCTCGAGTTCAGTCAAAATTGTGGATTTCATACAAAGGCTAAAGTAAATAACTACAAGCATGAAGCACATTACATGTTTAAAAAAGGATTTGTTTTTCTCCTCCATGTTAGCGCATGTGAATTCTTTTGAAATTTTCATTAAAAATTATTCTATTTGAATTTTATTTTTCTATTCATGTTTCTTCCTGCAAAAATTTACAATTTGTATGCTAACAAATTACTGTCAATCCAGTAAATGATGAGGAAATGTGGTAACCAGAGCATTTCTCAGTGTGGGTGTGTGAGAGTGAGAGAGAGATTCAGTAGTCAGTAAGATGTCCTTGTGGGAGCAGGTGTGCGAAAGCAGATACCTTCTGTTGAAAAGAAATAGTTTTTTTAAATTACACATGACATTGTTTTCCTGATTTCTATTCATTAAAAAAAATAATAAATAAAACCGATGCAAACTTAGCATTGAGGCGAATGTTTGATGGTATGAATCAGAAACACAGCGTTTTAATACTCAGTAACCCGTATGATTTTTATCCAAGATTTTTTCCAGATATACAAGTGTCCTTGGAAATTTAATGGGTCTCAGGTGTGTGTGTGTGTGTGTGTAAATGAAATATAAACTAGGTTCAGCATTACACAGGCACTGCTTTATTTTTCACATTTTGTTGCACATTATGTTTACTGAATTATCTTTGAACCCGTTTAATCACATACACATGCTTGTCTGGGTTTTGATTGCTACAGCTCATAAATGATTACCTGAGGAGTCCTATAGAAGAAACTCGGCATGAAATGAGGATAAAGAACTTGATTTTTGTTTGGCTGCTATGAGACCCACAGGGGTCCAGGTTAAGCCCAATTTCTGTTATCATCATTGCGTTTTAACTGTACAAACATCTTGTATTCTGGTGACACATTTTATTGGATTAGGTGTGAGATCCGCTTCACCACTATTTCGCAATTGAACTGGTCAACCATGCTACCTTGAGAGTGGACAGAACCAGCATATCCACAGGTACACATCCAAAGGCCTGTGACAATTAAAAGCTGGAGTTCCAATGCCATCATCAAAGCTATTCACAGCTGCATGAATATGGCACACCAACTACCTTCATCACATTCATAAATCTTCTCTTTGGTCTTCCTCTAGGCGTTCTGCCTGGTAGTTCGAACCTCAGCATCCTACTACCAATATACTCACTATTCCTCATCTGCACATGTCCAAACCATCTCAGTCTAGCCTCTCTGACTTTGTCTCCAAAACATCTTACATTATGTTGTCCCTCTAATGTACTCATTCCTGATCCTATCCATCCTCGTTACTCCCAAAGAGAACCTCAACATTTTCATCTCTGCTACCTCCAGCTCTGTCTCCTGTCTTTTTCTCAGTGCCACTGTTACTAAACCATACAACATCGCTGGCCTCAACATCGTCTTGTACACTTTTTTTTTCATTCTTGCTGATACCCTCCTATCACACATCACATCGGACACTTTTCGCCAATCATTCCAACCTGCCTGCACACGCTTCTTCACCTCTTTTCCACACTCTCCATTGTTCTGGATTATTATTATTATTATATACATTTGGTCCAAAGTACTTTTTTCGGATGAAAGCAAATTTTGCATGTCATTGGGAAATCAAGGAAGACTGGGGAGAAGGAAATGCCAAAATGCCTGAAGTCCAGAGTCAAGTACCCACAGTCAGTGATGGTCTGGGGTGCCATGTCAGCTACTGGTGTTGGTCCACTGTGTTTTATCAAGGGCAGGGTCAATGCAGCTAGCTATCAGGAGATTTTGGAGCACTTCATGCTTCCATCTGCTGAAAAGCTTTCAGGTCCACTTTTCACACAGTCCAACCACTTGAACTGGTTGATAAGTTTGGTAATCTGGTCCTAGGGCGCTCACTGTGCACCTGGATAGTGAACTTTCTGAGCAAGAAACATCAGGACAGGAGAACACATTTTGTCCACTCTCATCCGAAAACCACAGGTGTGTTCTTAGCCCCTCTGTTTCGCCAGTCACACCAGCAACACCATCGTCAAATTCGCCAACACCACCACCGTCATAGCTTTGATTATGGATAACACTGAGTCAGCCTTCGGGAAGCAGGTCCTGCATCTGTGGCGATGGTGTAACAATCTGGAACGAAACACATCCAAAACCAAGGAGATGATGATGATGATGATGAACTTCATGAGATCGACACATATTGAGCACTCTGCTCTCCACACAGATGGGGAGGAGGTGGAGAGAGTGGAATGCTTCATGTGTCTTGGAGTCCACATGACCGCTAACTTCACTTGGACCGCAGACATATCTCACCAGGTGGGGCAAGCACAACAAAGGATGTCCTTCCTCAGGAAGCGCCAACAAGCCCATGTACACTGAGCCCTACTGATGAACTTTTACCGCTTCGCCATTGAGAGCCTCCTGACCTACTGCTGTACAGTGTGGTTCTTACAGCGGCTGGCAGAAGTGGTAGAGTGGGTAATTGGAACGTCACTACCTCCCTCAGTGATATTTACACTGACAATCTTCAGAGGAGAGTCAGTGGAATTATCAGGGACTCCACACACCCTGGACACTCCCTTCTCTCACCTCCTCCCTCCGGGCAAAGGTACAGGACACTAAAAATATAAACTAATAGGCTCAAGAACAGCCACCAACGTCCCACATTGACCAAATGAACATCATACAGATTGTCCTCCTGGACAGTGCAGTACTCATGTTTCGAGCATCTGGGGGTGAGGTGCCTTGCTCAAGGGAAAGTGCAGCTCATGCCCCTCACTGACGCACTTTTTTTCCTGCTGGTTTGTTTGAGTCAAACCAGCGACTTTTCAGTCCTAAAGCCGCCGCTCTAGAAATTAGGCTACCGCTGCCCCAATATATTTTACATATATTTTATTATTTATTTTATTTTTGTTTTATTATTATTTAAAAAACCTGGATGTGGATCATTCTGATGAGTAATTTGTACCACACTGTTGAATATTCACAGCATTCTCAGCTTGCAGGAATTTACCAAAGCAAACACATTATTTTAATTACAGCCTCATGTAAAGAGTGCCATTTAACCTCTTACTACATCTCGAGCAGCGAGGAAGCTTCACTAAAGTATAAATCATAATCTTTAAAAGAGCTGGGTGTCTTACAGTATGTTGAAGGAATTTGGGGTTTTTGTTATATCATTTCTGTTTAATATTCAAGTGATAAAACGACCCCTCCCCCCAATACCCTGAATGTTTCACATCATTCCACATAGAGCAAATACAAACGCGACCTGAAAACCTTTATGGATTTTTAGATCGCTGCGGAGATTCACCCGTTCAGAGGCACCTGTTCAGTTTCAGATCTCTGTCCCAGTGCATCTCAGATACGTGTCTTTTACTTCATCTACGTGTAAATCACTTTACACTTCGGCCGAACGTCTACGGTAGCTCACACCATATCGTGTGGTCTTCATGTGCACCATCTGGACACAGCGCCAAAAAAATCAAAGTTTCATAGAAGGAAATGAGAGGATTTCACAGGAAGCATTCGTAAGGTTCGTTCTAACACCATTTCTTTTTTCTCTTTGACACTGAAAGACTGATCTCTAATTAGAACACAGGAAGTCTTCAACTGGTAATAATTGAATTTACACAAAGGACGTATTCATTACTAATCACTCATCAGCGTTATGATTATTTTCCCTATTTAGGTTTGATTGATATAACCTTTCTTGTGTGTGTGTGTGTGTTTTATTGCCAATTTCCAATAGTGACATGCTGGCAGTAATTATTCAGACGTGTCATTTTATTGCATAAAATTTTCATTTGAGAAAGAGCAGCATCGAGGCTCAGAGGTGTCCACCCCTGGCTTGAGCTCCTTTATTAATGTGTTATAATCCTCTCTTGACACCTCCTGAGACAGGAGATGTCGGGATAATACCAGGCTCATTTGTCTTCATTTTCAGGTATTTCTCTGTACTTCAGCTAGAATTTTCCGAGCCGTCCTGTCACAGTGTCACCTCAGTCGACTTTTAAATCCGATGCCATCGATCATTAATATCGCTGATAATGAAAATCCTCAGCTACCTGTAATGCTCATCTCTTCGTATTATATCAGTAATATCACAAGGTTAGAAAAACGGCAGCAACCGATAGGAAGAAGAGAAGAGACTTGTGCTGCTTAATATACTGTCTTCATTTTTTCATTATTTGAAGGAGTCTTTTTCTGCTTAGTTGTTTGGGATCAATCTGATTGAATGACATCACACTTCGAAAAGGAGTGAGAACAGGTTTTGCTGGATAAAAGTGAATAAATGAAGCAGGAAGCTGTAACCATAAACCACAAAACTTACTGCAACCTTAACCTCCTGCCTTCTTTTATGAAGTCTGAGGATTAAAAAAAAAAAAGTTATAGAAAATTTGAAATATCCAAGGATCCCTCGCTACTTCACACTTCAATTCATGTGGCTTCAGTATATCGCGTTTTTTTTTAATATTCATCGAATTGAAATTAAGGAAGAATATGGGGAAAAAAGTTATGACTCGCATATTTTATTTGGCAGTGACTGCAAGGTAGTAGCGGGTGAGAGTCTTGCCAAACAGCATAGGATGGTGGTGTGCAGGATGACGCTGATGGTGAGGAAGGTGAAGAAGGCAAAGGCAGAGCAGAAGACAAAGTGGTGAAAGCTGAAAGAGGAAGAGTCGTGTTGTCTTCAAGGAGGAGTTGAAAATGGCTTTGGGTGGTCAGGAAATGCTCCCAGATGACTGGACAACTACAGCTAATGTGATCAGGGAGACAGGTAGGAGAATACTTGGTCTGTCATCTGGAAGGAGAGGAGATCAGGAGACTTGGTGGTGGAATGAGGAAGTGCAGGAGTGTGTACAAAGGAAGAGGTTAGCTAAGAAGAAGTGGAACATAGAGAGGACTGAAGACAGTAAACAGGAGTACAGGGAGACACAGCGTAAGGTGAAGGTAGCGGTGTCAAAGGCAACAACAGAGGTAAACAGAGGGCATATGATGACTTGTATGCTCAGTTGGAAAGTAAAGAGGGAGAAAATGTTTGTACAGGTTGGCACAGCAGAGAAATAGAGATGGGAAGGATGTGCAGCAAGTTAGAGTGATAAAGGACAGAGAGGGAAATGTATTGACTGATGACCGAATTGTGCTGGGAAGATGGAAAGAGTACTTTGAAGAGCTGATGAATGAGGAAAATGAGAGAGAAAAAAGGAGTAGAAGAGGTGACTGTTGAGGAGCAGGAAGTAGCAAAGATTAGTAAGGGTGAAGTGACAAGGGCATTGAAAAGGATGAAGAATGGAAAGGCAGTTGGTCCTGATGACACACCGGTGGAGGTACGGAAGTGTCTAGGAGAGGTAGCAATAGATTTTCTGACAAGAACATTCAACAGGTTTAGAGAGTGAGAGGATGCCAGAGGAATGTAGGAGAAGTGTGCTGGTGCCAATTTCTAAGAACAAGGGAGACATGCAGAGTTGTGGCAACTACAGAGGGATAAAGTTGATGAGCCATACGATGAAGTTATGGGAAAGAATAGTGGAAGCTAGACTAAGGGCAGAGGTCAGCATTTGTGAACAACAGTTTGGTTTCATGCCAAGAAAGAGCACCACAGATGCAGTGTTTGCCTTGAGTATGTTAATGGAGAAGTACAGAGAAGGTCAGAAGGAGCTGCATTGTGCCTTTGTGGATCTGGAGAAAGCATATGACAGGGTGCCGAGAGAGGAACTGTGGTATTTCATGAGGAAGTCTGGAGTGGCAGAGAAGTAAGTTAGAGTGGTGCAGGACATGTATGAGAGATGTAAGAGAGTGGTGAGGTGTGCTGTTGGTGTGACAGAAAAGTTCAAGGTGGAGGTAGGACTGCATCAAAGGTCATCTCTGAGTTCCTTCTTGTTTGCTATGGTGATGGACAGGCTGACAGACAAGGTTTGACAAGATTCCCCATGGACTATAATGTTTGCAGATGACATTATGATCTGCAGTGAGAGCAGAGAACAAGTGCAGCAAAATCAAGAGAGGTGGAGGTATGCCCTGGAAAGGAGAGGAATGTAGGTTAGCCTCAGTAAGACAGAATACATGTGTATGAATGACAAGGACCCAACAGGAATGGTGTGGTTACAGGGAGCAGAGATATGAAAGGTGGAAGCTTTTAAGTACTTAGGCTCAACAATCCAGAGCAATGGAGAGTGTGGAAAAGAGGTGAAGAAGCGTGTGCAGGCAGGTTGGAATGGTTGGAGAAAAGTGTCCGGTGTGCTAGGAAGGTATCGGCAAGAATAAAAGGAAAAATGTACAAGACGGTGATGAGGCCAGCGATGTTGTATGGTTTAGAAACAGTGGCCCTGGGGAAAAGACAGGAGGCAGAGCTGGAGGTAGCAGAGATGAAAATGTTGAGGTTCTCTTTGGGAGTAATGAGGATGGATAGGATCAGGAATGAGCACATCAGAGGGACAGCACATGTAAGAGGTTTTGGAGACAAAGTCAGAGAGGCTAGATTGAGATGGTTTGGACATGTACAGAGGAGGGATAGTGAGTATATTGGTAGTAGGATGCTGAGGTTGGAACTACCAGGCAGAAGGCCTAGAGAAAGACCAAAGAGACGATTCATGGACGTGGTGAAGGAGGACATGAAGGCAGTTGGTGTAAGAGAAGAAGGTGCAGAGGATAGGGTGAGATGGAGGCAGATGATTCACTGTGGTGACCCCTGAAGGGAAAAGCCGAAAGGAAAAGAAAAAGATGGGGAAAAAGTTAAGGAAATGCCACAAAAACAAGGCCGATTATGCAAAAAAAAAAACCCTAAACAAACAACCCAAAACCTCCCATCAAAACTTACATTTTTATGTGAGGTGCGCATTTGAGTGCCTGCACGCGTCTGTATGTGTGTGTATTTATATTTTATTTACATTTTATGCATTATTTTTAAATGTTTAATTGTTATAATAATTTATAGTGTTGAATATGTATTTATTGATATTATATACACATACATGTACGTATACGTCAGTCAGGAGGATCGATCCTACTTTGCGGAATTCGGTGGTCGCGGGGGGATATTGGTTTCAATTAACCGTGGAAAGTGAGAGATCCCTGTACTATATACGCACTTGAGGTTTCATATGAACATTTATTCTTCCTGTGACAAACAAGTAGATCAGGGGGGGTGTTTAATTAGTTGTGAGCAGCCATGGCCTAATGTTTCGAGGAGAGAGTTTGGGACTAAAATGGGGCATCTGACTTCCGAACCAGCTGTAAAAATGTGTGGTGTTGGAGGAAGTGAGCTGAACGTTCCCTTCCTTCATATTCAATGCTGAAGTGTCTTTGAATGAGACTCCTACCCTCTAGCTGCTCTCTGGGCATCGCAGTGTGGCAGCCCATGGCTTTGTGTGTGTGTGTGTGTGTGTGTGTGTTCGCTTTGGATGAGTTGAATGCAGGGTCAAATTTCCCTTTCAGGATCAAACATCAATTTTAGCAACTTTGTTTGAAATATTTAATGATTCAATTTTCTATACTTTTTTTATAATATTGTACATGTAGATATCCTGTCTGTCTGTCTGTCAGTCAGTCCATCTGTTTTTATCTGTCTCTATCCATCTATTGTAGTATTTACCCTTAAAGGATGCTGTGACTTTGTTATACTAAATTACAATAGCATTGTGAATCTGCACTGCTGCTCACAAATCGTATGAGTTTTGCACTCGAACTCTCAAGGAAACTGAGATTGTGACCAAAATCTCCCACCTACCGTACTTCTGTTCTGAAAATCAGCCAATGACAGTAAATGGCAGCAACCCAGGTAATGTTGGCAGTCAAAACCCTGAGGACTGCAAAGTGTGTCTTCTGAAAATATCAAGCGGTACAACAGCATCAAGCTCGGCACCCGGAGCAGACAACACTGTAGCAGGCGCTGGTGATGTGAGAAGAAATGTCCACAGATAAACAGAGACGTGTGAATGTAGCTGCTTTCCTGGCGGGTTTTTTTTAGGCGGTCAGCACTTATTGATAAGGTGTTGCAGTGCAGTGAAGGGCAGAGATAGAACAATGTGTGATTATTGGGTCTATACTCTGTTCAAGTAATGCTTTCAGCCTGGTTGTTATCAGACTGTCTGTCTTCTGTCTTCCTTTCGGCTTTTCCCCCCTTTTTTTTTTTTTTACTCGGGAGTCGTAAAGCGAATCATTTGATTCGCATATTTGATTTGGCAGAGGTTTTTAGGTCGGATGCCCTTCATGTCACAACCTTTTTAGCAAGGGACAGAAACACGCTGACGGCCTTGCAGCCTACTCTTTACGAAAGTCAGCAATGGTTCTTTTACATGCCTCACACCATAGACAGTGAGAGACATGGCCCGCCTTTGATAACCCAGTTAGTGCACTGGGGGGACAGTGACTACCTGTAGTGAGTGGGGCTTGAATCCCCAACCTTAGGATCAATGATCCAGCACCTATACCACTCAGCCGCCACTGGTAGGGCTGGAGTAGCCATCTTTGCATTATATACTGTTGGTTAAAAAAAAAAAACAAATGGAGGGAGTTGCTTTATATTCAGACCTGATAGAAACCTTCACGTGTTTAGGAATGGTTATTTTAATGTTTTATTATTATTTTAATAATGGTTTATTTAATTTTAAAGTTATTTCGTGAATTTTGACAGGAGGAGCTGCATAGCAGTCAGCGTGTTTCTGCTCTGTGATGGCCTGGCGAGCTGTTCAGGGTGTACTCTGCCTTTGCCCAGAGTCGGCTTGGATGGCCACTAGCCTCTCTGTGACCTTAATTAGGATTGTTCAGAAAATGAATGAATGAGTTAATTGGCTTCTATATTTCACTCCATCCTTTACAAATAATAATTGTGTATTGTACAATGTATTGTACACACAGTTTCTTCATGGATCAATACAGTGTTCTGATTCTTATGATTCTGATTACCTGAGTTGGTGTATCACTAAGTCTGTTGAAAATGGACGCTGGAGATGTTATCTTGTTTTTTCGTGACATTAGAGGGTGATGGGAACGTTTCATCTCGGCACTTCATCCAAAAAATAAATCAAAAGCAGTCCCATGCTGTGCATCGGTTTTGTATCCTTGACGGCATATTGGCACCAAACGCTGTAAGGTTGGTCATCCGAAAAGGAGAAACGGTGTCGACATCATCAGTATCTTTCTGCAGAGTTCAGAAACTTTTAACTCGAACAGTTCTGGAATGCAGCCATGAGGCGGGGGGGGCACTAACCAGTGTCTCTCCCCCTTATGCCGGTCCCAAGCCCGGATAAATGCAGAGGGTTGCGACAGGAAGGGCATCCGGCGTAAAACTTCTGCCACATTTAAAAATGCAAATGATCAAAACAAAATTCATACCGGATCGGTCGAGGCCCGGGTTAACAACGACCGCCATCAGTGCTGTCAACCAACAGGGTGCTGATGGAAATTGGACTACTGTTGGTCGAAGACGTCGAAGAAGGAGAGGCGGGAGGCGTGTCCGTAGGCAGAGAGAGAAGAGGAAATGCGTGAGCCTCGGACTGAGAGTAGGGACTTTGAATGTTGGAACTATGCAAGGAAAAGATAGGGAGCTGGCTGACATGATGCAGAGGAGGAAGGTGGACATACTGTGTGTTCAGGAGACAAGGTGGAAAGGTAGAAAGGCTAAAAGCTTAGGAGCAGGGTTTAAACTGTTTTATAATGGTGTGGATGGGAAGAGAAATGGAGTAGGAGTCATCTTGAAGGAGGGGTTTGTCAGGAATGTTCTAGAAGTGAAAAGAGTGTCAGACAGAGTGATGAGTCTCAAGTTAGAAATTGAAGGCGTGATAGTCAATGTTGTTAGTGCTTATGCCCCACAGGCAGGATGTAAGCTAGAAGAGAAGGAGAGATTCTGGAGTGAGTTAGATGAAGTGATGCAGAGTACCCCCAGAGGTGAAAGAGTGGTCATTGGAGCAGACTTCAATGGACATGTTGGTGCAGGCAACAGAGCGGCCGAGGAAGTGATGGGCAGGTTTGGTATCCAGGACAGGAACACAGAAGGACAGATGTTGATCGATTTTGCAAAAAGGATGGAAATGGCTGTGGTGAATACTTTCTTCCAGAAGAAACAGAAGCATAGGGTGACTTATGAAAGCGGAGGTAAGAGCACACAGGTAGACTACATCTTGTGTAGGCGAGGTAATTTGAAGGAAGTCAGTGACTGCAAAGTAGTAGTGGGTGAGAGTGTTGCCAAACAGCATAGGATGGTGGTGTGCAGGATGACACTGATGGTGAGAAAGGTGAAAAAGGCAAAGGTAGAGCAGAAGACAAAGTGGTGGAAGCTGAAAAGGAAGAGTGTCGTGTTGTCTTCAAGGAGGAGTTGAAACAGGCTTTGGGTAGTCAGGAAGTGCTTCCAGAGGACTGGACAACCACAGCCAATGTGATCAGGGAGACCGGTAGGAGAGTATTTGGTGTGTCCTCTGGAAGGAAAGTAGATAAGGAAACTTGGTGGTGGAATGAGGAAGTGCAGGAGTGTGTACAAAAGAAGAGGTTAGCCAAGAAGAAGTGGGACATTGAGAGGACCGAAGAGAGTAAACAGGAGTACAGGGAGACACAGCGTAAGGCGAAGGTAGCAGTGTCAAAGGCCAAACAGAGGGCGTATGATGACTTGTATGATAGGTTGAACAGTAAGGAGGGAGAAAATGATCTATACAGGTTAGCACAGCAGAGAAATAGAGATGGGAAAGACGTGCAGCAAGTTAGAGTGATAAAGGACAGAGAGGGAAATGTATTGACTGATGACAGAAGTGTGCTGGGAAGATGGAAAGAGTACTTTGAAGAGCTGATGAATGAGGAAAATGAGAGAGAAAAAAGAGTAGAAGGGGTGACCGTTGAGGAGCAGGAAGTAGCAAAGATTAGTAAGGGAGAAGTGAGGAGGGCATTGAAGAGGATGAAGAGTGGAAAGGCAGTTGGCCCTGATGACATACCAGTTGAGGTATGGAAGTGTCTAGGGGAGGTAGCAGTAGATTTTCTGACAAGAATATTCAACAAGGTCTTAAAGTGAGCAGATGCCAGAGGAATGGAGGAGAAGTGTGCTTGTGCCCATTTTTAAGAACAAGGGCGATGTACAGAGTTGTGGCAACTACAGAGGGATAAAGTTGATGAGCCATACAATGAAGCTATGGGAAAGAATAGTGGAAGCAAGACTAAGGGCAGAGGTCAGCATTTGTGAACAACAGTTTGGTTTCATGCCAAGAAAGAGCACCACAGATGCAGTGTTTGCTTTGAGGATGTTAATAGAGAAGTACAGAGAAGGTCAGAAGGAGCTGCATTGTGCCTTTGTGGATCTGGAGAAAGCATATGACAGGGTGCCGAGAGAAGAACTGTGGTATTGTATGAGGAAGTCTGGAGTGACAGAGAAGTATGTTAGAGTGGTGCAGGACATGTATGATAGATGTAAGACAGTGGTGAGGTGTGCTGTCGGTGTGACAGAAGAGTTCAAGGTGGAGGTGGGACTACATCAAGGGTCAGCTCTCAGCCCCTTCTTGTTTGCTATGGTGATGGACAGGCTAACAGATGAGGTTAGACAAGAATCTCCATGGACTATGATGTTTGCAGATGACATTGTGATCTGTAGTGAGAGCAGAGACCAAGTGGAGGAAAATCTAGAGAGGTGGAGGTATGCCCTGGAAAGGAGGGGATTGAAGGTTAGTCTTAGTAAGACAGAATACATGTGTGTGAACGACAAGGACCCAAGAGGAACTTTGAGGTTACAGGGGGCAGAGATAAAGAAGGTGGAGGATTTTAAGTACTTAGGCTCAACAATCCAGAGCAATGGAGAGTGTGGAAAAGAGGTGAAGAAGCGCGTGCAGGCAGGTTGGAATGGATGGAGAAAAGTGTCCGGTGTGATGTGTGATAGGAGAGTATCGGCAAGAATGAAGGGAAAAGTGTACAAGATGGTGATGAGGCCAGCAATGTTGTATGGTTTAGAGACAGTGGCCCTGGGGAAAAGACAGGAGTCAGAGTTGGAGGTAGCAGAGATGAAAATGTTGAGGTTCTCTTTGGGAGTAACGAGGATGGATAGGATCAGAAATGAGTACATCAGAGGGACAGCACATGTTAGATGTTTTGGAGACAAAGTCAGAGAGGCTAGATTGAGATGGTTTGGACATGTACAGAGGAGGGATAGTGAGTATATTGGTCGTAGGATGCTGAGGTTGGAACTACCAGGCAAAAGGCCCAGAGGAAGACCAAAGAGAAGATTTATGGATGCAGTGAAGGCGGACATGAAGGTCGTTGGAGTAAGAGTAGAAGATGCAGAGGATAGGGAGAGATGGAGGCAGATCATTTGCTGTGGCGACCCCTGAAGGGAACAGCCGAAAGGAAAAGAAGAAGAAGAAGTTCTGGCTGGCTGCACGAAATATCACTGCTGCACTTTTCTCTCGGCAGCCGCATGTAGCTTCATACTCTCGATGTTTATGAGGAACAATTAAAAAACAAACATGTTTGGCAAACCACTTTAAATTTTACTTACAGGTAAACAAAAAATACTTTTTAAAACGTGGAGGGGGAAAAAAGGTGCGAGGCCTAAACGCCCTCATCCTCATTCACTTAATGATCTGCAGTTAACCTGTAAAGAGGTTTAAAAAAAAAAAAACATTTTTATAAATACAATGTCAACGAGTGCAGGTCATTTTAATAGGCTTCACTAATGAGCTCATCCGTCGTACACACACACACACACACACACACACACACACATAGACACACAGAGAGAGAGAGAGAGAGAGAGAGAGAATACGAATCTGGGGCTTTTTAACCAAATGTAATTCTCTCATTTTGCTTAAATGCTGTTTTCAGGCTTCCAGACTAAACTTTTTATGGAAACTGTGGACAGAGCAGGTGGTGGTTGGTGTGCACAGTGGCATTGCGGTTCTGACTCTCGTCTACACGGCACATTCCGCAGGTTCTCTCTGTTCTTGTCTGGGTTTCCACGAGGTGCTCCAGTTTTCTGCAAGTCCAAAGACATTCAACTTAGGCTGATTTATTCAATTCCAAACCAATGCATCCTTCCCGGGTTTCCAGACGGCTGAAACCTGTTCCAGCTAATGTTACGTGGCCCTCTTAAATTCTTACCAATGGAAAATACCAAAGAATATCAAAAGAACCCCTATAGAATTACCAAGTAAATGACCAGCAAAGAAGATGGCTAACTTTAAATAATATTTTAAATAATTAACTCTTAAACAAGGTATGATACAGTTACAATGTTGTGCACAGGTACCATTTATTATACGAACTAACTACTCTGGGTGTGAGCACAAATTAGAGTTCACTGTGGGGGGATTGATCCCACCAAACTCGATTGCAAATGACAAACTTCAAATTATGCATGTACATGTCCATACAGCCATTCAGTGGATTTCCTCACGATGCACCAAGGTCTTGACATGTATCCGTGAGAAAGTCAATTCGGGTGACAAAAGCCACTCCTGAGGAGATGCAGCCAAACAAAATGGACAGTCCTCCAAAGATCCTTCGTGGATCCACTCGCGAGTCGTCCAAACAAATATCCAGGATAGCAAAGCAAAAAGTCCTCGCCTGAGTGAAGGACAGTTCAGCCCTGGAATTCACCAAGAACTCCTACAGATTCGAAATGCTGCTCCTTCTCCTCAGTCCTTGATAGCTATCTCCCCAAAACCAAGTGGTCCTGGTTTCCCCCCAACAAGTTGTTTTCTCTCTGGTACAAGCCTGAACAAGCCCAGGCAAGCCCAGATAAGCCCCGGCATGTCTGTGTTGCTCCTCCCCTCCGTTGGATTGCGCAACTCCAGTCCTTTCCACTGTTTTATATAGGATGCAGCACTCCCCTGTGATTTCGCAACACCCTAAAGCATTATACAATACCACCAGTACACGTGTACCCACGTTTCACACCACTACTACCTTAAAGTACATGTGTCCTTAAACATATTGCATCTATGTGTGAAACTATCAATAGCCCTGACTCACCAATGTGTACCAGTGAGTAGATACAGCAAACATGTATTGTAGGGCTGACACAGTCACAGCCAGTCACACCCCGAGGGGCAGTTTGTAAATGCCAATTCTTTGGTATGGGAGAGGAAACCTGGGTGTCCAGAGAAAACCCATGCAGACACTTGAACAGGTAGAGCCCACACAGAAACCTGTTTACTGAGCTTGGGAATCGAACCAAGGACCTTCTTGCTGTGAAGGTAATGTGCCACAACATTAGGCTTAACTGGCTATTGCAAATTGCTCCCATGTGTGAATGTGCGTGGTTATTGGTCGTGAAGAAAACGACCCTCTCAGGTAAAAATATACATTGCAACAGTGGTAATGATGCTGACCATAGTCCAATGCATCATGGGTGGGGAATGGAAAGCGTGGGCAGAGTGAACAGTGCGAACATTTTGCATTTTCAGCCTTAACCTGAACATTTTGTGCTGATGGTAAATATTTCATTTGTTTGCTGTAATCACAGTTGTTCAGGTTTCTGTCTCCGGGATGGATTTATCAGGCAGTGCAGTGAATGAGGAAAATATGATTTATGTGCCGTGCACAGATTTTATTTTCAGAGTAAATATCAGCACCTATGCTGCACATTTATCTGGAGGATGAGGAAAGGTGGCTGTATGGATTATATCTTTTGGATGTGGTTTGGAACATCATGCACACTGGGCTTTGTTCCTGAAAAGCCAACAGTATATAAAGCAAAGATGGCTACTACAGCCCGACCAGTGGGCAGTGGTGGCTGAGTGGTATAGGTGCTGGATCATTGATCCTAAGGTTGGGGATTCAAGCCCCACTCACTACAGGTAGTCACTGTTCCCCCCAGTGCACTAACTGGGTTATCAAAGGCTGGCTGTGTCCCTCACTGTCTGTGGTGTGAGGCATGTAAAAGAACCATTGCTGACTTTCATCAAGAGGAGCTGCAAAGCTGTCGGCGTGTTTCCGCCCTGCAATGGCCTGGCGAGCTGTCCAGGGTGTACTGTGCCCTCACCTGGAATCGGCTGGGATGGGCCTGTGACCCTAATTAGGATTAAGCCGTTACAGAAAATGAACAGCCTTACCAAAAAAAAAAAAAAAGTTTTCTAGGAAACTCACAACAAAAGCACTGCTGCTACGGTGCTCATGAGGGGATCCAGTTTAATCCTTATGACTCATTATGAGAGCAGCAATGTAGAACAGGACACAAACGGGATCTGAGACTTCCAGGGCATGCAATTGAGAACGAGTGTCCAGTCAAGTGGGAGTTTAAATACATCAAACCTGCAGAGAGCGCTCCACTGCACAGCAGAGGGCAGGATGGTCTGATGCCTGTTGTATTGATGTGTACTGTATGCTTTATAAAGTTGGTACATCTTCTGCTTTACCTTTGGCAACAGATGTACACTGTATCTCAGTCCCCAGGAGGACTGGAGACTTGTTTGAGTGCTTGCTTGTTTGAAAGGTCTCAGCCAGCCCAGCAGACTCTGGAGTTGGTACTATTAAACTAAAAAAAAATCTCAAGTTCTATGCGTTTTAATGCTTATCCCCTGGTATAACCAGGTTCTGTATTTCAGCATTCAACAGCTGAGAGAAGTGTATGTGTCTCCTGCCTTTATAAATAAGATATTAGAGCCTGCACATGGAGAACTAAGCAGCAAAGATAACAGTAGATCCATCAGACAATAAGAGTTTCTGCTTGACCAGTGCTGGAGGTGCAGACGATCGCACGAGTTAACTTTATTCATGAAATTGGGGTCTTTTTACCTGGATGCAGATGAACAAGGGAAGCACTTGCCCATTCATGATTGGTCACTCACATCAATACTGGCCTTCCATGTACTTTGACTGACAGCTACTTTTACAGGAAACTCGGAGGCTTTGGATACTGCCAGAAAAAGAAGAGGTCAGAGGGTAAATGAATGCTAGTCTAAATCAGAATGTCTCGTGTCTGTATCTCTGACGCCAAATGAGCTGCCGCAGTATTTCAAAAGTATGCCCCTGGCCAAACTGTTGGGCTGTGATTCAGTTTAGAGGAGCTGTCAGTCAGGGTAGGAGGAGGTCTGCGGTGGTGTGATTGCACTGAAAGGAATCAAATTATAAATATAGGGTCCGAGCGGCAATGTTGGACGAGGCCTCAAGCTGAGAGAATTGGGGTGGGGGTGGTGGGGCCCACTCTGAAGCTAACCTGCAAAATGATAAGGATGTGTGCTGTCATGGAAATAATAATAAAAAAAAAAGATTATTAAAAGATGTGCAGTTGTGCAGTGAAATTCCCATCCCAAGCAAGAATGCACAGCATGGCAAAATTTACTCTCAGGAAGCACAACTGGACTGGAACGGGATAATATGACAAAAATATCATCTCATGAATACAGGAAGTGAAAATGAAGTCCTTCCGCTGGGTTGCTGGGTTTGATCAGGCGAGGAGCTCAGGTAATCGGGGGACAGCCTCAGAGCGGAACAGCCACTCCTCCGAACTGAGTTGAGCCAGTTTAAGAACCTTCTAGAGGTGGCGCAGGGGTAAGTCTCTGGGTTTCTAATCAGAAAGGTTGGGGGTCTCAAGCCTCAGTACAACTAATCGGCCACTGTGGGACCCTTAAGCAAGAGGCTTTGACCCTCATCTGCTTGATTGTATAAATGAGATCAAATGAAAGCTGCTCTGGATAAAGGCATCTACCAAATGCTTTGAATGTAACTGCAGATGTGCAGAGGATGCTGTAGCGTAGGGGATGATTGCGAAGCAGTCCATTGCTTGTTGGACTGTAGGTCTGTCCATTGGTTTGTCCACATTCATGCATGGATTTTCACCAAACTTAGTTGGGACACTACCCTACCCGAGTCCCAGAGATGGTTTGCTTTAGGAACGTCCGGGTCAAAGGTCACGATCAACGCAAGGTTCGTGTTTTAGTGAAAGAAACCTTATGTCAAAACAATTCAGAAAGCCCACACTGTTACTATGGAGCACTAACAGTTAACCATGTCTGGTCTTTCAAATAAGACAGTTCCCTTTGACCTTGAATGTTAAATGGTCAAACAAAAGCTTCTCCACCTTCACCATGACTGCGACTCGTTTTGTGAAACCAAACCAACCAACGGTAATGTTTTCTATTAACAACACTTGATTTATATTTCTTATGTAAATACTTTCAAAGTATATTCAATAACAAAAACTAAGCAGTTAATTCCCTTCACTGCATCAAAAATTTAAAAATATTCAAGGGCCATATTTAAATATATATTAAATGTGAAAGCGGAAAAGCAGTGAGCTTTTTAAATACTCTTATATCAGTGCTGTCTGTCAAAACAGATTAGGGGCCGATTAGCCTCGTATACTTTCACGTATATTTCTCTGTGCTCCAAGAATGCCTTGTGCAGTGCTTCTCAATTATTTTCTGTGACGCTTCCTGTAGGAAGAAAAAAAAAACATTTCACGGACCCCCCCCCAGTGCTCTGCACGTGACTATAAATAGTATTTACTGCATTTCATATCGTTTGCTTTTCCCCTACACCACAGGGAACACAGTGAGAGCGCCACTGGCACCTACTGTAGAGGATGCACAACTGCACTTAAATCTAGTATAGTATGGCAACAAAAGCATGTTCCCCAGAGTCATACGTGCTCCCCCGGCATCAGACCGCACCCCACTATTTGAGAAGCACTGGCCTTGTGGGAGCTCACCACAAGCCTTTCCTCGTTGGCATTTGTAACGTGCACATGCACAAAATTCTCTTCCTTCTCTGTTATGCACCACCTCGTGCCTGTCCAAGTGACCTCTTTGTTGCAGTCAATGATCGGAAGGCTTAGCTGACTTATTGTTTATTCTTGTTTTATTATTAGTTATTATTAATGTTGTGTACATGTATTATTATGCAATATTTATTGTTCTTACATGTTTATCTTTAATATATTAGGTGAAATATACGTGTTTGTGTCAGGTTATATGAGTTTGGGAGAGGGCTGGAACGGATTAATTTCATAAGTCCAGGTACCACTGTATTTATTTTTGAGGGAGGGTGTGGTGTTGAAAGCTCATTTTCATATCGAGACAGTCTTGCTTGTTTTTGTTTAAAAAGCGTGTATTGATTGTGGTGTTTTCTCAGTCAGAATAAAAACATTGAAATACTGAAACAATGTGGAGTTTTTTCTTTGATTTGAGACGATAAAGCGTGATCAAATAGGCATTGATTCCTAAATTTCTATAAAAATCACTGATTTCTCTCAGGATCAAATGAATTCTGAGCATTTTTCATTTCCCTATAAATAAAAATGCTGTTTTGTGTGTGTGTGTGTGTGTGTGTGTGTGTGTGTGTGTTGAATGATTAGCAGTTCTTCTTGAATGACTTATTCAATAACGGCATCATCACCCTTCAGCCTTGTGTCCACTAATGCCTTTCATTTTTTCCAGAACAGCTTCCTGAGGATCGGAGATGATTGATGATTCTGGCTTTAATTAGTATAGCCTGTTTTAGTGATAACATCAATTCTTTACAGGCTATGCTAATCTATGCCAGAATCAGCAATGCATTTGGGCGTGGAATAATTCTCTAAGTCTAAATGTCTTCCTTCTTCTACACAGGTGATCGAACTGTTGCTTTACAGCAGCGGGGTTTCATTTCTTTATGCACTGTTTTATTTGTACTGATGGTCATGATAAATTGAACGGATATTGTAATCAAATCCAGGAGGTCAAATGAATGAAAGCAAGTTGTAGTTTAATAAACGTGCAATTAAACCACGGCCGGTTCCTGCATTACAAACACAAAACCACTGCTGCGCACCTCAATCTGGGCTCAACCAGCTTATATACTGTTTATCCAAAACCCCTCGAAGGCATCAGGGCCAGGTGGTTCTACCCGTTCAGGTTATTATTAATTATAAGTATCTTCTTCTTTTCCTTTTTCTTTCGGCTTTTCCCTTCAGGGGTCGCCACAGAAAACCATCCGCCTCCATCTCACCCTATTCTCTGCATCATCTTCTCTTACTCCAATTACCTTGATGTCCTCCTTCACCACATCCATAAATCAGCTCTTGGTCTTCCTCTAGATCTTCTGCCTGGTAGTTCCAACCTCAGCATCCTACTACCAATATACTCACTATCCCTCCTCTGTACATGTCCAAACCATCTCAATCTAGCCTCTCTGACTTTGTCTCCAAAACGTCTTACATGTGCTGTCCCTCTGATGTGCTCATTCCTGATCCTATCCATCCTCGTTACTCCCAAAGAGAACCTCAATATTTTCATCTCTGCTACCTCCAGCTCCGCCTCCTGTCTTTTCCCCAGGGCCACTGTTTCTAAACCATACAACATCGCTGGCCTCATCACCGTCTTGTACACTTTTCCTTTCATTCTTGCCGATACTCTCCTATCACACATCACACCGGACACTTTTCTCCAACCATTACAACAATTATATATATTATTAACTAGCGTCTATTTCAGCAAATAACAGGCAGCTAATAAAATAATTTCCAACTATCAGTCAGTTCACACAATTTTTTTTGAATGTTTCATGCAAAATGTGCTAAAATCTAAGTGTCTGATCACGTGAGAGATGCGACAGAAAAGTGACTGACGCAGATTGATAGTTTTTTTTTGGGAATGTTTACATTCATGTGACAACTTTTTGCGACTTCACATTCAAGTGAATATTTTGCTTTTGAAATACTTATAAAATATGCGAAAGTCGTGATGGTCACTCGACAATTTGCGGCTTTGTTGTGAGCAATTTGTTCGCTTTTGTTTGCAGGTTACTGATGTGAGTGAAAAAAATACAAATGATGACCAAATACACAAAATGTGGCGGATTGCAGTAAGTCTTCAAATTTCCATGTGGACGACTTCAACTGTTTCTTTTTTCCTTTCAAATGAAAAACAAATAACCTGCAAGTAAAACAACAACATTGTAAGTACGTGATGTTTAAAATTTTTTAGTGATGAGTTCACAAACCAGGTGAACAAAATCCGATGGTGTGAATGTAATGAGACATATTTTGTACCTTTTGTAGTGCAGTTTGCTAGTGTGATTGCCCCGAAGCACTTCATCCAAGACTCAAAAGTTACTTTCTCCACGGAAACATACCATGAGATTAATAAAAGGCATAATTTCACTTAATTCATCAAACTTAAAATAGAAATTTGTAAACATTAGCATGATGTAAGACATTTACAGCATTTAGCAGATGCTCTGATCCAGGGCGACCTACAATTTTTTTTTTTTTTTTTTTTTTTTTTTTGGAAACAACTTAACAATAGAGCTTTAAGGGCCCTGCTCAAAGGCCCAACAGCGGTGATGGTGGAGATTGGACCGCTGAGCTTCGGCTCAGTAGCCCAGCGCCTTAAGCCCTAAGTCACCAGCACGCTGACTTCGCCTCTCTCAGCGATTCACTCGGGTGAAATTTGAGTGTAATTTTTCAGTCCTCTGTCCAGTCCCGGTTATTAATGTCTTTTCCTCTGGGACGTTCGTAGGTTCGGAAATCAAAAATAATGGAAAGGATAATCCTGTTTGCTTTAGTGCTTTAAAAGGACCAATTATTTAAAGAGAGAGTCAGAAGATCAACGCCAGTTAAGTTTAATATTCCCAGAGAGGAAGATTACGGCTGAGGTTGAAATCACGCTGAGAAACTTTAAACAAGGTGAGACGCGGATCAGTGATTAGAAGTGAGTAAAATTCCAGAAAAATAAAAAGGATTGACTTTGCTTTACGATCACGGTCTTTGTAAAGTGTACAACACGGTGGAATTTATTACGATGTAAAGATTTTTTTGTTTTTTGATGCTCTGTCTTTGCAGTACATTTTTTTTCACAACTAAATACTGAACTCTCAAATCGATAGAATTGGCTTGCAGTTTCTGAATGAATTGGACCCGGAATAATTAATAACGAACTGAATTCATATTGATTCAAACACACACACAGCTGGTGTACATTAAGAAATTGGATAGAAAAGATCAGAAAGTTTGGTCACAGAGTGACATTAAATATTCTTCTTTCTAAAGCGAACTTTTCATTTACCAACAAATAAACTCATTAAAAATAAATAAATCATATATATATATATATATATATATATATATATATATATATATATATATATATACACACACACACTGGGGCAGTGGTGGTCTAGTGGATAGGGCGCAGGGTCGTTGATCCTAAGGTTGGGGGTTCGAGTCCCCACGGGGTTGTCACTGTCCCCCCAGTGCAGCTAACTGGGTTATCAAAGGCGGGCCGTGTCTGTCACTGTCTATGGCGAGAGGTTGATGTAAAAGAACCATTGCTGACTTTCGTAAAGAGGAGCTGCAAAGCCGTCAGCGTGTTTCTGTCCCGTGCTAAAAAGGGTTGTGACAGGAAGGGCATCGACCTAAAAACCTCTGCCAAATCAAACGTGCGAATCAGATGATTCGCTGTGGCGACTCCCGAGTAAAAGGCAAAAAGCTGAAAGGAAGACAATATATACACACACTGCTAGCTAATCAGAAATACAGTGGATATAAAACGCTAACATTTCTACTAAATGGCAAGATTTTGTGATGTAAAAACTCTGAGACCAATAAAATAATTTAAAGGGGAAAGTGGCAATAAAAATCCTGCGTTGTGACGTTTGGCAGAGACTCTTTATATCGACTGTAGGTATTGGCTCATTTGTAAACATTAAAACAGATGAGATTAATTGTAATGTGACGGAAAGCTATCGAGTCAAATCATCGTCAAGTGGCGAGGCCACTCTTACAATACCAGAGGATAAATCTTTTTGTGGCGGTGCTCGTTCACTCGGGTCTCTTGGTTTCGTGTATGTGCACTAAACACATCGCATGTGCAGGTAGGCTGTCTGGGTGAGAAACGAAACGCACGTCTTGTGACCTCCGACTTCATCCGTCGCCTCGCCACTGCAGAAACGGCTGTAAAAACAGTCTAGTGCAGTTTGTCATTGTGACGTCTGAAAGGAAAAAAAAGGGCGAAACAAACCAGTGCTGATGTTTATTTCCAGACACAGCGCCGAGGAACCAGAGGGTTTGGGTCTGCAGTCTGGACTTTGGTAAAGTTCTGGCTGACATTGTAGGTCAAAAAGGTGCAGTACAGACTCCACAAATAATTTAAATTGTCTGATTGGGAAACGGAAAATTATTATTATTTTATATTATTATTGTTATACTAGTAATTGTCGATGTATTTGTTTTCTATGTTGTATGATTTATATATTTTCTTGTAGAGCACATCTGTACAGTGGATATAAAAGATTCTTTTAAAGCCACAGTGCTAATCTGTTCTGATGAAACACCAAACAATGCTATATTTGTGTATATTTATATAAAGATATTAGAGTTTGTAGCTGTATTTGTTTCATATGCGGTTTTAAGTGCAGTAAAAAACCTATTTGTAATGTTTTAGATTCTACAGCACCAACACTGGTGCTATATGATGAATGTTGCTAAACAGACACAAATGATTGCAGTAAAATCGTAATAAATTATAATCTGCGTTTCTCTGAACATTCTGTAAACATACAAAATCAACATGCAGAGTCCATAAACTGAGCCGATTGTGGGCCTGCTTATTTTTCAATATGAAGAATGTGACATTTGGGCATCTTTGCATGACATGAACCCAGAAATTAGAAGAAAAGTGTATTGTTTCTCTATTGTTCCGTAAAGCGGATAAACATTTATACCCATTAAACATTTTGTATTGAGATCAAAGATACTTTCTTGTAAGGTAAAGTCCCCTGGGCTTTTTACACCCGAGCCGAGTGGCCCATCAGGGTGGTGCTTATCCCCGGTTTCCATAGAGTGAAGTGATCAGGAGCTCCTCCTGCATGGGACGCTAGTCCATCGCAGGTTACCTTTCCAGTATATTTTACTGGTACCATTTATACTGCTGGGTGCACAGAGGCACACTTGTGGTTAAAACCTTGCACAGGAGTCTTAGCACAGTGGGGGTTGAACTGGGATTCAAACACACAACCTCCTGATCATGAGCCCAGCACCCTAACCACTACACCACTGGCCTCTTTATTATACTTTATTGTAAAACTCTCTTAATTGTTCCGGTGGTGAGTTTTTTCTGCTTAATTCCAAAATAAAGATGTTTATATACTATATAAACTTTATATACACATATAAAGAGGGGGGGGGGGTTGGGCTTTTAAAGTTCTTGAATTGTTTAATTTAATGCCTTTTGAGTAATAACCGTAAAAATCAAATTTTGTGTATCGATAAATTATGTGAATGTCAGGATGTGCCATAAAATTTGGTCAAATGTTGAAACAATAAAATGGTGCAGTGTTTTGTTGACTGTAGTGAATTTGTAAAGTTTTGTGAGAAGAACAGTCGCAGTGTTTTTTGTAAGTTTTGTCGAACGCTGTAAAGTTGGCGTGTTTTATTCGGCTTTTCTAAAGTTTATGCCGTAGAGGCTCATGCGAAGGTATCAGTGGGGCCAACCTTAAAAACGTCTTTGTTGGTGGTAACACGGCCGGTTGGGCCTAAATTGTAGACAAAAACCCTGGCTCAGCATTCACAGACACAAAAAATATATACAAATACAAGTTAATTATAAACCGTCAGCAACAGTGCAGAGCGTGACGAAGGTATTTGTTAGTGGTTGACGGCAACATTAAAAGTTGATATGTCGAAGAAAGCTTGATACTCTGTTGATTACAAGATTAAAAGAATAAACTTTGATATTCAGTATGCTGATTTCAAATATATGATTTTTATTTCATTCTACTGTGTTTACAACATCACCTTCATAATATAGCATGATGTAGGAAAGACATTTCCCCACCAATCCCAGGTGGCCTGCTCCGTCCCGGGTGAATCTTTTTTTTTTATCATGTTATTGCCAACAAAGAATTTCAGGCTGGCCTGATGTGGTTCTTCATGATCCGTGATTTTAATGCGGAAGGTGAACTGGATTCTTCCTATGAACAAGTGAATATAAAGTGATGTAAATCTTTTTTGCATCAAACATGAATATTCATACTTCATTATAATCACAAACTTTTTATATCGTTTTAGAGAAAAGTGAACGAAAATATATCAGCGTGACAGGATTGACTTCGTCAAAAGGATTTTTGTTAAATAATTAAAATGAGGACAGAACGAAAGCCCAAATTCTTATGGATTCGATTCAGGGAATTAAAAGAGAATTAGCTTGTTGGTCCCCGGAGTGAGCCTCCACTTCTGCTTGTTTGGACGCGAGCGGCGCGGTGCTGAAATCTCGCTGTCTCAGTTTGACCTCTTCTTCTCTGTGATTTAATTGGAAGGGTCAGCGGTCACTGAGTAGCACATATCCATCAGGAAGGGACTGAACAGAGCACCGAACATCAGAAACGTCCTCGACATGTTCAGATATCACGCGCAGCTTATCCAGATGAAAACCTTCAGCTTCATCTGAGCTGGGAGTCTGAGAGGAGCAAACCCCAAGCTTTTAAATCATCTCGCTCTCGCTCTCGCTCTCTCTGGCACAAACATAAACACACAAAATGCCTCAGGCCAGTTCTGTTTCTATCTCTCTTTTCTTGTCTCTCTTCTTTATGCAGATCTAAGTACTCTGTTACATTTGCTGCAATTCTACCTCTCTCCCTCTCTCTCTCCCTCTCTCTCTCTCTCTCTCTCGCTCTCTCTCGGGGTGATTGTACTGTGACATCACATCCTCACGTATTTATTCCTTTTATTGTTGTGGCGACTCTCGAGAACGGGAAAAAGCTGAAAAAGAAAAGAAGAAGAAGATACTGTTCCTCCTAGAAAATAACAAATGTGTCCGCAGTGACCTAAGTCACTTAATCCTAATTAAGGTCACAGGGAGGCCGGCGTCAATCTCTGCCGACTCTGGGTGAGAGTAGAGCACACTCTGGACATCTTGGCAGGCCATCGCAGGACAGAAACATGCTGATGGAAACCTAATGGCCTACTCTTTGCTAAAATCGTGTATTTGGTCAAGAATGACTCACTGTATGTTTTATCTGTTTCTAGTTGCAACTCATTCATTCATTTCTGAACAACTTCATCCTAGTTAGGGTTGCGGGGAGGCTGGCGCCCATCTCAGCCAACTCCAGGGGAGGGCAGGGTGCACCCAAGTAGTCACAGGGCCAACACTCACACAAATATTCATGCACTTATTCTCACCTGGGGCAATTTGGAATCGCTATTTAGCCTACTGTGCATGTTTTTGTATTGTGGGAGGAAACCGGAGAACCCGGAAGAAACCCACGCAAGCACGGTGAGGACATGCGAACTCCACACAGAAACGCCCGAGCTGGGAATGACGCAATGATGGTTTGCCGGATTTATACTGTCTGAAACCTGACAGCAAATTATTTGATGAGTCCCATAGACATGCAGAGCGCTGCAGCTGCCTGACACACTCGCGCTTCACTCTTAAAGATTCACGTGTTCAAGTTTAACGGTAGAACGGATGGTAAGCGTTCCATCATTTCTCATTACGGTTAAAATTAGCATCGGTCCAGGGTGAGTGACTTCAGCTTGGTATTTGAGCGAGCGCCTGAGTGACGGCGAGAAAGGCCGCGGCAGTCTGGAGGCACTTGGCACGCGCGGCTGGCAGGGAGCTCGGCGAATGTCGATGCAGCTCAGATACCCTCAGGCGTCGGCTCTCACCGGCGCCGTATGGTGAAAATGAGCAAAATGGGTGTTCTTATAATGTGCGGTTTTCAGAACCGTGCTGCTCAGAGACATCAAATTATTTAAAAAAAATGCATCACGTTCTCAGGGAAGTAAAAATCCGACATTTTCTCGAGTCTGACTCTGCTGTGCGGCGTCTGCCTTGATGTCGAACACGAATCGGATTAGTGTAAATCTGATTAAAACACAATCTTCAGGCAGTGTTAGTTGTATCTAATAATTTAAAGCTGCTGGAGTCGAGAGAATCGTTCTGATCTTCCTCTCTGTGAAATAGAATTCTTTATTCCCACGGCCTCCGTCTATTCTCCAAGCACTTGAAGGTACATTCGGCGGAATCGTGTCATGCTGTAATCACATGATCCTACAGTGTGCTAGTGCATTTGCTCGCGGGTTTTTCCGTGCAAACAGCTAGTTAATGTCTATCGTTTAGCCAGGATCTTAATCATCCAGTTCATTCATAAACAATCCGAGGTTTCTTGTTTCATATATTCAATCAAAGTTCTTACCATACTTAATTTTATCTCCTCTTTTTAAGTTAAGGAGTCGCGAGCATGTGGTTTCCGCCGAAAGTACTGAAACCGCAAGGCTAATTCGTTTGTTTTTTGCTGAAAGCCTTTGGGCTTTGTGTTGGAGAGATGAATACGAGGCAGTAAATCAGAGTTAGTGTGTTTACTCCACTGATGTTTACTCTGAAAATTAAACAATTAAATCACACCACAAACATATGATCGATCCAATCAGAAATATTGGGATGGAACTGAAAGGTGCACTGAGAGATTAATAGTTGGCTAGAAAGGAACCATGACTATATGAAATATCTTCTCTTGATGAAGTGCATTTGCTGTGAAGGTTAAACCGGAACTCCGAGCAGTGGTCTGTCTCTCTGTGGGAGAAACGTAACGTTCCCAAGGTAAACCGGCATGTGGGCTGAATTCGGCTTTAGCGTCTGACATGTTTCCTAGAACATCGTTGGCTATTTCAGGCTGCTGGAACTTCCCCCAAAACACTTATTGGATATAACCGGATCGGAATAATAAACAAAACCAAAATCCGAGTCAGAGAGACTCCAACATCAACTAAATATGGGTCTTGATTTATCTTCATGTCTGACCAACGACCAGGAGATGGTTTCAACTTTGTACTTTTAATTCATATTAGTGTCTGTGGGTGTATAGTGGATGAATATTGGTCTGTGTGTGTGTGTGTGTGTGGTGTATGAGTGTGTGTGTGTGTGTTTGTGAGAATGGGTGTGTGTGTGTGTGTGTGGGGGTGTATGAATGGGTCGGCGTGTGTGTGTGTGTGTGTGTGTGTGTGTGTGTGGTGTACGAGTGTGTGTGGTGTGTATGTGTGTGTGCGTGGTGTGCGTGTGTGTGTGTGTGTGTGTGTGTGTGTGTAGTGTATGAGTGTATGGGTGTGTGCACGCTTATTGAAATGTTTTTGCATCTCAAGATCTCTGCGGCCAATTACTTATGATATTAAAATCTAATCAGGTTGTCAATTACTGGAGACCCAGGTCCTTTAAACACAGCGTGCATGTGTGTGTGGGTGAGTGCGTGTGGGTGGGTGCGTGTGGGTGAGTGTGTGTGGGTGAGTGTGTGTGGGTGAGTGTGTGTGGGTGAGTGCGTGTGGGCGTGAGGTGGGCTTTGTTCTTCTGTGTTCCTGCCTAACTCTATGACAACCCGGTATTGTGAATTCCACACATCTCACCAGAAGTCAGTATTCCAAAAAGACAGAATCATAAACACATCCGTCATCCGCGTCTGCGTGTTTTTTCCGAACTGGATGTGGTCGGAACACTGTAATGTTTGGCTCCCGTACTGTTCCGCTGCGGGTGTGTGAAAAATGAACACTAAGAACACGCTGGTTCTGTGAGCGCCGTGAGATGATACTGAATTCTCGAGTCACGTTTATTTAATTATGGGTTTGTTAGAACTTATTAACTGTTACAAGGACCATAACTTATATTATATAATAAGGGGAGGGGACTGTGGTGTGATGTCAGTATTATTTTCTGGTGGCAAGACCTTGGTTGAGAATTTTGTTAGTAGTAGTGGCGATTCTTCCAAAAATGTCCTCAAATTCTTTGTTGAATTATTTAAATGACAGAACTTGTATCGTTCTGAATATAAACATATAATAGGCGGAAGTGTTGTCAGAGCTGCTGTTAAAAAAAAAACACTTCTTGATGGGTGAGAATGAATGTGGACCTCGCTGTCACCGGCTTAAAATGACCATGGATAACATCAGCGGCTCCTTCCGGCAACATCAGTCCATAACTGCGTGCGGGTGGTCTGACTGTAGGTGGGCTCACAGACATGTCGCCTTTCTGATTGGCTGTTCCAGCCTAGTAGTGACGCAAGCACGTTGGATCGATTGGACCGCATCACTGACCCCGTGCATCATAACACATGTTGGTCCGGTGCTGAGCCGCACAAACACCAAGCGCAAAAATTGCGAAAAGCATTTCTTTTTGTTCATAAACAGACCGGAGACAGGAAACCTGCGTCGGTGAAACGTTAGCCGCATAAACTAATTTGGATTCGTCTTGTCCTCAGAGTCGCTAGAATGTGACGTCTCACTGTCTCCACAAGAGACATCAACCCTGGCCGATACATTGGCGTCACTTCCAAAGAGAAGCAACTGTTAATTCCCACAGTTCAACCCCCCGTAAAGCCACAGGATTAAATGACCAGTTATGCTCTATTTTTGGTCATTTTATGATAAGCTTCTGGATCACAGATTATTCTGTGATTATGCGCAATGCTGCTACACTTTATGAAATTTTACGGTTGTTCAGTATAAAATCAAGAGAAACTCCGAGGGTGGGGGAGGGGAATAATCATCCTGGCCCAGAATGCTTAGAGTCCTTTAAAAAAAATTCTGGGTCTCGGATTTAATCCCGATCATCTCCAAAATCTAATCAAGTCTCACCGGTCTGAAGTTTGCTTCACAAATCTGGACATAACGAAGATCCTCAGAGTAAATCCGAGCCTCCTCTGCAGAGGTAAGAAATAATGTGGGGTAACTTTACAGCTCGAAATATCGCTGAACACCTCACAGCTTTTTATTTTTTTGGAAATAAAGTTGACTGCATGAAGTATTTATATATATATATATATATATATTTATATATATATATATATATATATATATATATATATATATATATACACTGCATTCGTTTCTAAATGAGACTTCGATGCACATGGTTTGAAGCTTTGATTTCGTTCAGTCTTCCTCACATACTGGACGGCACGGTGGTGTAATGGCCGGCACAGGGCCTGGGCCCAATTCACAGCCACAGGTGTATCTGCGTGTGATTCTGTGCAGACACTTCCTGTCCTTGTGTTTTTTCTGTGGGTTCCTCCCAAAGTTCACGGCATACATGCTGTTCTAAATTGACTGCAGGAATGAATGACTTTGTGTGTGTGTTTTAGCCCTGTAATGGTCTGGAAAGCTTTTTGGGGCGTACCCCGTCCTCGCCCAATGTCAGCTGAGATATGCACCTGCGACCCCAGTAGGGTAAATTGTATGAGCAAGTGGTGATGGTGGTGATGGTGATGATCTGCACAAACCACACACGGGGAAATCAGTTCTGCATTGTCGTAAACAGTGAAAACACAAATTTAAGATGATTGCTGTCGTGTCCGGTTTTTCTTTTTTTTTTTTTTTTTTTTTTTTTTGGGGGGCGCGCGACATTTTGGAGGAACTATTGCCGTCTGAAGATCCAGCATTTTTTTGGCTCGTGACAGGTGATGTTAAAGATGATCAATATCTGACTGCATGCACACTGTGAGCAACACACAACAAAACCTTAAATATAAGCTCCGCCCTTGTACTGTATGGGCATGAGATGACAGTGATGTGTCATTTTTTTGCTGCTGTTATGGGCCACAACAGAGCCAGGAACAGGATCAGAATTACGGTTCCAGAGCTCTTAGGCTTTGAAGGTTTTGGTGGAGACACATTCATTTCTGAGTTATATTGGTATTGCTCAGCCCACTAACACTGTAAACCCTCCCTGGAATGTAGTAGCTACACGCACAAATGCAAGCAAGCAGCAGAGATTCCATAGAAACCGCCTGGCTGTAACCTAGCAACCACCAAGGATTTACATCTTGTATGCCATTTGTCTGACGCTGTTATCGAGAGATTTTTTGAATAATTCATATAACTCAGAAGTACAGGGTCAAGGGCCTTGCTCAGGGGCCCAACAGTGGCAGTCTGGCAGTGCTATAATTTAAACGCTTGAGCACCTAATCATTAGTCTGTCATCGTAACCTGTGAGCCATTCTCGCCCGCCTTTGGGTTTCATAGCAACGATTCTAGCAAAACCATCAAAACCACATGAAATAAACATCACAGCAACACTGAAGCAACCGCCTGACATAGCAGCGATGCTGTGAGCAACACCGAATTATCCACGTAGCAACCCCTGATGGTGTCGTTCAGCGAGTTCTGTGGAGTTCAAGCATCTGTTCGATACCAAGCTCTGTGTGACTTCCCCGTCCAGATTCTGATCATCAGTGAGAGAAGCGAAGTGTTTAAGATGCACGAGGAATCCCGTCCTGACCGGATTTAATCCAAATCAATATGATGGTTTTGTCTTGAGGGGAAAAAGTTGGCTGAAGAGCTTTTTTTTCTTTTTTTCTTTTTTCTTTTTGAAGTCAATCATGATCTACTTTAATAAAAGTCTGCAGGAAATTGATTTTTTTTTTTTTCGCCGGGTTTTCATCTTAATTATTTTTGCTCGACTGCAGGGGAGCATTAAGAGCCGAACTGGCCCGGCTCTGTCTGAGAGGCTCATGCATGGACTGTGTAGATGAAAAAAAAAAAAAGAGTTCTCTGGGGAGTGTAGAAACGAGTAGGGTTCAGGGTGGGGCTGTCGGTGGGCTCATCAGTCATATTAACAGCTACATCATCTCTCACTTGCGCACGACGCTGGAAGATCCTCGCACTCGGTGTAATTCTACTCTGCCTGTCGGGTCACGAGCACTTCCTGCTTCCTCAGTTCCTGTAGACATCGAGGTATCGCTGCCTCATGGGCTTGTTTTTCTACCACGAAGACATCTCACTGCTCGTCCGGGAGGTTTTCATGACTGATGTGAAATGATCATGAATCAGTTTAAACACCCAATGAGTCACGCTGTTGCTCGTGTTCTATGTTTTTGCATCAAAATTCTGATGTTTTGTACTCGCAGGTCCCAGTTTTCTTCTTCTTTGAATGCAGAGACTCTAAATGCACAAGCAGTTGTGTTTTACTTCCTGTGTGGAATCCAAACTTTACTTCTCAGTAAGTCTCTGGTCTCTTTCCAATTGTGTATTTGTTTCATTTATTTTTTATTTTTATATTTTTTAATATACTGTCTATCTATTTTAGTGTCTTATTACAGATTTGTCTCTCTGCATACCTGTCTACCTGTACACATGAGTGCCAGTTTAAGCAGCTGTATGTCTGTGGAAGTGTCTGGACCAAATATGATTCTCTGTCTGAACGATTGTCTGTCTGAGTAATGAATGTGTGAGTGAGTGTCTGTCTGTCTGTCTGTCTGTCTGTCTGTCTGTCTTAGCATCTATCCCTCTGTCTGTCTGTCTGTCTGTTTTAGCATCTCTCTATCTTCGCATCTCTCTGTCTGTTTGTCTTAGCATCTATCTGTCTGTCTCTTTTAGCATCTATCTGTCTATGTCTGGCTGTCTCGGTATCTCTCTGTCTGGCTGTCTTAGCATTTATTTGTCTGTCTGTTTCAGTATCTGTCTATCTGTCTTAGATATATATCTATTGGTTCATCTGTCTGAGTGTCTATTTATCTCTCTGTCAATTTGTTTATACCCTTTTTGGTTACAATTAGAGGAGAGATGTATTTTCTTCATTAAACAGATCCAGATAGTGACATTGTGTTACCTGGACCAGTTACGTAATGATATATCTGTTTATCTGTCTGCCTGTCTGTGTGAATACATCATTTGTGTGTTATTATATTTATTAAATCATGTTTTTACACCCAAAACCATGTAGTGAATCAGTCAGTGCCAGGTTATGCTGAACATTCGAGATTTATTTTTGACAGAAGCCACGCGTACGTAGCCACAGCCTCATGAAGCTTTTCTGCGTTTTCTCACTTTGTCCTTGAGCCCGGAACGGGTCGGTACATTTTGAAACCAACAGTATTCTGTTCTGATCACTCAGCTTTTGGCTCAGTGCAAGCTGGGAATCAAATAGCACAGGCATCGCAGACAGTGATCGGTATAAGTGTTTCTGAGAATCAGTGATCTTGATCTGAATCGGCATGACGGGAGAGCGAGTCACAGACGACAATTCAGCACTACAACAGATCTGGGATCAGTGACGACTCTATGATTAAATAATACAAGTCTAAACGTATGCCGAGCCGTAATTCCTTCCTTTCTTCTGAGACGTCTTGTTCTGTTCAGGTACTGACCTGGATGTGCCATGTCCACAGCCAGTGTCTCAACCCGTTTTATCTCCACATGCTACTCGGGATCATCTTACACTGCAGTTCCTTTTTCCTCTTCCTTCTTTTTTCAGCCGCTCAATCGGGGGTCGCCAGACTAGAATGGCCTCTGTATATTCCTCAACACTGTTTATGGGCAGGAACCGGACTTGAAACACCCAGAAAGAACTTGATCAATTTTACTGACGTACCTACTGTAATAGGCACAGCTTCAAACCTCAGTGTCATACATAAATTATACGATATCGTACCTCATTAATAATTTTAGGATCAGTAATCGCACAGATGTAAGAACCTGCATATAAAGTACTATCCAATCGACTGCAAGCAGTGTGTATAGTTCTGAGTGTGGGATGTTCCAGGGTGGTAAACGCCCATCTCTATTATAAAGTCTATAGGTCATGTGACTAGATTGAATCAGCAAGTGATGTAACAGGCAGCATCGGGCATGTGACACTGTTGGGATAGCTTGACGGACAGATACGTAGTCCGGCCACCGGCGGAACCGGTACCACTAAATGTAGTTAGAGTAGATGATGTAAGTAATGGAGTTCATACAGAACCTTTTTATTCACCCATCTGAATGGTTCTCCTGTCGTTCTCCCCTTCTCCATTCTTCCCTTCTCATCGTGTCACACAACTCAACATGGTGCTGTACAGTAAATATCACCCCTTACACTCTGCCTACCACTTCTCACTGATCAATGGAGTGCGAAGCTCTGATAATCGCAGCTTGTGTCTGTGTCAGCTGTGTCAGCGTGGACATCAATGCTGCTCTGCTTCCCTCAGCATTTCCAGCATTAGCAGCTCGAGCCTTTCCTTCAGCGGGGAGATATAAACTCCACTCCTGCAGAGTCAGAAAGCCGTGGAGCGGAAAATAGGCAATGACATCAGCCGAGGAACCGGGATGGATATCCATGCCAGAGTGGTAGAGTCAGAGACAGAACGAAAATGAGTCGGGATCAACTGCAAACAGGTTTACAGGCATCTGACGCTGGAACTTTTTATAGGATTTTTTTTGCCTTACAGTCTCTCGGAACAAGTGTGACACCCATCAGGTTCTTTGATTCATTGCAGGTTTGACTACAGGAAGATGATCTGACTGGACAGGTTTTTTTCACCCAGGATGGGATGGGAGACTTTTCTAATTTTGTCCCTTTTGAGGTGAGAAAAGAGGGTCCAGGATATAACGACAAAGTTTCAGATGAAGCCAGTCTGCTGAATGGCACGCCCTTCTCCATCCAAGAACCAGAAGGTCTACCATCCATCATGTCTGTGGAGGTTCATAGTTATCCCTTTGCCCCTGCTCACCACCGTAGGGCTTATGAAGCATTACGGAAGCCTGGAGTTTCTCATTACGGAAGCCCAGAGTTTCTCATTTTCAGGAAGTCAGACACAGCAGACATCAACACACCTGACCTCAACACCCGTTGATCTTAATCCACTATATTGGGCAACCAATAGAAACAAGACTCGCTGTCCTGCAGCACCGTCACAGCCTTTAAGTCAGTGAATGTCCTCTTCTGCCTGAGCCGCCATTGAGGATTTCTGTGTTGGAACAGTGTTAGTCTGCAGAATCACTTCACAAGAAGAATATGAGGTTTACAAAAGCGCCAATCTGCTCATTTTTTAAACATGGAAAATTCCCAATGAGGGAACGGAACTCCCTAAAGTAACCACAAGGTGCTGTACGTCGAGCTGGCTGCACTTGGCGGGCTCGTTTCTGTTCAATGTTCAGCATCTCACTGTCACAGCATATAATTACACAAAGGTGCACATTCATCCACACGGACCCCGTCTCACGGCCAGACAATGTGTTCATCCTACGCTGGGAGTTGCTTTATCTACCTGCTCGCTCGTTTTTAGTACCGCTCAGGTGTGCCGAGCAATTACAAACACTACAAGTGTTTTATTCTTCCATGTCTCCCTTCATTAGAAATTCAAACTGTTCATGCAAAAAAAAAAAAAAAAAAAAAATACCCAAACATTTCCTGGTCCCAAACTCTGTGTATCTGACTGTACTGCAGACAGGCGACTGTACAGAACACCAACGATTTAATGGGCTAATTAATCCTCTCCTCGTTACTGCAGCATGGCACAGCTGGAAGTCACACTCGAAATCCCTTCCTCAGAGCTCCTACCCTGCACCCTGAGCAGGTAGGCAGCAGTTTGACAGCATTTGCATAAATGTCCTCCAGGCTGGGACAGTCTTGGAAAAGACAGGTGTGTTCCAAGGGATTTTATTTATCGCTTTTGCAGACAGAATTAACATACACACACACAACCATCCACGCATGGAGACAATCTGGGAGTGTCATGTCTTTGGATTGTGGGAGGAAACCGGAGCACCCGAAGGAAACCCACGCAAGCACGGGAGTGCATGCAAACTCCATACACAAACCCCTGTGCTGGGACTCGAACCCAGGACCTTCTTGCTGTGTGGTGGATGTGTAAACCACTACACTATGGTTCCACCAATAATAAACATTATTATTATTATAGGAAATTAACTGTATTATTTGCAGAAAAAGACGCCGGACTGTGCAGTAGTATTGAATATAATCCACTTCCTGCCTGGCTGGCTCATACCACCCTAATGTGGTGGGTTTATATACCGAGTACACATGAAAACACACCACTTGAAAAAAAGTCAATATTTAAGTTCAAATGAACTTCAATATAATTTTTATACAATAGTACAGTGACATCACCCGACATGCCAGGTGCAAGAAATGCGAGTCTTCACATATCAATCCGTGGAGCTATTCCAGATTTCGTGAGTGGTGTGTTTTCATATGGACTGAGTGTATTTTTGAATAACCGCTCGGTATGGAGTGTGTTACTCTGTGCTATACCTATCCATGCATTGAAAGAAAAGAACACTCCTGCCTTCTGCGGTCTGGAAACGGATCACATGCCTGAAGGCGGCTTAATAAATCATTATCTTTTTATTTATTACTTCAGGGATTTCATTCCAAGTGATCGTTTTACCTCAAATAAAACTTTGAGCCAATCAGCAGCGCATGCAGGCGTGTTGAGAGAAGAGGAGGACTGACAGGCTTTAGGAGTCTAATTGAGCGGGGTGTTGATTTTCTTCCAGCTCCGTTCAAACCACGCAGGCTCCCCCGAATCCGCCGGACAGATTTTTTCCCCTCATTAAGGGCCAAATATGGAGAAGGTGAATGTAGCTGGTTTGACTCCGAGAGAGAGAGAGAGAGAGAGAGAGAGAGGAAAGTGATGGATGGGGCTCAGTGACTCTGTCAGTGCACATTATATAGAAAACACTTCCCAGGCTTACACGCACTAATCAATCGCATTCATATTTAGCACATTGCTCATTCTCATTCCAACACAAACGCTGAATTTGTCACAAAGAGCTACAAAGTACAGAGCGATTCATTTCTCCCAAAGTTCTGCTTTTTTTGGTTTAATTTTGCATGAGAACGAGTTTCAGGTCCACACCACGTTCTGAGCGACTCGGCGGCGCTGTCACATTCTGTTCCTGCGAGGCTTGAAACGCCTCATAGCTTTGCTACATTAAATGTCAGAAATTAAATGTCGGCAGAATATAAACAACTTCACAATTTTGCTCCAGCAGAGAAAGGGAATCTTATCGCATCACAGTTTGAGTGATTCTTATCCCGCTGCCTGGCGCTAAACGTTCCCTTTCAGGTCTAGTGCCTCTCAGGCTTCTATATTTAATAGATCACATTCGCTGTAGTTGTCCAGTCATCTGGAAGCACTTCCTGACCACCCAAAGCCTGTTTCAACTCCTCCTTGAAGAGAACACGACACTCTTCCTTTTTCAGCTTCCACCACTTTGTCTTCTGCTCTGCCTTTGCCTTCACCTTCCTCACCATCAGCATCATCCTGCACACCACCATCCTCTGCTGTTTGGCAACACTCTCACCCACTACGACTACTTTGCAGTCACTGACTTCCTTCAAATTACATCACCTACACAAGATGTAGTCTACCTGTGTGCTCCTACCTCCACTTTTATAAGTCACCCTATGCTCTTGTCTCTTCTGGAAGAAAGTATTCACCACAGCCATTTCCATCCTTTTGGCAAAATCTACCAACATCTGTCCTTCTGTGTTCCTGTCCTGGATACCAAACCTGCTCATCACTTCCTCGTCCCCTCTGTTGCCTGCACCAACATGTCCATTGAAGTCTGCACCAATGACCACTCTTTCACCTCTGGGGTTACTCTGCATCACTTCATCTAACTCACTCCAGAATCTCTCCTTCTCTTCTAGCTCACATCCTGCCTGTGGGGCATAAGCACTAACAACATTGACTATCACACCTTCAATTTCTAACTTGAGACTCATCACTCTGTCTGACACTCTTTTCACTTCTCGAACATTCCTGACAAACCCCTCCTTCAAGATGACTCCTCCTCCATTTCTCTTCCCATCCACACAGTGATAAACAGCTTAAACCCTGCTCCTAAGCTTCTAGCCTTGCTACCTTTCCACCTGGTCTCCTAAACACACAGTATGTCCACCTTCCTCCTCTGCATCATGTCAGCCAGCTCTCTACCTTTTCCTGCCATAGTTCCAACATTCAAAGTCCCTACTCTCAGTCCTAGTCTCATGCCTTTCCTCTTCTCTCTGCCTACAGACACGCCTCCTGCCTCTCCTTCTTCGACCAACGGTAGTCCAATTTCCATCAGCACCCTGTTGGTTGACAGCACTGATGGCGGTTGTTGTTAACCTGGGCCTCGACCGATCCGGTATGAAATTTGTATTGACAGTTCGCATTCTGTATTTTGGCAAAAGTTTTACTCCGGATGCCCTTCCTGTCACAACCCTCTGCATTTATCCAGGCTTGGGATCGGCGTGAGGACGAACACTTGTTTGTGCCCCCCCCCCCCCCCCCCCCCCCCCATGGCTGCATTATTTAGATTCATGTTGCTCTGCCTGAATAATTTTATATTAGGATTTATTTAAAAACAAATGTGATACAGTATGGATTTTTTAAATTATTTTGTTTATGTTGGTTTATTTCACCATTTGTACTTTCATAGGGGGAGGTCTTCTTAGACTGAGCCTCCATGTTGCATCACTACAGCAGCCCAGAATGGTCAGGCTTCTCGCTTCGACCTTCTGTGTTTTGTGCTTGTTTTTTTTTTTTTTTTTTTTGTATTTTGTTTCTTTTTTTAAGGAAGTGCTTCGGTCTATCAGGAATAAAGACGCCAGTGTTGGCACATGTGGTTAATAAGACTAAGACTCGATTTTTCTGCTGTTGTAGCTGTTAGCGGCTCTTGTATTAGCTCCATGTGTGTGATCAAGCTTCATACTCTAATGAACGTGGTAACACACTAGAAAGCATGTTTGGCTTCCTCCTTACATTTATGGGCTTTCCAACCTCTGTGCTTTCTTTGCTCTGATTGGTCGTCTTCAAAAAGATGACACCTCAGTGTCCTTCCCACTCTGGTGTCGTCTTGTATGGCTTTTCAACTCTGTTATATCATTTACAGATTGAAAAATACTAATATCTTGTACTTCAGGGAAGCAACTTCAATCCACATCTCACAAAATATTGATTTAAAAATAGATTTTTATTGACTCCGTTAATTCTGACACCGAATCATCAGAATGAAAGAAGAGCCCCGGTCCATGTTTAGTTCCTGAGGTTAAATAAACTGATCAGAGATATTCAGAGAAACACGGTTCCTTTCAAGTTCTCTGTTTGTTTTATTGTGTAGCGTAACACCTTCCGCAGCTGGATATACAATTGCACACCTGCCTTTTTGCCCTTGCAAGAAGCACTGGTTCCACAGTAGGTTATTTCAGTACCCAAGTAGACAATTGTACATGTGTTGGCCCTGCATGAAAACGGGTGAGACATCTGGTGGTTGATATCAGAACAAGAGCTGTGGCCTGTTTGGAACGTGGCTGCCTACATGCTAGCCGAACATGAAGGTAAACGGCAAATTCTTATCAAATTACGGCAAAACATAAAATAATCATCAAGAATAAAGTTCATGTAGTGGTTTAGTAATGATCGTAGTTTACATACAGCACAGTTATGGACCTGGACTACAGACCGGGTGGGTAAAGGACTTTTCCTATTTTACATTGTGTGACTCAATTCAAAAGGGACCAAACCATGAGTGGGGCGGGATTAATTTTCTGAGCTTGGCGCCCTGTAAGGAAGTTAAATTCAATTCAATTAAAAAAAAATAATAATTGAGAATTACAGTAAAGTTACTGAAGGGGATACGATATCCCTCTTGTTTAAGTTCAATTTGTCTTCATGTAATTACTTCTCAGTTGTCCAATGATAAACTGTCTCTGCACCGAGAAATCTGTCTGTCATCGTTACTCCTGCCTAGTAACAGGCTTCATACTCACCAGACCTAAAAGATTTAAGCCCTCTACATACCCTGTTGAATTCCCGGGGGCCAAAAATAACAAACCATGTGTTATCTATGATGGGCTGATAAGACCGAGGTAGAACAGTTTGGGCAAAAATTTGTATGTAATGATGATTAGCGAGCAGGGAGGCCCGGTGGTGTCGTGGTTAGCATGCCTATCTCATAGTAACAGGGTCCTGGGTTCGAGCCTCGCACCGGGCAGGGCTATTACCGTGTGGAGTTTGCATGATTGATCTCTCCATGTTTGCATTGGGCCTCGTAGGTGTGAGTGTGAATTGGTTGTGTGTCTGTGTGAAGAATCGGTGAGCTGTTCAGGTAGTACACTGCTTTGCCCGGAGTTGGCTAAGATAGACTCCAGCCTCACCTTGAACCTAAGAAGGGATAAACTCATTTGAAAAATTAAATGACATGATTCGCAAACCCCTAACGAAGCATGGGGGCAATGATGATTGTGGATTGTGCTCCATGTGCTTCGATCCCTTCAGCTGGAACTGGGGCTCAAGTCAAGGCAAAGGGAATCATGGGGGCTCCAGATACCAATCCATTTTGTCTAAAAAATACAAAAAAAATGTTTGTGTCTGTTGAAAAGCTGAAGCAAAAAAAAAAAAAAAAAAAACACCTCCCATCATGATTATGAACCAAATCCCAAAATTGAAGTGAGCAGAGTCATGGCTTTAGAAGATCAATGTTCTGGATTGGCTCAGTCAAAATCCTCATCAAAATTCTGTAGATCTGAGGAATGACGTCACGAGGCCTGTGAAGAGGAAACTTCCTCATTGACTTATTAACATAAGAAGATCGTTGACTTTTACCCAAAAGGACTGACAGCTGGGCTCCAAGGACATAATAGTACTAAAGAAGAATATGAAATAGTTAACAAGGTTATTCCATCCATCATCTTCATCGTTTATTCATCAGTGTCGCATGGGAAACTTGAGTTGCTGAGCCGAAACCTTCTTGCTGTGAGGAGACTGATTACCAGGAAGCCACCGAATCACTGCGTTTGGCCGAAATGTCTTTAGATTATTGATGAGTGGGTCACTATGTCCTCCTCACAGCAAGAAAGTGTTGGGTTCGGGTCCCAGGCTCAGATGTGGAGTGTTCTCTGTGGAGTTTGCATGCTCTCTATGTTTGCATGTTTCCTCCCACAGTCCAATAACATGCACAGTGAACTAATTGGATGTTCCAAGTTGTCCCCAAGTGTGAGTGTGAATGAATTTTGTATGTTGGACCTACGGTGGTCTGACGAGCTGTCCAGGATGTAACCAGCCTGTTGTCGACTGAGATGGGCTCCAGATAATCAAATGCACAATTGTACCACTATGAATCAAACATTGTTTCTCTCTCTCTCTCTCTCTCTCTCTCACTCACACACACACACACACACACACACACACACACACACAGAAGGAGATCAGAACCACGACTGATTCTTATAAACAGAGAAGAAAAGGCTCAGCACCCTGAATATTTCTCATCTCTTTAAACAAGATCAGCACCTTCACTGATTATTATTACTCTCACAGACCATCGCTGCTGCTTTCTGCACCCTCCCTACATTCTCTTTATCAACTGGACATCATCCGCTTCGTTATTTCACACTGTATGAAGTCACTGTACTCATTTATACAGTGCTACCTTGACTTGAGTGTTTTTTATAACGAATTGTCCATGATACGAGCTTCAATCCACCAAAAATCTGCTCCATCCAAACAGCAAAATTTTGATTTAGGAAACGGCTTTTCTGTGCTGATGAACCGCGTATCTTTCCGTGTGTATTCCACTGCACTCTGAGAACACCTTGTGCAGTGCTTCTCAATTATTTTCAGCGATGCCCCTATAGGAAGAGAAAAAAAAAACATTTCACACGCCAACTCCCCGCATCTGACTATAAATAGTGTTTACTGCACTTCATATCATTTGCTCGGTGCTTTTTCCTTACACCATAGGGAACACAGTGAGAGCGCCACTGCCACCTACTGTAGAGGATGCGTAATTACACTCAATTCTTGTACATTATGGCAAAAAAGCATGTTCCCCAGGGTCATACTCGCCCTCTCAGGAATCACACCATACTTCCCACTATTTGAGAAGCACTAGCCTTGTGGGAAATCACCACGACCCTTTCCTCGCTGGCATTCGTTGTGTGCAAATGCACAAAATTCTCCTCCTCCTCCTTTTCTGTTACACACCACCTCATGCCTGCCCATATAACATTTTCGCGCCCACGTGACAACCTTGCCGCAGTCGATGATCGGAAGGGTTAGTTGACTTATTGTGTATTCTTGTTTTATTATTTATTAGTAGTTATTATTAATGTTAATGCACAGGTATTATGAAATATTAATTGTTGTTACATGTTTGTCTTTAATATATTAGGTGAAATATAGGTGTTTGTGTCAGGTTATACGAGTTTGTGGGGGGGTGGGGGGGGTGGAACGGATTAATTGGTTTTCTATTATTTTCAATGGGAATTTTTGTTTTACCTTACCAACATTTTGACTTGCGACTTCGCCCTCGGAACGGAGTAATTTCATAAGTCAAGGTACCACTGTATACACCATTGTACAGAAAATGAGGCTTCGTGGGTATTACGGTACAAATCTGTGTAGTTCCATGTTACACAGGGATATGTGTAGTAACCTTGTGAAATATGTAAAGACATACAGCCCATAAAAGATTTAAAATGTTTTTTAGGCTGTTTTAACTGCTTCAGCTCAATAACAAGACTGAGGTTAAAAATATATATAAATCAGGCTCGTGTTGTTGTATTGTTCAATCCTCCCAGCATCCACACGGTGTTTCTGAGCTGGTACAGCAAGTACAAATTTAAGATGGAAGCTGTGATGTTCATCCGGGATATCCAACTGCAACGAGAACTAATAGTTTGTAGTTACAAGGTCCCAACATCTATATCGAAAATAGTCCTGACGAGGTTCTTAAGTTATTGCCCTGAATGCAACTGAGAACAGAAGAGCGTTGCGTGAAGATGGACGTGACCGGGTAAAATCACCCAAAGTAAAATTATATCCATCCATCCATCCGTTACGTACACCAGTTATCCATCTGAGTGATTGGGGGGGTGGGGGTGTGGACCAATCCCACCTGACTTTGGGTGAGAGGCGGGGATATAACATGAACTGGTCACCACTGTGTTACAAGTAACTCCACGTGAAACTTTAGAGTAGCTGCTGAACCCCATATGCATGTCTTTGGCCCGTAGAAGGATAGGAGACACCCTTGTCTGAGATTTGAACCCGCATCTCGCTGAGAGACGACCATGCTGCTCAAAATAAATATGTCTTAGTTTAATCTCAGACCCCTCGTCAATATTTTCGGTGTTTGAGCGATTGTAACCCACTGATTGAATGTAAGGGTTTTTTGAGATGCAATAGTCACAAGTTTCTCTTCTCAGTATATCAAAGCGAATATAACTTAGCCATGAAAGCCTCACTTACTAAACTCCCGAAAACTATCAACAGCCGCTCTCTAATCCTCTTCACCTCAGTGAAGGAAAATGATTGACAGTGGTGGTATATTCTGACTAAAGTCAGCACTGCGGGATCAGAGCACAGTGACCTCACTGTGTGTCTGTTTGTGCCTCTTCATGATCTATTGATTTGATTCGTTACTGAACTCTGGCATGCTGATGCTCGAGTGATGGTATTAGCGCCAGCTTTAGTGTCAAATCAAATCTCAGTGGACAGCTCATCACCAGCATGCATATTTATACCAATCTAAAGGGAATGACCATTCGCCATGATTGACAGAAAAAGAAAAAAATCATCCTAATTGGTTTAATGAGCATGCAGGTTATGAGACGGAGGGCATTGTGGGATATGTGAACTCCCGGCACTCAACACAGTGATGATTTTAAAATTGGATAAATACTAAAATATCAAGAAATTTTAAGTTTCTATATATTTCACAATGCAACAATTATCAGAAGTCAAATAACCTTTGACCCCTTGCCAACATTATATTGATGGTGTAGAATGCTGGTGGTAGCATCATGCAGCTTTTAATCACCGGCATCTGGAAGGTTGGTCAGAGTTAAGGTCCAGGTTCGTGAGGGGCCCGGAAACAGGAACGTTCCAGAATGAAAACCTGTTCTGGTGTAAGTCGTGAGAAAAGGTCGGCGCCAAAGCTACTCCAGAGACTTTACATTGAAACATGCTATTCATCATCCAATCTGTCATAACTTGAGAAATTCTGCCAGGGGAAAAAAAAAAAAAACCTGGCTAACATTTCAGGATCCAGATGTGCAAATCTGCTGGAGTAATTTCACAGATGACTTCACTGCAGCTGGCAGCTGGACGACACAGTGGTGTTGTGGTTAGCACTTCTGTGTTACATCAAGAAGGTCCTGGGTTCGAGCCCCATGCACAACGATGGTGTGGAGGTTACACATTGTTCCTCTGCTTGTGTGGGTTTCCTCTGGGTTCTCCGGTTTCCACCCACATTTCAAAGACATGCAGGTTAGAATAATAATTGGATATTGTTGATTGTGCCTAGGTGTAAATGTGATTTTTTGTGTGTGTGTGTGTGTGTGTGTGTGTGTGTGTGTGTGTGCTGGCCATGCGATGGTCATACAAGCTGTTCAGGGTGTTTTTCTCCTTTGGGTGGGATGGGTGTTGGGCTCTTATCATTATGGTTAAAGTGTTTAGGAAAGGGAATAAAATGAATAATTATCTGTCACAATTGGTGTTTTTAACTGACTGTCACAAATTTGGATTATTTTGTAAATTTTAACTGTTGAGAAACTGATTTCGGAGGCACGTCAGTCAGCTTTTCACCAGGATTTCTGGGTAACACTCTGTTTAGAGATGTATTGAGTGTATTTGCATTGTTTAATGATTAGAATTATAAGCAACAAAGAAGGTTGTATGAGGCTTTTGTCTACTTAGAGGTCAAAGCGCTTTATTGGTAGGAAGCGTGAAGCCGTTTATAAAAAAAGAACGATGCACGTTCATTCATTCATTTTCTAACTGCTTCATCCAACTTAGGGTTGGATGCTGTAGCCCACCTCAGCTGAATCTAGGCGAGGTCAGGGTGCATCCTGGGCAGCTTGCCAGGTCACTGCAGGGAAAACACACTGCCAGTGAGCGTACTGTGTGCGGAACCCCATGCAGACATTGGGGGGAGGGGGGGGGGTGCAGATTTATTTATTCTTTCCTTTTCTGAGCCAGTTAATCCTAATTAGGGTCTCGGGGAGGCCGGTGCTCATTTCAGCTGACTCCAGACGAGGGCGGGGTACACCCCAGACAGCCTGCCAGGCCATGACAGGGCCAACACTCAACCATCATACTCACAGCTAGGAGTGATTTGGAACAGCCAATTAACCGACTGTGCGTGGTTTTAGATTGCGGGAGGAAACCAGAGAACCCCGCGGAAACCCACACAAGCACGGGGAGGACATGCAAACTCCACACAGAATCACCCGTGCTGGGACTCAAACCAAGGACCTTATTGCTATGAGGTGGTGTTACCCACTGCACTACCGAGCCGTGTCGTTCTGGTCACTTTATTCTGATAATCAGAGTTTAACACATGCGACCAATCAGAGATTTCCAATAATAATTAATAATGAAATGAAACAGACCTGGATTCAGTAATAGAGGCTCATCATCAGTTTGAACTCGTCTGTGCCCGGTAAAGTATTTTCTCTCTCCCTTCACATGCCCTCCTGCTGTCTCACCTCAATTCCCACGTCCCTCTTGTTCTTCAGCTTCTTATTATCGTGTGGACGACAGTGGCTCCGACTTCATTTTGGTGAGAAACCTCCTTTTATAGATGAAGCACTGGGAAGCAAGGAAGTTCGTATTAAGTGGACTAAAGTTGTAATTAATTTGTGAAACAGATATAAAGCAGTGAAGGATCAGAGTCAGACAGTGTGAATTGAGTCTCCGTTATTCAGGAAGTGTCTGTGCTATATTTAGCAGAAAGTTTTTCGGTTTTTTTTTTTTTTTTTTTTTTTGAGAGCAACACCGAGTCCAACCCAGGCTTAGAGTTGAGGGTAAAGAACAGCATTGAGTTTTGAACATCCAGGGATTGACCTCGTAACCTTTCAGATGATTGACGCATGAAGTGGACTGTACGCTGAACTCTTGTGTGTAGGCGTAACCTCTTCCCGAGATGGACTGTGTGCACTCGGGCTGAACCATTTTAATGAAGGGTCTGCACAAAGGAGTGAGAGAAAGAAACTGGAACCAGGAGTGGGCAGAATGTAACTAATTATTCATCCTGGTCATTTTATGACATGCTCTGAAATGTTTGGTTAAAAGTTGGAGTCTTTAAGTAAAAGTAAAGTCTCAGAGGCGTAAATTAAATCTGAACCAAAAAGAGCAAAGCTTTCATCGTTTATTTCTGTTTCTATTAAAACACACCGTGTTTCTGGAAACTTTTCTTTTTTGTATGTAGAAAATATAAAAGACTCCTCACACATGGAGGTCACCAGTGATAGGCAGTGAAGTTATGTCGTCCTCTCATAGTTCCACTGGGAACATGGAACTAATTTGCATTTGAATACATGACACTGTGTTCTTATTATATATTGTATTGTATATAATATTTACATCACGCGTTTGATGAATAATATTATTCAGAAATTCACAAATTTTACCAAATTTTACTTCATTTTTTTATGTGAGATGTGCGTCTGTATGTGTGTGTATTTGTTTTATTTACATCTTATGCATACGGGCAGTGATGGTCTAGTGGATAGGGCGTAGGATCGCTGCTCCTAAGGTTGGGGGTTCGAGTCCCCACATGGTTGTCGCTGTCCCCCCCCCAGTGCAGCCAACTGGGTTATCAAAGGCGGACCATGTCTCTCACTGTCTATGGTGAGAGGTTCATGTAAAAGAACCGTTGCTGACTTTCGTAAAGAGGAGCTGCAAAGCCGTCAGCGTGTTTTTATCAGTCTAGGAACCACCACAGCCGTCTCAGCCAGCTGAGCCACCGTGGAAGGGACCTAGGCCTAGAGAGCGGGGATCAGCCAACGCGAACTGTCTCTCGCTACACAAAAAATACGTAACGCAGGCGAGGAGAAATAACTCTTCACTATCTTCGAATTCAAAGAACAGAGCCATCAAACATCTTATGCGTTATTTTTAAATGTTTATTATTATAAGCATTTATAGCATTAAATATGTATTTATTGATATTTTCTACACATATACATGTACGTATATGTCAGTCGAGAGGGGTTATTCTACTTCGTGGAAATCGGTGGTTGCGCTGGGGGTGTCCTCGGTCCCCATGAACTGCGGAAAGTGAGGGAACCCTGTGTGTGTATATAGTTTGGTGTGTAAGACAGTTTCTTGTGTCTGTGTTTCTTTAGGGCAAATATTTATTTTAATTTATGTATTTATTCTCATTTTTAGTAAACAGGTATGAGCATCATGAGTGTCCGTCATGCTCCAGGCATCACTAAGCTCAGATTCAGGCAACGTTTATGTTTACTCGTGGATGCCACTGTTCCATGCATCAGCAAGCGAATGCCTGAGCCCTGCGGTGTAGCGATTATTAATCCTCGCTGCATTATTATCCGCAGACGAGACCAGCAAGAAGGGAGAAAACATCTGGAAGCTAGAGAGAGAGGCGAACTGTAAACAATACGACATAAGTGGCAGCTCTGAAAAGCACATGCTTGAAAAGCAGGTGGAGGCCGTCCTGAGTACAGAATAATCCAGATGATGATCCTGATCCGGTTCACTTTTTTTTTTTTTTTTTTTTTTTTGTCAAATCCAATAATTGTCGCCTGCTTCCGATGCTGTTTGTGAACAGAAATGATTTGTACAGGGAAAACAAACCAAAAGAAATGCTACAGTGTGAACCTCACGACACTATTCCAGCCAATCAGCTACAGGGACACATTAGTGCTCGTGTACAGGACAAACACGCCTTGTGGTGATTGGCTGAAGGGAAGATTGGGGTCATTGGTAGGATGTTACATCAGCAATCACCTAGATGCATTTCTGGGTGGAGCTTCAGAGGAAGCAGGAATGGAGGTGTGCTTCAGTATATTTTGTAGTGTATAATTTGAACAGACATGTTTTAAATGTTTATATCCCAAAACAACTTTTTAAAATTCCGAATTCTCTATTCTTGTTCCACAGCATGTAGTAGAGCAGGATCGACAGTATGGAAGCACATGGCGATATTAGGAAGCTGTAGGAGTGCAGGATCTCACATACGTTCCATGGTAAATATCTTCCAATACACTGGCTGTAGTTCATTATAGCAGCTGTAAACAGTCGTTCATTAAACTTTTTTTTTTTTTTTTTTTTTCTTTGCCTGTTTAAAACGAGAGCTCAAAGCAGAATTTGCAGCCAGCAAACCTGAAAATAAATAAACACCTTGTACTGATCAGAGCTGAGAATTAAACAGTACTGTGGGGATTAAAAAAAACTTCTCCATGCTGTCATATGTTCACCCCGATCCCCGCACCATTATTCACAAACTTACCTGATTCACTGCTGGGCTTTTTACACCCGAGCCTAGTGGCTCATCAGGGCGGTGCTTATCCACGCTTTCTGTAGTGTGAAGCTACCAGGAGTTCAACTCCATTGCAGGTTACCTTCCCAGCATATTTTACTGGAACTCATTTATACTGTTGGGTGAACAGAGACACACTTGTGGTTGAGACCTTGCCCAGGGAACTACCTAATTCACTCTGAGGGGTTTGATGATTTTCCAATATATTTTTTATGACACTGTCATGCCAAGGGTTTTTACCCCCTGATCGTACTTGGCTGAAGGAGTACTGTCATCATCTTCAGTGTCTTTACATCTGTCTGTCTATGCGTCGTCATGGTAGCATTACAGCCTCTAATAAGTGACCAGATGTTCTGGAATTTGATTACTAGATGTAGCTTAGCAGTTTGCAGACACCGATTTCAAATGAGCTATGTGAATGTGAATTATTGCAGTAATTATATCACTTTAATTAATATTTGTCATAATAATAATAATAATAATAATAATAATAATAATAATTACTACTACTATATTATTATTATTATTATGATTATTATTATTATTATTATATTTGCACCACGTGCTTTCAATAACAAAATGGTTTAGTGCATTAGCAGTGGGCTCCTGTCACGTTTACATTGTGTCTCATCCAGATGTGCTTCTTCAGCAGTGTGCACTCACTTTGTATTACTTTCAGTAACCAGGTTAAGCGAATGAGATTAAGATACGTCATCAGTGGAGGGGTTTCCTGAACTAACGCGAGAATTTTATTTTTCTTAAAATTTTTTTTAAATGTGTTGTTTCTACATCTCGTCACCTTTTCAATCCATCACTGTAACCCAGTCACATCATAATTCACTTTAACTCGGTCTCATTTCACTTTGGATTTCTCTTGTGTAAATAAATAAAATTCAACTAAATTAGCCTTCATCTGAACATCTCATTCCGACAGTAAGCGACATGCCTAAGAGGTCGGCGTAGTGATGATGACCTCGGTCATGGTGTCATGGAAACTGGTGTAGGCTTTAATCTCCACTCCAGAAGAACAACGCAGCAACTGAAATGGAATGAGGCTCTTGTTTAGTTGTGTATATATGGAGATGTATACGCACACGTGTGCGCGCACACACACACACACACACAGTCATTGTAAGAGTGCTTTCATATTTGTGCAGATGGGATTAGCTGTGATTTTGTAACTGACGGTGATGGAAGATGCTCATTACAGCTAATGTAAATAAAGGGTTAAATGGTACACACACTGCGGTGCTATCACCTCCTGCTTCTATATACAGGAGAGCCTGGAGGAACATAAAATTCCTTTAACACACACACACACACACACACACGTGTTTGTACCTGAACTACACACAGAGACTTCACAATGAAACTTTTAATCAGGAAAAGTACACATCTGTTCCTACAGTCAGCTGTAATGGGAATCTATAATGGAGAAAACAGCAAGTAGTAGGACATCATGCTCTCTCTCTCTGTTTAAAAAATAAAATAAAATAAACCATGTCACATGATCTCAGTTTTTAGCCCTAATCTAAAAGACCCCAGAGTCTGCAGCACCACCAATCAAGAAGCACCAGCGAGCGAGCAAGTACCACCATAAAGACCAAAGCACCCCCCCCCCCCCAAGCAAACCTGTCTAAAGGGAGCAATCCATCAAAGTTTACAGACAGGGCTAGATGTGCATTTAACAGTGAAACAACTAAGAGAGAGCCAAAGCAAAAATGAAGCAGCTGGAGATCTCCGTATCAGAGGCAGTTAACACCTGTAAAACCACCATAAGCTCTAACCTCCAGAGGACTTTTTTTAAGGAGGAGTGGCCAGGAAAAAAATGCAAAACAACATGTAGAGTTTACTGATTGACATGCAGGAGACTCCACAAACCTACAGAGTAAGGTCCTCTGGGCAGATGAAACTAAAATTATAATCGGCCCCCAAGAACACTGCCTGGTGTGAAGCCAACATCTCTTCTCACCTGAAGAAGTCTAACCCCCACAGTGAAGCGTGTGGTGGCAGGATATGTTGTGTTTTACATGTTTCTTTTATTTATTTATTATTGACAGGGACACTGGTCAGAAATGAGGGACGGAGATAAATATAGATAGAACTATTTAGTAAAAGGAATTATTGTGAACTTGACTGTGAACCATATCAACCCATCTACTCTGCACTCAGATACATTACACTTTAATATAGGCCAGTCTATAAAGTTGCTCCATTCTTTTCTTTTATTGTTTATTAATTTATACTATTTATGTATCTACTTATTTATTTACTTATATAATATATATGTACGTGTGTATGTTTGTATTTGTATCTATTTTTGCACCCCCTACTGATGGTACCTCAAGAGCCTGTAACAGTGAATTTCTCCATTGTGAGATTAATAAAGCTGTATCTTATCTTATCTTATCTTATTGAAAGAGCAGGAGAAGTTTTAGTCTGAAGACTGGGCAAAACATCCCAGTGGCTGGAGTCGCTAAGGGGTGGCTGGTGCCCATCTCTGCCAACTCTGAGCGAGGTCAAAGTACAACCCCAGACGGCTTGCCTGGTGATCGCAGGGCAGAAACACGCCGATGGCTGTGCAGCTCCTCTTTACGAAAGTCAGCGATGGTTCTTTTCCATGAATCCCCACCACAGACAATGAGAGATACGGCCAGCCTATGATAACCCAGTTAGTGCACTGGGGGACTGCTGTGACAACCATTGATAGTGGGGTGTGAACCGCCAGCATTGGGATACACACACACACACACACACACAGTTCGAGACAGTAATCTGTGTTGGTTTTGTTGGTCCTGTGGATATGGCATTTCCTCGTCGTCCTTCTCTATTTGCATCGACTCAATCTCATTAACTTTCTTGCTTTCTCTGTTCAAAAGGTCACACACCCTGAAATAACAACCTCAGATATCGTCCCCTGTAATCGTAGCCGTGTCTTATTAGAGGGACATGACATTTCAGGAACTGTCGTGAGCTCCGAGCCAAGAATCTGACTGTTGTAGTCATTGCGGCTTCTCACGAGATGTAAATCCAAATTGAATTTATTAGTCACAGAACTTCATTCAGGGCGAGTGTTTCAAGGGTGGACTAGAAGAATTCGAATCTGTTACAGAATCATTGTATCAGTTTCACTGAACATCATCTCATCACATGCCAATAAATAAACCCCTCCCCCCGCTTCCCACCAACCACTCCTCGCAGTTTCCATTGTGAACCTTAACAGACTTCAGGTTCTTTAACTTTGGAGCACGGCAGCATTACACCTGGAATATATCTGCACTTCCATCGTCTGTGCTGCTAAATACAGGCTTCAGTCCCACAACATGAAGTTACAAGATGGCGCTCCCTAGAGGGCGACGTCGTGGAGTTCTCAGAGTCAAGTTGTTTGTTTGTTTTGATTTGTTGTTTTGTATGTTGTTTTGTTTATTTTTTGCACTATGCTTGTCTATGACCGTGTGACCCGACTACAGCTATGAGAGCACAGTCCTTTTGGACATTTAGAACTGAGCACACTCAACTCCTATCCTGAGCTAATATGCTACAGCAGCTCAATGCTAGCCGCACCCTGGATAACAATAAGCCCAGGCGGAGACGCGGCAGGCGGGGAGGGGCCGAACGAAGACACTTGGTTAGCAGTGGAAGGTTAGCCCTCCTGGTCATACTGCTTGAAAATGTGAAACAAGATGGACCATCTTCATGCTTGGATTGCAGCACAGAGGGATCTACAGGACTGCTCCATGCTGTGTTTCTGTGAAACATGGCTCGAGGAGAGTATACCCGACAAGGTGATACCATCAGCCAGCTACACGGCCTTCAAAGAGGACCGGAGCACAGTGGATAGCAACAAGGCTCGTGGTGGAAGAACGGCGGATGTCGTTAAATAATCCTGGTGCACTGACTGTAGATTATCTATAAATCTTGTTCTGAGAATGTGGAAGATCTATCTTTGAAGTTCCGGCCATTTTGTTTACCCAAAGAACTGTTCATTTTTTCCCCAAACAAAATAATGGTCATAGTGCAATACAGTATAATTATAATGCAGTGGTACCTCGGTACTCGAACGCTTGAGAAGTCAAACAAATCGGAATTAAACCAAAGAATCCAGAATTTTTTTTATCTCGGAATTTGAACAAAATCGGGAAATTGAACGCTGAAAATTTTTATTTTAGTGCGTTATGGTCCCTTTTGTGAGAGACTCTGGTTTTGGTGGCTCTCTCTCTCTGTGTGCTGGAGAGAGGCATGGCTGTCACACGTGGGTGGAGTGCTAAACACACACAACTGATTCCACTTAATCACGGGCTATAAAGACAAGCAGCGCTCCTCCCGGTGCTAGAAGATTGTCCGTCTTCCCCGTGATCTCTCTGGCTCTCAGCTCCATGCTCCACCAGTTCCCGCTTTACTTTAATGATTTCTGTGTTTCTCTGCATCTCTAACAGTGACTATGATGTCCCCATGCTCAAGTGTTTTCCCTGTGAACAATAAACCGCACCTGTTTTCATCATACTCTGTCTCCTGTATTTTTGGCTGAATGTTCCTGGCATCACAGAAGGGCTAGAAGATTCTCTCTGCTTATCTTTATAGCCCATGATTAATTGAAATCAGGTGTATGTGTTTAGCACTCCACCCGTGTGTGACAGCCACGCCCCTCTCCAATGCGCACAGAGAGAGAGAGAGACGCCAAAACCAAAGTTTCTCACAACACAGACCATAACATAGTGTACTGTATCTTCTTCTCTTTCTGCTTTTTCCATTTTTCGGGAGTCGCCACAGCGAATCATGCGATTCGCACATTTGATTTGGCATAGGTTTTTACGTGGAATGCCCTTCCTGTCAAAACCCTTTAGCAAGGGACAGAAACACGCCAACATCTTTGCAGCTACTCTTTACGAAAGTCAGTAATGGTTCTTTTACATGCCTCACACCATAGACAGTGAGAGACATGGTGTGCCTTTGATAACCCAGTTAGCTGCACTGGGGGGCAGTGACAACCTTGTGGGGACTCGAAATCCCAACCTCAGGATCAGCGATCCTGCGCCCTATCCGCTAGATCACCACTGCCCCACAACATAGTGTACTGTATATACTTCAATAATTTTTTTCACTTGATTTGTGGACCTATGGTATGAGTTACGGTACCGTTAATTTCTGTTCAAAAGACGACGGAACAGATGAACACCGTTTACATTATTTGTAAAGGGAAAAGCGGATTCGGAATTCGACCAAATCAGAATTTGATCAGCCGTTGGGAACGAATTATGCTCGAGTACCGAGGTACCACTGTATATTATAATATAATGTAGTTTAATTTATAGCAGTATGTGTTTTTGTTGATTTGAGCCTTCCCTTCTGTTTTTTTTTATAACCTGACTCTTTGAACGACCGCACAAGAATTCCTATGTGTGTAAAAGTACAAATGGCAAATAAAAATCTTGAATCTTGAACAGGGGTTCCGTTCAGTAAATAAACCAGCGGAGGCTGCTGGCATTGTGAATTTCACAAACGTTCCTGACTTTAAAGGGAGAGTCAGCATCCATGATTAATTCATGACTTTTCTTCCGTACTTGAGGGATTTATGGATTATTTAAATCAAGTCAGGACATTAATGCATACATTTTTAATTCGGTTCTAATGATAGCGAGCCGATTTGGGGCAATTACACCATTTATGTAATTCCTCGGGCTCCTGTTTAACTTCATCTTCATATTGCTCTGTACATCTTTTTTTTTAAATAATGTCAGTATAGCAGAAGTTTAGTGGTTTTTATGGAACTCTTGGTAGATTCAGTGGATAACGAAGGAATTCAGACACCCACTTGTCTGAGTTAAAAGTGTTCAGGTACCTGGAATATAGTCGACCCAGACTCTCCCCTTGACTTTTACACATAACTCTGCACCTCAGGTGGAGTGAAGACCAAAGTCGGGATGTTTCTTTTGTGAAGTCCATCTCAGCTGAATCCGCCCTCGACTTGAGCACATTTTTGGTTGCGTCCTTTCAAAGCCTTCACCTTTTAAATGTTTTTCTGACAACCAAAATACATTCAGCTCAATTTCAGTTCAGTTTTATTTGTTTTGCACTTTTTAAAGTTGACGTTGTTGTAAAGCAGCTTTATACAGTAAAACAGTGATGGTCGGCTTACAAAGTATTAAAGAATTAAACATATAAACCCTAAACATCCCTAATGAGCGTTGCCCCATGGTGATGGTGGAAAGGAAAAACTCCCTCAGTAGATGTGATGAAGAAACCCTGAGAAGAACCAGGACCAAAAGGGAAATTTGAGTGGAGCCATAAAGACACAAAACATAAATAAGAAATTTATTATAATCCAAAATGTCGTCCGGCTGGTTCTACAACTGTAATTCCTAAATAATTGTGGGAGTGGACTTGGTATCACCAGCAGTGAAAAGTCAGGTTCGCAATCTGTTAGCGCACATCTGGATCCATCTAGATCTTTATCAGCAGGAGGGAGGGGCTTCCAAGATGACAACTCCAGCCAGCATCAGCACACCAGGATAGACCACAGGACTCAGTGAGCAGAAGGATCAGCATCACCGGCATCCCAGAAGGAGCATGTGTACCTCAACAAAAACAGAGAGAGAGTGTGTGTGGGGGTGTGAGGTAGTAAAATACATGTGTAACTCAAAATACTTTAAATACAACATGCCTTTGTGCAAAATACTGGCCGCTGGAGGCTGCTGTCATAGCGAATAGAGGAGAAAGTGTGGAACTGAGGTGTGTCTCACTGGAAATACGCCACACACAATTTCCTGAGATGTGATTGGAGGGTTAAAAACAGAATAAGAACAGAAGGAATTTGATTGCTCCTGCACAGCTCGGGTTATAAATTACCACATAAAGGTTTATCTTTTTAACCTTTTGTTTGATTTTTTTTTTTGTTGATTTTATTTTTTTATTTTTATTTGTTTATTGCTGCTAACTGGGTTATCAAAGGCGGGCCATGTCTGTCACTGTCTATGGTGAGAGGTTGATGTAAAAGAACCATTGCTGACTTTCGTTAAGAGGAGCTGCAAAGTCGTCAGCGTGTTTCTGTCCCTCGCTAAAAGGGTTGTGACAGGAAGGGCATCCGACGTAAAAACCTCTGCCAAATCAAACGTGCGAATCAGATGATTCGCTGTGGCGACTCCCGAGTGAAAGGGAAAAAGCCGAAAGACAGACAATTTGTTTATTGCTTTACTTTTTTCGATGAGGGAGATTCCACAGAGTTTTTATTTGGAGAATCTCTTCTTTTCCTTTTGTCTTTTTCCCGTTCTCGGGAGTCGTCACAGAAAATCATCTGATTCGCACATTTGATTTGGTTCATATTTTTTTTTAAGTCGGATGCCTTTCCTGTCACAACCCTTTTAGCAAGGGACAGAAACACACTGACGGCTTTGCAGCTCCTCTTTACGAAAGTCAGCAATGGTTCTTTTACATCAACCTCTCACCATAGACAGTGAGGGACATGGCCCACCTTTGATAACTCGGTTAACTGCACTGGGGGGGACACTGACAACCCTGTGGGGACTTGAACCCCTAGCCTTAGGATCAGCGATCCTACGCCCTATCCACTAGACCACCACTGCCCCCTGGAGTTTTTATTTGGAGAATAATTGTTAATAATACACCCCAGTAAAAGACGTAAAAGTGACATTCATATTTAAAGTTTAAAATAACATTTCTGTAACGTAAACGTATATCGATCCGCTGGTGGAATTTACGTGACGGTCGCAGAATTCGACAAATTCACTGCGATCCACAAGTATCCTAACAAAGGTTCTGGGGAAAGTTTCCGTCTGTCGCATCGCCACTTCTGTGGTCTGTATGAGATCACAAACGTTCATTTGTATTCCGATGGATTTGTGTTGTTTTCATCTTTAAATCTTTTACTCTCAAATTCTCTTCCTGTCACTCTCTCCCTCCGCAGCGCTTGATTTGGTAGATTAATCGCTGTATTCCTGAGTCCGCGAGCTGCATCCCATCTGGCTATCTGTAGGAGCGTTGATCAGAAGCGACAGCGTCGAGATGGCTTTGATCAGAGGGGTTATTGAGTCTCTCTTACTCTCCTCTCTTTCTCTCGCTCTTTCTCCCTCTCTCCCTCACTCTCTTTCTCTCACTCTTTCTCCCTCTCTCTCTCTCTCTCTCTGTCTCTCTCTCTCTTGCTCTCTCTCTTTCTATCATTTCCTTTTGTCTGCCTCTTTCTCTCATCACACCCTCCTTTCACTCTCTCTGTCCCTGCTGTCTGTCCCCTTTTCACTCTCTCACTCTGTCTTTTCCTTACTTTCTACTTGTCTGTGTGGCTGCATGCTTTCAACTCTCTCTCTCCCATCCCTTCCCTGTCTCTCACTCTCTCTCCCATCCCTCGTTCTCTCTCTCTCTCTTTCTGTCTTCCTTTCCTCGTTCTCTCTCTCTCTCTCTCTCTCTCTCTTTCTCTCTCATCATACCAAACCAAGGCCAATCAATAGCACAATATTAATGGAAAAGGCTGCTGAGCAATTGATGTCTGCAAAGGATTCTGGGATGTGAGAATTTGAGCTTATCGGTTTATAGCCACAGGTCTAATAGAGGCGTCACATCACATTTTAGCATTGTAACTGTTTCTGATTGCATCACCTATGTGTACCACCTCTGTTGTTTACATCCCCTGCTCACCTTCAGTGCTGCTCCGCTCTCAGCTGACTGCTCACCGCGATCCGATTTCCTTCATCGACAGTGATGGCGTTTCTGCAGCCACAAATCACCGGCTTATGTTGGTGCTTTTATCTGTATTCTTAACTTCAGTTGATTTCTTTTAAATTGGTGAGGAAAAGATGGAGCTCCTGTAATGACAGAACAAGAAGTGGTTTTATGAACCATTTCCACGCAATAACTTGAGAAACATCACCAATTATCTTGATGAAACTTTTCATACTCAGCCCTCCGGGGTTCATCCACAAGCGTCTTGTTCTTCAGAACTTTATATTGGGATTTTATGGATTTAATAGTGCTGTTGTCCTTGCACACATTGTTCCTCACGATAAGAGGGAGGCGCACAGTTTTAGTTGAGGCTGTGGATATATGATGTGAGATTAGTTGTCAGGTTGCCCTATGGTATTTATTCCAGTTTACTAGGTGATCACGTGCTGCTTCTGGATGATGATTGGTTGATCAGTCCATGAGTGTTGGTGTCTGGACGGAAAAACGGCTTTCTGTCAAAAAATAATATTGCCAAAATATTTAGATTGAGTAACCAAAAACTAAAAAAAAAATTAACATCGAACATGCATTTAAATGCAGTTACTACACATGCGTTTGTTACACTTAGGCTTCCGTCAGCCTTTATAGTGGTTTGTTATGATTACCGTGTTTCCCCGAAAATAGGACAGGGCTTATATTAATTTTCATACCAAAATATGATACTAGGGCTCATTTTTAGGTGATGTATTTTACATTTTTCTCTATTACATTATAATATACAGGTACATTATAATATACAGATAGGTTGGCACCCATCTCAGCCGACTCGGGGCATGGCTATGCAGCCTCTCTTCTTGAAAGTCAGCAATGGTTCTTTTACATGAACCTCCACCAGAGACATTGAGAGGCATGGCCGGTCTTTGATAACCCACTTAGTGCACTGAGGGGACAGTGACAACCTGTTGAGGGTGGGGCTTGAACCCCCAACCTTGGCCTCAGTGATTCAGCACCGTGCCACCAGGCCACAACTGTCCCACTTTTATTTACATTTGAACAAAAAGTGGGAAAAATTAGTCCTCCCCTTCTCAACAATCAAGAAAAAGCTTTTGACTGTTACATCAACCTGACGCTTCCTATTTCTATCAAACAGCTTTTTGCCCTTTTCTTGTTATCTCGTTTTTTACTCCATTCAATGATGAGCTCCAACCCTTTCAGCTTTGAAGTTTCTCCTTGTCATCACCACAAAACGCTGCTGTGTGTTCCGGGTCGTTGTTCTGAAATGCTCACTCGTACCCCCGACCAAGTTTTTCTGCAGACCACCTGCTGATGATGGTTTTGAGAATATTGATGTATTGCTCTTTCTTCATGGTCCCGTTTACTGTAATTAGGTTCTGTGGTCCAGTGGCTGAAAAACACCACAAAGTTCCCACCACCATGTTTGACAGTGGGAATAATGTTCTTGGGGGTTTTATGCTTCTCCAATTTTTCACCAAATGAAGCATCATTGTGCTGAAAGAATTTTTTTTTTCATTTGACCATAAACCAGAAGATCTGAAGTCTTTTCCCTTGTCTGCATGAACCAAAAGGCAAAGTGGGTATTTTATGTGCGTTATCTAGAGAAGCTGTGTCCTCCTCGGTCTGTGTCTGTAGAACCCAGCCGTGTCCGTTGAACTATCTACCTTGAGACGTCACCAGAAGCAGAGCCCAGAGCTTGGAGGCCTATATTGTCTTTTTTAATGGACCTTACTGTCTGTAAATTCTTTGCATATTTTCAGAACATTTTTTCATATTTTCAGTATATTTTTCCACACATGAAATTTTGTCTTTCATTCTCCCGACACATGTGATTTACCCACCAGTACTGTGCACATGAATGAAATTTGCAGTTGAGTAAACCACTTTATGCATGTGAGTATAAATCTATTTATTTTTTTGTAAGAAAACCACTCTTGTCACTAATCCACTGGGAAATAAAATCCCAGAGCAGCACCTGGAAAAGGAAGGAATTTCTCCGGCATCCCATTGAGAACTAATCCCCTCCGAATAGAGCCTTAGTTCGAACGAGAAAGTGAAGCGCCAGGCACTGCCGAGTATCACAGACTGTGACTGAAGTACTTACTGCATGCAAAAACAAGAATCTGTCCTTTTTTCTGTGTGTAAAACAAAGTTTTTTTTTTTAATATATACAGTCGGCCCTCTACTTACAAAATTAATCTGTTCCACAGCCTTTTTCGTAGCCTGGAGTTTTCGTAAGTAGAACATGTAAAACCCATGATTCGTTCCAAGGCTCCCAAGACGACCACATAAACCCTTTAAAAATGATAAAGGTACACCAGTTTTGTATGAAATATATATGAAATATGTATGAAATAGGTGGTAAAAGTAAAAGAAAACTATTTATCAAACCATTTAAATATTTTATTAAGTGGGGTGTAGTGGTTGCGTGCTGGGCTCATGATCAGGAGGTTGTGTGTTCAAATCCTAGTGTGCAAATCCCCACTGTGCTCAGACCCCTGGGCAAGGTCTCAACCACAAGTGTGCCTCTGTTCACCCAGCAGTATAAATGGGTACCAGTAAAATGTACTGGGAAGGTAGCCTGTGATGGACTAGTGTCCAATTCATGAGGAGTTGAACTCTGAGTCGCTTCACGCACCGGGGATACGCACCGGCCTGATGAGCCACTAGGCTCGGGTGTAAAAGCCCAATGGACTTTACCTTTTTTTTTTTAAAAAAAATATTTTATTAACATATTAAACCATTTTATGAACATATTTATTAATTAAACCATTATTAAACAGTTTTTATTAACGCACATACATGCAAACACACACACAAGACTGTCTCTCTCTCTCTCTTTATCTCTCTCACACACACACACACACAAACAACACACATTTGTGGCGTGCGCCGCCGAATGCGGGCTCCGCCCACACGCAGGACGCTGGAGCATTTTAAGACGGGAAATTCAAAGTGCACTCCCTGCTTGACTCTGTACGCAGTCTCTCTCTCTCTCTCACACACACACACACACACACACACTGTTTCTCTCTCTCTCTGTCTCTCTCTCTCACACACACACACACACAAAACTCTGTCTCTGGTGTGTTTTGCCGAATGTGGGCTCTGCCCACACGCAATGCGCAGCCGACGAACCAATTCTATTTAAATGTTTAAATGGACGGGATGTTGTATTTAAAGTGGAATTACAGTACCTGTTTGAAAGATCAGAGGCCCTGATTCAATATTAACTTGCTTCTTTGTGAGATTGGAGGTCTTGTCTCACGGAGCACTCTGCTTTCATGCTCCTTCTGCTTCAACATCGTGCCGAAATAATCGCCTCTGTCACTGTATTTCAGGTTTAAGGTCTCCTTCTGCTTCAATATCGTCCCGATTGTAGAGGGGTTTCAGCGATAACGAACTATAATGCTGCATGATCAATCTCAAAACAAGCCAACAATCCTGTTCAACTCTTCACGCGTGTGACAAACAGGAAGTATGGGTATAGGAAGTATGGGTAAAGGTCAGGTCCCTCGAGAGAGCAACTCGCACATTGTTTGAATTTTGAATGGCGCATTTCAATTTTTGAATGGCGCATTTCAATTTTTGAATGGCGCGTTTGGCACTTTTCATAAAAAGAGGTTGTTTTCGTTAAAAGGAGGACAAACATTTTGGAAAATGTTTTTCGTAACATGGATTTTTCGTACGCAGAGGTTTTCGTAAATAGAGGACCGTGTGTGTGTTTTTATATATATATATATATATATATATATATATAAGTACAGTGGTACTTTAACTTACGAAATCAACCCGTTCCAAGGGCGAGCTCGTAAGTCAAAATGTTAGTTAGGTAAAACAAAAATTCCCATCGGAAATAATAAAAAACCAATTAATCTGTTCCAACCCCCTCCCAAACTCATATAACATGACACAAGCACATATATTTCACCTAATATATTAAATATAAACATGTTAAAACAATAAATATTTAATAATAATAATAATAATAATAATACATGTCCACTAACATTAATAATATGCTAACTAACGCTTCTGATCATCGACTGCCACAAAGATGTCATGTGGGCAGGCATGAGGTGATGCGTAATGGAGGAGGAGAATTTTGTGCATGTGCACGCTACAAATGCCAGTGAGGAAAAGCTCTTGGTGAGCTCCCTCAAGGCGAGTGCGGGGCGCATGATGTGATGCCGGGAAGGGGGGTATGACCCTGGGGAACATGCTTTTTTGACCATACTGTACTGTATAGTGTAATTGCGCATTGTCTACAGTAGGTGGCAGTGGTGCTCCCACTGTGTGATACTCTCACATCCCCCAATGTTGTAGGGAAAAAGCATCGAGCAAATGATATGAAGTGCAGTAAACACTATTTGTAGTCACGGGGGGTGGGGGGTAGGGCGTGAAATGTTTTTTTTCTTCCTATAGGGGGCATCACAGAAAATAACTGAAGTACTGCACAAAGCATTCTCGGAGCGCGGAGGAATACACGCGCAAGAATATGAGGCTAATCGGCCCGGAAAAGCCATTTCCCCAGCAGAGCTTGTAAATCAAAATTTTGCTGGTTGGGTGGGGCGGATTTTTGGTGGATCGAAGCTCATATCATGGAAAATTCGTTATAACAGACACTCGTAAGTCAAGCTACCACTGTATATTATAATTGAAAATAAAAATCAAAGAGAAAAAAGCACACGTTTTTAAGTTTGCAGTAGATATTATTACAGTATAATTTGCAGTGTTATTACTCGAGATCTCCATAAAGTAACGCAAGTGTGACCATACTGCCGATAAATTGAAAGGAGAGAAAATGATGCGGCTTTGCACAGGAAGTGAAGAGTGGCGAGGAATTTGAGCAACAAAGCTAATTGTGTTGCGACCGAATCAGGTCTCGCTCGTAACCAGCTCGGGGTTTCAGGTTTCACAGAGCTGCGTGTTTGGCGGCATCTGTCAGTCACGACTGTCTATAGGCTCTGATTGGTTATCGTGCAAAATCTTATCTTTGTTGAAGTCAATGCCTGCCCACTTCCTGACGCTTCTCATCACTCGTTTCGCCAGCTTTCATTGATCTCATGGAGCTGTTTTGAAGTTCAAGTGTGTTTATATTTATTCAATTTTCCTCTAGAAATGTACAGAGCCTTCAAACCTTTCAGATTTTTTACTTTTTTATGAGAAAACAGTGACTTTTTTTTTTTTTTAATTGGACGGTGACACCACATGACACCTTCTAATCACATCACCCAAACCACACGCCCACAACATAACAACACAAAGTCACAACTGAGGCGACGCCACCTGGTTCCCGTTTACTCCGACACATCCTCAGGGTGCTGAGATATTTTATCTTCCTCCAGTCCGGCACACATGAGGGACTTGAGCTGCCTGAAACCGTCCTGAATCAAGTTTCCCCATGTGAGCAATTCCAGATGCTCACATTCAGCACTTCGGTGTCACATGAGAGGGTCACATGACTGAAATAGTATAGTCATGTGATGTAATTAACATTGCACTTGCCATCCGAATCATAGGCAGTAACAGCGATTGTGGTAGTGGGTTCCTCAGGGAGCATTTATTACCTTTACTGTTCCGTTAGAATAGTGAATAAATATTATATAATCCGTGATGTGTTTGGCACGCGGTAATACAGTGTAGTGGTGAGTGCGTTCACCTCACAGCAACAAGGTCCTGGGTTTAAGTCCCTTTATTGGCGATGGCGTTTCTGTCTGGGTTTCTGTCAGTGCTTGCGTGGGCTTAATACGAGTGCTCCAGTTTCCTCCCACAGTCTAAAGACATGCATGTTAGGTTAACTGGCTGTTTCACATTTCCCTCGGTTGTGTGCGAGTGTGTGTGTGTGTCGGCCTTGTGATGGACCGGCGAGTTGTACAGAGTTCACCTTGCCTTTGCTGTGGGGGGGTTAGGATGCTGGACTCATGATTTAGTGATTGCGAGAGACCTCCACTGTGCCAAGGTCTTAACTACAAGTGTCCACACCGCGAAATATATTGGAAGGGTGACCAGCGACTGACCAGCGTCCCACGCTACGGAAACTGGGGATAAGCTCCAGCTGTGATGAGTCACTTGGCTGTGGAGTAAAAGCTCAAACGTTTTTATACTAAAGTTAGCATTGAAATTCTAAATTGAAAATTCTATAATCATAACCCTTTCTGGGACGATGATAATAGTCGTGTTAGGTAAAGGGGCGGGACAAGTGGTTTTATCACGTCCATATGAAATCTTTCATTTGGTAGTTGATGGAGATTTCCAATAAAATCCAGATTTAGGATTCATTCCACAGTAGCCCCGCCCTCGCTCGGAGTCGGCTGAGATGGGCGCCGGCCTCCCCCGACCCTAATTAGGATTAAGTGGTTCAGAAAATGAATGAATGGATGAATTCCACGGCAGAAGTAAGCAGACGTTTCAGTAGATTTGGGAGTTGGGGCGCTATGAATATGAACCAGTTGTGCTTTCCCTGTAATATTTGTGCTGTTTTGTATTCTGCTCGAGTTTTAAGGATTTTCTCCAACTGCCAGAGTTTCAAAATTATGAGGAAAAATTCTCACAGAGCAGAGCCCCTGCTGTCAACGTCTGGACTGTGTGTGTGTGTGTGTGTGTGTGTGTGTGTGTGTGTGTGTGTGTGTGTTTCTCTCTCTGTCTCTGTGTGTGTGTGTGTGTGTGTGTGTGTGTGTGTGTGTGTGTTTCTCTCTGTCTCTGTGTGTGTGTGTGTGTGTGTGTGTGTGTGTGTGTGTGTGTTTTCTCTCTGTCTCTGTGTGTGTGTGTGTGTGTGTGTTTGTGTTTCTGTCTGTCTGTTGTATGTGGGTGGGGGTGGGGGTGTTTCTCTGTGTGTGTGTGTGTGTGGGGGTGTTGTGTGCGTGTGTGTGTGTGTGTGTGTGTAGCTGGAGGATAAATGTTTAATCTGGTCCCCCACACCCCGCCCGATAAACACTTGAAAGTGCCATAAAATTTCTCCCCGCAGTCAGTGCAGCGTTTATAGTTGTGGCGCACGACTCGGTGACATTCAGTGTGAGTTGTTTTTCGAAAGTAAGAAAGCATGAGAGACGGAGAGAGAATGAAAGAGGGGCGTGACAGACAGAGAGAGAGAGAGAATGAAAGAGGGGCGTGACAGAGAGAGACGGAGAGAGAGAGAGTGTGATGGAGGACTGTCTTTTTTTTACTCTTCACACACATTTTTTTGTGTCCATGTGAACATTTGTTTGTTCATTCTGTTTTTTGCAGAAACCTGCTTTTGATCTGACTCTATTTCCCGCGTTTGTACGTGATCCTCACTGAGTCACGGGTGATTTGGAGCTCAGCGGCGATCTGACCCGTGTGCAGATCCTTCCATCAACAGAACGAAGGAAACGCTTTGAACTCTTGATCACTTATGCGACCTCCAAATAAAACAACACAAACACATTGAGTTCCATAAACTCACCTCTGACGTGCCACTCATATCCTCTGGTAGGGGCTTGCGCTCCGAACATTCAGCAGGTGCACGGTTCACACGCACCGGCAACACGTGCACTGGCAAAGCTAGGCTTTGGCCTCCCCGCGACCTTAATAGGACTAAGCGGCTCAATGAATGAACTGAAGATCTTTATTTTGGTGCTGATTTAAAAACGGGTCTCCAGGCGATCGCTGATTATCAATATCGACCGAAATCAAACATTTTATCGTGATCCATTTTTTGGGTGACACCAACCAGCCCTGTAGTCGCGTCACCCCCACACGGAGAGTTCAATTTGTTCAAATAATGCGCAACAGTTACTGGAGTTTATCTTGTGGAATATTCATGACGTGGGTTCGAAGTGTCTGTGATATGTGTGTGTTTCTCCATGATTGCGAAAAAATGAAGGAGAGAGAAAAAACTTTCGCATCAGGAATCCGTCCTCACAGAACCAATTAATATCTCATTAGGGACGAACACTCAGATGCTTTGAAGTGCCATATGGAAGAAAACGTCAGACACAGAAAGCAGATGTTACATCCTTCACTGACTTCATGTCCACACACACACACACAGACACACACACACACACACACACACACACACACACTCTCTCTCTCTCTCTCTCTCTCTCTCTCGCTCACACACACACACACACACAGACACACACTCTCTCTCTCTCTCTCTCTCTCACACACACACACTTACACACACACTCTCTCTCTCTCTCTCTCTCTCTCTCTCACACACACACACACTTACACACACTCTCTCTCTCTCTCTCTCTCTCTCTTACATTCACACACACATACAGACTCTCTCTCTCTCTCTCTCTCTCTCTCTCTCTCTCTCTCACACACACACTCTCTTACTCTCTCTCGCTCTCATATCTACAGTTGAGTCAAAAATAAATGCAATGTGTTTTAAAAGCGTGAATAAAACTCAATCCTTGTTATCGCTTTTATTTTTACACAAATGTAACATGAAACATTTGACTCCAAATCCAAACATGAAGAATAACGTTCAGAATTTGTGTCATTTAAAGAAATTGAAGAAAAGTGAATATTGGACTGTTAAAAATATCAGAGTCTGATTTCTGTATAAACTCAGCCCTTCAGTGTATAAACTGATAAACGGTTGAAGGTTCTGTTTGTTTTCCTTTGGATCTTTTGAACTAATATTTATTTGTATAAACACTGGTTCTGAGTCCTGCTGCACATCTGGGTCACATGGAGTTGACCAGCTTCTGTTCCCTGTGAGCAGGTGTTCCAGCCCAGGATGATTCCACTTCAGTCCACACATCTTCTATATTTTTATTTTTTCCTCAGACGCTGCATTTTTGATGTCACCCCACAAGTTTTCTATTGGATTACGGTCCGGAGTCCGCCCACCGCTCCAGAACCTCAATCTTGTAGTTCTGGAACCGAGATGTTTTTCCCGTTTCCTGGCGTGTTTGGGTCGTTGTCTTGTTGGAACCCATTTCAGGGGCATTTCCTCTTCAGCATAAGGCAGCACAAACCCTTCAAGTGTTCTGATGGACTCGAACCGATCCAGGATCGCTGGGATGTGATAAATAAACCCGACACCGTAGTATGCGAAACATCCCCATATCATAATGCTGGCGCCACCAGGCTTCACTGCCCTCACAGTGGACTGTGGCTCGAATTCAGTGTTTGTGGCTTGTCTGACAAACTGTCTCCAGCACCTCGACCCAAACAGAACAATCTTTCTTTCCTCAGTCCCCAGAACGCTGCTCCGGTTCTCTTTATTCCAGTCAGTGTGCTCTTTGGTGAAGTGGAACCTCTTCACCTCTTTTTTCAGCAGTGGGACGTGGCGGGGCTTCTAGCCGATAGATCAGCTCCACCTAAGCATCTTCTAATTGTTATGGGACTCACGGGTCACTTTGGACCTTCTCTGATCTTCCTGGAGCTGATTGGTTGCTGAGTTCTTGCCATGTTGTTTCTTCATCCATTCCAATGGTAGTTTATCTTCCAGTCCTTTCAGGTTTTCTTCCATTTTAAATCATTTGAATCATTTTATCGAGCAGCTGATCATTTTCTGCTCTTCATGTTTCCTCCTCTCCAATCAACTTTTTAACCCAAGTGCAGTTCTTCTGAGCAATGTCTGGATCGACCCATTTTCCTCAGAATTTCAGAGCGACATGTTTATAACCAGCAGGTACAACAACCGCTGCTTCCTTCCTTAAATAATGACAATGATTGGCTCCTGTTTTTTTAAAAGAATGAATGACGTCACTAATTGATCTCCACACTCATATTATTCTGAACACGAACATTTCAATTAGTGATAAAATTAAACAGAATCAGCACCGTGCGGGTCAGGACTGTTGGTTCTGTTGGATTCTGTTACTTTACTACACGGTGGGGCCGGTGGTGTAGTGGTTAGTGTGCTACGCTCCTGATTGAGAGGTTGAGAGTTCAAATCCCAGTTAGACCCCCACTGTGCTGAGATCCCTGGGCAAGGTCTCAACCACAAGTGTGCCTCTGTTCTCCCAGCAGTATAAATAGGTTCCAGTAAAAATATACTGGGAAGGTAACCTGCGATGGACTTGCGTCCCATCCAGGAGGAGTTGAACTCCTGATCGCTTCATGCTACAGAAACCGGGAATAAGCGCCGGCCTGATGAGCCACTATGGCCCGGGTGTAAAACGGACCAGATGGGCCGGCCTGATGAGCCACTATGGCTCAGGTGTAAAACAGCCCAACAGACTTACTACACCGGATAGTCAATTATCTGCCATGTACAAACATCATTTCCTCCAAAACCAGAGTTTCAAGTTAGTGACGTCTGACAGATTGTTTTGAGCACAACTGGATATCTATATGATACGGTGGCCCAGGGCTTAGAATGTCCAGCTCACAACAAGAAGGTAATAGGTATCAAGAGAGATGCAGATAGAGCGAGGTAGAGAGAGAGCAGTAGAGAGAGAGAGAGAGAGAGAGAGAGAGAGTAGTAGTGAGAGAGACAGAGAGAGGTAGAGGTAGAGAGAGGTTGAGAGACAGAGAGAAACAGGTAGAGGTAGAGAGAGAGAGAGATAGACAGAGTTGTCGAGAGACAGAGAGAGAGAGACAGAGAGAGAGAGACTCAAAAACACACTCACTCATTCCCCGAGCCGTATAATACTAGTCGATAATCCTAGTATGTCGTGGGAGGCTGGTCTCCTCTCTAGTTGACACTCGATGAAGGTGGGGTACACCCTGAATAGCTCACCAGACCACCACAGGGCAACACACACACACAAGCATTCACACCCAGGGGCAATTTGGAAGAGCTAGATAGCCAGATGCCAAAGTTGGAGGAAACCGGAGTACTGAGAGGAAACCTGGGGAGTACATGACACGTGTGTCTTGATATTTTTGGAAATGATATCGCTGTTGTAGTTTGCGTTCTGATTCGATCTGCCGTGTCGGCGGGAAAAGGCCAACACCCTGTTGCAGCTGCGCTGAGATGGAGGCGAGATATCCGTCCTGTGTCCAAAGTGTGGTTGTAATTTAAATCCCTTCATCCTGGCAGTGGAAATGTGAACGAGGGGATTCGGTTTATAATGTCTATCGAAACGCAACGTCATCACCAAAGCTATTATCATGCTCCGTGTAGGGCGGAGTCGTCTCCCGGAGGGACAACACAAGCAGAAGTTCTGTAGCTGGGTTTCCACAAGCCGCTGGTCACTACTGTAAAGTGGCTGCTGCCTTATTAATGAACAGCTACAGGAAAGGAAATGCTATGTGTAATGATTAGCACATTAACCTCCAGCAAGAAGGTCTTGGGCTCTCGTCCCGGTCTGGTCAAGGGTGTGTTCTGGAGATTATACGTTCTCACTGCTCGTGTTGGATTCCTTCGGTCACTCTGGTTTCCTCCTAAAGTCTAAAGCAGGGGTGTCAAACATATGGCCCGTGGGCCGGAACCGGCCCCCAAGGACGTTCGATCAGGCCCGCTGGATAATTTGAAAGTGGAAAAAAAATGCATAAAAACATGGAATTCATATTTTTAATTTGCTGCAATTCATGGATTATCCGCTAAGGGGCGCACTGTTTCCATCAGAGTAGAAGACAAGCTGCGTCACTGAGACAGATTGAAAACAGCAGACGGTATCAATGCGCCATCTGCTGCTTGTTCCGACGTTGTTACTACCTTGGTCTCTACCTCTCTGCTACACCCTCATTAGCCAAAATGTCGTTATCCAAACGGAGAAAAGTAGATAAGGAGTGCAGAATTTTCAAAGAAAAACGGGCCATGTCCTATTTATTTACAGGGATGCACGGAAAACCTTTGTGCTTGGTGTGTTTGCAACAAGTTTCGGTATTGAAGGAATATAATATTCGACGCCACTATGAGACTCCTCAGAGCGAAAACTATGACGGCTTGCAAGGACAACTGAGAAGAGATAAGATCAACGAATTGCTGTCGGATCTGAGGAAACAGCAGTCAACTTTCATCCAGAGCCGAGATGTCAGTGAAGCAGCGGTAAAAGCCAGCTACCTAATTGCTAGCAAAATAGCATTAGCATCGAAGCCGTATTCCGATGGTGATTTTGTTAAACGATGCATGATGAAGTTGTGTGTCCTGAGAAGCGACAAGCTTTTTCCAATATTAGCCTGACAAGGAATACTACAGCAGAGAGGATTTCAGAACTATCAGCAGATTTAGACAGTCGATTGAAACAGGGAGTCAAGTCATTTATTGCATTTTCTGTTGCACTTGATGAGAGCACTGACATCACAGACGGGGCCCAACTGGCCATATGTATTCGAGGAGTTGATGATGACTGTTACTGAAGAGTTTCTTGAGTTGGTGCCAATGATGGACAACACAACAGCCGAGGACATTTTCGGCTCTGTCGTTGCTGCACTGGACAGAGTTGGAGTGGACTGGTCCCGTGCTGTCAGCCTGGCTACAGACGGCGCGCCATCCATGGTCGGAAAGAAAGCAGGTGTCGTGACAAAGTTCAAAGACAAAGTTCAAGCCCTTAATGGAGGAGATCGTTTCTGGACATTTCACTGTATTTTGCACCAGGAGACATTGTGTTGCAAGTCGCTGAAAATGGACCACGTCATGGAGGTGCTTATTCGCACTGTAAATTTCATCCGGTCCAGAGGTCTGAACCATCGTCAGTTTGACAAACTTCTCAGTAACAGCAACATTACCCACAGCCTGCCATACCACACTGAAGTGAGATGGTTAAGCCGAGGCGCCGTGCTGAGGCATTTCTTTGATCTACGAGAGGAAATCGGACAGTACATGAAGAAAAAAGGAAAACCGGTGTTGGAATTACAATCTCAGGAATGGCTACAGGACCTTGCATTTTTGGTTGATATTACTGAACACTTGAACAATCCGAACAAAATGTTGCAAGGCCGCAAAAAAGTTGTCTGTTTTCAAAAAAGTTTTCTGACAACATACATGCATTTAAGTTGAAGCTGACTTTGTGGGAGAAGCAACTGGCAAATGGCAACCCTGCTCATTTCCCCTGTCTGAGAGATGTGTGTGTGACCAGACCTGATGCGGATGTGAAACGGTACAAAGATTGCAGGACTACTGCGGGAGTTTGCGAAACGTTTTCAGGTATTTGGTGAACTTGAGACAGAATTTTTAGTTTTCCGTTCACCTTTCACAGTTAAAGCTTCTGATCTGCCGGTCAAAATTCAGTGAGAAATAATTGATTTGCAGTGTGATGCAGATTTGTAGGGCAAATTTGCCTCCGTGGGTCTGGACAAATTTTCTCAGTATCTACTACCAGGGTACCCCAAATTAACAGCCCTGGCTGCTAAAATTTTGTACATGTTTGGGACAACCTACCTTTGTGAACAAATTTTCTCAGTGATGAATATCAATAAAACAAAAATGCATTCAAGGCTCACAAACAAGCACTTAAATGACATTCTGAAAGTGACAGCGAGTCAGGACATGACACCTGGTGTTGATGCACTCGTACAGGCCAAAAGATGCCACGTTCCAGGAACAGAAACAAGTCCAGACTAGACTAACACCTTTAAAATGCTGCCTGAGATGCTGTTTGCATTGAAAGAATACAGCGCTGTGAAGATCAATCCTGACTGTGGTGATTAAAAAATGTGCACTTTAATGTGAGTCAGCAGCTTCACAACTAAAGAGTGTGATGGAATTCTACTGTTCATGCAACTCCATCAATGTTCAGTATGTATTGCATGTGTATGTATGTTTCGTGTATGAAGTTTACAGATTAACAGGACAGGTGAACACTTTTCTCAGGGATTAAATTTAGATTTTATATGCGTATTTGTAAGTGGTTTAAAAATTCCTTTCTTTAAAAGTCTCATTTAATCTTAAAGTGCATTACTATATTGTTCAGTAGCAATTAAAGTTTTGTGCCTTTGTACAATCAGTGGGATCCGTTGCAATGCATATGTGTGAATGATAAAAGTAAATTGCACATTTGTCTAAGGAAATATGAGGTGTTTCATGAAATGTTTCGTAAAAGGACAGTTCATTAAATTTCAATATTTTCCTAATGTAATACATGATATTCTGGTTATTTATGACAGAGTATGGTATAATGTTAATGGTCCGGCCTCCTTGACATCTCCCTAGGCCGTATGTGGCCCATGATGTGAAATGAGTTTGACATCCCTGGTCTAAAGACATGCACATTATGCTTACTGCTTGCTCCAAATTGCCCCTAGATATGACCGTGTCATGGACTGATGAGATGTACAGGGTGTACCCTGCCTTTACTCGGTGTCGGCTGAGACGGGCTCCATCCACCTCGCAATCCTACTAGAATTAATCAATTCAGAAGATATTTATACACCCCTTCCCCTTTTTCTACTTATTTTTAGTTGTCTCCAATGTCCACCCATGAGGTATTACCTTCTTTATCACATCACCACCACTGACCAGGGGGAGGCGAAGGCATGCACACACTCCGCCTCTTTTCGAACTGTGGTGCATGCGTATTTGTTGGCAGCCAAAATCAGGCAGATGGAAAGCGCTATCCGCTCCCTCATACGGACGAGTTCACAGAGGCCTGTGATTAGCTGGCAATCGCTGTGAGTGACAGGGAAGTAAGCATATGCTGTCCCTCCCTCTTGTGAGAGCTCGGCCAATCAGCTTCTGATGAGGATAAATAAATGGATACATTTCACCTGATTTAGTTTTTTTTTTTTTTTTTTTTTTTTTTAAAATGAAGTAAATGGCTCTGGTTTTAAAATGGGTTATTATAAGCATTTGTTCCTTTCAGAGGGAAAAAGAACCAGCTGGTGGCCCTTAGCACGTGATGTTGGTTCTCAGTGGAACTTGAACACCTGAGATTGTATGTCATTGTTTACTGGTTGTTGTTTTTTTTTGCGTGTGTGTGTAATAGTTTTTTTTCCCCAAGATCGTATCATCAGAAGTGCAATAAACATGTCATCCTCAGGCCGTCTCGGATGCTGCCATCTGAATCCCACACTGTGCTAATGAGCAAACGCTCATCTGATCTTCATCCCTGTGAACAGTCTGGTGACCCGGATCTGAGGATTACGCAGCGGGGTCGGGATCATCCTCCTTAAACAAATGTAAATCCCAACAGGACAGACTGCATTAGATTTAAATACAGAAACTCCAAACAAATCAGGATCAACCTTCTGGAAGCATTTACAGAAAATCCATTTCAAAATAAAACATCTCCCCGGTGCCCCGAACCAGGTTATCAGAGGCCGGCCATGTCTCTCACTGTCTGTGCTGGAGGTTCATGTCAAAGAACCATCGCTGACTTTCATAAAGAGGAACGGCGTAGTGGTCAGCGAGTTTCTGCCCTGCGATGGTCTAGTGAACTGTCCAGGGTGTACTCTGCCCTCGCACAGAGTCGGCTGAGATGGGCACCAGCCTCACAGAGATCCTAATTAGGATTAATCGGTTAAGAAAATGAATGAATGAAAATAAACATCAGAAACATGTAATGTCTCATCAGAACACTGTTTAATTCTTCATTTTTATTTACATCATTTTTAAATGTCTTTTAGTGTCAGCTGCAGGTGACGGGTTTATCATTATTAACGAGGCTGTTTATATTATTTCTTTATAAAGTTTATTCCTTCTATTCGAATCATTCGTTTGCAAACTGGTTAATTTTATTTTTAGGGTCACGGGAAGGCTGGAACCTATCTCAGCCATCACTGAGCTCGCCAAACCATCACAGGGCAACACACACACAAAATCATTCACACTCACAGACACCAGGGGCAATTCGGAACAGCCAATCAGCCTAATGTGGGCGTGGTCGTCGAACTGTTGGAGGAAACCAGACTACCTGCAGAAAACCCTTGCAAACACAGAGAGTAAAGTAAAAGTAAAATAAAAACTAGAATAGCTTTAAAACTTTAAATAGGAACCAAATCAAGCCAGTTGTTTGAAATAAAAAAAAAAAAAACAATTTAAAAATGAAATAATAGATAAAAATGAAAAGTGATTGAAAGTAAAGTTAAAGCTGAAATAAACTGAGCACTGATGGATGTTATGCTGTAGGAGCGTGATCACCCCCGGCGTGGCGGCCGTCATCATGCCAGTGTCACTGATTATTTTCCACTAACGACACGCTCGCGTTCAGGCTTGTCCCGAGGATTATACTTTATTTCTGGATTAATTATCATATAAAGTGGCAGCTGCTTTTGGTAATTGGTTGGTTGGTGCTTATAGTGTCTGTAAGCGTGAAGAGTAAAGACACAGCGAGAAAAACTCATTTCCAGACGCAAAGGGAACAGAAACACATGGGGACATTGATCAACTTAAATCAATGAAAATAGGAAATAAATGTGCATCATGTGACCTCGGACTGAGGCAGTGAAGAGTGGAAACAGAGGAAAGACTAGTGTGTGTGTGTGTGTGTGTGTGTGTGTGTGTGTGTGTGTGCACGCATGAGAGGTATTTCCATTCCACCTTAAAAGATATCTCATACCTTCTTTCTCCTCAGTTCTTTATTTCTTTACTTTTCCCCGTGGCGGGCGATATCGATCAGGATGGGTCTCTCTGGTGAAAAGCTCTCCAGCTTCCAGCTCTTTCATGACTACGGTGTGAGATAACCTTGCATGCGTTCCTTCGAGATATCGGTGCTCCGTGGACTGTAGCGAAGTTTAAAAACTCCTTTTTTTATTATTGTAAATTGACCCATCTCGAGCTCCGCCTCTGTGTGGTTACTGCTGCTATCCAAATCGTAAGAGGGTCCAAAAAAAAAAACGCAGGCTGGTGTCTCGGTGATAAACAACAATCCCACAGTGTACGGAACCCGGACGCAAGTGTAGAGACCTTGGCAAAACTGTCGTTATCAGTCAATATAAAGAGTTAAACGGAATAAACACCAGTCAGACAGATGTGCACAACATTGTGCTAAAGTTATGTAAACATGCTTCGCGCTCCAGGAGCTCAAGAACTGTCAGATTTTCAGAGAGGTCAAACTGTGGGTCGGGCAGACGGCGGGCTGATGATTTGAATATTGCTGTGTCATTGTAAAAAGTTCAACAGTGAAGGTAGGACCACCACGGATCCATGACCAAGTCGACTTGGACCATCAGAAAGACGCCTTTGCTCCATGAAGAGAGCCGTGGAGAAAAATCCCTGTTCCAAGGCCGCAGATGCTGCAGAAGCTCAAAAGCAGCTCAGAAACTGCCATGGCGAGGCGCTGCTCCAGGCCATCGTCATCCTTCCACCGTTTACAAAGGAATTACGTAAGAATAGCGTCCGGTTTGAGATGTAAAAGCTCGAGCCTCGCATCAAGTAGTTCTGCCTGGAGGTCACGTTGATAGCAGGTCAGGCTGACGTGGTCTTTGCTGACTACCGAATTCCTGTTCTGTTCACCACGATTTCCGTCATTTCCGAACTTGTTGTTTGTGCAGTCGTACGCTTTACACGCGGCCATTTTCCTGACGACACAAAGCTCAGCTCTGGTCCATGACGTGTTTCTTTAGACTGCTGCCAATAGAACAAAACATCACATCTGTACGAGACAAGTAGAAAGAACTGATGTTGCCTGAAGGAGTCGCTGAGGATATACACAATCGTTTTAAAGAGCGAGCAGAGCAAATTCGGCGCAAGTGCACTTCAGTCAGTTTTTGCAAAACAGTTGAAACTCAGTTGCTAAATGTTTGTGGTTTTTTTTTTTTTGGTTCACCAACGCAGGGGTGGGTGTCCTCACCTTTTTTTTATAGTGTTGGGTCCATCATTTTCTTTTTCCTCTGCACTCGGGTCGCTCCAGCAGCAGCCAGATAAGGCAGTTCTTCCTCGGGCGGAGCAGCACGTTTGGCTTCTTCTTGACAGAAATATCTTTAAATATTCTGGAGGTCTATCTTTTACATCTGTGGGAGGGCGTGTGCTCCTGGTTTTATAGGGTTGGGGCGGGTTCGATTTTCAGGTTTGCTGTGCATTGGCCTAGTATTTTACGAGGATTTAGTGAAAGGTCATGAGCCGTGGCGATAAAGTGGGACGTTACTGCTAATCGTCGCAAACACTGTTGCTAACGTATGTTAATGTTTGCAATTTGTGCAAATGTCACTACTTTGTCACCAACTGGCCTAAAATGACCAGGGTTAACCCTCCTTTTCATCAACATTTGTCAGAATCCAAAATGCGCGACGTTCTTCAGTATGAGCCGCTGTGTGAGATACAGGCTTTTGGGTTTCCACTCCAGGCAGGTGAGCGCACGTAGCTGCTTTTACAGATTTATCTGTAAATCTACAAGCCAACAAATTCACCGTGGACTTGTAATACGGTTCCGGGGGGGGGGACGGACACGCACCAGACTCTGATCTCCCCGTCCGTTCGAAATTGTGTCTGCTTTTTAATTTTTTTTTTACTGCTCAAGAGAATAAGTTCCAGGGAAAAACAATTGAGTCTCCCTGGCAGACATCTTCAGGTCTGATGCAAATGGGGTTTCCGTTCCAGTTCTGCAGTGACATCCTGATATTTAAAAAAAAAAAAAAATTGAAAATTGATTTGAAGTTTTGTTCCGTTTGTTTTGTTGACAGTGTTTACTCTCACATGGACGATCATGCCTTGTCAGGGTTTTACCTCAAATAAATAAACAGGTTTTTTCCTCCTGCACCGTCAGCCCAGCGATGCTGTTATCGCCCTGTAAGACTGCACCACCTCATGGAATCCACTGTCAGGCTGTGATTGACATCTCATCTTCACATTACTACAGAAAGTCAGAGCCTTTAGCTCTGGACGCTTGCCGTGAGCAAAATGCCAATATCTCTCATCTCCAAGATGTTTTTTTTAGCATCACGGCGTGTCTGGGGGCGTCCTCCCTCGTAATCTCGATGGTGACCTATCATCACCTTCCATTATACCAAACACCGTCCTCACCTTCACTGTGGCCCCTTGTGTGGGCTGCGCTAATGTCTCAGCTTTTCAGATAAAAGGTGAATGAGTGTTGTTTAACTACGACATAATAATATTATTAGACTTGGTTTGTAGCTCACGCTGTCTAATACAGCGCAACTGTGACAGGATACAAAAGCGTTTTCTCCTCCGTGCTTGCTTCCTTATCGAGCATTATGTCGTGTAAGCATCATTAAAGCTCAAGTGGGCCTGAACAAAAAAGATATTTGCATATTGGATTGGAGGGAGGACAGAAAAACAACAGCATAATAACAGTGAACCTCCACAGAAAAGACTCCAGAATATCTCGATATCGGCTTCCAGTTTTTATTTAACGTGGTATAAGAGGCTCAGTGTTTCGCCTCCAGCAGTTCAAATTGTTTTTCAATGTTCTTATTCAGCCGTGTCTGGACTCTAAGGGCTCGTGTAGACTGAGGTTTACAGTAAACAGTGTTGTTTGAAAGAATGTTTGGATTTTCTCCCAATAAATCTGGGCAGGACATCACCAGGCCCGGTCGGTGTAAATAGACCAGTAGTGCTAACTACTTTTTATCCAAAATACGCCCGAATAGAACTGATCGGTTAAACATGAAAGGGCCGCTCTCGAGGACTCAACTTGGCAGCTTGGCTGTGCTGGGGTTTGAACTCACAACTTTCTGAACTATCGCCCAAAGCTGAAACCACTGAGCTCTTTCAAAAGAAACAACAACAAAGATACATAAACAGACGCCTCAGCATGTGGCACCTATAGCCTAGAATAGATTATTCTTACTTTATGGAACCAAGAACCGCAGCACGATTTTAAAAAGCTGAGAGTAAAAACGAACCCATCGTAGTCAATTCACCACCACTGATCATCGAAAAATGAACGTTTTATGGGTTTTTACAAAAAAAGGTGATTACTACTGGACCAAGAAACTGTAAATACATACAGTGGTACTTAACTTATTGAGTGTCTTTTATAACAAATTTTCCATGATATGAGCTTCGATCCACCAAAAATCTGCCCCATCCAACCAGCAAAATTTTGATTTACGAGCTCTGCTGGGGAAATGGCTTTTCTGGGCCGATTAGCCTCGTATCCGAGAACTCCTTGTGCATTTATTCATTCATTTTCTGTAACTGCTTAATCCTAATTAGGGTCATAGGGAGGCTGGCACCCAGCCCAGCCGACTTTGGGCAAGGGCAGAGTACACCCTTGGACAGCTCACCAGGTCACCGCAGGACAGAAACACACTGATGGCTTTGCAGCTACTCTTGATGAAAGTCAGCAATGGTTCTTTTACATGATCCTCACACCATAGACAGTGGGAGACATGGCTGGCCTTTGATAACCCAGTTAGCTGCACTGGGATGGGGGGGGGGCAGTGCAACCTCTGGAAAGAGGGACTCAAACCCCCAACTTAGGATCAGTGATCCAGCAACTTTTACCAGTAGGCCACCACTGCCCTACACCTTCTGCAGTGCTTCTCAATTATTTTCTGCTATGCTCCCTATAGGAGGAAAAAAAAACCAAACATTTCACCCCCCCCCCCCCCGCGACTATAGTGTTTGCTTGGTGCCTTTCCCCTACACCATAGGGAACACAGTGACAGCACCACTGCCACCTACTGTAGAGGATGCACAATTACACTTAATTCTAGTACAGTATGGCAAAGAAAGCATATTCTCCAGGGTCATACACCCCCCCCCCACCCCCCCCGGCATCAAGCCCCATTATTTGAGAAGCACTGGCCTTGTGGCAGCTCACCACGACCCTTTCCTCGCTGGCATTTGTAGCGTGCATATGCAAAAATTTCTCCTCCTCCTCTGTTACGCACCACCTCATGCCTGCCCATGTGACATTTTCGTGCCCTCATGACATCTTTGCCACAATTAATGATCGGAAGGGTCAGTTAACTTATTGTTTATTCTTGTTTTATTATTATTTATTATTAATTATTATTAATGTTAATATACATGTATTATTATGATGATGGAATATTTATTGATTTTACATGTTTGTAAAGATTTTACATGGTTTTACATGAAACAAAAATTAAGTTTAATCCAATTAAACACTGAGCCAGTGTGGTGTGACGAGCTCTGTTGATTTATACTAACTAGAAAAAAAGAAACTAAACAAAGCAGAAAACGTTTAAACTGAGTCACTTCTTTTTCCCCATATTTTTTTTCTAATTTAGTCATGGTCAGTTCTATCAGACATTTCGTTCCCATCATGCAACAGCGTCCACCAGCGGAGGGCAACAAAGGAATTCCTCTGAAAAGGAATACAGAGAACATCGCTGTAATTCTGTCAGCAACATTTCAAAAGTTGCAGTTTATAGGAACAAGGTCAGGTAGCAGACATTGGGGAGAACAAAGTCATACAGTGGTAGAGGGTGAAACCGACCCAACTGACCAGGATTTTCATCAACGTTCGAGCAATTTGGATGCGACTGATCAACTGTAGCATAACAGAACTGTAAAACCGAGAAAATTACCATCCATCACCGACGCATGAGACATGATCGAGACCTGTGAAGGGCAAGGTTTTCCGTGTTGATATCAGATATTGACTCGTGAATGATGGAACACTGATTCGATCTGTGGTTCTGCCCCTCCGAAGGTACTGAATCCGGACCTCCCTCTACGTGTGACGTGCTTCTTATTTAGTACAGTATCTAGATTTGAAAGGATCCAATCAGAATTAAAAGTCCATAAAGTTTGTGATGTATTTGAGCAAAATATTTCAGAATGGTTTTTAACTCAGCTCTCAACACAAACATGCAGACATGTGCACGCACACACACACACACACTTGATCTAGTGGTTGTTATTGTAGTGACACTCAGCTCTGAGAGGCTGTCAGCTGTTCGACTCTGCTCTGTGTCAGCTGTATGATGTATGTGTGGGTGTGGGTGTGTGTGTGTGTGTTTGTGTGTGTGTGTGTGTTGCTGAGCTGAAACATATGCTTGCTTTGGAAATCTGCTGCCTTGGTTTGCGTCCCTTCAGAATTGTTGGAATTGCAAAGGATATACTGTATTTATATTGTTTTTCACCTGTAGATTTGTTCAGACACGGTTACTGTTCTAGATCTTAAATCGCGTGTCATTCTGAGGGGCGTGGCGCATTATTGGAGGTTCACAATAGTCATTTCTTAAAGTGTCCCTGTGGTGAATGAATGCTACTCACTATTTAAAACGATCACCCACAACATTAGCAGTTCCTCACAACATCATCAGTCTCTACCCGTTTTCTCTAGACATGCTCAGACTCATGGCTATTAAAAATCCTGACTCCTGATTGGCTGTTCCAGCCTGGTAGTGACGTGATCTCGTTGGATGGGCTACGTCTGTGTCACTGACCTCGTGCATCATAACACGTTATGGTACAGTGCTGAGCTGCACAGACTTCAAAATCTCTCGCAGCGTTCTCGTCTTCAGAGTCACTAGAAACTGACGTCTCGCTGTCTTCACAAGAGACGTCAGCCCCGCCCAACCCGTTGATGTCACTTCCGGGAAAAAATAAAAACACTTCTAAGTTTGGCCCCTGCTAGTAATCAACAGGATAAACTCACTAGTCATTTATGTTGAAATAAGTTTAAATTTATTACTTATGCACAAACGTTCCAACTCTGGCTTCTCTTCTTTTCTCTTTCAAAGTAAGTCATGTTTAGAATTTGAGATGGCTCTCCACAGTTCTGTGCTGCTGCAGTGAGTGTTGCTGTGGTCACTGAAGCGAACTGCCACGATATTTACGCTTCTTTGCAGCGGTTCATCTTCCCTCTCAATTACCAGGCTGTTAGGAAAGCCGCCATTGTAAAAATTGTTTAATTGCATTTTGTGATTCTGCCTCACTTTTATTTTGTCTTCCTATCCAGGAATAAATATCCATGTGGCCTAAATATCTTGTTAGACTAATATTCACCATCAAGATCCCACGTAACCCAGTTGAATCTGTGCTTTATGCCCAGATTATGTGTGAACCAGTGCACACATGATCACAACAGGTTAAAGTTACAGAACAGGAAAGAGATAGAAGGTTCTAACGGCAACCAAGAACTCGTGTCATTGCCTGTGCTGTGAGGTTTTTCGCCTTTCCGTACACGATAACTTAAACGGTTTAGTGTGGATTTGGATTAAGATTTTCCTTGTAGGGAGCGTTTTAAGTAAAAACTACTTCAAGTTTGGAAGTGACCCATGTATAGGATGATGCTGAAAGAAGAAAAAAAATACTTTCAATAAATGAAAATAAATCCTGAATAAATGTTCGTCAGATGGCCACTAGGGGGAGAAATTTCATTATAACCACTATGCCAAGTCATAAAAAAACCCTGTAGTATGAGAAAGTATTAAATCAGTTTTGGGGCTTTCCGCTACCAAATCATCATCATCATCATCATCATCATCATCTTCAACTTTGTGTACTTAATCCAGTGTCAGGTCATGGGGGCAGCAGCCTAAGCAATGAGTTCCAGACATCTGGCTTCGTCCAGCTCTTTCAAGTAGGGGGCAGACCAGCTGAACAACATAATCCCTCCAGCGTGTTCTAGGTCAACCCTGGGGGTCTTCCCGGTTGGACATTCCCGAAACACCACACCAGGCATGCGTTCAGGAGACATTCTAATCAGATGCACTCTCAGTGCAGAGAAGCAGCGGTTCTACTCCAAGGTCCCTATGGACAATGTTGACGTGGGACATGGCTTCCCTTGCCTGGACGCAGGCCACCGGGTCCCCTCTGGATCAGGCTTGGGGAAGGGGCTCTAAAATGAGCAATTCGTGGTCGAGTGCAGTTTAAGTTGGGCGGCAGCCGAAGGCATGTGTTCTGTCGGGCCAATCCTTGGCTACTGACTCTGACTCTTAGGACACGGAATATTTTATTTTTGCATTAAATATTTTTATTCAATAACGATGTCCCCTGCTAATGGGAGTAACCAGTGCAGATGACGCAGGATGTAAGATTCATGCGTTTTGTTTTCTTTCCTTCCTGTGATTGTGATTTATCTCATAAAGATGTTAAAAGATTGTCTTTACATTTACCCAAATGTCCATCTTGACTCAAAGTTAAATTAATATAGTCTTTGGAGGTCAAAGTTGAGGATCAAGGTGACCTCACCACACGAAGGCTTACAAGCATCAGGCAGTAGTTGTAGTTTAGTTGTAGTTTTGTTTAGTTGAAGCTTCTCGGGGGTATGTGCAGGTAGTACACAAGAATGTTGGGTTCCAGAGGAAGACTTTTCCGCACCAACTCCCCTCGTAGTCTATTACAGAAATATTTAAACCCCATGAATCCATTTTACTGCTCATGCCAAGCTTACAGTGGTAAGTCAAAGTTTTAGGCTTTTTTTTTTAGTATTTTCAGATAAATTTAGATTTGTTTGGTCTAGTTTAAGAAAATGGAAATATTTCCTCATTCATCAGCTCAGTTGACGTCCAATTTTTATATTTATGCCATTCTTTATTACAAACATGCCATGCATGAATGTGTGAGATGATAGATGTACGGTGGAAAGAAATGGTACCATGCTGGGTCACCTAAATGTTTTTCGAGGGGGAGAGAAAGAATAAATCTGTAAATAAATATAGTTTTACATGTTAACACAACCTTTTGAAAATAGTTTGGTTTGTAATCTGGATATTTCTATCAGTACCACAAACGTATCACTAGTATTTGCCGTGCACTAATTTTGTATTAACATCTATGCTAATGGAAGCTATTAAGTTTGCATTAGCATGCTGGTGAGGCAGCGGCTCTGCTCATCGAACCCCTTCCGTCTTTTATAATACAAGACACAGACCAGTGGACGATGATTCATTTCCCATTTTGGTGGGATGCCATTCAGCCCCATTAGCATCAAGAGAGAAAAGGAAAGAAGCAGCCATTCATCCTTCATTAGAATGCAGAAGAAGCATAGGATGGTATGTTGCAACTGAAGGCAATGAAACATTCAGGACGCAAGTAAGCAGGTCGCTCGTTAGTGATTCTTTCTACGCTTCAGTTCAGAGGTTTCACCACTTGTCAGACCGAGACTTTTGGAGATGATGGTTCCAAATCGTACTTTTCATTGTTTTTCTTGTTTGTTTGTTTGTATATTTATTTTTTATACCTAAACTATGCATTGATTAACTGTAAGTTAAATATACAGTACAGTGGTACCTTGACTTACGAAATTACTCCATTCCAAGGACAAGCTCATAAGTCAAAATGTTCATTAGATACAACAAAATTCCCATCGGCAATAATAGAAAACCAATTAATCCATTCCAACCCCCTACAAAACTCATACAACCTGACACAAACACGTATATTTGACCTAATATATTAGACAGACAGACATATTAAAGATAAACATGTAAAAACAATAATATTTCATAATAATAATAATTACATGTAAAACATTAATAATAATTAATAATAAATAATAATAAAGCAAGAATAAACAATAAGCCAACTAACCCTTCTGATCATGAACTGTGGCAAAGATGTCACGTGGGCAGGCATGAGGTGGTGCATAACAGAGAAGGAGGAGGAAGAGAATTTTGTACATTTGTATACGCTACGAATGCCAGTGAGGAAAGGCTCGTGGTGAGCTCCCACAAGGCCAGTGCTTCTCGGGCGACGTGGGGTGATGATGGGGGGGCGTATGATCTTTGGGAATATGCTTTTTTGCCATACAATACTATAATTAAGTGTAATTGCGCATTCTCTACAGCTGGTGGCAGTGGCGCTCTCACTGTGTTCCCTATGATGTAGGGAAAAAGCACCGAGCAAACGATATGAAGTGCAGTAAACACTATAGTCGTGGGTGTGGGGGGTTTCTTTCTATAGGGGGCATCACAGAAAATAATTGAGAAGCACTGTACAATGCGGTCTCGGAACGTGGAGGAATACATGCGGAAGAATACAACGGTAATCGGCCCAGAAGAGCCATTTCCCCAGCAGGGAATCAAAATTTTGCTGGTTGGATGGGGCGGGTTTTTGGTAGATCCAAGCTTGTATCATGGAAAATTAATTATAAAAGACACTCGTAAGTCAAGCTACCAGTGCAATTTACATTTTAAAATACTGCTCAGGGATCCTTAAGGTTTTCCAAGTACCTCAAATTGAAATCAAAAGGTATGGCATGAAGGTACCACCCCAGGAATATTATCGGTCCACTGCTTTTATTTCAGGGCCTTGAGCATGATACTGTACAACCAAACTGGACGTCGTCTGTAATGTCAGTTTTATCTTTCGCATTATTACTGTAATTTCAGTTCATTTCATCATATTCTGTACCCGCTTAATCCTAATTAGGGTCGCGGGGACGCTGGTGCCCATCCCAGCCAACTTCAGGCGAGGGCAGAGTACACCCTGGACAGCTCGCCAGGCCAGCGCAGGGAGGAAACACGTTGACAGCTTTGCAGCCTATTCTTGTCGAAAGTCAGCAATGGTTCTTTTACATGCCTCACACCATAGACGGTGAGAGACATGGCTGGCCTTTGATAACCCAGTTAGCTGCACTGGGGGGACAGTGACAACCCTGTGGGGTCTCGAACCCCCAACCTTAGGATCAGCGATCCTGCGCCATATCCACTAGACCACCACTGTAATTTAAATGTGCAAGACTGAAATTAAATTTTAAAAATGTTAGTTGTCCTAAGTAGTGAAATCAGGAAGAAACAAACAAACACAGAAGTGTAAATGAAGATAAACTATTTAACTGCGAAATCACTTCTCTTTGAACTGTGGCATGGAGGATATTTTGATTCATTACTTAAATTGCAGTGGCAGTGGTGGCCTGGTGGGGGCAGTGATGTCCTAGTGGTAGAGGTGCTGGATCACTGATCCCAAGGTTTGGGGTTCAAGTACCACTCTTAACGGGTTGTCACTGCACCCCCAATGCTCTAACTGGGTTATCAAAGCCATCCATGTCTTTCACTGTCTGTGGTGGAGGTTCATGTAAAAGAAGCTCAAGAGCTTTGGGTAGTGACCAAAAGAACAAGATGGCAGATACGAGCGGCTGAAATGAGCTCCCTTCGCCAGCTGGCAGAGCTCTCCCTGAATGTCTATATCACATCAAACCACACAAACCAGTGTAGATTAATTTTCCCATAATGCACATTGCCAGGTTTTGATGTTTATCGAGTTTAAGAAGCTGGTCGGCAATTCGCTCGCGTCTAATCGCAACATCATGAAATTTGGGTGTGTTCTCGTTCCTAGCGTTTCTATACTGTGATGTAGTCTCATGTATTTGTTCTCAAGTGTGTTAATTTATTCGTTTGTTTGGTTTCCTGTTTATTTGACGATAATGAATCCCACTGTGAGCTGCGCCGTATTCATGGCCACCAGTGAATATATGTTTTTCCTTGGGACTCCATATTGTCCGTCTGTGACTTTCAAGCATTTTAATATTCTTCACCCCCCCTTCCTGGATTACTGTTTTAAATCTCAAGACAACCTTGTACTCCCCCGCAGTGTCACTGTGCCGAATGTGTTTCTGAGTTAGAAAGCGGTCTGTGTGAAGTGCTGCTCTCTGTTACGCTACAACACAGCCAAACAGTTACTCTGCACAAGGTGAAGGGTGTAAAGAGAATATTTAATGTTATTTCTGAGCTCCAGAGGTTACGAAACGATGAACATGAAAAGAGGGTTTTCGTTTTTCCAGTGATCCTGAAAGAAATTGAAATGAAAATACTTTATGGAAATGTACGTGTTTGGTTTGAGGGGATGAGATTTGCAGAGTTATTGTGTTTGTTTTTTTTTCTTAAATAAAAGTAGCTTTACTGCTTCACATATATACACAATATATAGATTAAGGTGCTTCATCTTCTTTTCCTTTCGGCTGTTCCCTTCTGGGGTCGCCACAGCAAATCATCTGCCTCCATCTCATCCTATCCTCTGCATCTTCTTCTCTTACACCAACTACCTTCATGTCCTCCTTCACCACATCCATAAATCTCCTCTTTGGTCTTCCTTTAGACCTTCTGCCTGCTAGTTCCAACCTCAGCATCCTACTACTCACTATCCCTCCTCTGGACATGTCCAAACCATCTCAATTTAGCCTCTCTGACTTTGTCTCCAAAACATCTTACATGTACTGTCCCTCTAATGTGCTCATTCCTGATCTATCCATCCTCATTACTCTCAAAGAGAACTTCAACATTTTCTTCTCTGCTACCTCCAGCTCTGCCTCCTGTCTTTTCTTCAGAGCCACTGTTTCTAAACCATATAAGATCGCTGGCTTCAACACTGTCTTGTACACTTTTCCTTTCATTCTTGTCAATACCTTCTTATCACACATCACACCGGACACTTTTCTCCAACCATTCCAACCTGCCTGCACACGCTTCTTCACCTCTTTTCCACACTCTCCATTGCTCTGGATTGTTGAGCCTCAGTACTTAAAATTCTCCACCTTCTTTATCTCTGCTCCCTGTAACCTCACCGTTCCTCTTGGGTCCTTGTCGTTCACCGACATGTATTCTGTCTTACTGAGGCTAACCTTCATTCCTCTCCTTTCCAGGGCATACCTCCACCTCTCTAGATTTTCCTGCACTTGTTCTCTACTCTCACTACAGATCACAATGTCATCTGCAACTTGCATCATAGTCCATGGGGATTCTTCTGTAACCTCGTCTGTCAGCCTGTCCATCACCATGGCAAACAAGAAGGGGCTCAGAGCTGATCCTTGATGCCATCCCACCTCCACTTTGAACTCTTCTATTGCACCGAGAGCACACCTCACCACTGTCTTACATCTCGCATACATGTCGTGCACCACTCTAACATACATTTCTGCCACTCCAGACTTCCTCATGCAATATCACAGTTCCTCTCTCGGCACCCTGTTATATGTTTTTTCCAGATCCACAAATGCACGGTGCAGCGCCCTCTGGCCTTCTCTTTACTTCTTTAACATCCTCATGCTCTTTCTTGGCATGAAACAAAATTATTGTTCAAAAATGGCAACATCTGCTCTTGGTCTAGCTTCCACTATTCTTTATCATAACTTCATCGTGTGGCTCATCAACTTTATCCCTCTGTAGTTGCCCCAACTCTGCACGTCTCCCTTGTTCTTAAAAATGGGCAAAAGCATGCATCTCCTCCATTGCTCCAACATCCTCTCACTCTCTAAGACCTTGTTGAAGGTTCTTGTCAGAAAATCTACTGCTACCTCTCCTAGACACTTCCATACCTCCACCGGTATGTCATCAGGACCAACTGTCTTACCACTCTTCATCCTCTTCAATGCCCTCCTCACTTCACCCTTACTTATCTTTTCTATTTCCTGGTCCTCAATGGTCACCTCTTCTACTCTTTTTCTCTCTCTCATTTTCCTCATTCATCAGCTCTTCAAAGTGCTCTTTCCATCTTCCCAGCACACTTCTGTCATCAGTCAATGCATTTCTCTCTCTGTCCTTGATCACTTTAACATGATGCATGTGCTTCCCATCTCTATTTCTCTGCTGTGCCAACCTGTATAAATAATTTTCTCCCTCCTTATTGTCTCCTTGATCACATCAGCTGGAGTTGTCCAGTCATCTGGAAGCACTTCCTGACCACCCAAAACCTGTTTCAACTCATTGAAGACAACACGACACTCTTCCTTTTTCAGCTTCCACCACTTTGTGTTCTGCTCTGACTTTGCCTTCTTCACCTTCCTCACCATCAGCGTCATCCTGCACACCACCATCCTATGCTGTTTGGCAACACTCTCACCCGCTACTACTTTGCAGTCATTGACTTCCTTCAAATTCCATCGCCTACACAAGATGTAGTCTACCTGTGTGCTCCTACCTCCACTTTTATAAGTCACCCTATGCTCCTGTCTCTTCTGGAAGAAAGTATTCACCACAGCCATTTCCATCCTTTTTGTCAAAATCGATCAACATCTGTCCTTCTGTGTTCCTGTCCTGGATACCAAACCTGCCCATCGCTTCCCCTCTGTTGCCTGTACCAACATGTCCATTGAAGTCTGCCCCAATGACCACTCTTTCACCTCTGGGGGTACTCTGCATCACTTCATCTAACTCACTCCAGAATCTCTCCTTCTCTTCGAGCTCATATCCTATCTGTGGGGCATAAGCACTAACAACATTGAACATCACGCCTTCAATTTCTAACTTGAGACTCATCACTCTGTCTGACACTCTTTTCACTTCTAGAACATTCCTGACAAACTCCTCCTTCAAGATGACTCCTACTCCATTTCTCTTCTCATCCACACCATGATAAAACAGTTTAAACCCTGCTCCTAAGCTTCTAGCCTTGCTACCTTTCCACCTGGTCTCCTGAACACACAGTATGTCCACTTTCCTCCTCTGCATCATATCAACCAGCTCTCTACCTTTTCCGGTCATAGTTCCAACATTCAAAGTCCCTACTCTCAGTCCTCGACTCATGCCTTTCCTCTTCTCTCTCCTTTCATGGACACTCATCCTGCCTCTCCTTCGTTGGTCAACAGTAGCCCAGTTTTCACCAGCACTATGTTGGTTAACAGCACTAATGGTGGTCGTTGTTAACCTGGGCCTCGACCGATCCAGTATGATATTCGTTTTTATGATTTGCATGTGAAAATCTGGCACAATTTGTATGCCTGTTGACGCCGGTCCTGACGCAACCCTCTGCATTTATCCGGGCTTGGGACCGGCGTGAGGATGAACACTGGCTTGTGTCTCCCCTCATGGCTGCATTAGATTAAGGTGCTTCATGTGATTTGCATTAAACTTAGTGGGTACAATCATGTCTGAGGTCATGTCCATGATGATGGTGTGATTGCTTATTGCTGTGATGTATGAAAGGATAGAATGTTAAAACTTCCCTTGACATGGATGGAAGAGGCCCTGGTGGCCTACAACATGCACAAGGTGAAGAAACTCTAACCTAAATTGGCGTGTCGAACCAAGTTTTGGGGGCAGCTGTAGTCTAATGGTTAGAGAAGCGGCCTTGGGTCTGAAACGTGTGGGAAAATGTATATTGGGTTGGATGGGGGGGGCTTCATTGCACCTTCACTTCTATCCCTTTCAGGCTTGAAGTGTCTTTGAGCAAGGTGCCTAATCTCCAACTGCTCTCTGGGTTCCACTGTGTGTGTGTGTGTGTGTGCAGTATATGTATGTGTGTATATTTTCTATATATATTTATGTAAAAAAAAAAAAAAACACCCTTTCAAAACTACTTACATTTTATATATATGTACGTATATATCAGTCGGGGGGTCGATCTTACTTCGCTGAAATCGGCGGTCACGGGGGAATCTCGGTCCCCATTAACCGCGGAAAGTGAGGGATCCCTGTATCCATTTATATACCTGTATGTGTACTGTGTGCCAGTCTACAATATTTCACCAGGTGGCAGTGTGAGAAATCATCGTAGTGAGAAAGGAACACCTGCTTTCGCTGGTACTGCTACTCCTGCACACATCACATTAATTTTTATGATGGGTTGAAAGGGTTGGAAAGGCATGGCAACCAAGAGTCATGCACAGAAACGTTTGAGTGTTTTACTGTATTCCACCCCTTAGACCTTTCATAGAACTTCACTATCATGTCATGGATCACTAACAGCTAAGCTGAGTCTTTATTTTAAATCAGTGCATTGTATCATCTCGCATACTGTATCATCGAGTATAGCTGCAGTGCATTCTGGGACATTGAGTCCAAAACTTGCAGCGGTATGTCAACAAGGTTTGATTGATTTCTGATCAGCTGATGTAGAGCAGGCATAGAAAATGTCAAATGAGTTCTGTGTGTGTGTGTGTGTGTGTGTGTGTGTGTGTGTGTGTGTGTGTGTGTGTGTGCGAGTGTGTGTATAGCATGGCTGTAACTCTGTACAGTCTGTGTGGGCAGTATGCTGAATGGATGGGAAAGTATACGTTTGGTGTCTGACACTCAGAGTGCAGCCGCTCCAGTGTCCGGGCCATGTTTATACAGGAGCCTGTGTGTTTTTCTTCTCTCAGACAGCCTCTGTCCGCCACAGCTACTTTAAGATGCCATGTAAGGACCGGCTACTATGGCACAACACTGAGATATAACAAACGCACTCACTCACTCACTCACTCACTCTCCCTCCATCACACGCGCGAGCACGCACACACACACACACACACACACACACACACACACACACACACAGACACTGGCAGTAAACATTATATTGAGGATGGTCATGTTTAATTTACACCAGAGACTTCTTAGGTGTAATCAATTGCAAGATTTTGTGTACATTAACATAATCGAGTGCATGAGGAAGTGTGTGTCTGTGTGTGAGAGAGAGAGAGAGAGAGAGAGAGAGACACACCGTGTGTGTGTGAGAGGGAGAGAGATAGAGAGAGAGAGAGTGTGAGCATGTGTGTGCGTGTATGTGTGTCTGTGTGTGAATGAGTGTGAGAGAGAAAGAGACAGAGACCCACAGTGTGAGTATGTGAGAAAGACAAATGAGAGAGAGAGACAGTGTGTGTGTGTGTGTGTGTGTGTGTGTGTGTGTGTGTGTGTGTGTGTGTGTGAGAGAGAGAGAGAGAGAGAGAGAGAGTGTGAGCATGTGTGTGCGTGTATGTGTGTCTGTGTGTGAGAGAGAGAGAGAGAGAGAGAGAGAAGTGTGAGTATGTGTGTGTGAGAGAGACAGTGTCTGAAAGAGAGAGAGAGAGAGAGCGAGAGAGTGTGTGTGTGTGTGTGTGAGAGAGAGAGAGAGAGAGAGTGTGAGAGAGACAGTGCCTGAAAGTGCGAGAGAGAGACTGTTTTTGTGTGTGTGTGTGTGTGTGTGAAAGAGAGAGAGAGAGAGAGAGTGTGTGTGTGTGAGAGAGAGAGAGAGAGTGTGTGTGTGTGTGTGAGAGAGAGAGAGTGAGAGAGAGAGAGAGCCTGTATTTGTGTGTGTGTGAGAGAGAGAGAGAGAGAGGGTGTGTGTGTGTGTGTGAGAGAGTGAGAGAGAGACAGTGTGTGAGAGAGTGTGTGAGAGAGAGAAAGAGAGAGAGAGTGTGTGTGTGTGTGTGTGTGTGTGTGTGTGTGTGTGCGTGTGAGAGAGAGTGCACGTGTGTGTGAACTCAACAAAAGGAAACTCTGAAATGGAGCTTCACTGCTGTCTCTTCACAGGATCTGATGTCCGTCTGCATGAAATCCCAAATCCCTCGAGCCTGTGAGCCAGCACAAAGGTACCAGGAGAAAAGATAGGTAGGAAACTTCATATGGAAACACACACACACACACACACACACACACACACACACACACACACACTTTACATTTTGTTGTTGAATTTAGTTTTGGTGAGAAATGGGGACAGATTTGATAAAAAAAAACACAGAGTAGACCTGGTATTATGACAGGGACCAATTCGGTAATAACACAGAGGTCACATCCCCTAAGGACACGTGGGACAGATATGGTAATAATAAAAGGGTCAAATCATGTAACGACCATGAGGCAGATCACAGATACACACTGGGGGACAGATCAGGTGATAACACTTGGGGACAAATTAGGTAATAACACTGAGACGCATCAGGGAATAACAGTGGAGAAAGATCAGGTAATTTCTCAGGGACAAAATAACGTACTAACGTAGGTGACATAATAAGACTGGGGACAGATCATTTAATAACACGGAGGGACAAATCAGGTAATGGCACAGGTGAAAGATCAGGAAATATCATGGGGGGACAAATCAGGTAACGGCACAGATGAAAGATCAGGAAATATCATGGGGGACAAATCAGGTATTGGCACTGGGGACAGATCAGGTGGAAACACTGGCGATGGAGCCGATGGTAACATCGGGGACAGATCAGGTGATGAGATTTTATCTTCTTCTTCTTCTTCTTCTTTTCCTTTCGGCTTTTCCCTTCAGGGGTCGCCACAGCGAATCATCTGCTTCCATGTCACCCTATCCTCTGCATCTTTTTCTCTTACACCAACTGCCTTCATGTCCTCCTTTACCACATCCATGAATCGTCTCTTTGGTCTTCCTCTAGGCCTTCTGCCTGGTAGTTCCAACCTCAGAATCCTACTACCAATATACTCACTATCTCTCCTCTGTACATGTCCAAACCATCACAATCTAGCCTCTCTGACTTTGTCTCCAAAACGTCTTACATGTGCTGTCCCTCTGATGTTCTCATTCCTGATCCTATCCATCCTTGTTACTCCCAAAGAGAAACTCAACATTTTCATCTCTGCTACCTCCAGCTCTGCCTCCTGTCTTTTCAACAGGGCCACTGTTTCTAAACAATACAACATCGCTGGCCTCAACACCGTCTTGTACACTTTTTCTTTCATTTTTGCCGATACCTTCCTATCACACATCACACTGTACACTTTTCTCCAACCATTCCAACCAGCCTGCACACGCTTCTTCACCTCTTTTCCACACTCTCCATTGTTCTGGATTGTTGAGCCTAAGTACTTAAAATCCTCCACCTTCCTTATCTCTGCTCCCTGTAACCTCACCGTTCCTGTTGGGTCCTTGGCATTCATACACATTTATTCATAACATAACATAACATAACATAACATGAGTGGTGAGAACAGGCCATTCAGCCCAACTAAGCTCACCATTGTCCTATTCTAAAGTGACTCCAACCTTAAAGACGCACACTCTAACCTTAAAGACGCACTTTTTTTTTTTTTTTTCATGACTAGATGGTATCCAGCACTAGATCAAGTCTGCTTTTGAAGACTTGTAAGGTTTCTGCTTCGACAACGTGGTTAGGCAATCTATTCCACACTGAAATTACCCTCTGCAGGGAAAAAAATTTCCTAATATTTGTGCTAAATTTACCCTTAAATAACTTCCATTTATGACCCCTAGTTCTACTTACAGAACTTGGCCTAAGTAATCGGGCATAGTTGACTTTATTAATCCCCTTAAGATACTTAAAGACCTCAATCAGATCACCTCTAATTCTCCTTTTTTGAAGACTGAAAAGGTTTAGGATCCTCAGCCTCTCCTCATAGGATTCCTTTTTTATACCCGGAATTAGCTTTGTTGCTCTTCTCTGAACTTTTTCGAGAGTCTCGATGTCTTTTTTCAAGTATGGTCCCCAGAACTGTACACAATACTCTAAATGTGGTCTAACCAATGTGTTATACAAGAGAAGGACAACATCTTTAGATCTATACTCAATACTCCTGGCTATGTAACCCACCATCCTATTTGCCTTTTTTACTGCTAACGCACAGTGGCTAGTACCAGTGAGGGACTATTCTGTCTTACTGAGGCTAACCTTCATTCCCCTCCTTTCCAGGGCATACCTCCACCTCTCTAGATTTTCCTGCACTTGTTCTCTGCTCTCACTGCAGATCACATTGTCATCTGCAAACATCATAGTCCATGGAGATTCTTGTCTAACCTTGTCTTCAAACAAGAAGGTGCTGAGAGCTGACCCTTGATGCAGTCCCACCTCCACCTTGAACTCTTCTGTCACACCGACAGCACACCTCACCACTGTCTTACATCTCTCATACATGTCCTGCACCACTCTAACATACTTCTCTGCCACTCCAGACTTCCTCATGCAATACCACAGTTCTTCTCTCGGCACCCTATCATATGCTTTCTCCAGATCTTCAAAGGCACAATGCAGCTCCCTCGACCTTCTCTGTACTTCTCTATTAACACCCTCAAAGCAAACACGGCATCTGTGGTGCTTTTTCTTGGCATGAACCCAAACTGTTGTTCAGAAATGCTGATCTCTGCCCTTAGTCTAGCTTTCACTATTCTTTCCCGTAACTTCATCGTATGGCTCATCAACTTTATCCCTCTGTAGTTGCCACAACTCTGCACGTTTCCCTTGTTCTTAAAAATGGGCACCAGCACACTTCTCCTCCATTCTCTGACATCCTCGCTCTCTCTAAGACCCTGTTGAATGTTCTTGTCAAGAAATCTACTGCTACCTCTCCTAGACACTTCCATCCCTCCACCAGTCCAGTATGTCATCAGGACCAACTGCCTTTCCATTCTTCATCCTCTTCAATGCCTTCCTCACTTCACCTTACTAATCTTTGCGACTTCCTGGTCCTCAACAGTCACCTCTTCTACTCTTTTTTCTTTCTCATTTTCCTCATTCATCAGCTCTTCAAAATACTCTTTCCATCTTCCCAGCACACTTCTTTCATGAGTCAATACATTTCCCTCTCTGTCCTTAATCACTCTAACTTGCTGCACATCCTTCCCATCTCTACTTCTCTGCTGTGGCAATCTATATAAATCATTTTCTCCCTCTTTACTTTCCAAGCGAGCATACAAGTCATCATACACCCTCTGTTTGGCCTTTGACACTGCTACCTTCGCCTTATGCTGTGTCTCCCTGTACTCCTATTTACTCTCTTCGGTCCTCTCTATGTCCCACTTCTTCTTAGCTAACCTCTTCCTTTGTACACACTCCTGCACTTCCTCATTCCACCACCAAGTCTCCTTATCTACTCTCCTTCCAGATGACACACCAAGTATTCTCCTACCTGTCTCCCTGATCACATTAGCTGTAGTTGTCCACTCATCTGGAAGCACTTCCTGACCACCCAAAGCCATTTTCAACTCCTTGAAGACAACACAACACTCCTCCTTTTTCAGCTTCCACCACTTTGTCTTCTGCTCTGCCTTTGCCTTCTTCACCTTCCTCACCATCAGAGTCATCCTACATGCCACCATCCTATGCTGTTTGGCAACACTCTCATCTGCTACTACTTTGCAGTTACTGGCTTCCTTCAAACTACATCGCCTACACAAGATGTAGTCTACCTGTGTGCTCTACATCTGCTTTCATAAGTCACCCCATGCTCCTCTCTCTTCTGGAAGAAAGAATTTATCACAGCCATTTCCATCTTTTTTGCAAAATCTATCAACATCTGTCCTTCTGCATTCCTGTCCTGATTACCAAACCTGCCCATCCCTTCCTCGTCCCCTCTGTTTCCTGCACCAACATGTCCATTGAAGTCTGCCCCAATGATTACTCTTTCATCTTTGGGGGTATTCTGCATCACTTCATCTAACTCACTCCAGAATCTCTCCTTCTCATCTAGCTCACATCCTGCCTGTGCGGCATAAGCATTAACAACACTGACCATCACGCCTTCAATTTCTAACTTGAGACTCATCACTCTGTCTGACACTCTTTTCACTTCTAGAACATTCCTGACAAACTCCTCCTTCAGGATGACTCCTACTCCATTTCTCTTCCCATCCACACCATGAAAAAACAGCTTAAACCCTGCTCCTAAGCTTCTAGCCTTGCTACGTTTCCACCTGGTCTCCTGAACACACAGTATGTCTACCTTCCTCCTCTGCATCATGTCAGCCAGCTCTCTACCTTTTCCTGTCATAGTTCCAACATTCAAAGTCCCTACTTTCAGTCTTAGACTCATGCCTTTCCTCTTCTCTCTCTGCCTCCGGACACGTCTCCCGCCTCTCCTTCTTCGACGTCTTCGACCAACAGTAGTCCAATTTCCACCAGCACCCTGTTGGTTAACAGCACAGATGGTGGTCGTTGTTAACCTGGGCCTCGACCGATCCGGTATGAATGTTTTTGATATGACTCGCATGTTTTATTTGGCATTTGTTTTACGCCGGATGCCCTTCCTGACGCAACCCTCTGCATTTATCCAGGCTTGGGACCGGCGTGAGGGAAAGACACTGGCATGTGCCCCTCCCTCACGGCTGCATTGTAATGAGATATTTTATATATCAGGTAAAACCACACGGGGAAGAGCAGGTAAAGACGCAGGATGCAACAAATAAGAGTAGAGGATAAAGATCAAGTAATGGCATCAAGTGTCAGATGACGCAGGATACAAGCATTCGTGGAATAATACAAGGAGCAGATCAGGTCATGATGCAGATGCCTGATCAGGTCAATTGAATCGGATAAATAATTATGAAACACAGAAGAGAGAATTTTGCGACTCCGAATGAAAAATTAGACTGAAAGTGTGGATGACACAGTGAACCCTGTGTAGGGATGCAGGTCAGCCAGAGGTTTAGGATCAACCAAAAAACCACACAACATTGTCTCCTACAACTCTGGATAAAGACTCAGCTCTTTTTGCATGTTATGGCACCAGATTGCGTTTTTAATTTTTAATTCTTCATACTTTTTGTTGATGAAGGTCGTTCCTGTAGATCTCGTTCTCTGACAGCCACGACGTTTGAGGTGCAGAACTCGCGTCTGAAGTTCGTTTCAGATAGGATTCCTAAACTCTCAGGACTTTGATAATGAGATGCATCATCTGAACAAACATCCAGTGCACTGCACCCAGCATGACATGAACTCGTTTGTGGAGGTTATAAAAAATTGCTGGTGTCTGACTTTGGCTGTGCTGGATGCTGATAAAAACACACCACTCATTTCACATAGAGCGGGAAGATCAAGCAACGTGGATCACATTCTTTCCAATATCACAACAATGCCCCAGGGCTTCTGATAGATTCTTCCTGGTCAGCGTTAAGGTTTTATTTACAAGAGGGTGGGTCGATACACACATGCCTGACGACCTGATGCACGCACAGGGGGATGTTTCGCCATCTTTTTATTGTTTTTGATGGTTGCATAGCCTCACTATTCTTTCGTTCATTCACAATGCATGTCTTCATGCTATTAAATTATCAGGTATTGTCATAGAAATATAAACTGTCTATTACAAAAGTGTGAGGTCAGTATAAAGCAATCTCAGCTTCGGATCTGTTTTTAAGTGCAGACTGAGGAGTTTCGTGTGGACTGGCAACCCAGGAGCCAAACTGAAACAAGGCAGTGTATATTCAATCAAGTTCATTTCAGTTTTATTTTTTATAGCGCGTCTAACAATCGATATTTTTACTGAGCAGCTTTACATAGTAAAAACAAATTTGGAAAACACAGTGGTACCTCACCTTACAAAATTAATCCGTTCCAGAGGCAGCTTCGTAACCTGGATTTTTCGTAAGTAGAACCGCATTTTACATGTAAAACACGTGATTCGTTCCAAGGCCCCCAATACTACCCCTAAACGCTTTAAAATTATAAAAGCTTACCTTTTAAGGTACTTACTTCATGTTGAACATGTCTTCTCAGCAGAGTTATAATCTTACAAATGTTTATGCAAAGTTAAAAGCCTGAACCAAAAAGTAAAGTTGCAATGCGCATACTCAAAAAACTCATGAAACAACAGTAACTCTGTCCTTTACATGAAAAGCATCATAGGTATTATGGAAATACAGCTCCATCATAGCCAATGGGTGGGAGCTGCAGCATCCCTCCTATCCAATGGGAGGCCAGCGAGGCGGGATGTTGGGAGATAGCCAATGGGAGGCCAGTGGGGCGGGATGTGGAGAGATAGTCAATGGGAGAGCAAATCGTGCATTGTTTGAATTTTTGAGATGGGTGCTTTCATAACGTGAACTTGTTTCATATCCAGAGACAAAAATTTTAGAAAAATGTTTTTAGTAACCTGGATTTTTTGTTTGCTGGGCCTATCTTAAGGTGAGGTACCACTGTAATTGAAACATTTACATGTACAAACCCAATACATACCCAGTGAAAAAGTATATGGTAATGGTGGAAGGGGAAAAAAACCCTGAGATGACTTGACAGGAACTGAACTCAAAAGGGACACCCATCCTTATTTGGGTGAAACCAGATAAAAATACAAACCATGCAGCATAAACTTCACTTGAGTTTAAAACCGGTTGGTTCCACCTCAAACTGTAAATCCGGAATGATTTCAGTCAAAAAGTTTATATCACCAGTCATGAATAATCATCTTCACTATCTCCAAGTATTTATTTAGATCCATTTGGATCATCAGCAGCTTCTAAAGGCTTCTAAGATCAGAACTTCAACCAGTATTAGCACGTGAGGATGGAAGACAGAATTCAGAGCATTAGAATCACTGGGATCTCAGAAGTACCATTTATACCTCCGCAAAAACATACACAGAGAGAGAGAGAGAGAGAGAGAGAGAGAGAGAGAGAGAGATTGTTAGGTATATTTATAACAGGGTAATGGTTAAAGGACAGAGTTTATTCATGCTGACTGCAAGCAGGGACTCTGACCTGACTGACCAGCTGATCCAGGTTTCACCCTGAACATTTAGCAAAACCATTGCAGGGTAACACACACACACACACACACACACACACACACACACACACACACACACACACACAAAACCATTCTCACTCACATCTAGGGGCCATTTGAAACTGCCGGTTAACATAATGTGCATGTCTTTGGACTGTGAAAGGAACCTGGAGATCCCAGGAAACCCACACGTGCAAAGGGAAAACAAAACCCACACAGAAACACCAGAGCGGCCATGCTAATCACCACACCGCCATGTCGCCCGCATTAACCATGTCCAACACATCAGAAATTGTTTGGTTATAAATCATTTTGATCAGAGTTTATTTATATGCTATGCAGTTGTAAGGGTAAATTTTTTTATGAAACTTTAATATCCTGGTGACCTGGAGGGATGAAAAGAAAACCGGAAACCTACACAAGCTGAAAATATTAATTTCTCCAAGGTTATCTGATGTGATTTGGAGGCCTGAAATGAGCTTTCCCTCATGTGAACACCCAAGTGGGGTACGGAATAGACTGTTAATCATTGTGTCAATGAGTCATTCATTAATCTTCAGTAAATACCAGTCAGGGTCAGGGGCAATCCGGGGCCTATACAAGCAAACACGAGAAGTCAAGCACAGAATCGCTGCACTTTATATCAAACACTGGTACCTTACACAGCAGCGTAAATAATGCTGAATAAATATAAATATAAGCTTATCATCAGCACGAACTGCCCTTTCATGCAAGCCCATGAAATACTCATGAATTATAATACAGCAGTACTTTGACTTCCGAGCTTGCCAGTGGAACAGATTAATTTCGTAAGTCAAAATGTTCATTAGATAAAACTAAACTTCCCATAGGAAATAATAGAAAACCAATTCCATATCCTCCCCAGCTTACAAACAAGTTACATTCCGGATGGCCGTTCGTTAGAGGAATTAGTTTGCAAATCGTTACAGGGCGTTCTTTAGAGGGGAACATATGTTTAAGCCTTGTATAATTAACCGATACGAGTTTGTACTGTATAGTCTCTCACTCTCTCTCACTCTCTCTCTCTCTCTACATAACCTCTTATTTCATTCTAAAGAATTCATCATTTATTGGTACAAGGTGCAAACCTAAATGCACCATAAATTATCACGCTAACTTTGACATCAGGAACTTTCAGCCGGCCCCAAAATGCAGGATTATTGTTACAAGGGAGGCACTTGAGCAAGGGGAAAACGTAGTCACTGCTAGTGATGAGGAGAAATACGAAAACTTTAGATACAGGAAACTACAGAGCAGGAACTGAAACCAGGAGCCAGAGAGATAAGAGGAAAAGGAGGACGTGAAGAGAGATAGTCTTCTCGAACCAGGATGAGCACGCTGCTCGTCTTTATAGCGGGGTAGATGGGAAACAATGTAAAGAAACTTTATTAAAATTCTTCACAAAACATAGTATACTTCTTCTTTTCCTTTCAGCTTTTTCACCCTTTTTTTTTTAGGGATTGCCACAGTGAATCATTTGATTCACACATTTGATTTGGCATAGGTTTTTACATCGGATGCCCTTCCTGACACAACCCTTTAGCAAGGGGCAGAAACAGGGTGACGGCTATGCAGCTATTAGAGAGTGGGACTCAAACCCCCAAACTGAGGATCAGTGATCCTGCACCCTTTGCCACCAGCCCACCACTGCCCCAAAACGTATTATACATAACCTAAAAGGATATATAAAATATTTTCAAATTAAATTAAACCCACATGATGGGTATAATAATCATTAAAATGCTAAAAATATAAAATTATTAAATTATAAAATAAACACTCTGTACATGATCAGTATCATTATGTGCCGTGTTTAAACTCCTGGTTCCTCTCAAGCACAGCACAGCGGATCTGATCAGATTTACAGAGTTTCAATCTTATCCAGTTCATTATAATACTGAGTCATTTTGTTTCTTCTTTGAAAGTTTTGGCAGGAGTTCAGAAATGTATCATTCTGCTTCTCTTCCCAGACCTCCACTTGGTGTAAAGCGTGTCAGCCACGCCTCTCTGCCAGAGCCTAATCAAATATTAAGTGTACCTCAGGATAATGTTTAATCATATTTCATACTTATATTTATGATATATCTTTCTATAGATTTTGTTAAATTTCTATTTCTACTTGTTCTTCAATTTCATTTCACTTTCAACCTCGGACAGCTCTGTTCGTATCTCTGGAACTCATGTACCCTGACACAAACACGTATATTTGACCTAATATATTAAAGATAAATATCTAAAAACAATAAATATTTCATAATAATAATAATAATAATAATAATACGTGAACATTAACAATAATAATTAATAATAAATAATAATGAAACAAGAATAAACAATGTCAACTAACCCTTCCGATCATCGACTGTGGCAAAGATGTCACGCGGGCACGAAGATGTCACATGAGCAGGCATGAGGTGGTGCGTAACAGAGGAGGAGGAGAATTTTGTGCATGTGCACGCTGTGAATTCCAGTGAGGAAAGGCTCATGATGAGCTCCCCAAAGGCCAGTGCTTTTCAAATAGTGGGGCGGGCTCCCCATGGTGGCACGGTGTGATGCCGGGGAGGGCGCGTATGACCCTGGGGAACATGCCTTTTGGCCATACTGTACTAGAATTAAGTGTCATTGCGCACCCTCTACAGTAGGCGGCAGTGGTGCTCTCACTGTGTTCCCTATGGTGTAAAAAAGCACTGATCAAACAATATGAAATGCAGTAAACACCATTTCTAGTTGCAAGCGGGGTGCTGGGGTGTGTGTTTTTTTCTCTCTTCCTATAGGGGGCATCACAGAAAATAATTGAGAAGCACTGCACAAGGCCTTCTCGGAACGCGGAGGAATTCACGTGGAAGAATATGAGGCTGACCAGCCAGGATAAGCCATTTCCCCAGCAGAGCTTGTAAAGTGAATTTTTGTTCATTGGATGGGGCAAATATTTGGTGGATCGAAGCTCGTATCATGGAAAATTCATTATAAAAGACACTTGTAAGTCAAGCTACCACTGCATTCTGTTCACATCTAGGGTGCTGCAGCAAAACGTATTGAGAGATGTGCAGCTGTGGGATGTCCGTCACTGAGGGAACTTAACAAAAGAGCTATAATAACATTCTGTGTTGAATTACCTGAGAAAATAAATACACTTGACAGTGATACTTTGATTCCTGGGTGTACATAATTAACACTCAGACCGCACCTAATCCATTTCGTTCAGATGGACTCTTCAGCACTTGGGTGGTCTGCTTTCAAGTAGTCATGTTCTTCATTTCCAACACACACACACACACACACACACACACAGTCCTGTACTGCATTCCTTGTCCCCTGTTCACAAACACCAGACCCATATCTCAACCTGAACCATAAAACCAGGTCAATCAGATCTTTGAAAAAGTTAAAACCCATCAAAATGTCCTTCAGAAAAAATCCTCACTTTGTTGGTTGAAAAACGTAACCTGTCGTCAATATGTAGTAAGTACAAGAACACACACACACACACACACACACACACACACACACACACACACACACAGTATCGCGCACTGTGCGAAGTGGAGAATACCAGCATGAGCATCAGGGTGAACTGGTGATAACAAAATGCTTGTGGTGGAGGACAAGGAGATGACTGAAAAGCATGGAGGAGAAAATAAGTATTGATTCCATTCGCGCCCCGTTCCTGGGGAGCAATCAGACATTGGCAGAGGTCATTCTGGGGGTTCAGGAGGACGGAGGAGAAGGACGAGGTCCATCTCATTCAAAATGTGATACGAATTAAAATGGTCTGGCATCCCAGGCTTGGCACATTTACGACAGGCCATGAGTTGTAACCGTTTAACGTCTGGTTACCCCAGAAGGAAAAAGGCAGTGTGTGTGTGTGTGTGTGTGTGTGCACAATGATAGTAAAAACTTAGTTTCTTGCTTGACTGAGAGTTCAGCAGATATATCTGGCAGAAATTCTTAGCACAGTTGCTGAGTTACACCGGTCCTTCTCAACGAGCGCTCATGTTTCTACCTCACACACTTCAGGTCAGTCAGATCCACAGCACAGACACAAGCTTCTACTTCCTTCATGCCACATTGCTCTATCAATTCTGACTGATTCAACTCCGTTCCGTTTTATTTGTAGAGCACTTTTTTAAAAAACCAAATGGAATTGTCATAAAAGAGCTTTACATGATAAACTTTGGTAAAGCATTTAAACTTCTGATTTTTAACATTTCTCTATAAACCTGATACATTCACAATGAGCAAAGCCTGCAGTGGTGTTGTGCGGAAAAACTTCTTCAGACAACAAGAGGAAGAAACCGAGAGGAAACCGACTCGGAAGGGAAACCAGTCCTGGTTTAGGTATAATCTAATTAAAAACGCAGGCCGCACAGCAGAAACTTCACGATTGAGATTATATCACATAACTGAAAGTCCTAAATCATTTCAGTCAAAGAATTTATATCATCTGTAGTGGAAACTTCACAGTTTCTGGGTGTATATTTAGGTCCATATGGATCATCAGTAAGAGAGAGGGGCTTCTAAGATCAGAACTCCAACCAGTAGTCGCACATCAGGATGGACCACAGAATTCAGAGAGCATCAGGATCACTGGGATCTCAGAAGTAGCATGTGTATCTCAGCAAGAACACAGAGAGAGGTTGGTAGGTATACTTGTAACAGAGTCATTGGTGCAACTAGGGACTCTGGCATGATTGACTATGACAACATAACTTAAAAGAGAGGACCAGAGATAAGACCAACATGAGGACACCCTGTAGACCCTGCAGTCATCCACTTCTCCATTCATAATACGAAAGTAATTTCGATGAATCTTCTATAATATGACAGTGCTGAGGAAACCTCCAGTTATTTCCACTGTAATATGCATCAGGTTGTGGAGCCATGTTGGAGCCAGTACTACATTTATATCCTGGATGGGTGGAATTCGGGACTCTCACTCAGGATCTTTGGTTGTCATAAGGTAAAGTCCTTTTTGCTTTTTACACTCGAGCCATAGGGGCTCACCAGGCTGGTGCTTCTTGCCGGTTTCCATAGCGTGAAGCAACCAGGAGTTCAACTCCTCCTGGATTGGACGCTAGTCCATCACAGGTTACCTTCCCAATATATTTTTAGTGGTACCCATTTATACTGCTGGGTAAACAGAGGCACACTTGTGGTTAAGACCTTGACCAGGGGTCTTAGCACAGTGGGGGTCAAACTGGGATTTGAACATACAACCTACTAATCATGAGCACAGCACCTTAACCACTACACCAATGGCCCCACTTTGGTTTTCATCAATTAATATATTTACCATATTTTTTGTACTATAAGTCCTACTTTTTTCATAGTTTGCCTGGGTGCAACTTATACTCCAGAGTGACTTATATCTGAAATTAGTGCATATAATTCTGTTTGTCATAATAATAACAAACACAATTTCACTTATTTGTTATTTTCACAACCACAACAGGGCACTCTGTGCTTGTGTACCAGTACCTGCTAATTCATTTTAAAAATTACTGAAAATTCAAAATTTTCACATAAACATGAACTTAAAAAGACAACTGGACTGAACTAAAATGGATCAAAATGAAAATCCTATTCTGCAGATTACCAGTTGCAAGTAGTGAAATATGCAGCAGAAAATGGTAATTGAGCAGCAGAAAGAAAGTTGGGAGTGAACGAGGGAAAAAAACAAGAAAGTTAATCACTGGCTAAAAGCTAATTGCGGTCTAAAAGCTAGATTGCAACAGCTAGAGGAACAAGTTTTCACATGGGTGCTTGAGCAACGTGCCTCAGGGTGGGGCTTGATAACAGTGCAGTTGCATTTCCATGCCCAGGTAGTTGCCCACGCAACGGCCCCTCTCAGAATGAGGTCTACGATGTCACCAAAACCTTCAGTGCTTTTTCCAAGCCAAGGTAAACAGATTCCGTAAGTTTGTTGTTGAAGAGCAAGTAACTACACATAATGTGACACCGGATCATATGATTAACATGGACGTGATTCCCCTAGTGTTCAACATCCCCAAGGGCTGAAGTGAAAGGTCAATAGAGTGTGAATTATGGTAACAACTGGTCATAAATTAATTTCCGCAAAAATGTGACTTACAGTCCAGTGCAACTTGTAAAAGTTTTTTTGTTCTTTTTTATGCAATTTTTGGCCAATTCAACTTGTACTCTGGAGCCATTTATACTCCAGAAAATATGGTACTTACTATTAGTCTTTTTTTGGTCTTGACATTTCCTTTGATGCCACATATTTATATTTATACATTGGAAGCCAAAAGTATTATAATCAACTAATTATTGGTTGTGTTTGATATAAAAAAAAAACAAAACTTTTGATATAAAAAAACAGTTCACGTTCTACAAAAACTTAGCATCAAGCGATACCAAAGATCAACCTAAAGCCATTTCACTGTATTTCCCGAAGGACTTTTCATGTCTTTCCACCTGAAGTGTTTTTTTTTTATTATTATTATTATTTTTTACTTTTTGTAATTTATTAGAAGTCGTATTTGTGTCATTTTCTCTGGAAAAAAAAATCCTTTCATGTGCTGGGGATGGGGGTGGGGAATAGAAAATAAATCCCAGTGCAGCACCTGTACAGGAAGGAATCAGCCCGACTCCACATGTAGAACGAATCCGCTCTGAATAGGGCTTTACTCAGAGCAGGTGAGTGATGCAGAGTGCGTATTTCTCAGGGTTACAATAAACTAGGACTGAAGTACTGTACACATGTCAATCTTTTTTGTGGCTGAATAAAATGAAAAATAAGATCAGGAAGCAATTTGTATTCCATTGTGAAGCAGTGACAGAGCTACTTCCACTAAACCCTTCTGGGCCAACCTCCTTCAAATAGGACACATTTTAATTTGCTTCACCTCATAAATCTCACACACATACACTGAACCACTTGATCCTTTTGTGTTCTCGAGGAGCCTGGAGCTTATCTCAGCCAACTCTGGGTTAACATAGAGTACACGATAAACAGTTTGCTGGTTCGTCGCGGGGCCGACATGCACATGATCCCAATTAGACAAACTCAGACCAGCGCAATTCGAAACAGCACAGTAACTTGATTTCAATGTCCTTGGATTATTGGAGGAAACTGGAGTGCCTGGAGGAAACCCTCACAAGCATCAGGACTTGAACCTAGGACCTTTTTTTCCTGAGACAAAAAAATTAACCACAACACCACTGCGCCGCCCACGTTATTTATTAGCATAGTGAAACTACAGAAAGTTAATTATATGCACATTAAAAGTTTGGGTAATAGGAGCACAATAATTATAATAAGAGCCCAACAGTCACTCGTTTGCCTCATTAGTGCAAAATTATTACCCTCCCACACACCGTATTTTTATTTTATAAGGATTTAAAAGTGTGAACACGATCTCATGTGAATTTATACCGAGTTGTTAGTGTGCTGTACCTGTTGTGAATTTGATTATATTGAATCATTAGTTGTATTGAATGTTCAGAAATTAATACAAGACAAGCGAGAGTAGGAAATTTGGGCCAATCATTTTCCAGATTGTTAGGTTGATTGCTTTGGTAATAATGAACGTTCATTAACATTACAGCGACTACATGAACCATACCGACTTTTTGACAGGATTTAAACCCCGCCCCCTTTCTCAGTCATATTATGTCCTGTATAACTAAAAATCTTGTTGCCTGATATATTTTAATTAAAGTTTTTCCAATAAGCGTATAATGTCAGGTAAAAAACTATAAACCACACAATTAAAAATTAATATATGTGGTACGAAGTGAATGCATTTACCGCCAGTTTCTTTTAGTTTTTTACTTTGTTTGATTGTGTGATTTTTTTTGTTTTGTTTTGTTGTTGTTGTTTGTTTGTTTATTAGCAACTTAATGCAAAAAAAAAGAAAGAAATGGATTGCTATGATTTTTTTTTTGGACAGGTGCAGTAAGGCCCAAATAAAATACCATTAGATGTATAATTGTATATAATTAGATGTAGGCCTGGTGAGCTTTTGAGGGTGTACTCTGCCCTTGCCAAAATTCGGTTGGGATGAGTGCCAGCCTCCCTGGGGGACTCTAATTAGGATTAAGCAGTTCAGAAAATTAATGAATACATTTTGGTGGCATTCCAGATCTGTTCTTTTATTTTTTTAAGGATTTTTTTAATAACCGTTACATTTTGGACCTAATCTGAATAAATAATAAGGACTAAAGGAAGCCCCACGATGGTTATGATGGTGAACTGGAAAATTGTTATTCAGTAGTAATGAGAGGGGAAATGAGCTGCTTTGGCTGAGGTTTGCACTCTTCAACCGCCTTTATTTTATATCAACAACATTCAGGGAGCTGCTCATGTTTATTCCTGTGATTAAAAAAGGCATGTGACCCTATCAGGGTTTATTTCATAACAATGAACAAATCACTTATTCCACTTCTTACCTGGACACGAAAACACAAAGAATTTATTTATTTTTTTAAATTTGGACTTTTTTAGGTTTCCAATAATAAACCGCTTTGTAGCATCAGTCTGTTATTTATAGTAACAGTTTATTAACAATAGACCAGTGAACACTATAACCAGCCAATCAGAATTAAGTATTTAAATGAGCTGTTCAATAGTGTGATATAGTTCCTTGATTAAGCAGCAAAGGAATAATTTTCCGACAGTCATTTCTCTTGGGAGCATCGTGACGATAAAATAAAGAATTTTATTCCAACAACATAAACAAACTGTGATTGTATTAAGTATGTAAATGAAAGCAGAACTAATTAGACGGAGGCTCGTTTGCATACATTTTTAAAGTTGCATAAAGAAACCAAGAAGATATCAGCAGTCAACTGGCAGAAACAATGTGTTGTTTAATAATAATTGATTAAATAATGATATGCATCTTCTTAGAAGAACAGAAACAGATTTTTAAAATGTTTCTGGATAAGTCACATGATCCGACAGACCCCTCAGAATGTGTATCAGAGTTAAACATAAATTCTGACCCAATTACGCTCGCAGAGTCAGCAGTGAATCAACAGACTGATACGTTATCCAAGTGGCACCTCATTGATCTCAGTGCGCGGTACTTAATGTCGCGGGTTGATCCGTGCAGACCCGCTTCGTTCTTGGTTAATGCACCATATGTTGCTTTGAATAGAAAGCCAAAACAAAACAAAACAAAAAACCCAAATGTGAACATGTGAAGCACTGCATTCTGGGAGTAGAACTGAGTTGGCATATGGAGGTAAAAATTTTACACCAAAATAAATAGAATTCAATGTTATTGTTCATGAGCAGATAGCACTACACACATGGAGAGGAAGTGTTTTCACACCCAGCAGTAATATAATACAGACATCTGTAAATAATAAACAGTGCAACAACAAACATATGGAAATGGAAAAATCATTTGATTTCATTATCTGCTCTAAATAAAGGAGCATGATGAGCTATGAGGGTTCATGTGATTGGCTCAAAAAATAACCCTCATGACACGCCCCTGAATCGTGTTCAGCTGAGGAGTGAGAAAGACGTTTGAGTTTCTGAAGCGTTTTCACTGACAACACAAACAAACTTAAACCAAATAAATAAAAAAAAGTTTTTTGCGGTGGTCACGTTCCTCCACCACCCGCGGATCCCGGAAATCCACGAATTATTGCTGCGGTTTTAAAACCCTATGTATGATATCATATGCGCTAAAATCTGCTTGTTAAACCCGTTTTCTCGCAAGTCTTCTCATTAATACAGTAATAATGCAGGAAAATGTAGTAATGATTACTAAAAACATTTTAATTTTGTACTGTGATAATATTTATGAATAAATAAAGCGCTGAGGCTCCTTACCAGAAGCTAGAGAAGATGCAGGGTGACATCATAGCGCTTAAATAATAGAAGTTTGGTCGTCATGGGGGAGTTCGGAGTAGAACCGTGGCTCCTCTGTGTTGACAGAAGCCATTTGAGGTAGCTCGGGCATCTGGTTAGAATGCCCCCTGAACACCTCCCTGTTGTGGTGTTTCGGGCATGTCAGACCGAGAAGAGACCCCAGGGGTGACCGAGAATACGCTGAAGGGATTATGTCGCTCGACTAAACTGGGAAAACCTAGATGTCCCCCCGGAAGTGCAGGAGAAAGTAACTGGGGAGAGGCACGTCTGGACCCGACCCGACCCAAGCAAATGATGACGACAATGATGATGATGATAAGCAAAAAAAAAAAAAAAAAAAAATCAACAATCACTCTGCACAAACACAAGTGTTTTAATAAGTGTTTTTGTTTTACTGTTTTATTTATATTTTTCCTGTAATGCAGCTGTGAGGGAGGGGCACAAGCCAGTGTCTCTCCCTCACGCCGGTCCCAAGCCTGAATAAATGCAGAGGGTTGCGTCAGGAAGGGCATCCGGTGTAAAACAAATGGCAAATAAAATATGTGAGTCACAACAAAAAATTCCATATCGATCGAGGCCTGGGTTAACAACGACCGCCATCAGTGCTTTTAACCAACAGGGTGCTGGTGGAAATTGGACTACTGTTGGTCGAAGACATCGAAGAAGGAGAGGCGGGAAGCGTGTCCGTAGGCAGAGAGAGAAGAGGAAAGGCATGAGTCTAGGACTGAAAGTAGGGACTTTGAATGTTGGAACTATGACAGGAAAAGGTAGAGAGCTGGCTGACATGATGCAGAGGAGGAAGGTGGACATACTGTGTGTTCAGGAGACCAGGTGGAAAGGTAGCAAGGCTAGAAGCTTAGGAGCAGGGTTTAAACTGTTTTATCATGGTGTGGATGGGAAGAGAAATGGAGTAGGAGTCATCTTGAAGGAGGAGTTTGTCAGGAATGTTCTAGAAGTGAAAAGAGGGTCAGACAGAGTGATGAGTCTCAAGTTAGAAATTGAAGGTGTGATGGTCAGTGTTGTTAATGCTTATGCCGCACAGGCAGGATGTGAGCTAGAAGAGAAGGAGAGATTCTGGAGTGAGTTAGATGAAGTGATGCAGAGTATCCCCAGAGGTGAAAGAGTGGTCATTGGAGCAGACTTCAATAAACATGTTGGTGCAGGAAACAGAGGGGACAAGGAAGTGATGGGTAGCTTTGGTATCCAGGACAGGAACGCAGAAGGACAGATGTTGGTACATTTTGCAAAAAGGATGGAAATGGCTGTGGTGAATACTTTCTTCCAGAAGAAACAGGAGCATAGGGTGACTTATAAAAGCACAGGTAGGAGCACACAGGTAGACTACATCTTATGTAGGCAATGTAATTTGAAGGAAGTCGGTGACTGCAAAGTAGTAGTGGGTGAGAGTGTTGCCAAACAGCATAGGATGGTGGTGTGCAGGATGATGCTGATAGTGAGGAAGGTGAAGAAGGCAAAGGCAGAGCAGAAGACAAAGTGGTGGAAGTTGAAAAAGGAAGAGGGTCGTGTTGTCTTCAAGGACGAGTTGAAACAGGTTTTAGGTGGTCAGAAAGTGCTTCCAGATGACTGGACAACTACAGTTAATGCGATCAGGGAGACAGGTAGGAGAATACTCGGTGTGTCATCTGTAAAGAGAGGAGATAAGGAGACTTGGTGGTGGAATGAGGAAGTGCAGGAGTGTGTACAAAGGAAGAGGTTAGCTAAGAAGAAGTGGGACATAGAGAGGACTGAAGAGATACGGCATAAGCCGAAGGTAGCAGTGTCAAAGGCCAAACAGAGGGCGTATGATGACTTGTATGCTCGGTTGGAAAGTAAAGAGGGAGAAAATGATTTATACAGGTTGGCAAAGCAGAGAAATAGAGATGGGAAGGACATGCAGCAAGTTAGAGTGATTAAGGACAGAGAGAGAAATGCATTGACTGATGACAGAAGTGTGCTGGGAAGATGGAAAGAGTACTTTGAAGAGCTGATGAATGAGGAAAATGAGAGAGAGAAAAAGAGTAGAAGAGGTGACCACTGAGGACCAGGAAGTAGCAAAGATAAGTAAGGGTGAAGTGAGGAGGGTATTGAAGAGGATGAAGAATGAAAAGGCAGTTGGTCCTGATCACATAACGGTGGAGGTCTGGAAATGTCTAGGAGAGGTAGCAGTAGATTTCCTGATAAGAACATTCAACAAGGTCTTAGAGAGTGTGAGGATGCCAGAGGAATGGAGGAGAAGTGCGATGGTGCCCATTTTTAAGAGCAAGGGAAACGTGCAGAGTTGTCACAACTACAGAGGGATAAAGTTGATGAGCCACACAATGAAGTTATGGGAAAGAATGGTGGAAGCTAGACAAAGGGCAGAGGTCAGCATTTGTGAACAACAGTTTGGTTTCATGCCAAGAAAGAGCACCACAGATGCAGTGTTTGCCTTGAGGATGTTAATAAAGAAGTACAGAGAAGGTCAGAAGGAGCTGCATTGTGCCTTTGTGGATCTGGAGAAAGCATATGACAGGGTGCCGAGAGAGGAACTGTGGTATTGCATGAGGAAATCTGGAGTGGCAGAGGAGTATGTTAGAGTGGTGCAGGACATGTATAAGAGATGTAAGACAGTGGTGAAGTGTGCTGTCGGTGTGACAGAAGCGTTCAAGGTGGAGGTGGGACTGCATCAAGGGTCAGCTCTGAGCCCCTTCTTGTTTGCTATGGTGATGGACAGGCTGACAGATAAGGTTAGACAAGATTCCCCATGGACTATAATGTTTGCAGATGACATTGTGATCTGCAGAGAACAAGTTCAGGAAAATCTAGAGAGGTGGAGGTATGCCCTGGAAAGGAGGAGAATGAAGGTTTGCCTCAGTAAGACAGAATACATGTGTATGAATGAGAAGAACCCAAGAGGAACGGTGAGGTTACAGGGAGCAGAGATAAGAAAGGTGGAGGATTTTAAGTACTTAGGCTCAACAATCCAGAGCAATGGAGAGTGTCAAAAAGAGGTGAAGAAGCGTGTGCAGGCAGGTTGGAATTGTTGGAGAAAAGTATCCGGTGTGATGTGTGATAGGAGGGTATCGGCAAGAATGAAAGGAAAAGTGTACAAGATGGTGTTGAGGCCAGCGATGTTGTATGGCTCAGAAACAGTGGCACTGGGGAAAAGACAGGAGGCTGAGCTGGAGGTAGCAGATGGAAATGTTGAGTTTCTCTTTGGGAGTAACGAGGATGGATAGAATCAAGAATGAGTACATCAGAGGGACAGCACATGTAAGAGGTTTTGGAGACAAAGTCAGAGAGGCTAGATGGAGGTAGTTTGGACATGTACAGAGAAGGGATACTGAGTATATTGATAGTGCGATGCTGAGGTTGGAACTAGCAGGCAGAAGGCCCAGAGTAAGACCAAAGAGACAATTCATGGACCTGATGAAGGAGGACATGAAGGTAGTTGGTGTATGAGAAGAAGATGCAGAGGATTGGGTGAGATGGAGGCAGATGATTCGCTGTGGCAACCTATGAAGGGAACAGCCGAAAGGAAAAGAAGAAGAAGATTTATATTTTTCCCGTCTGCCCTCCATGTTTACTTTTTTTTTGCTGAATCTCACCACCAGTGATCTGAGTGGTCAGCAGGTACTAACTGAACGGATTACGTCCTTTTGTGGGAAGTGGCATAAGTGATTAGCAGGTCCACCTCACAGAAAGATGGTAAAGGGTTCCAGTCCTGTGCTCTGTGAGGGCATTTCCATGTTGTCATTGCGCTCGTTCGGGTTTCCTCCCACAGGCCAAAGACGTACGGCTAACCGACTGTTCCAAGTTGCCTCCAGGTGTGGATTTGAGTAATTGGGTGTGTGTTAGCCCTGTGATGGACCAGTGAGCTGTTTATGTGTATCCTACGTTTCACCCAGAGTTGGCTGAGATGAGCTCCATGCTCCTGGAGACCATATTTCAATAGGCCTTGTGTGTGCGTGTGCGTGTGTGTGTGTGTGTGTGTGTGTGTGTGTGTGTGTGTGTGTGTGTGTTTCTATTATTTTTAATTTTGAAGGCATTACTCTGATTATAAAAGTTCTAGCAGCTGAAAACATTGACAACAAGCTGCCACTGCTGCCTGCGGGATTAAAAAAAAAAAAAAAAAAAAAAAAAATTCTGAGGAAAACATATTAAAAGGTTGCTAGTGCTGTTCTGCGCTGTTGTGAACGCGTTATGTCCGTTTTCCTCAGGAGAAAATACCCCCGTTATCTTTACCACTCTGACTTTATCAGCTTTTTTTTTTTTTTTTAATTCATTGGAGTGTTGTGTGGTGGTGCAGCGAGTAGCATTGCTATCGTTCTGCTTCGGGGCTCTGGGATCGATTCAGCAATCCGAAGTGACACATTCATGAGTTCAGGATGAACAGAACTGTGAAGGTGAAGAAGATCCAGAATGGAGAGAAAAAAGTCAACTGATCTTCGTCTGTTGAGTTTAGATGAGCCTGTGCTGTGCTGTGCTGTGCGAAGCCTCTGATTCCTGTTCGTGGTAGATAGGAGGGAGGCGGCACGGTGGCATACTGGGTAACACGTCCCCCCCTCACAGCAAGAAGCTCCCCCTGGGTTCGATTCCCAGCTCGGGCGTTTCTGTGTGGAGTTTGCATGTTCTCCTTGTGCTTGTGTGTGTTTCCTCTGGGTTCTCTGGTTTCCTTCCACAGTCCAAAAACATGCACAGTAGGTTAAGTGGCTGTTCTAAATCACCCCTCGGTGTCAATAGTTGTATGATTGTTTGCCCTGTGATGGCCTGGCCAGCTGTCTAGGGTGTACCCAGCCCTCACTCAGAGTTGGCTGTGATGGGTGCCAGCCTCCATACAACTCTAATTAGGATTAAGTGGTTCAGAAAAACGGATGAATGTTAGATTGGAGGATTTCTGATGTTGGAACTCATTTTGTTTTGAGATTCAAGATTGTTGTTGTTTTTCCAACATGGCTTTCTGCTTACCGTGTTTGTACGGAGTGGATATATGTGCCTGGTTCTTAATACAGAGTTTATAATTCCAGATGTGGGAATGCAGATTAATCTTAAAATTAAAAAAAGAGGAGTATGTACAGACTCGGCGGATAGGAGGCCTCTGTACGGTCATTTGGGATTTGAAACAGCAGCGTGCTTGATGCGCTTCCCATGTGCTTTCTGGTTCCCCAGACAGTAAAGAATAAAAAGGAAGTAAAGTCTGCTGGGCTTTAATTCTCAAGCCTAGTGGATCTCACCCGCGGATTCCTGTAGCACCGAGCAGAACATTAGCTCAACTCCTCTTGGATGGGACTTGAGGCCGCCGCAGGACATTTTCCCAGTAATTATTGATTGGTACCCATTCATACTGATGGGGATTGTGGTGATGAAGGACGGTGGTTGTGTTTGTGGAGCTAAACTAAAATTGAATGAAAATTTGACATTGGTGTGAAATGCATGCTGGGATACTAGACAGTCCACAGTTGACAGAAGTCATCCTCCGATGGGTGGAGCAAGAACACACCCGGGTATTCGAACTGTACTTGTCCGGATTTGAACTTTGAACCGGAAGAGCACTCGGGCCGTGAGTGATGATATGGCGGTGGCTCAGTGGTTAAGGCAGTGTTCTGAAGGTCGGGGGTGTTATACCCAGTAGCGCCGCTGTTGAACAAGTCCCTTCATTCTCATGTATGAAAATGATAGATGCACGTTGCTCTGGATTCGAGCGTCTGACACATTCCACTCAAATTAAGATGAAGATTCAGAAGTCCACAACAACACAAGACATTTGACTGTGAAGGGACACAATGCATCGTATTTTATTATATTTTATTTTTCTCTAGAGCACTACAGCTTCTAACAGACCGCTGTTTTTTTAAGAAAGTTATTGGAACGGTTTGCTTTCAACTGCTCCCGCTGGTGAATTGTTTGGTTGTTTATTTGTATCTTCAGCTCGATGCAACCTGTAAACTACATACCGCTGACTTCAGTAACGATCTCCAAACTCTGCTGAGCTTCTGAGCTTTTCAACCCCAAAGTAAGTGTGCATGCGTGCGTGCGTGCGTGCGTGTGTGTGTGTGTGTGTGTGTGTTGTGTGATTCTGCCGATGCTGTTGTGAACAGAACGCCACTGCATTCTGACATTTAGTCCCCCCAGAAACACACCGTGTGTCCCAGCACGCTTTACTGTGGGATAGCAATTCAATTCAGTTTTATTTGTTTTGCGCTTTTTACAATTGACTTTAATGCAAATCTTTACACAGTAAAAGTAGTTAAAAGTATAAAGTATATGGTAATTCAAATATTTCATATCACCCCCTACACATCCCTAATGAGCGTCACCCACAGCAACGGTGGCAAGGAAAAACTCCCTCAGTTGAAGTGAGGAAGAAACCTTGAGAGGAACCAGGTCCAAAAGGGAAACCCATCCTCATTTGGGTAGAACCATAAAGATACAAAACATATGACAAATTTATTCCACTCCAAAATGTCGTCCGGTTGATTCTACAACTCTTCTTCTTCTTTTCCTTTCGGCTGCTCTCTTCAGGGGTCGCCACAGCAAATCATCCGCCTCCATCTCACCCTGTCCTCTGCATCTTCATTTCTGACTCCAACGACCTTCATGTCTTCCTTCACCACATCCAGAAATCTCTTCTTTGGTGTTCCTTGAGGCCTTCTGCCTGGTAGTTCCAACCTCATCGTCTTACTGCCTGTCAGTCTGAAAAAATTGTGGGAGGAGAGTTTATGTCACCAGCAGTGAAAAGTCATGTTCACAGTCTATTAGTGCACATCTGGGTCCATTTTGAGCTTCATTAGCAGGAAGGAGGGGCTTCCAAGATGAGAACTCCAGCCAGCACCAGCACACCAGGACAGATCACAGGACTCAGAGAGCAGAAAGATCAGGATCACTGGCACCCCAGAAGCAGCATGTGTACCTCAACAAAAACACACACACACACACACACACACACACACACACACACACACACACACACACACACACAGAGTGATCGAGAGAGATAGAGAGAGAATAAGTTAAATAAAATATTTTATGATTTCTGAGTGCAGCAGGGACTCCGGCATGACTGACTATTGCAGCAGAACTACAAGAGAGAGAACCTGAAGGAAGACAGGCATTAGGGCACCTGTCACATCGGGGCAATCAGCCACCCCACTGTCACACGGACCTGGGTGAGCATGTAGAGTAGGGGAGCGACAGCATCCCAACATCACAGTTTACCAGAATTTTCTATGCCTGAGACCCCAGATCTGCTCCTTTACATAATAAAAGCATTTTTACGCAATGCTCCACTAAACAAGGGAGTTTTAATCCTCGCTGTACAAACAGAGACTGCGTCTGAGTCCCCAACATTCACTGGAAGGGTATTCCATAACGGTGGGCTTTGTAAGAGAAGCTCCGCCCCCTGCAGTCGTCTTCATCATTTAAGATATCACTAACCATCCTGCACCTTTTCATCTAAGGGGGGGGGGCGTGTCAGATCATAAACGACAAGAAGTTCACTAAGATAATGTGGCACGAGACCATTCAGTGCTTTATCGGTTAAAATTCGTATTTTTATATTTGATGTGAAATGTAACTGGGAGCCAGTGCAGTGTAAATAAGGGCGGGGTGATATGCTTGTGTGTTCTGGTTCCAGTAATGACTCTCATTGCTGCATTCTGGACTAACTGGAGCTTGTTTATGTTCCTATTAGAACATTCAGACAGTAACGCATCACAATAATCTAATCACGACAGAACAAAAGCATGAACAATTTTTTCCGCATCATGCAGTGACATCATATTTCTTACTTTAGCAACATTCCTGTAATGAAAGAAGTCGTCCTTTACTGTTACACATGATGAGACTGAAACACCATCCAAACTTACTACATCATCAGTAACCTTATTCCTAGCCGCCTGAAAACTTCCGTCTGATCAGATTTCAAAAGGAGGAAGTTAGTAAGAATCCAGTGTCTAATGTCCTTTACACATTTCTCAACTTTGTAAAGCTGATGTTTTTCATCTGGCTTTGCTGAAATATATAACTTTGTGTCATCAGTATAACAACAAAAGTTAACACCATGATCATGAATGATATTAAACAAAGGGAGCATGTATAGAGAGAAAAGCAATGGGCTTAGGACAGAACCTTGAGGAACACCAAACTTAACTTTAGAACGTACAGAGAAATCACCATTTACATCTACAAACTGGTCCCTTAACTCCAACAACATTTTCTAATCTGTCATAGAGTATCATGTCATCAATAGTGTCAAAGGCGGCACTAAGGTCAAGTATCAGAAGCAAGGAGACTCAGCAGTGGTCGGAGGTCACATATCACAAATATATATATATATATATATATATATATATATATATCTTCTTTTCCTTTCGGCTTTTCCCTTCAGGGGTCGCCACAGCGAATCATCTGCCTCCATCTCACCCTATCCTTTGCATCTTCTTCTCTTATATATATATATATATATATATATATATATATATATATATATATATATATATATATAGTGTGTGTGTGTGTGTGTGTGTGTGTGTGTGTGCGTGAACAGACCAAGTACACATGCTGAGTGCGCAGACACAGACACACAGAAGTTGATTGGATGCACAGGTGCATTTAATGCTGTGTATATATATATATATATATATATATATATATATATATATATATATATATATATATATATATATATATATATATATATATCCTCTAAGGAAATATTTTGTATATGGAAAGAAAGAGACCAAATTTGATGGGAATCCCCACTCTGTGTGTGCATGCGCACGGGTGCTTGCAAAATAGTTGGTCCTCACTAATGGTTACCATAGTAACCACCTGTCCAACTATCCACGGAATTCTGTCTCTCTCTGAATAAACTCTTGCATCCAGAAACAGTAAATACTCTTCTCATTCTTCTTCTTCTTCTTCTTCTGTCTCTCTCTCTCTCTCTCTCTCTCTCTCTGTCTTGTCTGTCTGTTTGCTGGACTATTTCTTCTTCTCTCGTTCTCTCTGCTCTTTGCTTCTCTGTCCCTCTACATCTCTCTTTCTTTCCCTCTGCTCTTTGCATCTCTCTCATCTTTTTCTCTCTTTCTTCATCTCTCTTTTCATCTCCTGATCCCTCTGTTCATCTCTCTCTCTCTCTCTCGCTCTCTCTCTCTCTCTCTGAATTGTTTTTATGTTGATTCACTTTAATTTTATGTGTGATATGCAGCACCTTGTTTCAGTCGTGGTTGTGTGAAAGTGCGATATAAATAAAGATGGGATAGCATCCAGCTACCTATTGTTTATTACACATGATCACCTGATTTATTTTAGAAAACCCTCCTCAACAAAATTTCAGTTGTGTGTGCGTGCACGTGTGTGTGTGTGTGTGTGTGTGTGTGTGTGTGTGTGTGTGTGTGTGTGTGTGTGTGTGTGCGCGTGGGTGTGTTGTGTGTGTGTGTGTGTGTGCGTGGGTGTGTGTGTGTGTGTGTGTGTGTCTGCGTTTGTATGTGTACACAATTATAATTTGAACTGGTGAAGAGCTTTTTGTCACCCCCTGCTTGCTTCCATCTCTTTCCATAGTGACTATAAGAGAGAGAGAGAGAGAGAGAGAGAGAGAGAGAGAGCACACTTATCTGGAGATAGAGAAAAAGAGAGAACAGCGATAAGAACAAACACACCTTCAGTGGCAGGTCATAATTTTGACATCATTTATTTCACCTCTGCCACACAACACACTCCCTGTTGCCTATATTTAGCTGTGATGCTCTGAGTGTTATTGGCAGCGGTGTTGATCCAGTCACTCCTTGCTAAAGACGCCACACTCCACACACACACACAACCCACACATACATGCACACACTACTCTCACACACACACTCCGCTCTCACACACACACACACACACACACACACACACACACACACACATACACTAAAAACACACACACTACACACACACACACACACTCCTCACACACACACACACATGCACGCACACACACCCACAAACTCCACACACACAAACACACACACACACACACACCTGCACACTTCACACACACTCATTACACACACACACACAGTCATCACTGCATACACACACAGACACTACACATACACACACATGCACACACAGCGAGACAGACGCTACACATACACACACTCCACACACAGACACTACATATACACACAAACACACACACATACACTTACGCACTTCACACACACACACACACACACACACACACACTGAGGCTCAGATGGAGAAAAACAAACCGAGATAAAGGAGTGCAAAGAACAGCAGCTTTTTCAATAATGTCCGTCCTTGACCCAGAGCCGGTTTCATTCCCAGCTTCACCTTGGAGCCACAATATCTTTGTGTATATTTTCATTATGATGAACATTCCATTTTCACAGCTCAGTTTCCATCAACACAACACCAAACTGTTTAATTCCTCTTATTACACTAAAATATTCCTAGAATTCTGATTGGGTAATTACACAATCCAGCTGACCAGACCATTGTCATGTCCTTGAAGTCTGAGGAAAGGCTTGGAAGAACGGAATCACCCAGGCCAGGACCCCGTTGCAGCCGGGGTTGTGTGTATGTCTCTAACCACTACATCAACGGGCTGCCGAGGAATGAGCTCATCCTTCTTAATTACAGTAGTTTTATTTTCATTTAATAATGTGGTATGGGGACAGTGGTGGCCCGGTGGTAGGGCGCTGGATTACTGATCTCAAGGTCGGGGGGTTCATGCTCCATTATCACTAACTGGGTTATCATAGGCCGGCCGTGTCGCTCACTGTCTGTGCTAGAGGTTCATGTAAAAGAACCATTGCTGACATTTGTAAAGAGGAGCTGCACGGCCGTCAGCGTGTTTCTACCCCGCAATAGTCTGGGAGCTGTCCAGGGTGTACTCTGACCTCGCTCAGTCAGCTGACATGGGAGTCAGCCTCCTCGCAACCCTAATTAGTATTAAGTGGTTCAGAAAATGAATGAATGAATAATGCCGATTAAGGGCGGCACGTCCACCTCACACCAAGAAGGTCCTGGGTTCAAATCCGGGGCAAAGGTAGGCCGTTTTTAATGTGGCGTTTGTGATCTTCTGGGTTCTCTGGTTTCCTCCCACAGTTCAATGACATGCACATTAGGCTAACTGGCTGTTCCAGTGTGTGATTGCTAAAGGTGGTGTGTGTGTACTGACCCTGCGACTGTCTGGCTGATCAGGGTGAACCCTACTCTCACCCAGAGTTGGCTGAGATGGGCAACAGCCTCCATGTGTCTATAATTTAGTTCAGTGGCTTAGAAAATGAAATGAAATGAATGGAGACACTGAAGACTTTATAATTGTGTCTGTTAAGTAAGTTTTCATTCACTGGGAAGATAATCAGGATTATTTATGTTTGTGTTTGTGTTTATTTTATTTTATTGTTTATTATTTATAAGAGATGTCTGTTGCACAAGCCTCACAAAAGTTGTTATTATAAAAAGAGTGTTGGTACTTAATTCAGCAGAACCGCATTACACACACACACACACACACACACACACACACACACACACACACACACACACACACACACACACAGTTAATGATGTTCAGACCCGGTTCGATAAGCCGATCGTTCAGCATGAGGCGGGATCAGAGTCCAAATCGATAATAATAATGATCATGAAGGGAAAATATGATATTACAGTCCCTGTCACATTGAATAAATCATGTCGATGTGAAGCATGAAACACAACGAAAGGATTTAAAAATATGAAAACATAACAGGAAAAGTATAATGTGCCATCAGAATGTTCCCGCTGTGCAAAATGTTTGAGAACAAATTGTTGAACTCTTTAAGAATTTTAAAAAAGAAAACAAAAATTAGAATAAGTACGTACCAAACGGTAGTAAAGAGTCCACAGGCCAACAGCGCCCTCTAGTGCGTGTGTGTGTGTGTGTGTAGACTACCACATGGTGTTTGTGGTGTTCCTAAAGTGGGAAAGGGAACAAACGGGTGTAGTCATGAAGTGGTGGCCCGATGGTAAAGTGCTGGGTTCCCAATCCAAGGTTGGGGGTTTAAACTATCACTGCTGTCCCCCCAGTGCCCCTAACGGGGTTATCAAAGGCTGGCCGTGTCTCTCAGTGTCTATGCTGAGAGGTTCATGTAAAAGAACCATTACTGACCTTTGAAAAGAAGAGCTGCAGAGCTGTCAGTGTGTTTCTGCCCCACGATGGTCTGGCAGCTGCCCAGAGTCACTGAGATGGGCACCAGGCTCCCAGTGACCCTAATTAGGATTAAGCGGTTCAGAAAATAAATGAATTAAACCTCAGATACTATTTATTAATATTTACTCATTCATTTTCTAAGCCTCTTAACCCTAATTAGGGTCAAGAGGAGGCTGGTGCCCTTCTGAACCGACTCTGGGTGGGGGTGGGGGTGGGGTAGACCCTGAACAGCTCACCAGTCATCTAAGGGCTGTTTTGTATCACTGTGTTGTGAATATACTTCACTGTGTTTGCTCGTGGGGCTGGTGGTGTTGTGGTCAGGGTGATGGGCTCATGATCGAGAGGTTTTGAGTTCAAATCCCAGGCAGAAAGGGGTGTATACTCATTCATTCATTCATTCATTTATATTGTAAGCTGCTTAATCCTAATTAGGGTCGAGAGGATCTTGGCGCCAATCTCAGCCGACTCTAGGTGAAGGCCAGAGTACACAATAAACAGCTCATTAGACCATCACAGGGTCAAAACACACACATACAACTGTTCACACTCACATTCACACATAGGGGCAATTTTCAACAGCCAATTAGCTTTCAGTTCTCTTTTAGGACTCTTTTAGTCCTGTGGTCAATGACTTGCGTACCAGAAGGGGTGTTGCAGGAGAAACAAGCTTATTGCGGGGACGAAGCTGTAGAGTCCATGGAGACTCCTAGGTTTGATTCTGTTAAGCAATACAGACAACATGTGGCAGTACGTGTCGTTAAACTAAATAAATTGTCGCGTCACCTCCTCCGTGCTCAAGCCTGACTGATTTAATTAGCTACTACTGATTTCTCGCGACGCACATTACTCATTCCGAATTCCTTTCTTTTCTTCTTCAGAATATGCCTGGACTGCATGATGGACTCCAACAGAACGAAGCCCAGTCAATACCTGTCCATAGGCAGTCTGGGATCACCTGTTTACTCACAGTCCTCTCCATGGCCACTACTTCAGAGCATGGCTGACGCCAACACCTCCTTCCATCAGGGCAGTCTGAACTTCAGTTACCTCGTTGTCGTCAACGGTAGTGACGTAGGATTGGGACGCAAGTACGACCCTCTGGGCGGCCACTCGCTATGGCAGGTCATTCTGATTGTCCTGTTCACAGGATTGTTGTCCCTTATCACCATCATAGGCAACATCCTGGTCATCGTCTCATTCAAAGTCAACCGGCAGCTGAAGACCGTCAACAACTACTTCCTGCTGAGCCTGGCCTTCGCCGACCTCATCATAGGGATCATATCGATGAACCTGTACACAGCATATATTGTGATGGGGCAGTGGGCCATGGGAAATTGGGCGTGTGATTTCTGGTTAACGATCGATTATGTCGCCAGCAACGCGTCTGTCATGAACCTGCTGGTGATCAGCTTTGACCGGTACTTCTCCATCACACGCCCACTGACATATCGCGCCAAACGTACTACCAAGCGTGTAGGACTGATGATTGGACTAGCTTGGCTTGTATCCTTGATCCTGTGGGCGCCGGCCATCTTGTTTTGGCAGTATTTCGTGGGCGAGAGGACAGTGCCATCTGACAAGTGCTACATCCAGTTTCTGTCTGAGCCAATCATTACGTTCTGTACCGCCATGGCAGCCTTTTATCTTCCTGTTACCATAATGAGCGTACTCTACTGGAGGATTTATAAAGAGACCGAGAACCGCTCCCGAGAACTCGCAGGGCTTCAGGGTTCGGGAGGACGGCTTGGGGGAGCAGATCGACCCCATTTCCGTATCGCTGCCACAAGGGCGAGGTCTAAAACTTGCCGCAACTTTGAGACCAATCAATCTTCTCAGAGACAAAAGTCCCTTCTAGGACCTTCCGGACACTGTTGGAGGTGGAGATCCGGTGCAGCAGCATGTGGAAACCGTAGCAAAACTGAGGTGGACCAGAGCAGCTGTGACAGCTGGAACAACAACGAGATGGCTGATCATTCTGGCTCATCCGATGATGAGGAGGCTGCACCATCTACAACACGAGCTATCTTCTCTATTGTCCTCAGTCTACCAGGCATGCAGACAGCCGTGAGCTCCCAGATCAAGTCGTCTGATGAGTTGGGTGCTTGTGAGGAAGAACTTCTACAAGGAACAGCAGGAAGCGACAGCAAGAATGACGCTGTTTCATCTTCTGTGAGCAATGGCAAAAAGCGGTTTGCCGCCAATACGCAGCCCATGACTGGTGCTCAGACTACAACCGCAGGCACCGACGCAAACAATGCCTCAACCAACACGACCACTAGCAGAACCGCCTCCACTCCAATATCTTTTAAGGAGGCCGCACTGGCAAAGCGCTTTGTCGCACGCACAAGGACGCAGATCACTAAACGTAAGCGCATGTCACTGGTGAAAGAAAAGAAAGCAGCCCAGACTCTCAGCGCCATCCTTTTCGCTTTCATCATAACGTGGACACCTTATAATATTATGGTGCTCATCAACACTTTCTGCAACGGCTGCATCCCGGAGTCCCTGTGGGCGCTAGGCTACTGGTTATGCTATGTTAACAGCACAGTTAACCCCATGTGCTACGCTCTGTGCAACAAGACCTTTCGCAGCACGTTTAAAATGATCCTGCTCTGCCGATGGAATGAGAAGAAATCAAAGCAGAGCTTTCTGCAAAGGGAGTCCGTCCGTTTACAAAGGGGTTTCACCGGAGACTCGACGTAGCATCACTGACCTGGAAACTATGCTAACGTGAATGGAATACCGCATCGAGTCGGTAGAACGAGTTTATAAATGGAGTGGTACTGAGATCATGCTCTGAGTTTGAGTGAAGGCTCCGGGTTTGGCGTTGGATTTTGGTACAGCTTCCATTAGTGACTACAGTGCCAGAACTTGTTTGGTTCTAGATGGTACCCTCAGTTCTACACTGTGAGTTTAATTAAAGATGTTTGCAAATGAAACTTTTTTGAATCGAACAAAGCGATGTGTCCTGAGAGCCTCCTTGAAACAAGCTAGCAATCCGTCCCAAAATCAGACCCAAGCACCGACCTTCGAACTCAACATTTAACATCTAATTGTTTTTGCAAGAACTTTGAAACTTTCCACAGAGTTTTCACTCTGTTTCAGTGAACCACGTGTAGATTTCAGGGATGGAAGTCGACCGTTTCAGTATGAATTCACAAAATTCATGTACACAAAGTTTTGCAAGAGAAAAAAAAAGCGAAAGTACAAAACCGTGTGTGTAACAGTTGAAGTGATTTTCCCGTGTGTAGATTTTGGCTGTGTTTTTGTGCCTGTGGTGACGGAAGGTCTCAGTGTATCAATGTTCTTGTGTAAACCGTAAATCACAACTCAAACGGTTCTACAGTTCCATTCCAGAAAATGCTGAGAACCCGTTTCGGTGAGGCTGTAAGTCTTTGAGTGTGACACCTGTTTACCAGCTGTTTATTTTTGCTTATTAATGCTTTTGTTCTTTGGAATGACTTGAGAAATATTGTGTATAAACAGCGACCACTTGTGGCCTCGCGAGGAAACTTTCTTTTAAAGCCCTTTGGTTGATGATGTAATTTGAATGCATTGAAATATTGATTTTATTAATGTGGGTTCAGCGGTTCATCCAATTTGTTGTGAAACTATCTGCTTCTTATACATAATACCAATTTGTTAAAAGAAATAAATTTAAAAATCATCTGCTAAAACATGAACAGTTCCTAGGTTGAGTGTAGCTCATGTGTTGTGTTGTTGTTGGCTGCAGGAGGATTTAATCTCATTTCTGAACATAAAGAAAAAATAAATATAAGATTATGTAGAGCAGTAACTCCTTTGGAGTGCCTCCTTTGGACGTCTATTGGAACTACAGGTCAGTCAATCAGAGCCTGTGTTTTGTTTTTTATATAACGTATTAATCTCGCAAGGGAAATTACTTCCTCTGTATTTAATCCACAGTGAACACACACACACACACACACACACACACACACACACACACACACACACACAAACTTGTTCACTCATACACACAAACACTCTAACACACTCATACACACAAACAGCTGCATAGAGAGCAGTTGGGGGTTGGGTGCCTTACTCAAGGCCATTTCAGCCATGAAGGTGGAAGAAGGGATGGTGCTGATCACTTCCCCACCGCCGCACATTTTTTTTCCTGCTGGTTCGGGAATCGAACCAACAGCCTTTCAATCCCAAAGCGGCTTCTGTAACCATTAGGCCATTAGTGAGTTGATGTATTCCAGGCTGGCACTGTTTCAATACGAATAAAGCAGTACAGCCATTTCTTCAACTTTCTTCAAACAGAAATTCTTGATCTTTATCCCAGATGAGCCCAGAATAATCTGGGGGCAAGTGAGGCTTTTTTTCCCCCCTCTGTTCACCTGTCGATTAAAGTTGCTAAAATATAAAGTATTGCAAGTTGCTATGGTTCTTTCATGCTTCACTTTTTAGCTCCACCCCCACGGCCAAGACAACAAATGTGTTGATATATAATATAAAAAAATAAGTGGAACATTTTATTTTTTCCCCTCAAAATTTTTATTCTGAGACCTAAAAGAACAAGTTTTTTTAATCGTGGTGCAATAATAGATTTGTTTTTTGTAAATTAGAAAGCATTTTCACTCAGGGTACATACGGGGTTCCCACAGATCCTTAAAAACATCTTAAAATACAATAAAGTCATTAAAGGAAAAAACAAACATGTGTTTAAAAGTTCACTGGAGGAAAGGTTACACCACCTGTAAAATCCGAACACTCGGGGGTCAAGCCCATCATATCTGAACCTGTTGGGGATATTGGGGTTCTGAGATAAGGTGATAATAAAGGCACTGCAGGTTGGTTTACATGTTAAATTCTGCAGAGCATGTGCTTCACTTTTCAGTAATAAACGGGAATCATAATTGTAAATGAAGTATATAATAGAGCTGAATTTCTCAAATGCTGTACGGCGGCCGGTTAAAAACTCCAAACATGGCGGCCTTGTGATGTGTCACTTATATCGACATGCTATAGATAGTTGGGACTTAACGGACTTGATCCACCTGTAATACCACTACGATCACGTCGCAATTATACAAACCATCAAAAACATACAAAAACACAGTATAACAAGGCATGGCACTACAGACAGTGAGAGTGGGAGAGAGAGAGAGAGAGAGAGAGAGATGTGTTTCATGCATTTCTGCTTGCATTACATCACTTCCCCTGGCATTTACTGCTGGAAGTTGCCGGTAAATCTGTGGTTCAGCCCAATGACGTCTCATTACGATGTGGAGATTTTCTGGAAAAGTCTGCCTCGAAAATGGATTTTGAAGAATTATGTCCAACCCCAAGTCAGTTTCTCTTCCTCTGTCAGCCATTGTGGGAGTAAAAAATTAATACATAAATGTATCATGTACGAATCACTATAGACAAGGCAGCAAATTTTGCTCTGACCAACCAATCAGAGGACGGGAAAATGCTGATGTTACTGTATGCCCACTAGCTGGTGCCAATAAGCCCCCCCCCCCTAAATTTGTTTTATTTTTTTTTATCTAAAGTCTAATAACCACCCGTGTGTACTGGGAGAAAATCGTAGATCAAACTTACCAATTTTATTTGATCAGTCATTGTAATGGTAAAATAAGGCGTTCACTGCTTGTAAAAGTGAGTTTACACGGTATTACAAGACCCCCTGCCACTGGGAAATGTCTATAATGTTCATCAGTAACAACACATTTCATTGTTCTGCTGTGCTTTAAAAAACAGGAAAATATTTTGCTGTGTTCTGTTGGTAAATGCCCAACAACCGATGAACCATTAGAAACTGCTACAGCAAAACTATGGGATGCTCTGAATGAATGAAGCGATGAGCCAGATATGGACCAATCAGAAAGTGATGACAAGGATTTTTCACCCGATTCTCCTGCTCACTAACTTAATACATTTAAAGATGTTCCTGGCCATGTGCTTTTGTTTATGTTTGTGTTGATTGGTTCAATGTGCCATGTGCTAAAGTTGACATTCGTGTTGATTGGCTTGATTTTGTTTCTGGGAAAATATTTAAAGGAACAGCATCGGGGGGAAAACTAAATGGTCTTTTTTTTTTAAATTTGTGCTGTTTTCTGTTTATTTTCAGTTTTGATGTAAGAAGTTTGGTTGATACCACAAAATTAATAATATAAATACCAGTAAAACTATTTTATTGTTCTGTTATTATTCATGTTTTCCACCTCGATGATAATAAGCATTTACCATTCCACTCCGCTGGTAACATTTTCATCAGCGCCACCCACTCCAATTTTCTAAGCGCTTATCACGTCCAATACGGTAATAGAATTCAATTTAATGGAACAAATACTTGAAATTAAGTTGTAAATGTAGGTCAGAGCTTCTGAAAGTGTTTAGGCTGGCAGAGAAGACTTCACAGAACCTGATGACCCAACTCTGGTTTATTAATCCTTGGGGGGGGGGGGGGTAAGGGACAGTCTTAATTGTTTAATTACTTAGTTGTAATATATTTTTGTTAAGTTTTATAATTGTGAAGACATCTGAAGTAAAATTTTATGAATCTTTCCTCTGACAACCCAATTTAAAATCCCAGTGGCATTATGGGAAGGGATGGTAACTTCCTAATGGGCAACATTTGCTCCCCACCCAATCATTGGATGACTTTGATATATCAAACCAATCAGGTGCTTGTGATATCAGAGAAAAAAAATTCCAAGAGCCAATCAGACAACAGGAAACAAACGTTTTGAAATCACAACGCACCTCAGTGTCAGAACTGAGACGACAGTGGCGATTGATTTTTCAGATAAATATTTTGGAGAAACTAATCAAAGGGAGTTTTCAGTTTTGTTTTTTTTTTCCACAAAAGTGACAAAGAGAACCGGATAGTTTTGGATGATGATAACAGCAAGGAGGATTCATGGAAGCAGGATCGAGCGACGGAGTCAACTTTATAACATAAGAGGCGTGCTGACCATGTCACGGTTTCTCGTTCTGGGTAACACGGGGGCAAACTTACAGAGAAAGTTTGACATTGTTACATCAGAGCCTTTGAAATCTGTTGAAATTCTGTCCGAGTGAAAGCTGTATAACCGCAGAGGAAACGGATAAGTGGCGAAATGAAGCAATAACTAAATCCAAAAAGTGGCCCCGCCCCCTGCTCCACCTCCCACTGCCCCCCCTGTCATCAATATTGTCATCAGAAACTTATGGTGGACACAAATATTATTACTAATGAGACCTAGTCATCTATCCTCTATCTATCTATTTATCTATCTATCTATCTATCTATCTATCTATCTATCTATCTATCTATCTATCTATCTATCTATCTATCTATCTATCTGTCTGTCTGTCTGTCTGTCTGTCTATCTATCTATCTATCTATCGATCGATCTGAGGGCAACTGTGTACTGTCCTCACTGAGTGTGAAAGGGTTAAATCAGTATGAAGCTATGAGATCACACCTGTGTGATGCTGTAGGAAACGTGTCGATGACTTCAGGTTGTCACTCACGTTACAGCAGCTGTAAGTCATCACTGAGTTTCAGTTAAACTATCAGCGGAAATGGAGCTTTTCATCTTGAAGAACCTTTAAAGCACAAACTCGTGTCCTGAGAACCTCGCGGCGACGGAGAACCCGTTACAGCTTTAATTTACGACTGTTCCAAAGCGCTGACCCTGAGGACTCCTTTCATTCGTGTAAATAAAACTTCACACTGATGTTCGAATTCAGTTGTTCCTATAAATATATCTGATTATTGTAAATTAGCTGTTACTATGGAAACTGTTTTCTTATTTTAAAATAGAACATGACTTCCTCTGGCACTTGTAAAAAAATTGTAGTCTCAAGCAGCATTTTTGTAAAATTTTCATTGTTGGATGTAACAACTGATGTGATTCTGGCACTTCGGTATGAATAGAGCTCATTGTGGAAGGATTTTTTGTATTATTTTTCATTTTCTTTAAATAAAATTCACATTCTTACACTGAGCACAAAGTACAATTCTGTTTTTATAGGTACAGGAATGAATTTTAGTAAATGTAAATCTCTCTCTCTCTCTCTCTCTGTGTGTGTGTGTGAGAGAGAGAGAGAGAGAGACAGAGAGAGAGTGTCGGTGAGTGAGTAAGTGAATGAGTGTGTATGTGAGAGAGTGACTGTGTGTGTGTGTGTGTGTGTGTGTGTGTGTGTGTGTGTGTGTGTGTGAGAGAGAGAGAGAGAGAATGAGTGTGTATGTGAGAGTGATTGTATGTATGTATTTGTGTGTGTGTGTGTGGATGGATGTGTGTGTGCGTGTGTGAGTTTGTGTGTGTGTGTGTGTGTGTGTGTGTGTGTGTGTGTGCGCGTGTGTATGAGAGAGAGAGAGAGAGAGAGAGAGAGAGAGAGAGAGAGAGAGAGAGAGACAGAGAGAGAGAGAGTGTGTATGTGTGTGTGTGTGTGTGTCAGTGAGTGTGTGAGAGAGTGACTGTGTTTGTGCGTGTGTGTGTGCACGTGTGTGTGTGTGTGTGTGCATGTGTATGAGAGAGAGAGAGAGAGACAGAGAGAGAGTGTGTGTGTGTGTGTGTGTGTGTGTGTGTGTGTGTGTGTGCATGTGTATGAGAGAGAGAGAGAGTGACTGTGTGTGTGTGTGTGTGTGTGTGTGTGTGTGCATGTGTATGAGAGAGAGAGAGAGAGAGAGAGACAGAGAGAGTGTGTGTGTGTGTGTGTGTGTGTGTGTGTGTGCATGTGTATGAGAGAGAGAGAGAGACAGAGACAGAGAGTGTGTGTGTGTGTGTGTGTGTGTGTGTGTGTGTGTGTGTGTGTGTGTGTGTGTGTGTGTGTGTGTGTGTGTGTGTGTTTGAGACCGAGAATAAGTAAACTGAATAAGTAAAATGTCTTTCTCCTGGTGTGCTGTGATGGAAGAGACCTTGTGATGTGAAGTTTTCCTTCATGTGACTGAAGAAGAACGTCGGCACAAAGAGCATCACAAACTCTTCATTGTGTTTCGATTCCGTCCGCAGAGCGCAGTTCCTGCCTTGCCATCGCTTATCCGCTCTTCCGGATTCTTCTCATAAGATTCTGAAGAGTGAAGCAACGCTATGAACTTTCAAAAAGGGATCGAATAGAGTGAGTTGATCTATTACTTGTGTATTTATTATGACTTTATAACGGGTCTTTTCTTTAATAATTTATTTATTATTACATTCAGGAACCTCCCATATGAATGCACAAAAAAAAAAAAAAAAAAAAAAAAAAATCAAACATCTTGAAGTGTAATTTCAGGAATTTGTATGTCCAGATTGTCCATGATAAAAGTTCCACATGTGCTAGAAGTGATAACGGAAACTAACTTGCTTTGGGATTTTTGGATGTTGGATGATAATTTAGTGCAAATATAAAAGTACATAAAATATAAGATGTTTTCACTGAGGAAGAACAAAACGCTAAAGATTACCTTACGTTAGTGTTACTGTATTTTTGTCAAAGCAGATTTTATCTATTTAATGCACTTGTGTGTGTGTGTGTGTGTGTGTGTGTGTGTGTGTGTGTGTGTGTGTGTGTGCACAGCCCTCAATAAGTATTGGCACCCCTGGTGAAGATGTGTTCCTTTGCTTCTGATAAATTCAGGGGTTTTTTTGTTTTGTTTTTCTTTTTCTAAATGATGGAAATCCAACCTTAAATTCAAGTGCATTTTTTCAGGGGAAAAATCCCACATTAAGAAATATTTCTTTTCTACAATGATTAGCTTCCTGATGTTAATACTTTGTACAAACACCTTATACCAACAAAACAGCCCCTTTAATGTGTCACAAGACGAAGAAAACAGAAAGAGGATCTTTCTCTCTGTGCAATCTCTCTGAATCATCCAGCGAGCTGGTCCTCTCCTCCGCTCTCTTATCTTCTGCTCACTCCACAGGTTCTCAATGGGGTTCAGGCCCAACTAGGACTTCAACTATAACCTGACACAAACACGTACATTTGATAATAATAATAATAATAATAATAATAATAATAATAATAATAATAATACATGTACATTAACATTAATAATAAATAATAAAAAAAGAATAAACAATAAATCAACTAACCCTATTGACTGCACCAAAGATGTCACATGGGCACGAAGATGTCAAGTGGGTGTGAAGATGGGCAGGTATGAGGTGGTGCATAACAGAGGAGGAGAAGTTTGTGCATGTGCGCGCTAAGAATGCCAGCAATTAAAGGCTCATGGTGAGCTCCCATAAGGCCAGTACTTCTCAAATAGTGGGGGCGCCCCCCCTTAGGGGGCATGGTGTGATGGCTTGGGAGGAGGGGTGCTTATGAGTCTGGGGAACATGCTTTTTTGCCATACTGTATTAGAATTAAGTGTAATAGCGCATGTTCTACAGTAAGTGGCAGTGGTGCTCTCACTGTGTTCCCTATGGTGTAGGAAAAAAGCACCAAGCAAACGTTATGAAGTATTTATAGTTTGCATGGGGCGGGCATGAAATGTTTTTTTTTTCCTATAAAGGGGCGTCACAGAAAATAATTGAGAAGCACTGCACAAGGCATTCTCAGAGCGCAGAGGAATACACATGGAAGAATATGAGGCTCATCAGCCCGGAAAAGCCATTTCCCCAGCAGAACTCGTAAATCAAAATGTTGCTGGTTGGATGGGGCAGATCTTTGGTGGATCGAAGCTCATATCATGGAAAATTAATTATAAAAGACACTCGTAAGTCAAAGTACCACTGCATTATATGAAATATGGCTTGTCTAATGTCCTCTGTATACCCATTACAAAAGACCCAATAAGACTGCTAAGTTGCTGAGTTGATGCTGATTGGCTGTTTTGTATAACAAGAGGCAGCAATAAAAATTATTATCTAAGCATTTAGAAAAGAAAAGAATTAGAAGTTTATGCGTGACCACTCACACTTGCCAAATAAAAAAAGAAGATCGAAGGCAGAAATACTTGCAGGTAAATAAATGTCGATGGAGCAAATACTGAAATAAAAAGCTTAACAGAACATGAACTCGTTAAACGGATAATTGAACTAACACAACAGGTGCTATAAATGAAAGTGGATATCAGCAGTGAGAGTAAATGTGTTAAAAATGTAAATCCAGGCTCAGACACCTGTCAATAGAAGCCTCTATCAGAAGCTCCACCTTTTTAGGCAGGGCCTATTTTGATATGCTTAATCCTAATTAGGGTTATGGAGAGACTGGCAGCCATCTCAGCTAACTCTGGGCAAAGGCAGGATACTCCCTAGATGGCTCATCAGACCATTGCAGGGCCAACACCTACACAACAATTCAGACTCTCACCTAGAAGTTATTTGGAACAGTCAATTAGCCTAAAGAAAGGTAAAGTCTGTTGGGCCTTTTACACCCGAACCATAGTGGCTCATCAGGCTGGTGCTTATCCCCGGTTTCAGTATATTTTTACTGGTACCCATTTATACTGTTGGGTGAACAGAGGCACACTTGTGATTAAGACCCTGCCCAGGGGTCTTAGCACAGTGGGGGTATAACTGGTATTTGAACAGATAACCTCCCGATCATGAGTGCAGCAGTCTAAACACTACGCCACCAGCCGCACAGTTAATTAGCCTATTATGCATGTTTTTGGACTGTGAGAGGAAACTGGAGTACCCACAGGAAATCCCACACATGCACGGGGAGAAACTCCACACAGAAACGTTCAAGCTGGGAATCAAACCTAGGCTTTCTTGCTGTGAGGTGGACGTGTGAACCACTATGCCACTGTGCTGCCTGTTCCACTTGTCCATCATCAGCCATAAAATTATTTCTATTCAATTTTTTAAACAGCACAGAAGGATCACCAGACGTTACATACTGTACCTCACTTTCTTTTCAAGATATTCTCACACCTTAGTTCTGATACTCTGCGGTATTAATCCTGTGTGAATGGGATTAAGACCACTACGAATGTGAATGTGATTTTTTTGCTTGTGGCATTCTGTGACTCGTGTTTTTTTTGTTTGTTTGTTTGTTTCACAGGAAACAGGAAATAAATCCAAGCATTACAATCTTCACCAAATTTTCATTTTTGTTCTTTATTGATGACCAACTCTGAAGGAAGTCCAGGTCAGTGTTAATTCTCAATGGCAACTCTGTAGGAAGCACAGAGCAAGGAACAAAAGCTGGAGGTCACCGTATATTAGCAATATTATGATATTATGAAACAGGAACATCTAGAAAGAGGACATGACTTTTAAACCGCACAGCTCATTGAGATTGAATATACTGTACTGGTAATATATATTTTGTGCACTTCTTACAATTCTGCACAGAGTGTGTCACATCTGTGTTTCTTTAAGAAGGACAAGATGCAGAACATCCAGACTATAGAGACCCAGTTTCCCTTGTTACGAGAGATCTTCCACCCTTCTTCCTTCAGCCACCAAGTGAGAGACAGGAGAAAGAGCAGCCTTACAAGCCTCATCAGAAAACAAAAACAACGAGAGAATTGGTCTGATTCAAAGCCCCAGTCATATGCAGCTTTACCAAGTCAGGCTGAGCATCCTCGGGTTAGCCGGTCATCCAGTGCCCCAGGATGCGAATCACCAAATTGGGCTTATGGGCGTGTGCTAGAAAGCAATCAAGAAGGAAAAATAGAAAATGAAAAAGAGATTAATGAAGAGCCAGCCCCCTTCATGTCTTCCACAATAACGTCACAGGTTACATCATCGCAACATCTGCTTCTAGCCACAGAGAGAGTGCGTGAGGGATTACAGCATCAAACGCAGAGAAAATCAGAGAGAACAGAGCAAAAACTGGAGGGAGAGACTAAGCAGCAGAGGCAGAAAGAACAGGAGGGTCAATCAGAGAATATTCGTTCTCGGTATGGCCTGGTTGCAAAAGGGGTTCGCTTGCTGAGAAACATGGGTAACCAGGGTGTTAAGCAAAACAAGGCGGGTGCATCCAGGGCAGAGTCTGACACAGGCAGGGATCAGCTTGACTATAAAGATTCCGAGGGCTCCAAAAAAATGAAGAAGTCTCAGGACAAAACCAGGAACTCATCTGCTGAGTTAACTAAGACGTTTTCCAAGACTGAAAACTGTAAGACTTCTGTCTTTTCTAACATCCACATCAGGAAGGGATTGTCCTGGAAAGCAGAATCCACAAATGATGCGGGAATTAAAGGAAATAACTGCAGAAGTGGTGGTGAACATGGGATCACTTCAAAGAAGGATCTAGAAGGCCTTATGCCTGACCATGAAGAGAGTTTGCAGATTCCAGAAAGTAGACAGTCATCTTTTGATATGGGAGTTGAAGACAGCACGAAGGAAGGCTGGGATGAGTCTGGGTCTGACACCGACATCTGCAGCTTTTATTCAGCCTCTGAAAACATGGATTTGTTGAGTGATATTCAGAGGAGCATTACACTACAGCAGTGGGACAATGATATTGGAAGGCAAAGCTGCACAGAAGCAGGACAACTTGAGATCATCCAGGATCTGGAGACTAGAGTAAAGACTAAAGATGTACCTCAGGAAGATGAGACTGTTGGAGCGCCTTTGTCTTTAGCCGCAGATGAAGGTGCACCAACAGGTGACACAAAGATACTGAATAATCAGATACAGGCACCAGTCAGCGAAACAGAAAACAGCTTCCATGTTTGTAATATAATGATTAGAATTGCGGAAAGCAGCCAGAGCATTCAGGCAAATTTAGACAACGGACCCAGTAGCTTGAGCATCCAGGACATCCCAACAAACAGCGTATCCAATAAGAGTCTCAAAGAACATCTGGAAGAAGGTTCATCTCTCTCATCCCTGTTTGAGGAGGGACCCAAGGAAAACAGTAGCCAGACTCAGAGTGTGAGTAGCCATTCAGCATCTATCAAGCAGCTTCCTGACCTCAGAGTTGAGTCAGGAACAACAGCTAGGCAGGTGACTTTCATGCCACAGAAGAGTTCTATGGATCTTGTCATGGTGCCTCATGAACCACACATCACCACAGAGAAGTCAATATCAAGCAACCCTATCCAGGAAAGAAGAAAAAGTACTGGGCCATATTTAGAGAGTCTTGAGGAACTTGGCTCCCTATCTCGCAGAACCTCAAATTCTGCAGTCAAGCCATACCCTACCATCCAGCCATCTTATGTGAAGACAACTACGAGGCAGTTGTCTTCTCCTCCACACTCACCTCATGCCACTCCTGCCCCTAGCCCCAAATGTTTACGCAAACTTAGCCAAAACCTTAGCTTGAGTCAGGGGTCTCTCCGAAATGAGCAGTGGAGGACACACAGGCAGCGCTCCTGTAGTATTGCCAGCATAGCCGGTCTCGATGAACGCTGGTATAAGGCATCAGACACATGTTATGAGATTTTAGAAAGAGAATTCTACAGTTTTGGAAATCAGAAGTCATCATCCTGTTCACATGGAACTACAAGAACCACATTTCAAGATGTATTCTTAGGTGAGACAACTCTTGTTACTAGATTCATGCATTCATTTTCTGAATACCTTTATTCCTGATTAGGGTCACAGGGAGGCTACAGGAGAAGGTAGGGTACACCCTGAACAACTTGCCAAATCATCACAGGGCAACAGACACGACCATTCACACTATCACCGAGGGGTAATATGGAACAGACAGTCGGGTGGTTGTCCATGTCTTTGTTCAGACTGTGGAAAGAAACCGGAGTCGTTGTCCCCCCACAATCATCAGCCTGGTTTCTTGTGTCCACTGTTTTCTAGTTAGATTTTGTAATCTGGGCAGCAGTTCTGTGGGGTCTGCCACCAATTTGTCTCCTCGAGGGAGATTTTGCGTCCACTCTCCTCTCCAGGCTCCCTTGATGTCAAAACTTTAGGAGTTTTTCACTTTGTAAAAGGGTTTTCTTGATCCTAATTGAGAGCTCTATCACTTGTTTGAGTGACATGGTTTAGGATGCACCCGTGCTGACTTTAAAGCAAACAACAAAAGAAGTGGCCCACTGCACTCGATAGATGGATGGATAAGCAGACAGATAGACATGATTTAGCCCAACAGTTTGAGGTTTTATGGCCTTAAACTGCCATATTACCCCCATAGCGGCTCGGTCGAGGCCCGGGTTAACAACGACCGCCATCAGTGCTGTCAATCAACAGGGTGCTGATGGAAATTGGACTACTGTTGGTCGAAGACGTCGAAGAAGGAGAGGTGGGAGGCGTGTCCGTAGGCAGAGAGAGAAGAGGAAAGGCATGAGTCTCGGACTGAGAGTGGGGACTTTGAATGTTGGAACTATGCAAAGAAAAGGTAGAGAGCTGGCTGACATGATGCAGAGGAGGAAGGTGGACATACTGTGTGTTCAGGAGACCAGGTGGAAAGGTAGCAAAGCTAAAAGCTTAGGAGCAGGGTTTAAGCTATTTTATCACGGTGTGGATGGGAAGAGAAATGGAGTAGGAGTCATCTTGAAGGAGGAGTTTGTCAGGAATGTTCTAAAAGTGAAAAGAGTGTCAGACAGAGTGATGAGTCTCAAGTTAGAAATTGAAGGTGTAATGCTCAATGTTGTTAGTGCTTATGCCCCACAGGCAGGATGTGAGCGAGAAGAGAAGGAGAGATTCTGGAGTGATTTAGATGAAGTGATGCAGAGTACCGCCAGAGGTGAAAGAGTGGTCATTGGTGCAGACTTCAATGGACATGTTGGTGCAGGCAACAGAGGGGACGAGGAAGTGATGGGCAGGTTTGGTATCCAGGACAGGAACGCAGAAGGACAGATGTTGATGGATTTTGCAAAAAGGATGGAAATGGCTGTGGTGAATACTTTCTTCCAGAAGAAACAGGAGCATAGGGTGACTTATAAAAGCGGAGGTAGGAGCACACAGGTAGACTACATCTTGTGTAGGCGATGTAATTTGAAGGAAGTCAGTGACTGCAAAGTCATAGTGGGTGAGAGTGTTGCCAAACAGCATAGGATGGTGGTGTGCAGGATGACTCTGATGGTGAGAAAGGTGAAAAAGGCAAAGGCAGAGCAGAAGACAAAGTGGTGGAAGCTGAAAAAGGAAGAGTGTCGTGTTGTCTTCAAGGAGGAGTTGAAACAGGCTTTGGGTGGCCAGGAAGTGCTTCCAAATGACTGGACAACCACAGCAAATGTGATCAGGGACACAGGTAGGAGAGTACTTGGTGTGTCCTCTGGAAGGAAAGTAGATAAGGAGACTTGGTGGTGGAATGAGGAAGTGCAGGAGTGTGTACAAAGGAAGAGGTTAGCTAAGAAAAAGTGGGACATTGTGAGGACCGAAGAGAGTAAACAGGAGTACAGGGAGACACAGCGCAAGGCGAAAGTAGCAGTGGCTAAGGCCAAACAGAGGGCGTATGATGACTTGTATGATAGGTTGGATAGTAAAGAGGGAGAAAATGATCTATACAGGTTGGCACAGCAGAGAAATAGAGATGGGAAGGACGTGCAGCAAGTTAGAATGACAGAGAGGGAAATGTATTGACTGATGACAGAAGTGTGCTGGGAAGATGGAAAGAGTACTTTGAAGAGCTGATGAATGAGGAAAATGAGAGAGAAAAAAGAGTAGAAGAGGTGACCATTGAGGAGCAGGATGTAGCAAAGATCAGTAATGGTGAAGTGAGAAGGGCATTGAAGAGGATGAAGAATGGAAAGGCAGTTGGTCCTGATGATATACCTGTGGAGGTATGGAAGTGTCTAGGAGAGGTAGCAGTAGATTTTCTGACAAGAACATTCAACAAGGTACTAGAGAGTGAGCAGATGCCGGAGGAGTGGAGGAGAAGTGTGCTGGTGCCAATTTTTAAGAACAAGGGAGACGTGCAGAGTTGCGGCAACTACAGAGGGATAAAGTTGATGAGCCATACGATGAAGTTATGGGAAAGAATAGTGGAAGCTAGACTAAGGGCAGAGGTCAGCATTTGTGAACAACAGTTTGGTTTCATGCCAAGAAAGAGCACCACAGATGCAATGTTTGCTTTGAGGATGTTAATAGAGAAGTACAGAGAAGGTCAGAGAGAGCTACATTGTGCCTTTGTGGATCTGGAAAAAGCATATGACAGGGTGCCAAGAGAAGAACTGTGGTATTGCATGAGGAAGTCTGGAGTGGCAGAGAAGTATGTTAGAGTGGTGCAGGACATGTATGAGAGATGTAAGACAGTGGTGAGGTGTGCTGTCGGTGTGACCAACGAATTCAAGGTGGAGGTGGGACTGCATCAAGGGTCAGCTCTGAGCCCCTTCTTGTTTGCTATGGTGATGGACAGGCTGACAGACAAGGTGAGACAAGAATCTCCATGGACTATGATGTTTGCAGATGACATTGTGATCTGTAGTGAGAGCAGAGAACAAGTGCAGGAAAATCTAGAGAGGTGGAGGTATGCCCTGGAAAGGAGAGGAATGAAGGTTAGCCTCAGAAAATCAGAATACATGTGTGTGAATGAGAAGGATCCAGGAGGAACGGTGATGTTACAGGGAGCAGAGATAACGAAGGTGGAGGATTTTAAGTACTTAGGCTCAACAATCCAGAGCAGTGGAGAGTGTGGAAAAGAGGTGAAGAAGCGTGTGCAGGCAGGCTGGAATGGTTGGAGAAAAGTGTCCGGTGTGATGTGCGATAGGAGAGTGTCAGCAAGAATGAAGGGAAAAGTGTACAAGACGGTGGTGAGGCCAGCGATGTTGTATGGCTTAGAAACAGTGGCGCTGAGGAAAAGGCAGGAGGCAGAGCTGGAGGTATCAGAGATGAAAATGTTGAGGTTCTCTCTGGGAGTAATGAGGATGGATAGGATCAGAAATGAGTATATCAGAGGGACAGCACATGTAAGATGTTTTGGAGACAAAGTCAGAGAGGCTAGATTGAGATGGTTTGGACATGTACAGAGGAGGGATAGTGAGTATATTGGCAGTAGGATGCTGAGGTTGGAACTACCAGGCAGAAAGCCTCGAGGAAGACCAAAGAAGAGATTTATGGATGTGGTGAAGGAAGGCATGAAGGTCGTTGGAGTCAGAAAAGAAGATGCGGAGGACAGGGTGAGGTGGAGGCGGATGATTTGCTGTGGCGACCCCTTAAGGGAGCAGCCGAAAGTAAAAGAAGAAAAGAAGAAGGCCTTAAACTGCCAGCGAGCTCAGTATAGTGCATCTGTAACCTTAACCCTCCATTGACTCGCCCCTACCTGAACTACATGTTAGGCAATCACTCCGTACCTCATAGCTGTCATGTGATATAGGTGAGCCAAGAAATGGAGAGAACTGGAAAATTGGTAAATAAATTATTTTGGCAATGGCCGGATGAGCTGCCCCGGAGTGTCCCTGTGTGACAGAGTGACCCAGAGTCAGCTGAGATGGGCTTCAGTCTCCCTGCAACCCTAATTACGATTAAGCGGCTCACAAAAGGAACGAACGAATGAATGAATTATTTAATGAAACTATAATGCTGCAAACTACTCTCTCTCTCCCTCCTTCTTGCTCTCTCTCTCTCTCTCTCTTTCTCTCTCTCTCTCTCTCTCTCTCTCGCTCTCTCTCGCTCTCCCCCCCATCTCCCCCCTCCCTTACTTCCAGGTTGTTCTCTATTAGAAAGGTGCATTGCTGCGAATGGTGATGGTGCAGAAAGTGAGAGGTTTTGTTCGCGCCTCCTGGCGTTGGGAATTCTGCAGCCCTTCCATGCAGTTGAAAAGCCCAGTTTTAATGTACGCCTTTACTTTTCTATTCGCTCACTCTTCGACTTCATTTTCAGTTTTAATAAAATAAATTGTGAAATTAGCGACATCCTCTGAAACTAATGTGCTAGTTATTGTTGGCCAGTCCATCTGTGTGTGTGTGTGTGTGTGTGTGTGTGTGTGTGTGTGTGTGCATATGTTTTTGTGGGTGTTTGTGCTTGTGTGTGCATGAGGGTGTGTGGTTTGTGTGTGTTGTGTGTGTGCTGTGCATATTGTCTGTGTTTGTGTGTTGTGTGTGTGTTTGTGTGTTGTTTGTTTGTGTGTTTGTGTGTGTTTGTGTGTGTTTGTGTGTTGTGTGTCTGCTGTGTGTGTGTGTGCTGTGTGTGTGTGTGTGTGTGTGTGTGTGTGTGTGTGTGTGTGTGTGTATATGTTTTTGTGGGTGTTTATGCTTGTGTGTGCATGTGGGTGTGTGGTTTGTGTGTGTTGTGTGTGTGTGTTGTGCATATTGTCTGTGTTTGTGTGTTGTGTGTGTGTGTTTGTGTGTTGTTTGTGTATGCTGTGTGTGTTTGGTTGTGTGTGTGTTGTGTGTGTGTTTGTGTGTTGATTTTGTGTGTGTGTGTGTGTGTGTGTGTGTTGTATTGTCCTGAATGAACGATAAAGAATGATTGTTAATTATTGAAGCCTCTTCACTCATCATTAGAAAAGCTCTGTGATGTACAAATTATAGAAAAATGAACATTGCAACAACAATTCTGAAAGATCAAATAAAAAAAATCAAATAAAGCTTCAAAGAATGAAAGATGATTTGTTGAAAATACTCAAACACTGGGTTTTTAAATTCATGTTTAATTAACTCTGAGTGACTTTAACTCACCTGATTGAGGTGTTGAAGCTGAAAGATGTGAGTTTGTACCAGCAGAGGTCGCTCTTCCCTTTACATTGACTTCTTTCATGCCACATCTTCTTCCTTTCCTTTCGGCTTTTTCCCTTTCTCGGAAGTCGCCACAGTGCACTATCTGATTCGCACAATTGATTTGGTTCATAGGTTTTTATGTCGGATGCCCTTCCCGACACAACCCTTTAGCGCGGGACAGAAACACGCTGACGACTTTGCAGCTCCTCTTTACGAAAGTCAGCAATGGTTATTTTACATCAACCTCTCACCATAGACAGTGACAGACATGGCCCGCCTTTGATAACCCAGTTGGCTGCACTGGGGGGACAGTGACAACCCTGTGGGGACTCGACCTTAGGATCAGCGATCCTGCGCCCTATCCATTAAACCACCACTACCCCTCTTTCATTCCACATCTTCTTCTTCTTCTTTTCCTTTTGGCTTTTCCCTTCAGGGGTCGCCACAGCGAATCATCTGCCTCCTTCTCACCCTATCGTCTGCATCTTCTTCTTTTATACCAACTGCCTTCATGCCCTCCTTCACCACAACCATGAATGAATCTTCTCTTTGGTTCTTTCATTCCACATATGTACAGTGTTTCCATAACAACTGAATTTAAAGTATCTAATTACATTTTCCTCTATAATCTCTATTATTAACCCGCATCCCATCCCTTCTCCATCTCGCTCTTGTTCTCAGAAGGGAGAGTTGTACACATGGGCTTCACTCGGGCAGCCTGAGCCACGAGCTCCAGGACGATTACAGACCCTGTGGCCGCCAGCTTTCACTACTGCTCAGGTGTGTGAGTGACAGAGTGAATTATTATAACATATCCGTTTGTGTGTGTGTGTGTGTGTGTGTGTGTGTGTGTGTGTGTGTGTGTGTGTGATTTGTATGAAAATGAATAATGCAGTAATGAAATAGATCTTCCGTGGTGGTTCTTTTTGTTTCAGGGTGTTTATGCGTTTTATAATTAGGAATCTGGTTTTGCACAGAATCAACTAATCACATTCAGTCTGATGCTAATTGATACTCAGTACACCATTTAATATCCATTTAATCCTAATATTCTCTTATTCGAATTTCCCCGACATTAAACTTTACAAAGCTGTCCCCTGCTGATCGACACTCACCGACCAGCTCCTACCTCATGCTCCTACTCCCCGTCTCCACACCGACCCACCGGAATCCCCGGAATCACCTTTAAATATTTCTGAGAGTTTTTGAGCAGTCAGGTCTGTTAAACTCAACAAAATGAGTGATTGCAGATTCAAATTTTTAAATTGTCCTGAAGTGGTGAGAAGGGTGTGAATCTTAGCCATCCGGTAGAAGCGTGGAGTAGAACCGCTGCTGTTAGGTGGAGTCAGTGGAGGTGGCTCGGGCATCTGGTTAGAATGCCTCCCGAACGCCTCCCCGGTGTGGTGTTTCAGGCATGACTGTCCGGGAAGAGACCCTGGGGTCAACCTAGAATATGCTGGAGGGACAATGTCTCTCAACTGGTCTGGGAATGCCCCCTGGAAGAGCTGGAGGAAGTAGCCAGTGAGAGGGATGTCTGAACCTCACTGCTTAGGCTGCAGCCACCGTGACCCGACACCGGAACAAACACAGGAAGAAGAAGAAGAAGAAGAAGAAGAAGAACAAGAAGATGATGATGATGACGACGATGATGATGACGATGATGGCGGTACAAAGTGGTTGGGTACAGAGTTAAACTGACCTGAACATGTGGGAACATGAAAGAGGGTTACCTCAGCAACCAGTACCATCGACGCTCTGAGCGGTGAAGCGATCCACTTGTTGCTCGTTGTTTCCTGTGTTTAAACCTCTTTATACTTCAAAGTGTGAAGAATTTCACCGAATCACTGTAGAATAAGAGAGACGCGTAACTGCGGAATGTGGTGTTATCAGAACATGAGAAGTTTCACGGTGGTCACAGTAATTCTGCTTCGGATCAGGTCACACAACACCGCCCCATCACTGATTATTTTCTTTCACACCATGTCCCGAGTGTTTTATTACTCACAAGATAATTTCCTCCCTCGCTGCCATCAGATGTTTATGTCGAGTTCAAGCTCATGATGAGAAATGCAATATTACAAATACAGATGGAAGGCACTAATTTATATGAAAAAGGAGTCATACGTCAGGGACGCTTTCCTGGAAAACTCAAAGACTGTTAACAGATTTGTGAAAGGAGAAGGAATCCTGATTCCTTATACTATGCGTGTGCCGTGGGGTCTATAACGGAAGCATGCGGCCTATAGATGACTTAGAAGGGCACAGATCTCATCTCAGTTGTGGTCAGGGTCCATTACAAATCTACAAAAGTGTGTGTGTGTGTGTTTTCTTTGGGACAAAAACCCATTCATGATCTTAAGACTATGTATGGTAAGGATCTAATTGGGACTTGAACCCATGTCCTCTTGGTCATGAGCCCAGCATCCGAACCACGACACACCAAAGGCCCCACAATGCTAACTGCTAACAGTGTACAAAGAATAAAAAGCTTAAACTCACTCCATAAATGGATCATTAAGCAATCTGACAATCTGATATATATATATATATATATATAATAAAAATAAAAGGACAGGACAAAGATATATGAGATTTCCTTTCGACTTTTTCCCTTTCTCAGGGGTCACCGCAGCGAATGATTCACAAGTTTGATTTGGTTCATAGGTTTTTAGGTCGGATGCCCTTCCTGACACAACAATTTAGCGAGGGACAGAAACACTCTGACGGCTTTGCAGCGCCTCTTTACGAAAGTCAGCAATGGTTCTTTTACATGAACCTCTCACCATAGACAGTGAGAGATACGGCCCGCCTTTGATAACCCAGTTAGCCGCACTGGGGGGGACAGTGACAACCTTGTGGAGAGTGGGACTCAAACCTCAGCGATCCAGCGCTCTATACACTAGACCACCACTGCCCCATATATATATATATATATATATATACAAAAGGACAGGACAAAGGCTTTCTATTGAAACTCCATTTATCACTACAGATCTGTTTCGAGGGGTGGTGAAACCATCCCCTCTCTTCAGGTGATTACTCTTCTGTAATCACCTGAAGAGAGGGGATGGTTTCACCACCCCTCGAAACAGATCTGTAGTGATAAATGGAGTTTCAATAGAAAGCCTTTGTCCTGTCCTTTTGTTATTTGCTCTACCAAAAAGTATTGAGCACTCTCCTACGGAAGGATCTACTCAGAAAATCCTATATATATATATATATATATATGAATACAGTGGGACCTTGACTTACGAAATTAATCCGTTCAAAGGGCGAGTTCGTAAGTCAAAATGTTGGTTATATAAAACAAAAATTCCCATCGGAAATAACAGAAAACCAATTGATCCGTTCCAACCCCCTCCCAAACTCATATAACCTGACACAAATAAGTATATTTCACCTAATATATTAAAGATAAACATGTAAAAACAATAAATATTTAATAATAATAATAATAATAATAATAATAATAATAATACATGTACATTAACATTAATAATAATTAATAATAAATAATAATAAAACAAGAATAAACAATAATTCAACTATCCCTTCTGATCATTGACTGCAGAAAAGATGTCCCATGGGCATGAAGATGTCACATGAGCAGGCATGAGGTGGTGCGTAACAGAGAAGGAGGAGGAGAATTTTGTGCATGTGCACGCTACAAATGCTGGCGAGGAAAGGCTTGTGGGGAGCTCAAGCAAGGCCAATGCTTCTCAAATAGTGCAGTACGCACCCTTGGGGGGCGTGGTGTGATGCTGTGGGGGTGTGTGTGTGTGTGTGTGTGTGTGTGTGTGTGTGTGTGTGTGTGTGTGTGTGTGTAATGACCCTGGGGAACATGCTTTTTTGCCATACTGTACTTGAATTAAGTGTAATTATGCATCCTCTACAGTAGGTGGCAGTGGTGCTCTCACTATGTTTCCTATGGTGTAGGGAAAAAGCACCGGGCAAACAATATGAAGTGCAGTAAATGCTATTTATGTCGCCCGCGGGATGCTGAGTGTGTGTGAAATGTTCTATTTCTTTTTATAGGGGGCATCACAGAAAATAATTCAGAATCACCGCACAAGGTGTTATGGGGCAGTGGTGGTCTAGTGGTATAGGGCACTGGATCGCTGATCCAAAGGTTGGGGGTTCGAGTCCCACTCTCCACAAGGTTGTCACTGTCCCCCCCAGTGGAGCTAACTGGGTTATCAAAGGCCGGCCATGTCTCTCACTGTCTATGGTGTGAGGCATGTAACAGAACCATTGCTGACTTTCGACAAGAGTAGCTGCAAAGCCGTCAGTGTGTTTCCGCCCTGCGATGGCCTGGCGAGCTGTCCAGGGTGTACTCTGCCCTCGCTCGAAGTTGGCTGGGATGATGATGATGATGATGCACAAGGTGTTCTCGGAGCGTGGAGGAATACATGCGGAAGAATACGAGGCTAATCGGCCCAGAGAAGCCATTTCCCCAGCAGAGCTTGTAAATCAAAAATTTTGCTGCTTGGATGGGGTGGATTTTTGGTGGATTGAAGCTCGTATCATGGAAAATTCATTATAAAACACACTCGTAACTCAAGGTACCGCTGTAATATGTACGTATATGTATATGTATATGCATAGGTCTGTGATGGCCTGTCAAGCTGTCCAGGATGTACTCTGCCCTTGCGCAGAGTCGGCAGATATGAGTACCAGCCTCCTCGTGACCCTAATTAGAATTAGGCACATTAGGAACTGAATGAATAAATGATTATATATTTGGTGGATGTAGGCTTGGGTGTCGGGGTTGAATATGATACTCCCTCGGGAACAATATGAAACTTGTCTAACTTCCTTTAGAATACAGTAGTTTTAGAATACGAAGGTCCTGGGTTCGATTGCTGTCTTGGATGTTTCTGTGTGGAGTTTGCCTGTGCTTGTGTGGGTTTCCTCCAGGTTCTCCGGTTTCCTCCCACAGTTCAAAAACATGCACAGTACATTAATTGACTTTTCCAAACCTTCCTGTGAGGTTGAATATGAATGGTTGTGTGAATGTTGGCCCTGTGATGGCCTGGTGAGCTGTCCTGGGTGTTCCCTGCCTTCGCCTGGAGTCGGCTGAGATGGGCACCAGTCACCCTGCGACCTTAATTAGGATTAAGCGCTTCATAAAATGAATGAATGGCTTTAGAATGGCTTCCCCGTTCCTTACACTCATCTCACTTGAACATGATCTGATACAGTGATTATATTTCTACTTTCAACTGATATAAATATTTGAAATATAAAATATAAAAATATTTTCGCACTTGAAACCATCGACTCCATGAAACATTTCAGACGTCTTAGACAGATAGCACTATCACGTCTGTAAGTAATTAGATCTCAGATGTTCAAGGTTCTCCCTAAATGATACGCCCCCTCACACACACACACACACACACACACACACACACACACACACACACACACACACACACAAACATACACAAGGGTGTTTGAAGTTTTTGAAACTGTTTGAGGCTGGATCTTGGTGTAGCTTTGGCTCTTTCGCCTGATTTCCCCAGAATCCGCGGCTCGCCTGCAAGGAGCCCACAGAGACACCAGTCCTGGCGTCTAGACTCTTTAGACTCCTGTGACCCACACTACTGGTTTGTGTGTGTGTGTGTGTGTGTGTGTGTGTGTGTGTGTGTGTGTGTGTGTGTGTGTGTGTGTGTGTGTGTGTGTGTGTGTGTGTGTGTGTGTGTGTGTGTGTGTGTGTCGTTGTGTGCGTGCATTTAGTTTTACATGCTGAATGGGGCGATTCCTTTATTCCTCCGTGTTTGCCCTCACCCCATTATCCGGGAAGCAAGAGTAGATTTTCCCTCATCAGCCAAACCACTTTTAATGCTTTGTGGTGCACCGCATGCATGCCTGGCCTGTGTTATTGGAAAAGCCCTCTCTCTCTCTCTCTCTCTCTCTCTCTCTCTCACACACACACACACACACACACACACACACACACACACACACACACACACACACACACACACACATTGTATGCATTGTTTTCCTTTACTTGATATTCATTTTTGACGACAGTAACCCTAAGCTTACCAAACTGAGAATAATGATACACTGAGATGCAAAACTCTATCCATCCAACTATCCATAATGTGGACCCATTATCCATCAGGGTCACTGCGGAAGCTCTAGCCAATCCCAGCTAACTTCAGATGAGAGTCGGGGCTGCATCCTGAATAGGTCACCAAACTTTCACACTCCCGTTCACACCGATGGGGAAATTTGAAGTGGACAGTTGATCTCTTGTGCACATGTTTGGCGTTAGAACCTGCCACTGTTGCACTTAAAATAAAGCTATAAGATCACATACATTTCAACTATCATCACTCCGCCCACAAAGCTTCTTCAAAAGGTTAAAATGAATTATTTTACATTAAGATTTGCGTTGGGGCGGTATAGTGGCGGAGTGGTTAGCACATTCACCTCACTGCAAGAAGGCCCTGGGTTTGATTCCTGAGCTCAGGACATTTCCGTGTGGAGTTTGCATGTTCGCCCCTCGCTTGCGTGGGTTTCCTCTAGGTACGTACTCCAGTTTCCTCGCATAGTCCAAGGAAATACACAATAGGTTGATTTCTTGTGTATGTTTGTGTGTTGGCCCTCCACTGGTCTAGCCACCTGTTCAGGGTGTACCTTGCCTTCACACGGTTACAGCTGAGATGGGTGCCAGCCCCCCTGCGACCCTTGTCGAACTAAGCAACTTGACGGATGAGTGAGACTTGTATTTGTCTTTTAACTCCATTTCATTCCTTTACCTTTATTTTCTCTAGAGCATATCCACTCTTCCAGATGGGAATGCTGTATCTGTTGATGTATTGAAGGGAACAATCAACGAATTAAGAGAGAAGATACGAAATCTGGAGCAAGGCAGCAAATCTCTGAACCCCCCTGAGAAAATATTGACTAGTACAGTGGGTGATGGTGATAATCTTAGTCTTGTGTGTCGAAAAAAAAAAAATGAACATGTACCTTCTTATAAAGCAAGGTCAGTCCAAACTTCTCCTACTGAGGAGACCTTCAAGTTTCCAGTGCCTTCATCTGACCAGGCAGGAGCTTGTGATGTAACTGACAGCACCACGTCATCAGTGGTACAGCGACATCAGTTTCAAAGAAAGCAACAGGACACAATGCAAACGGATCCATCTTCTGCTTCAACTGGTCCACATGCGTCATCAGATTCTCTTCTGCTGCACCCACCACCACCACCACCACCACCTCTTCCAGGCTTTAGACCTCCACCTCCTCCACCTCTTCCAGGCTTTGGACCTCCACCTCCTCGACCTCTTCAAGGCTCTGGGCCTCCACCTGCTCCACCTCTTCCAGGCTCTGTGCCTCCACCTGCCCCACCTCTTTCAAACTTTGGACCTCCACCTCCTCCACCTCTTCCAGGCTTTGGACCTCCACCTCCTCCACCTCTTCCAGGCTTTGAACCTCTGCCTAATTCACCTCTTCCAGGCTTTGGACCTCCACCTCCTCCACCTCTTCCAGGCTTTGAACCTCTGCCTAATTCACCTCTTCCAGGCTTTGGACCTCCACCTCCTCCACCTCTTCCAGGCTCTGGGCCTCCACCTGCTCCACCTCTTCCAGACTTTGGACCTACACCTCCTCCACCTCTTCCAAGCTTTGGACCTCCACCTCCTCCACCTCCTCCAGGCTTTGGACTTCCACCCCCTCCTGGCTGTGGACCTGTTCCTTCAGCCTCTCTCAGGCTCATGACAATCAGCTCAGATCATGACTCTCTCCCCTTGAAGACAATCATAGAGCCTCCACGACCCATGAAGCCTTTATACTGGACCAGAATCCAGCTGCATGCCAAAAAGTAATTATTGTCCTCATTAACTGTAAGTGATGTGTGTATTTTACTTTAAGATATATGTTAAGTGTTTCTTATACTCTTTTGGCCACAGAGATCTGAACACACATCTGGTATGGGAGAAGGTGGAGGAACCACAAGTTGACTTTGAAGAGTTTGTTAAACATTTTGCCAAAAATGCAGTGAAGGAGAAAAAGAAACCCATCTGTGATACCATCTCCAAATCCAAAGCTAAACAGGTAATTTCCATTTCAGTTCTCAGCCTCTAATCTTTGTTTGCTTTCTCCCCATTTTGCTTATTTTATTTTTTCAAAGGTTAAACAGTAGTAGTAGTTGAATTTAATTATGAATCTGGGTCCGGTGGTGTAGTGGTTAGGGTGCTCGGCTCATGATCAGAAGGTTGTGTGTTCAAATCCCAGTTAGACCCCCACTGTACTAAGACCTCTGGGCAAGGTCTCAACCACAAATGTGCCTCTGTTCAACCAGTGGTATAAATGGGTACCAGTAAAATATACTGGGAAGGTAACCTGAGATGATCTAGCATCCCATCCAGGAGGAGTTGAAATCCTGGTCGCTTCACACTATGGAAACCAGAAATAAGCACCGGCCTGATGAGCCACTAGGCTTCGGTGTAAAAAACCCAACTGACTTTACTTTACCTTTTATGGAATTGGGTGACATGGTGGTGACTAGCATGCTTGCATTACAGAACGTCCTGGGTTTGAGTCCTGAGTTTGCCATTCCTGTGTGGCGTTTGCATGTTCCCCTGTGCTTGTGTGAGTTTCCCCCGGGCATATTTCTTTCTAACTTACCTTTTGAGCCTTAACTATGGTTCTATATATTATTACCTTGCTTAATCATTATCCTTCACTCCTTTAAATGTCTCAGAACAGATAGTTATATTGTCAGTAAAAGTAATTTCTAAATAAACTCTACCCCTCCATCATGAGCGAGCCTGTGGTGGCAGTGGTGGGGAAAAACTCCCTCAGCGGACACGAGGAAGAAACCCTGAGAGAAATATGACTCAAAATGAAAGTCCATCATCGTTTGGGTGAAACCAGACAAAAAAAATAAGACTCACTGTAGTTTTGGTTATATTATAACTCCAGTGGGAATTGTAGTCCTGAAGAGGGTTAACCCTAACCCTAACCCTAACCCTAAAGAGTTTATATCACCAGCAGTGAAAAGTCATCTTCACAGTTTCTGGGTGGATATTTAGGTCCATATGGATCATCATCATCAGGAGGAGACAGGGGATTCTAAGATCAGAACTCCAACCAGTGGTCGCACATCAGGATAGATCACAGGATTCAGAGAACAAAAGGATGAAGATCACCGGGATCTTAGAAGTAGCATTTGCACCTCAACAAAGCACACAGACAAATAGACAGAAAGAAGTTGTCAAGTGTGCTCATAACATTGTAATGGTAGAGGAAGAGGGTTTATTAGTACTGGGTGCAAGCAAGGACTTAAGCATGTCTGAACATGAAGAACAACTAAAAAGAGGGAACCAGAAGGAGGACAGACATGATGTCACCCTGTAACATATTGCAATCACTACTCCATCATTGACAGACTTGAATGGTGAAAGTTCATTCATTCATTTTTTGAACTGCTTAATCCCAATTAAGGTCACAGGGAGGCTGGTGCCCATCTCAACCGACTCTTGGAGAGTGTGGGATACACTCTGGCCAGCTTGCCAGGCCATCGGAGAGCCAACACTCATACAACCATTCATACCTAGGGGCGATTTGAAACAGCCAATTAACCTACGTGTGCTTGTTTTTGGATAGTAGGAGGAAACCAGAGTACCCAGGAGAAACCCATGCAAGAATGGGGAGAACATACCAACTCCACACAGATATGCCTAAGCTGGGAATCAAACCCAGGACCCTCTTACTGTGAAGTGTATGTGCTGACCACTACACCACCGTGCCACCTTATTTCAAGTTGTATCAAAACATTTGCAACAAAACCTAATAAAACATTATCCATTACCCAGTTTTGGAAAGGATAATGAAGTATCTAGTACTGAACCCTGAGGGATGCCATAAAGTAATTCTCCTGATGAGCTGATCACATTGCATTCAGAGCAACACTGCCTCTCTGCACTTTAAGGAAGTGATTCAATTTGCAGTTTAGTATGTATAGATTATTTTAAGTCTGTACAGAAGGACAATTTAGACACGTTTTCAAGCCATTTGTTTTGGGAGGTTGAACTCCAGCCAATCTGTGGAACTTATTGTAGATGTGTGAAACCTGTATAAGTGAACTGAAATGGTTTCTGACAGTGCAACCGTTTTCTGGTTCATTCTGTAAACTTATAGTCTGTGTGCAACTAAGAGACTTTATCCACAGAGACAACGTGGGCAATATTTTAAATCAAAGAGTCATTAGCTCTTATTCATCAAATCTGATATGTAAATAAAAAAACCCAAAACACTCACCCTGTCTGACTGTTGAATGTGAATTTAAGTACAGCCTGAGAATCCATCCATGTATTATCTCTTTCACTTATCTGTTATGGTCATGGGGGAAAGCTTGACCCAATGGTTTGCTAGTATTGCAGGACAAACATAGACACAAACAACTATTCACAGCTTTAGTTGGCCTAATGTACAAGTCTTTGGGCTGTGTCAGGAAGCTGGAGGAAGTGGCTGAGGAAAGAGGCATCGGGACGCTGCTGCCCCCGCATTCCAACTATGGAATGAATGGAGGAAGATTCTGCTGCTGCTGCTGATTATTATTATTATTATTATTATTATTATTATTATTATTATATATTTTATTTATTTATTTATTTATTTTTCATTCATTTATTTTCTCAGCCCCTTAATCCTAATTAGGGTCACGGGGAGGCTGACGCCCATTTCAGCGGGGTATACCCTGAACATCTTGCCAGACCATTGCAGGGCCTGTTATTATTATTATTAGTAGTAGTAGTAGTAGTAGTAGTACTAGTAGTAGTATTCATTCATTCATTTTATGAACCGTTTAATCTTAATTAGGGTCATGGGGAGGCTGGCATTCATCTCAGCTGACTTTGGGTGAAGGCAGAGTACACCTTGGACAGCTTGCCAGGCCATCGCAAATTATTATTATTTTTTTAATTATTATTATTATTATTATTATTATTACAAAAATGAGGGTGAAAGTAAAAATCTTTATGCCTGTTGCTATGGATACACTCCTGTGTTGCTCCATGGTATAAAAAGAGGTGTAATAAGAAAAGGCATAATTCTTGTAAAAATAATGGAAACCAAGCAGCCAATGGACTGCGAGTATTTTTCGGTGATATATGTTCGTAGTAATGAGTGAGAGTTTACAGCCGTTACACTGTAGTTATGTAAGTGCAGTAAATCCTTCAGCAGCTTCTCATTGAAACGGTTTTTACCGCAGCGTTCTCCAGAGGGAACGTGTCTTTTATTCAGTATTTGGAATCGGTCCATCCATTCACCGCAGATAGGAAGGAATAGCACAAGTCAGCAGCACGATATACAGAACGCTAACTTCCGAACCTCCCGCTGCTCGGCGATTAACGATGCGGTTGTTCCTTTCGTTAAGGGGAAAAGAAGAACTCCTGATGACTCAGCATGAGACGGGTGTGTTCCCTCACGTCCGTGCTCACAGCCCGAGGCAGAAACAATTTCTGTTTAAGTTTGTTTCTCTCTCTCTCTCCTTTTCTGATGTGTTTTGACAAGAGTCTTAACACATTATGTGGTGGAAAATGTTCTAAATGAACCGGAAAAGAATGCTAATGATATTAGGGAGTGACCGGGGTATGAATAAGAAAATGGGAACATGGGTCGGAGGAATGTGTGTTATTGTGAACGTACATCGATTATTGGTAAGAGCTCGCGGTTCGAAGCACTTTGTGGGTGTTTTGACTCCACTGTATTTTATTCTTCCTCTGTCTCTCTCTCCCTCTCTGTGTGTGGGTCTGGGTCAAGTTAAAGATCCACAGAACCCAAACCACAGGATTACCCAGAGACTCCAGCCAGCCTGGTGTGGTTTTGTGGTTACGCCACACTGTGGCTGGATGTCTGCGAGTGTAAACTGAAGCAGCTTACTGTTGAAATTCATCTATTCTCTGTTAGTTATTCAAGCTCTGGAATCACATTTACTCAGTGTGGTCGAAGAGCTTGGATGTGGTGTGAGAAGTCATGGGTTTGATCCCAGCTGATGTTTCTGCTCCAGTGTCATTATGGTCCTGGTTGCCAGATCTCTCCAGGCGATGTCACTGGGTCTGCCAGATTATATACGTACTTGTATTTAAAATGAAATGACACATGATGAGTAATGTTTATGTTTTGCTTCTTCAGTCTGATATTAAAAAGCAATCTGGGTTTGTGGGAAGAATTTATAAATATGTTCATCCATCCATTCATTCATCCAGACATACATCTATACATCCATACATCTATACATACATACATCCATTCATCCATCCATACATCCATCCATCCATCCATCCATTCATCCATCCATACATCTATACATTCATCCATCCATACATCCATCCATACATGCATCCATCCATCCATACATCCTTCCATCCAACCATACATACATACATACATACATCCATTCATACGTACATCCATATATGCATCCATCCAGCCATACATCCATCCATCCATCCATACATACATCCTTCCATCCAACCATACATACATACATACATACATACATTCATACGTACATCCATACATGCATCCATCCAGCCATACATCCATCCATCCATCCATACATACATACATACATACATACATACATACATACATACATCCATACATCTATACATTCATCCATGCATACATACATCCATACATGCATCCATCCATCCATCCATCCATCCAACCAACCATACATACATACATACATCCATTCATACGTACATCCATACATGCATCCATCCATACATCTATACATTCATCCATACATACATACATCCATACATCTATACATTCATCCATGCATACATACATCCATACATGCATCCATCCATCCATCCATCCATCCATCCATCCATACATACATACATACACCCATCCATACATACATACATACATGCATCCTTACAGCCATCCATCCATCCACCCGTACACGCATCCGTACACGCATCAATCCATAGATACATGCATACATAGCTACATGCATCCATCCATCCACCCATCAGTATGTTGTCTAAAAGAAAGCAACTTTTTAACTTGTTTTATTTTTAAAAGTTGTAAACTTCTTAAGCATTTTATCTTGATTTAAAATAAATGTACTCAATTAACCACTCATCCCTCCATCTGTCCGTATCGGCAAAATACATTCTCTATCATCCATCCTTCCATATATCCATCCATTCACACATCCATCTTAGTCATCCATTGGTATTTTCATTCTGATTCTGATCTATCCATCCACCCATCCATTATTTACCCATCCATTCATCATCCACCCATCCATTATCCATTCTTCTGCTTCTCATTTGCTCACCCACTCATCCATCCATCCATCCATCCATCTATCCACCCAGCGCATCCATCCATTCATTATTTATCTATCCCTCTAGTCATCTGCTCATTCATCGACTTGTCCAGTGCTTTTACAAAAAACCCCAAACAAAACTCATTTTATTTTATTGAATCAGAAGTTCTTGTACTCGGATCTCAGGCGGCTAGGAATAAGGTTTCTGATGATGTAGTAAGTTTGGATGGTATTTCAGTTTCATCATGTGTAGCAGTAAAGGACGTTGGAGTGATTATTGACGCTGGTCTTTCATTTGAAGCTCATGTAGATAATATTACTCAGGTGACCTTTCATTACAGGAATGTTGCTAAAGTAAGAAATATGATGTCACTGCATGATGCGGAAAAAAATTGTTGATTTTTTTTGTTGACTCGTGATTAGATTATTGTGATGCGTTACTGTCTGAATGTTCTAATAGGAACATAAACAAGCTCCAGTTAGTCCAGAATGCAGAAACGAGAGTCATTACTGGAACCAGAACACACAAGCATATCACCCCGCCCTTATTTACACTGCACTGGCTCCCAGTTACATTTCACATCAAATATAAAAATACGAATTTTAACCGATAAAGCACTGAATGGTCTCGTGCCACATTATCTTAGTGAACTTCTTGTCGTTTATGATCTGACACGCCCCCCCCCCTTAGATGAAAAGGTGCAGGATGGTTAGTGATATCTTAAATGATGAAGACGACTGCAGGGGGCGGAGCTTCTCTTACAAAGCCCACCGTTATAGAATACCCTTCCAGTGAATGTTGGGGACTCAGACGCAGTCTCTGTTTGTACAGCGAGGATTAAAACTCCCTTGTTT